>QXEO01000483.1:0-1200000 GCA_007115705.1 Dactylis glomerata | reverse complement strand
TTTTTAACACAAGGAGTGGGAGTTTTCTCTACCCCAATCAAAGTAAGAGGATTGCTAGCATTAGGAGCAGCATCATCAGAGGTAGTAATAGTACATACCTTCATTTCTCTAGCCATCTCATCTTCTCTTTCCCACCTGGCATGCAATTCCGCTAACAATCTAATATTTTCATCAATTCCAACTTGAATAGCATTAGCAGTAGCAAAAACATTGTTCTCTTTCACATCATTAGGCAACACTTTTAATTTCAGAATTTCAACATCATGAGCAAGGCTATCAACTTTAGAAGCAAGAATATCAATTTTACCTAACTTTTCCTCAACAGACTTGTTAAAAGCAGTTTGCTTACCGATGAAGTCCTTGAGCATTACCTCAAGCTCAGAGGGCGCGGCCCTAGTGTTGTTGTAGGAATTACCATAAGAATTACCATAACCATTACCATTGGTAGAAGGATACAGCCTATAATTGTTACTAGCAAAATTGTTCCTATAAGCATTGTTGTTAAAATTATTATTTCTAATGAAATTCACATCAACATGCTCTTCTTGAGCAACCAGAGAGGCTAAAGGAACATTATTAGGATCAACATGAGTCCTATCATTAGCAAGTATAGCCATAATGGTATCAATCTTATCATTTAAGGAAGAGGTTTCCTCAAAAGAATTTACCTTCTTACCTTGTGGAGCTCTCTCTGTGTGCCATTTAGAATAATTTACCATCATGTTGTCAAGTAGCTTTGTTGCGGCACCCAAGGTAAGGGACATAAAAGTGCCTCCAGCAGCTGAATCCAATAGGTTTCTCGAAGAAAAATTTAGTCCTGCATAAAAAGTTTGGACAATCATCCAAGTAGTCAGTCCATGAGTGGGGCAATTCTTTATCATAGATTTCATTCTTTCCCAAGCTTGAGCAACATGTTCATTATCAAACTGAGTAAATTTCATAATATTGCTACGCAGAGATATAATCTTAGCAGGAGGATAGTATCTACCAATAAAAGCATCCTTACACTTAGCCCATGAATCAATACTATTCTTAGTCAAAGACAGCAACCAATTTTTTAGCTTTTCCTCTCAAAGAAAAAGGAAACAACTTGAGCTTAATAATATCACTTTCTACATCCTTATATTTCTGCATCTCACATAGCTCAACAAAATTGTTGAGATGAGCTGCAGCATCTTCAGTACTAGCACCAGAGAATTGCTCTTTCATAACAAGGTTCAACAAAGCAGGCTTAATCTCATAAAAGTTTGCAGCAGGAGCAGGTGGTGCAATAGGAGTGCAGATAAAATCACTATTGTTCATGCTAGTAAAGTCACACAACTTGGTGTTTTCAGGATTGGCCATTTCAGCAAAATGAAAGTAAACAAGTAAAAACAACTACCAAGGATTCTAATTTTTTTTGGGTTTTTGATATAAAACGATGCAGGTAAAATAAAGTAAAGTAAAGCAAAACAATAACAAAGTAAAGGATGTGCGTGCGAAAACTCCCCTCGCAGAAGTCTTCCACTCTTCCCCAGCAACGGCGCCAGAAAAAGAGCTGCTGGCGTGTGGGTGATGACACCAGAAGATTCCTTGTGCGTGGTGAATGACCAGCCAGTTGGGAACCCCAAGAGGAAGGTATGATGAATATAGCAGCTAGTTTTCCCTCAGTTAAGAAACCAAGGTATGTCGATCAGGAGAAGAGCAGACAATAACGACTGAAGGTGATGCTTGCTAGTTTGCGACAGCTTCGGACAATTTATATATGGCGCATCGTCCAAGCTTTGCTTGCTAGCTGCAACGCGGAACCTGCACACAACACAACCAAGTACTTTGTTCCCAACTTGCGATGAGGTTGTCAATCTCACCGGTTTGCTTGAAACAAAGGTTATGAGCGTATCGAGTGGAAAACAGTAGAAGTATGCGAGTAAAGTAAACAGTGCGAGTAAAGTAAACATGTGATAGCAATATGATGGAAATAGGACAGGGGTCCACAGTTCACTAGTGGTGTCTCTCCATAAGATAAATAACACATGCTGGGTAAACAAATTACAGTTGGGCAATTGATAGAATAAAGATAAACGTGATATGTCAAGAAGATCACTATGAGATTTACTCTGGGCATTACAACAAAATACATAGACCGCCATCCAACTGCATCTATGACTAATAATCCACTTGTGGCGAATCAATCCGAGAACTCCACAAGTAGTAAGTTGCGAACAACAGATAATTGCATTAAGCAAAGTGTGTAATGTAAACAAAGCATATGCCCTTGAGCATATGAATGTTGTTTTCTCCCTAGTAGCAACAACACATCTACAACCTTAGAGGTTTCTGTCACTCCCCCAGGTTAAATAGAGGCATGAACCCACTATCGAGCATAAATACCCCCTCTTGGAGTCACTAGCAACTACTCGGCCAAGATAGCTACTAACAACGGAGAGCATGCAAGATCATAAACAACATAGAGATAACAAAAGATATAATTCAGTACAACAACTCAATCATAACACCAATATTCATCGGATCCCAACAAACCAAACATGTAGAATTACATAACGGTGATCTCAATCATGTAGGGCAGCTCATGAGATCTAAACATGAAGCACATGGTGGAGAAGACAACCATCTAGCTATTGCTATGGACCCATAGTCCAAGGTAGACTACTCACTCATCGCTCCGGAGGCAAGCATGGCGATGAAGAAGACCTCCGGTGGCGATTCCCCTCTCCGGCAGGGTGCCGGGAAGAGCTTCTGGACCCTCCCGATCTTCGGGTCGACGGCGGCGGCGGATCGCGATGTGTTATGGAAAAGTGATCGGGTTCTTAGGTTTTTCCCGTCGGGGGGTCTTTATAGGCGAAGGGGCGATGTCAGAGCTGGAGCCAGGTGGCCTCACACCATGGCGGCGCGGCCAGGGCTTGGGCCGCGCCAGCCTGGTGTGTGGGCCCCTGGTGGCCCCTCTCCTACTCTCCTTCGGATGACTGGAAGCTCCCGGACAAAATAAGACTTCAGGAACTTGTTTCATCCAATTCCGAGAATATTTCCTGTGTATCACTTCTGAAACATAAAAACAGCAGAAAACAGGGAACTGGCACTGTGGCGACTCGTTAGTAGGTTAGTTCCGGAAAATGCATAAAAGTGCCACTAAGTGTAACGAAACAGTAGGCAAATGGTGTAAAAACAAGCATGGAGCATCAAAAATTATAGATACGTTGGAGACGTATCAGGCACAGGTTGTATCATTGCTATGATGTGTCCCTTAGATGGAACGTATCCTTCGTCGTCATTGTGTTCCTGGTTTGGCTGGTCTTGACCTTGAAGAGCTCCATTGTTCCCTTGCTGATTTGTGGGAGGTTTGTTGCTTCCTTCGTATCCTTGTCGCCTTGCTTCGGTTTGCTTGTTTAATGCTGCCTCTTGTAGCTTCAGGAATGTTGTGCAATCTTTCATTGCATGCCTGGATACTCGCTTTCCATCGACGAATGCTAAGTGTATATGACAGGGTCCGTTGAGCATGTCTTCTGGCGACGGGTTATACTCTCTGGATTCTCTTGTGGGAAACTTTTTATAGTCCTCTTTTCCATAGCTTCGATATCCCGAGCTTCTACGGTCACTTCCTTGATAATTGTTGTCCTTGTACCCTGCGGCTACTTGGCTATGGGAGCCGTAGTTGTCGTAGTTGCGGGACCGTCTTCTTTCACTTCCATATCTGTTTCTCCTATCATCCTCTGGAGATCGCGTACGCTTGTTGTTGCATGCATTTTCTCCGTCTGCGATTCTGTTTGCTACGTCCATGAGGTCTGACACTGTTTTCGGCTTAATTCTTCCCATTTCTTCGACTAGGTCTCTTCGCCTTAATCCAATGATGAACGCATCTATTGCTCTTTCGTCTGAAACTTTGACTGCTGAGTTTTTGATAAGACTCCATCTTTGGATGTATGCCCGTAGTGTTTCGTCACGTTGTTGCACACACGCTTTGACTTCTTCTATTGATGCTGGCCGCTTGTATGTCGACCTGAAGTTGCTTGTAAATTGCTTTGTGAGGTATTCCCAGCTTCCAATAGTTTCTTTCTCTAGTTTGCTCAACCATGACCTTGCTGCACCGGTGAGGTGTAGCTGCAAACTTTGCATTGCTGTTTCTTTGGTTCCTCCCAATATTTGTACTACTTGTAGATAGTCTGAGAGCCATGACTGTGGTTCCTGTGATCCGTCATACTTTTGTTGATCGTGAGGTAATTTGAATCCCTTGGGTACTGGTGTGGTGCGAACCCTGTGGGTAAAGCACGATGCCCCCATCTCTTTTTTGTCGTCTTCATAGTCGCGTCTTTTGTTTGGAGATCGGGATCTTCGGGTTCCTCCATATTGTTTTGGTGATGGCGATCGAGATCGTTGATTGCTACTTCTGCGCCGAGGACTATTGTGATGGCGAGGTGACCTTGGCTTGTGCGCTTCTTTGTGGTGATGTGCTTCCTCTCCTTTTGCTGATAGCTTGTGGCCCACCATGTTTAGTCCGTTCAATGCTGCCCTATGCATATGTTCCCTAGGATCCCCTGGGCTTGGTCGAGTGGTAAGCAGATATGCTTGCGCTGCTACTAGTGCTGCTTCAGGAGTTTTTGGTACGATGTTCCCCTGCTCGTCGACCGATAGGAAAGATGAGTCGAGGTTTTTGGAGATGCTTTGTCTTTCTGAGTACTCGAGGTTTTCGTACCTTGAACCATGTCGACGGTTTCTTCTTGCGTTAGTATGTGATGTGTCGCTGCGTGCTCTGCGAGCGGCGTTGCTGGCTGCGATGGCTGAGTCTTTCCTTCTCTGTATCTCTACTTTTTCCTTTGCTAGTTGCTTTGCTTGCTGCCTCAGGGCATAGTGATACCCCAGGAGCATGTCTTTGCTGGAGTTGGATGGTACTGATGTGCCATTTTCCACAGCTTCCCTTATTATTCTCCATTCGTCGACTGATAGTCGAATTTTTTCTCTTGTTGCGAGGGATTCCGCTATTTCCCCTTCTACTAGATGATTTGCTCCTCTGTCGATATTTGCTGGGTTTAGCACTGGGTTGTTGTTTTCATCGAATTCTTCTGAATTGTCTCCTACAATGGCGAGCACCTGGCATTGTTTGCCGATATTGCTATTAAAGCTTGAGAAGATCGAGTTACTATCTTCAGAAAGCTCTAACCCTGTCTTCCACGTATCTGTTGACTTGTCTGAGATATCGTCGAGACAGATCATGAGATCTTCGAGTTGGACTCCGGCATCAAAATTTTCCGTTGCTTCATTGTCCTCTGCGATTTCTCCTTTTTGTACTTCTCCTGAGTTTACCTCGCTGGAAGGGCCTTCAGAATATTCCATTGTTGCTACTGTTTCGGGCTTACTCGCTGACGGATCTGGTTTCGTCGAATTCGAGAGGCGGGATGAACCTGATGGTCCGATGAAGATACTCAAACTTCCAATTGTTAACTCCATCTCTTGACTTCCGTCGAGTTCTGTACTGCTGTTGGCTAAAAGCGAAAAAGCCGTCGAATTCATGATTCCAACGCCCAGAGTCCCCACGGTCGGCGCCAATTGACGAGGGGTTAACTCGACAAATGTCCTAGATGAAGGACTTAGGATCGGGGGAAGAGGGCGTCGCATGAACTCGAAGGTAAGGTTAGTCGAAATAAGTGTGTATCGAAAGTAAACTTGGGTGTTCAACCTGGCTTGCTTTCAATCTGGCCTACACCGTCCCCTCCTGGCCCCTATATATAGGTGGCCAGGTCTCGAGGCTCGGGTAGGGTCCGATACAGATTACAATATCGACATACGGTAAGGACTCGCATCTCGACTATCATTACAATTGGGCCTAGCTTAACGGGCCTAAGGGGTACTCAACTAACGGGCTCTATTAACTATACCCTTGTCAGCGTGCATGGAGGAAGGCAGTGCCTATTGAAAGAAATTTCAATTATTTTAACATGGACATGAATTTGATACTTTGACCATACATAATGAATGTATGAGAATAGGATCCAACAGGTACAACAACTAAATGAAGTAGTAAAAGGGTAAACTTTACCTACGAATACATAATTCATATGCTGATAGTTTCTCCTTATATGTATCTAATTCCAATAAAAGGAACAATTATAGACCATCACATATGAAATACACCTTCTTTCGATAAAGATATGAAATACACCTTGGCTGCCACTAGGATGGAGTCTGGCCCATTCTGGTGGGATTGGGCAGGTTAAACAGAAAACTGTGACTGAACAGACTAGAAATCTTTCACTTGGCTTTACTCCTACAGCCTATTATTCCTACCTTGGCGTCCTTTTTTAGTTAGCAAGTGGTAGACCACAATACAAAGGCTCAAAGCACTACTACTCTTCCCCAGGTTCACTAATTTCCCTCCATTCACACCAAATTCTAGCAGAATTTGATATAGAGGACCCTGCAATCTACACAAACCTCCAAGCACATCGTTTCAGAAGGAAGGTTAAAACAAAATGTGTCCAATCTAACAATTGTATAGTGCACATGACTCAAACAAGCAACACACAAAAAATGTGAAAGTTACCTGCATAAGGAATTTGGCTTGTTTCCAGCCAAGCTAGGAGCACACATGGTAGGATGGGGAAATATGGCACATACAATCGAGAACTCCCCGTTACTTTCTCCTTAACCATGTCCACGCGGACAAGTTGGTCGCCACAGACGAGGTACAGTACATTGGCGTTCAAAGGGTCAATGGCCCCAATCGCTGGCATCTCCTTCAAGGGTGCAAACTGGTTGTGTTCGTCCATCCAAATGTGGATAAATGCCACCTCGTGGTCCAGCGTCCAGGAGCTGTCCTCGTCGTCGAGCGAGAAGGAACTGATCACATATGGCTTCTCCTTGGACACCTCGACGTACCTCATGTTCCCCTCGCTGACCCCCATGCGCCGGTAACTGCCAAGCTTCCTCATTGACACCATGCCCTCTAGGTCAGGCAGTACGCTTCCTCTCGGCAGCTCGGTGAAGCAGAGCTCCGGCCGATCGCTGAGCGGATCCACCGAGATGGCACCCCAGCTCTCGTCGATCCACCACAGCCGGTCGCCGAAAGCCACCACAGGGTTGTCGATGTGCATCTGCCGCCCAGCCGGCAAAGGGGATGGCAAGCCCATCACTTTGTCCCACTCCCCTGTCTCCGAGAGAAACCGCCGCATGACGAATCCCCCATCCTCCTCGCCCCCGTCTAGCAGAGAAAACATCTCGGCTACCGCATACCTAGCAGGCGGTCCTTGCCCGCCTTTAGCTTGCGTAAGGAGGCCGAGGTGGTGGTACATGGTGGTCCTCTTGGTGCCGTCGAGGTCCGGGAGGCGGTACAGCTCGCCACTGAGCGGGTTGCAGATGAAGCGCGTGCCTTCCGGGTTAATTTCCATCTTGGAATAGGAGAGGTCGCGTACCGCAGAGGCCAAGGACTCGCTTTGGTGGCTGATGGCGGGCATGTCGAAGAGGACTTCCCAGAAGCGCACCAGGAGGAAGCCGTCGCTGCTCGTGGCGGCGACTTGGCCCGAGACGAAGCCGTACTTGCCGGTGTCGGGGTCGGGGAGCGGGCGCGGGTGGACGAAGTGGGCGGGGATGGTGAGGTTGGTGACGAACGGGGGCTCGTCGAGGTGGAAGGACGCGCCTGGCGCCGGCGCCCCTGACTCGTCCATCGCCGTGAGCTGGACCAGGGCCCACGGCGGGCGCGGGCGCGACATGGCCGTGGAGAGGGAGCGGCAGATGCCGCCGGCGACAGAGCCGGACAGGCGGCGGAGCATTATGGCGGGGATGCGGCGATTTTATCGAATGGAGGAGGGTTTTTAGAGAGCAAGGGCATGTTTGGTTTGTTACCTTGCCTATTGTATTTTGATCTATGCTTGGTTTGTAATAGATACCCCACCATCTCTCTCATAGATTCTTGCTAAATATTTAGTCAAGTGTGGGCTGAGGATTTCTTAGCCAAAATATTGGCAAGCCAATTCTTGCCAACATTTGGTAGGCTAAGGTAGGGCACAAACCAAACATGCCCCAAGCGCCGTCGCGTGCGCGTGGTGTTGCCCCTGCGGTGGAGTTAGTTGGTAGCACGGCGCAGAGCGGCAGGGTGCTTGGCCCTTGTGGGGAATTATTATTCTCTTCTTTACCCAGCCAGCAGTCCGTTTGAATTCCCTCAATCAAAACATTTTCTTATGAATAAATTGATCATTCGTGTGCAAATGATGAATATATTTGTAGCTACTTCGGTACTTCCATAGATTTGCCTTATACTAGATGGGAAACCAACTATGTACTACAAAATGGTGGCCTATAGTGGTACGGAGTATGTTTTAGAGCCAAAATTAAACCAGATTTGCTTTAGACAAGTCGACTGTTGCTTCTTAGATTAGAAAAAATTTAGATAAAAAATGGTGGCCTAAACTGGTATGTTCTACCAGATCCCAAATTAGCATTCAGGGCCGCAGGAGCAGATTATTTTCCATAAGGGTCAGAAAGTTTCCCCAAGTTCCACCGGAGAGAGTATTCTCAGCAACATGCAGATGAACTATGCACCAAAACAATCTGATCAATCATATCCTGAATTTCAAACTTCGAAAAAAAAAGGTATCCTGATTTTCTAGATGAGCAAAGTGAAGGGGGTAATAACGAACACTAGATGGTGCGATAAAAATTATACACATAACTATGCTGTCTTGCAACATTGCATTGTTTTTAGAGAACAGGCCATAAGACCTGCTTGGGGTGCCAACCTCAGTGAACATTACAGTTCATAACTGTTTCATCCAAAATTGCCGGTGGAATTCAGTCAATCTATTCGGCAGGAGTTTACTCAAATCAAATCCCAAAATATATAAAAACATCCATTTCATTTTGCCAATGTTCAGGGAGGGCATCAACAGGCCCAAAATTGTCCCAGAAATTCATCAAACTGAGAGTTCATGTCTTTTAGTACCACCATCAACTTAGTGACTCATCTTAAGGAACCTGCAAGGCAAAAGAGTAGAAACAGTAAACAGAAATACCAGAACACACTCTCAGATATTTCTAAAATGCTAGCTGGACAGCAAGCCAGCAATATTTGTATGTCTGTTTCATAAATCTCAAACACAGCAAAAAGTTACAACAGGGGTTACTGCTCATTTTAGAGAAAATAAACAGTAATGTTTTGGTAAGATATATTAGCAAACAACATATTTCACTTCAGTCTTAATTTGGTGATAACACTTCAGGATAGTGACTAGCCACAGAATAAAGCTTTTCAATGTCAATCATAGAAGAAAAAAGCTTATCAATGTGAAAAAAGGCAGGGCATCTTTATTCTTTTACTGTTTCCTGATTTTATGCATGGGATAAGTATAGAGCACATTCAGATGAACTATGCACCAAAACAATCTGATCAATCATATCCTGAATTTCACACTTCGAAAAAAAAGGCAGGGCATCTTTATTCTATACTAGGATAAGTATAGAGCACATTCAAGCACCATGCATTATTATTTCTAACAAATGTAGCATGCTTGAAGAAAAGAAACTATTTAGTGATGTGAACTGCCACAATTTTAGTATTCAGCAGAGAAACAAGACAATATCATATTTTCGCAGCCATATGTAACTCAAACACGATACAACTAATCGAGTTGGAATAAAGGACAGCGATAATACTGTACTATAAATATTGGGAAATCATTCTCAAAAAAAGTTAGATATTTAAGATAATTAGTTCAATAATGACCAATAAAAATGACAAATAGTCCAAACTACTTGTGCAAGCACACATTACACGGGAGGTATAGGACAAATGCAGAATCATGAAACAAGAAAGAATGAGATATAAATAACACCGAATGAAACAAGAAGGTTATTCAAACAAGAAACATCTACTCAAGAGAAAATACCACAGATAAGTTAGCGTGATCTCAGTTTTCTAGTCTATGTCTACACGAACCAGCATATCTATCGACTTTTCCTTTTGCATTTGGTCTTCTTGTTTGAAAAAAGGTCCTTCAATTATGCTACACATGCAAGAACTTCAAAAATAATGATACAGAACAAGAAGAGCAGTCTATACTTGTTAACTACGGCAAGAATTGAGTTGGAAAACACATTTTAGACATTTGAAAGGGTTGCATTGATACATGTAACAACCGAAGAATCAAAAACATTTTTACATGACAGACAATTAAATACCAATGAAATCAACAAATTACATCAAATTGTCTAGTACTTCCTCTATTTCTAGTCATATAATGCGATAAAATTACATCAAATTGAAATCAAAGTATTTATCAGTTGCTCGGACGGTGAATCCCAACCCATCGATAGTGTAAGATCCTCCTCCAACCGATTGGCTCTTGGCAAACAAGATGCGTCTCCATAGACTCCAGTGGGGGCGAATGCCCAAGAAGCATTCACACAAAGTGACAAAACAAGCCACATGGAAAATGGCGTTGGGGGTGAGCTGATGGAGTTAAACTCCGTACACGAACAAGAGCCCCCCAAAGGAACTCATGGACGGGAAGAGAGAGACCCCGACACGTGGAGGCTCAGCGCCGGCGGGATCCCCATCCCGCCAGTGCCGCACAACCAGGCAAGGAGCAGCGCCATCCAACAACATTACTACGACGAGCTCACGCCGGAGCAGAGGGCAGATCCGATCTGGGACCCCGACAACGACGTCCATTGGACGAACTTCTTTCGGTAGCGCCGTGGCTTCGAGATGGCGCAGTACGAGGGCAATGCCCCCCTGCCGGCCAACGCCGGTGACTGGAAGATTTTGTGGGGTTCCCCCGACCGCACCCTCGTTGTCGTTCCCCCGCTAGAGGGCGGCGGAGCGCGCCTCCTTCAACGAGGTCCAGCTGGGGACCCTTCGTCAACCTCGAGGATGACGATGACGTCGGCCTGAGCCAGTGGCGCGGCTGCGATGGCCAGGGCTGCAACAGCTTGGCGGCCAAGGTCGAGCCGTTGTCCAAGGACAACAACAACGATGGCACGGACTACAACGTCTTCTACCAGCGCTCGACATGTAGTAGTTTTAGTTTTTTCGTTTTTAGTTAAATTTCCGCCATATTATGTAAAAAAATCTATCAAATTTCAATGAATTCGCTCGCTTTAGCTAAATTTCGTTGAATTCGAAATTTAGGATGGGAGACGCGGTCCCCATACGGAAAACACGAATGACGCCCCCTATACGGTACAAAAAAGGCTTAGGCCGGGCGCCATATGGAAGGGGAGTGGAGATGCTAGGTTATCTAAGGAGGTGTCCGGATGCTCTCCGCTCCTCAACCGAGCTCCGGGAGTGCATGTTTTTCTGGAGCGGGCCAAATCGAGCTTCTCACGCTCCGCAGAGCTGAGCGGAAAGGAGGGGATCCGAATAGGACCTACGGGCATCTCCAGCGGGCTACCAATTCGACCACCCGCGGTCTGAATGTGTCCGCATGGACAAAAAAAAGGGTAAAAGTGCTCCCAGCGGGGCTACCCAAATGGACAAACGGTCCACGCGTGACTCATTTGTGTCCCAGAATTGGTCCAGGTTTGGGTCAGCCCGGACACATCGGACGCATCCGCGCGTCCGGCCCGGACACATACAGGCCCACATGTCATTCTCACATCTTTATTTTTGTTTTCTTTTTTCTTTTTCTTTTTTACATTTCTTTTTCTCACACTTTCTCTAGAGAACTCCCGATGCAACCGCCGCCCGCCGTAGGTGCTCGTCCTCCCGCCGCTGGCCGCCGGAGCTCGTCATCCCGCCCCCGCCCGCCAGAGCTCTCCTGCCGCCGCTAGCCGGATCCCGCCCTGCCAGAGCTCCTCCCGCCGCCGCACCAGATCCCGCAGAGCTCGCACACTGGATGCGCCGCCCCGCACCAGATCCCGCCACGCCGGAGATCCTCCTCCACCGCCAGAGCTCCTCCTCCCGCCGCCCGCCGGCCGTGATGTGTGTCCTCCTGGCGGCGGCAGCGGACGAGGTCATCCTCCAGGCTTGGCCGAGCGCGCCGGCGGGATCGAACGAGGTCGGCGTGGGCGGCCTCTTCTCCAACTCCGGTCGGAGGTGGCATGCATGGAGCCCGGTAGAAGGAGAGAGGAGAGACGCTGGGGCCAGGAAAGGAGAGGGGAGGCGACCGGGGTCGTGGCAGGAAGGCGGAGGCGGTGGTGGTCGGGAAGTGGCTAGGGAAGAAGAAAATGAAGTTTTTTTTTAACTTTTTTTAGATGACACCGCTGGGTTAAACCCTCCGACCTAAACGGACGTTCGTGTTTTTCTATCCGCTAGACCGATCCAAACGAATCGAACCGAACAGATTCGAACACGAAAATAGGTTGCCCCCCTAATCCGCTATGCACTAACTTCTTCCCCCTCCTTCCCTCTTCCTTCCATTTTTTTTCATCGTCTTCTCCGTGAGACCATCCGGGCTGACCCGAGACCCGGAAAAGGCTCGATGGGACCTTTCCTATTGCCAAAAGATGTCAGAGCTGCACAGACCGAGTCCATGTGCACCGACGCCAAACCCCTTCTTGCCCAGGAACTGTCCAGGCCTTCCCCTTTTCCATCGGCACCACAGATCCCTCACGGACAGAAGCAAAGGCTGCACAAAAGCCCTCCCCTTTTCCACTTCCAGAAGCAAAATGCCGCTCCTGCTCCGACGCATCGCCGCCGCCGTTTCGGCGCCCCTCCGCCGCTCCCTCTGCACGGCCGCCTCGCGCCCTCCCTGGGCCCTGGTCTTCAGCAGGGCGGCGCTGGACGCGTCAGGGGCGCCGTCGCCGGGCGCGCGCGCGTCCTTTGACCTCGACGCGGCCCCGTACGTCTCCCGCATCTCCGTCCCTGCCCACCTCGCCGACGGCATGGACTTCACCGCCGCAAGCGTCCGCGCCACGAGCTCCGACGGCCTCCTCCTCCTCGACCTGGCAGAGACCCGCCACTGCCGCCTTGCCCCGTCAGAAATCCCCGATTCCATCGACAGCACAATGGTACGCGAAGTGGCCGCGGCTGGCGCCGCCACCGAGCTGGACGTCGCGCGCTTCGTCTGCAACCCTCTCAGCGGCCAGCTGTTCCGCCTCCCGGTCCCGGACATGGCTGTCGCCAAGACGAGTTCGGCTTTTGGATTGCTCACCCAGTCCGACGGCTCGCACGTCCCGCCTGATCGATACGTGGTCGCTCAACTCTGCTGCCGGGCAGGGGAGAAACGCCTAGTTGTTCGTCGGTTTCTGTCCGAAACAGGGGAGTGGGACGAGGCGCAGACAATGCCCTGTTCCATTCCGCCCAGGGGGCCCGGCTGGGAGCCAATTCAGGTACACACAAGCCACGACATACTGGCCTTCGGCGACCGGCTGTGGTGGGTCGACGTGACCTGGGGAGCCATCACCGTCGATCCTTTCAGCGACCGGCCAGAGCTTCGATTCGTCGCGCTGCCGCCGGGCAGCGTGCTGTCCTCCCATATTGAGATGAAGGAGAAAGCGTTCCTGGGCAAGCGTCGGGTCATGGGCGTCAGCGAGGGGAAGCTGCGCTACGTCGAGCTGTCCACTGAAAGGGAGCCCTACGTGATCAGGTTGTTTTCGCTCGACGAGGAGGGATGCCGCTGGAAGCTCACGCATCAGAACACAATTACCCTGGTTAACTTGCCCAACAACGTCAAACCGCAGGCAGACCACCTGCCGTGGATCGATGCGATCGATCCGTTCCACGCCAACATTGTGTACTTCGACTTTGGCCACACCGTTTTTGCCATGGACATGGCTACGATGAAGGTGGTCAAAAGCAGATCTTGTCCAGAGAGCATCACAGGTCCAAACATGTACGGCACTGCTTTCTTTCTGCCGTGCCTGCTCCCAACATGGCTTGAATCAAACCATATTCCTTCTCCAGGTATATATATGCTTCTTCAACATGGATTGTTTTATTAAAAGTTCACTGTACTACTATAGTTGTTAGATTGCATAGGTTTTTTTTTTATCATTTCCTTAAATCATGTGCTAGGCAACTTGTGCATAACATGGACTGTTTTGTTGATAGAGACGAACTGTAACTTTATTGAAGATTCTGTATGCATAGACGCAAAACTTATATGTTTATCATCAGCGATAGCTTACATGTTCTCTAGACTTCAACACTGGAAATAGGCCAAGTAAATTAGCTATTATTGTCTGTGTTTGTTCAAATATGGAAGGTGCAAAATCATGTATTTTGTTGATACATTGGTATGTTGGATTGTCCATCATTTAAAATTATTCAGTATCCGTGCAAGTATCTTGTTAAATGCCTAAAACCGTGGTTTTTCTTTCTGTAACTGAAAAACATAGACATCTCTCTTAGTCGTGTACCATTTTTATTATAATTTAATGTATGTATAAACATAACTGAAGGAACCCTTTCAAGCAAGAAGATCAGCCGTGAAAGGAAGACTTTGGCTGACATGTTGGTTCGTGCAGACAAAGACTAGAAAAGTTGAAGCGCTCAGCTAACTATGGTACTTTCTCTTTACCTTGTTTTCCTTCTGTCCTTATCTCTACATGCAATGTGTTAGAAATAAAGTAGTTTTGGACTCCTGGTCAGGTTAATGGGTCACCATGTTGGTCATGTTTACAGATCACTATGATGAAATGGTTTGGTTACTTGTTTAATGTTTACATTACAATACTATCGTTGACCTCAATTCCAACTCGTGGTGTTAAATCATGTTGAGTTACATATGGCACCCACCGGGGAAAGCAGGACTACTGCATTCATTGCATTGTGTAGCAATGATGTAAAATGCTTAGCCAAGTGGTTATGAGATGCCTCTAGTGTTCATTTCTTTTCGGAATCATGACAAACATATCAACGGGAGACTCGTGTTTAATTTTTTGTAGCAATAGCATAAAATGCATAGGCAAGTGGTTATCATATACGTAGCACTTTGAATCGTACAAACCCTTCATTTAGTTGTTGTGCAGCAGTATAACTCATGTCGCACACACTCTTTTATGGAAATAAAACGATATATGTAACTTTGTTTATGTGCTGATATAATTAGACAATAGGATTGAATAGATTTGCAACTGAATTCTGAAAATTATACCAGTACATCATTTGAAAGAGAGAACTACCCACTGAATGCCAATATCATGTACTACTGCCCATTTCTCTTACAGTAACCACGACATGTTCTGTACATGCCCCCTGCCAAATTCGATTGAGGACACTTTTCTGATTCACCTGGCATGTCTTATTATTCCAAAGTTAAAATTTGGAGTGTGAAAATCAAAAGGGTTACGGAGCTTAGAAGAGCATTTTCGTTATGATGGGCCATTGTTTTTCATTGATAAATATTACGCCTACTGAACTGTGCTTTTCGCTCGTGCTAATTTGTCACATGACCATATCGTTACTTCAACAACAAATAAACAGAGCATGGTGCAGTTTGCAGGTGGCATCTCATTGTTGTTATTCCTCCCAAGTAATATGAATGGGAATCTGCTTGTGCTGTTGTATACTTCTGAATTCATGTTTCCTGAACTCATGTTTCTGCTCACATGTATTAATATTGAGCTCAAGAAGAAACTGAAGGAGGAAATTATCTCTCTTGTTTATGTTTGGTGTTTTCTCCTTACCAGTGTTCAGATATCTCTAGTGTCCATTTTTTCCAGAATCATGACACTCATATGGGTGAGACTCATGTTTACATTTTGGTTTGCAGGTTACTTTAATTGTCAGATAAAAGTTGGTTTTGGAGGACTAGGAAATTGATGGTGGTAGTTTCCTGAGTTCTCATTTGAGGGAGAATTCCGCGAGAAGTTTGAGTTTTTAGGCTTTGCAGATGAACTTCATTGATCTCAGTTTAGCGAGAAGTCTGGCGAGAAATTTTAAATATTTTGGCTCTGCTTGTTCTCTTGCTCAGTTTCAGTAGAATGACTTGATTTCTTCGGAATTTCAGCATGGGATGACAGTCAACAACAACGACACAACTCTATGTCCTCTTAACTTTGAATGGATTAATATATTTTGGAAGTTAGAACTGATGAACATTATGGTGCGTAGACTGTTCTCTAAATCTCTAGTATTTATTATTATGAACTATTATGTACCAGTATGCAATCTGAATTCTTGTTTAACTTTATAATGCCTACCTTGAATCGGATGGATCTGTAAACCAGTGTGATTTCGTGTTTTTCTGAGTTCTGGGGATAAGTTTCATCCTGGGAATTGTCATTTTGAGAGGGAACCTATTTTGGTCAAGGTTCTTTGAACTATGGCCTTCTTGGAGATTACAATGGAATGGATGCTAACGCTACAGTGCTACACGCTAGTTCTTCTTTTCACTAAATTTACCGTGAGTTCGTGCTATAAAGATAGTAGTAGCCACTGATCTTGCGCTGATCGGCTTTAGGTTGAAAACCTTGTTTGTCCCTTTCACATTCTTGTTTGCTAGTACTAGTGTTTCATTGAATTCGAAGGGATGATTTTTGTAAATATATTAAGGTAAGTTTTTGATATTTGAAACTCTCCATTGAAAGGTTACTGGCAACCAACTTCATTTTTGTTGGAGGATTGATCGGGTCATCGGAACCACTTTTGGTCAGACTACCTCGATGCTGGCCAGGGGATTTGGGTGGGAAAAGGGATGGCGTATGCCCAACTGATAGCTAAGCCAATGGGCCGAAGCCGTTCAAAAATCAAAACTTCCATATCGCCTTCTGCAGACAGTCCATGAGTTCGAGGAGACATGCAGCAAGATACAGGCTGCAGCTGCTTCGCCTTCAGCTTCACGTTGCGATGATGTTAGATCTTAGCTTTTGTCATGCGTTTCCCAGTTTGCGTTGACTTGTTAGTGCTCCAGGTTTTGCCTACATGTATCGAACTGTTATGATGGAGTTGTGTAGAGTTTATCTTCTGTACAAAAAACCTGATAACTCTTGTTTGGTTTTGTCCGACGAATCGAATCGGGTAGTCAGACCTTGAATGATAAAACATGGCATGCACTTATTCTTTAAAAATCGTATTTCTATTAGGGTATCTCCGACGGCTGAACATACTCAGCCGCCGCCTCCCTTACCTAACCTCCATCTATCCTCCTACTCCACCATAGATTAGCTCCCCCTTCTTCGGCCGGCCTCGCCGGTATCAGGAGGGGTGGAGAACCCGATCTATGAGTGGAGGTTTTGATAAAAGTAGTCTTTTTACAAGATTATATTAGGGTTTAGTAGCCATCTTCTTTTGGCATCTATGTCAATGGAGATAACATCGTCTACAATAATTGATCTCTAGCCCTTCGATCGACGATGAGATCTTCCTCCCGGCGTCAATGGTGGTGTTGGAAGATTAAACTCCTTTAGGTATGGTCCTTCAGATCTTGCTTCACCAGATCGATTTTGGATCTTTTCTCTTGGTCACCGCGAGGAGAATTATCCTCGTAGTATTTGTCCCGACGGCTACATCCTCGACAATGGTGATTCGTACCCTCGACTCCCCAACAATGTCGATCAAGTTGTCCGATTTTTTTACCCTGACATATTGGTGTTGATACTCTTGCCGATGTGGATTGACTACTTTAATGGTTGCGCGTGTGCATGTAGCCTTGGCATTGCGGCTCAAATTAAAATTATAGGAGAATCTTAATTGGTATTTACATATTTATGGTTTCATATCTATCTTGCGCTGCCTTCAGAAAAGTACAAGATTTTGTCATGGAAGAAAAAAACATTTGAAGACCTCAAATATTTGCTAATTCTTTTAGATATTATTTTATAATCGTCAAATACAGCTCATCTATCTCTACCATGTACTATTTGTTATTATAAATATATGTGGTATTGATTGTCAAAAAAAATGGCATACACTTACTGCCCCTGGAAAGAAGCCTTTTTTTGTCTCGTTCTCAGTCAACCAAATTTATTTAGGAAAAAGTTTTTACACAATAAATTAATTACCTTAAAAATCATTGACAAATTGTGCAAAGAAAAAAGCACAATCGCAATGACTAAGCATTGAAATTTCTCAGTGGACTAGGAACTAGCATATCGTGTTACCGCACTTGGAGCCTCAAGAAGGCGATAATAGCAACTCCAGTCTGCTAGTGTAGTTTCTTCTTCTAGTAGGAGGAGCTTCCTTTAGTGAGTTGTCTAAATTTTGTTATTTATTTATTGCTAAAAGGTTTATAGATTTCTTGATAACCAACCACGATAGTATAAAGAACCCAAAAAGTAATAAAAATTACGGATAGATTCTTAAACCATCTAGCAATGACTACCGACAACATCATGAGCCAAAGACGCGCCCCTGTCCAAGTCCCTCCATATGTTATTTGAATATAGGATATGGATTATAATTATTACCCAAAAAGGCTGGGTAGGGTTACATGCTCCTAGATATTGACGCTTGGAGCAGGGCCGGTCGACATGTGTTGCATGGTGAAGAATGTGTCAGGCAAGGAGAAAACAATGAGGCTGTGGTGTAGGTTTCCGTTTCCTTTTCTTTTCTTTGCTCAACGGAAAATGATTCTTCCTCTAAACTCGTGATAACGCTAGAACATAAAATTCAAAAGGCCCGCGCTGAGCGTCCTCTTGGGGATCGGGGGAAATATGTTTTGTCTTCCCCCACTATCTGATCACCAATGTAAGACCATACAACCCCTCATGCTTCTTCCTAAGGATAATGGGCAAAGTATGGACAGGGTAGAGCAATACAATACCCATACCTATATAGTTGATGAGTATAAAATTCTAACCGTACTCGTACCCATGGGTATAAAGCTATACTCATACCCATACCCGGCGGGTACCCATACCTATTGGGTACCCAACAGACACGTTACTCACCTTTTTTACTTTTATTGATAGTATATTGGGAGCTAGAACATGAGATTTCGATCTCCTCGAGACATGTGGATTATGGCCAATGCTTAATTAGTAGAGTAATTGAGGTGTGGGACGCCGAGCTCCTTTGAACGCTATCGACCAACACGCTATTGGGATACTCTAGATCCCCAAGTTAGTACAATGGGTAGGTTATGGGTATACCCACGGGTGGAAAGCTATACCCGTGCCCTACCCATGACTAAATGGGTAGGGTATGGGTAGTACCCATGGGTATATAAATATGCCCATACCCTGCCCATGCGGGTACGGTACCCATGGGTACCCCTACCAATGGGTAAAATTGCCATCCCTACTTCTTCCGCACCTCCGCCTTCCCCGCAAAATAAAAAATGACCATCTTTCCGTAGAGACTCCCCACACGAAGAAATTCCCCCATCCCTGTCTCACCGCCGCCCTTGGAGTCTCATGATGTCGCAGCCTTGCAACATCGACGACGTGGGCGGCCATCCTACAACACCTTGGGTCCGGACTTGCAGAACCACTGGTGGGAGCGGCCGATGCTTTCCGCATCGACGTGTGTGGCTTCCAGCACCTTTGGCAAGTGGCGGCATTTGGACTCCTAGAAACATGCACCACATTTTGCAGCACGAACACACACCGGTCGCCGCATCAGGGGTCAGAACTTGTAGCATGGGCAGGTGGAGGCCCTTTGCAACTATGTCGTACTTCCTTGACACCAACTTAACTGGTCTCTTATAGCACCTCTTCATTTCCTTTGAAGCTCGCCGCATAGTTCTGCAACTGCCACCGACCACCGTGGTAGCACTGTCACCCACAGAATGCAGCTCCGCCATGAACCGCTTGCAGCATCGCCGCCTGGTCCCCACAACTCTGCCTCAAAATGCTCATAGCATCCGCCCACCGCTCGCAATAGCACTAGTGATGCTCCTCAGAGCATCGCCACCCAACCCGCTCGCTGTCTACATCACTACCAAGGACTCCAGATTTCGAGTGCACCACCATCAATCTAGAGGAGTTTTGGTGTTTGGAGGAAGAGAGGGGGCTTAGAAGGCAGCAATAGCGAGAGAGCCTATATCGGCATGTGGCTGAGATGGTGACCAAGGTACAATCCAAGCTAATTTCCACATGGTGGTGCAGAGCTTTTTTTTGCAGAACCGCATTTTTTGGAGCCAACGGGCTCCCCCTGTCGATTTCCATTAAAGAAACCACCAACATCCTTATTACAAACTACAGAAAATGGAATAAAGCAAAAGAACACTCAGCTACCAAGGCTACCAGAAGGTTTAAAGCCTCTACCACCTACTAGCAAGAGTGTTCACAGACACCTCGGCTAAAACATCTAGTGAACTTCAAAACAACAGAACATAACGAAAGCAAACCACAGTAGATTGATATAATCCAACCCTAATCAAGACACACAAGTAACAGCAAAGGAAGTTCTTCAATCTTTAGCAAATCCGTGCAAAAGTGGGCGCCCATCCATGCGACTTGGCATACGCTTCACGGATCACCAGCTTCAGTTTCATCACCCCTTCTTCAATGTTTCCTTGGTCTTGATTTTTCTGAAAGATTGCCCAATCATTAAGCAAATTACAGAGTCTGTAGATTATATTCGCCGGGTCACTAACAATAGTTCTATTGAAGCACACATCATTTCTCATTTTCTAGAGCACCCAGCACACAGCTGAGGCTCCACACATGACTAGGTGCCTTTGATTCTTAGGAAAGGATTTTATCCAATTCCCAAATATATCTGCTGTACTTTCTGGAGGTCTCACTAATTGAAAGGCACAAAGGATCACTTGCCAGATCAACTTGGCTAAAGCACAAGAGAATAACAAGTGATCAATGCTTTTAGTTTTGCTATAGAAAGGACAATGGGGGTCCCTAGTCTAGCCCCTTCTCAGTGAGTTATCTTTTGTTAGCACACTACATTTTAGCATTAGCCAAAGGAAGATTCTAACTTTCATTGGGATCTTTGTTTTCCACAAGAACTTTTGTGGGAAACTGCCTTCAGCCCTCAATTGCAAATAGAGATCTTTCACTCTAAATTGACCAGATGTTCCAATCTTCCACTTCACTCTATCCCTTCCTTTAGTCAATTGAACTCTATCTACTATTTCCTTCAAATTCTCCCATTGTTGTAAAGTTTCACCAAACAAAGTTCTCCTGAACTAGATCGTGTTCCAACCTTGTTGCTTTAAACTCCTTACTGTAAATCCTTTCGAGAAAGACAACTGATACAACCTGGGAAATTGCACTGAAAGTGGTGCATTATTCACCCAATTATCTTCCCAGAAGAGTGTTTTTTCACCTCCCGACATCACTCTCTCATTATATTGTTGAAAAATGTCATTGACAGACACCCAGGTCACATTCTAGCCTAAGCAAGTACCTGATTAGCTAAGTACTTTCTACTAAGAAATTGTTTGCCAAGTCCCTTGTGCGTTCTCAAGTTTCCAAAGCCATTTGCACAACAGGATTTTATTCATTGTGGTTAGGTCCAGCACTCCTAACCCTCCACAGTCTTTGGGTAGGTAGATAGTGTGCCAGTTAACCAAATGATATCTTTTCTTATCATCAATTTCCTGCCAAACCATTCTCTTTCTGTGAATATATGCCCTATGAATGAAACCTTTTGGAGCTTCCAGGAAGGAGAGCATATACAAGCAAATGCTAGTGAGACAAGCATTTACCAAAGTAACTCGATCCCCAATTGAAAGCAGATTACCCTTCCAACCAGATATTTTTTTGCAAACTTTTCCTCAACTGGTACCCATTGAGACACTGCTAGATTCTTCTCATCCACATGCATACCCAGATACTTCATGAGCAGCTCAGCAGTTGGACAAGTAAATATTTCACTATATCTCTGGGCTCTCTCTTTAGCTTTTCCCAGACAAAAAATTTCACTCTTGTGAAAATTAATCTTGAGCCCTGATATTTGTTCAAATAGGCATAGGATATATTTCACATTCCTTGCATTTTTTAGGTCATCTTCCAGCAACAAAATGGTATGATCAGCATATTGCAAAATAGAAATGCCTCCATCAACTAGATGAGGTACCAATCCTTTAACCAACCCCTTTTCTTGCCCTTTTTTCATCAGTAAAGCAAGTCCATCTCCTACCACATCAAAAAGTAGTGGAGATAAAGGATCTCCCCGTCTGACACCAGCAAAGGTAGGGAAGTATGGCCCAAACTCATTGTTTACTCTAATTGCCACTCTTCCTCCTCTGGCAACTCTCATCACCCAGTCACAAAAAATATCTCCAAAACCTTTTAACTACATCATCTGATACAGAAAAGCCTAATTTACTTTATCATATGCCTTTTTAAAATCAATTTTGAAAAGGACACTAGGCAATTTCTTATGATGTATCTCATGAATTGTCTCATGTAGAATCACAATGCCTTCCATAATGAACCTATCTCTGATGAAAGCTGTCTATGTGTCAGTAATTACTTTGTGAATTATCAGTCCTAGTCTGATTGCTTTTTTTTGTAGTATCTTATAACTAACATTTAGCAAGCATATTGGTCTGAATTTTTGCACAACATTTGCATCTGGAACTTTTGGAATAAGAGAAATAACCACATGGTTCAATCTCTCTATATCCAGTTGACCAGAATGAAATTTGGCAAGCATTTCCTTGAAATCATGTTTAATACTTTCCTAGAACTTCCGATAAAATTCAACTGGAAATCCATCAGGCCCAGTTGCTTTATCATGCTTCAGCTCATCAATAGTCTCCTTAATCTCTTCCAGAGAAAAAGGCCTAATCAATCTTTGTCTATCTTCTTCACTCAACTGATTGCATGCCACACCATCCATTCTCAGAGAAGTAACGAAGTAACAGGAGAGGGACCAAACAACTGCTTGTAAAACTCAGTTACATGCTTTATCAAATCAGCATCTTGAAAGGATGGATGGTCTAATCTAGAGGGGGGTGAATAGGTTTCTACAAATTTTACTTCTCTTTTCACTAGTTTTAGGCTTTGCGGAATATAAGTGTGAGCCTAACAACTAGGTGACCAACCTATATTAATATGATGCTATGCAAAGTACTTCAAGAACGAAGGCTATCACAAAGGTAAAACACAAGTAAAGGGGCTCGGATAGAAATAACCGAGGCACGCGGAGACAAAGATGTATCCCGATGTTCACTCTCTTGGGGGAGAGCTAGTCACCGTTGGAGAGGTGTGAATCCCCACGAAGGGTACTCAAACGCTATGAAGGCTCACCTTCTTCTCCTTGAGCCTCCTCCACAAAGTAGGAGCCCAATCACTTGTGGTAGAACTTAGGGTGGTCTCCAAACCCTCACAAACTTTCCACGGGGCGAATCACAAGCCGAATGCCTCCGGGCGACCCTAGCCGCCTAGGGTTTCCCACAAACCCAAGAGTAACAAGCAATACTTGATGAACACAAGGGGGAATGAAATTTGGCTTGGTGGAAATGTAGATCGGGGTCTCCTCAATCTTTCTACCAAAGGGATTTGGATTTGGTTGGGTAGAATGGGGGATCCTCTAGCTTTGAGAGCTCATTAATGGAGGAGAGAGAGAATGAAGGCAAGGATATGATTTGAATGGCAACCTTATCCTCTCCAAGGTAGGTGAAGGGGTATTTATAGTCTGGGGGGAGAAGTAGCCGTTTGGAGCAGAAAAGTCGTGCCCAGATGGCGCAAAGTTGGCGCCGCCGGACCCTACGCCAGACCAGCCGGCGCACAGGCCGGTCACACCGGGCCAGCACTGGGCGTCCGGCGCAGAGGCCAGTCGCACCGGCCCTGAACAGGGTACCCGGTATGCGCCGAGGCTTAACACCGGGCGTCCGACGAGTGCATGGGCGTCGAACCGAAACCCTATACTGGGAGAGATTCCAGTTGGGGCCCGGCGGCTGTACCGGGTTGCCCGGCGTAGAGCCCGGTCACGCCGGGTTCACGCCGGGTGCAGTTTTCTACTTCAAACTTCCTTTCTCCCTACGAACTTTGTCGAAGTGTTTAGGCTTATTTGAGTGGTAGGTTGTAGAAAAATAAAGTAGGTCACCTTCCCACTGAGCTGATCGAGATTACCTCTCTTAATAGTGCGGAGTTCCTATAACTCAAAAAGGTAAATAAAGCGAAAAAGGAACTACCGCTTCTTCAAAACAAATGGGGGTCTCACAACTCCTTCCATCAAGCACGACGATCTAAAACCTGTGAGAAAGACTTAGCAAGACACATTAGATCGTCACTAGCTCGTGTGTCATCATTAATCAAAAAATAGTTAAGGGTAAAATACCCTTACAATCTCCCTCTTTTTGGTTAACAATGACAAACTGAGCTAGAGTTCATAAAATATTATAATGAGCATGTAACAAAGGTCACTACACATATTAGAGCAGCTCCCCCATAATATTTGCACACAGTTGAATTTGTGTTGGAATGCAAAGTGCAACATATATAGAATATGGGAGGCTCCTCTAATATATATAGGAACAAGCCGAGTATAGGCAAGTAACAAATAAGCTACACTATCCATGCATATGATGAAGTAAGATAGATAGGACGCATAGATAATGTAGAAGCATACGATAGTTTAAACAAACTTGCCCATACATATGGGACTTTCACCAAGGTTCAACACACTTAAGTTCCACACAAAGACCAAAAGTTCAAAACCAACTAAGATAGCAAGCACAAGCCACAAAAAAAGCCCAAATAACAATGGCTTGTGAAAAGATAAGAACTCTACTCACTTCTTCCCCTTGGCATCGAAACACCAAAAAGGAGGGAGCAAGGTAGAGTGGCAAACGAAAGCAACTAGGGAAATGGGTGAGGCGGAGACTCGGCATCGGAATCATCTTCATCCTCGCCTTCAGCTTCACCTTTGTCTTCATCTTCAGCTTCAAAGATCTCCTCATCATCCAGATTCCGAGAGCATGAGGCACGAGGAGGGCCTTGAGAGGAAGGCACAGAGTATCCAAAGAACATCTCATCATCAATAGGAGGCATCACATAGTTGACATAGGGCGCGGGGTTCAATTCCGCACCGGGGGGGGGTGGATAAGCATAGTTCTTGGATGCAAAGAACTCATTCTGCCGGGTCCTTGTCTCTTGAGACAGGATGTTTGAGAATCCTCCTGTGATCAAGAAGACCACTGCCAACAAGAAGAGACCGGTGAAGCCCGATGATCCGGAACAGATTCCAGAAGGCAACTTGGGAGATATTCATGCTGAGCAGTGGAGGGAGTTCCGCCTCCGTGATCCCTACCGTTTCAAGGAGAGGACCTACAATGGAGGTGACAAGATGTTTTGGACTGAGGGACAGAAGCAAATGTGGGATGACCACTACAATGAGAAGTCTCACTTCAAGAGAGGCTGGGTTGTGCATCAACATGCTCTTCACATGACGCACTACAACAACCACATTTAAGATGACTTTCACTTTATTGATGAGTGCCTGAGGAAGCTTGGAGTTCTTGAGATTGCAGCCCTCAAGCATGACTACTATCCTGATGTCATTCGCCAGTTCCACTGCACTGTGTTCTTTGATGATGAGTGCAACATGACTTGGATGTCCGGCTCTGAACAGTGTTATGCCACCTCCCAAAGATTCTTGAAGAACTTGGCTGCCCCAATTTTCTTGCGAGGAGCGGCATGGATCCTATGGTGAGAGCTGGAGGCCATAGGAGAACAACCAAGGGTAGATGCTGTGGGACGCTGAATACTAGGATGCTCCACCCAGCCTGCACTCAGCCCAATAGAGAAGCTAGTATGCTTGTGGCGCTCCTCGGTACAGGCAAACTTGGGCTCCACCTTGGAGTCAATGAACTTCTGAACAAAAGCACAATATCCAGGAGTCATGCGGGTAAGCCCAGACCTCTTCAGCTCACAGAAGATGAAGTCACACACATCAATTTTCCTCTGACGACCAGGCTTGCACCAATAGAGAAGGTTGATATGATAGCCACGAATGTCAGAAGCGTCCCCCTTCTTGCAAACCAGATTCTCATGGAAAAACTTGGCCAAAGCATTGAACGAGTAGTACATGCCAGAGAGAGTGGGAGGCTCAGCCACACGGTCTGAAGTAGGGTAGCAAAAAGAAATGTCGCTCACCCCCTTGGCTGTCTCAGAGTGAATCTTGTATCCAGTAGCAAGTCCGTCGCCAAAACCAAGAGCCTCACAGAACTCAGCATAGGTGGCATAACACTGTTCAGAGCCGGACATCCAAGTCATGTTGCACTCATCATCAAAGAACACAGTGCAGTGGAACTGGCGAATGACATCAGGATAGTAGTCATGCTTGAGGGCTGCAATCTCAAGAACTCCAAGCTTCCTCAGGCACTCATCAATAAAGTGAAAGTCATCTTAAATGTGGTTGTTGTAGTGCGTCATGTGAAGAGCATGTTGATGCACAACCCAGCCTCTCTTGAAGTGAGACTTCTCATTGTAGTGGTCATCCCACATTTGCTTCTGTCCCTCAGTCCAAAACATCTTGTCACCTCCATTGTAGGTCCTCTCCTTGAAACGGTAGGGATCACGGAGGCGGAACTCCCTCCACTGCTCAGCATGAATATCTCCCAAGTTGCCTTCTGGAATCTGTTCCGGATCATCGGGCTTCACCGGTCTCTTCTTGTTGGCAGTGGTCTTCTTGATCACAGGAGGATTCTCAAACATCCTCGGCTGAACACCCTAGTACTTGAGCGAGAACCTTCGGGCCTTCCAGAACGGAGCCTTTTGTCGAGCAACTCATCTCCAACCCCAAAGTCATCATCTAAAAACACAACGAAGACAAAACGAGAAACCATGTAACAAAGGCACAAATCATAAAAGAAGCCAAGAGTGAACTAGCATGACATACAAGTGCACACAATGGAGTGAGTGAAGAAAGAAAACTTTAAGCAAGAATAGCTAAACCGGTGAAACCTGACCTGTGCCGGCGCTGGAGCCGGGCGGCCGGTGTGAGTCCGGTGTGACCGGGCTGTGCGCCGGGTGCCCGGTGTGAGTCCGGTGTGACCGGGCTATGCGCCGGGTGCCCGGTGTGAGTCCGATGTGCCAGGCTGTGCGCCGGGCCAGCCGGCACCAGGCCCGGCGAACACTGGGATCCCACCGACAGACACTATTCATGCAAAAAAATTAGCAATTTCACTCAATCGACTAAGATGCTTAGTTAACTTGTAAACCAAGTAGTTACTAGGAGAGTAGAGGCCATGAAGTGAAGAGTGTGACCTCCAATTGCAAAGGATCTAACCCTAAATCTCAAATCCACAAACTAGAGAATAACGAAGGAAAGAAAGGATTTGAGAGGGAGAGAGACAAATTACCCGAAGACATCATTCCTCTTGCCCTAACTTGGCGGAGAGGAACTTCTATGGAGAGCTCTTGGAGGGTAGATTCCCAAGATCTCCAAGAACAAGCGCGAATCGACAAACCCTTCGGTAGAAATCTTCCAAATGGCCCGATCTATCCACGTGTGAAGTTTGAGGAGGATCTATTGGAGGAAACTAGCAAGATCTTGGAGAGAAGTGATGGGGGGCGGCAGCCATGGAGGTTGGAGGGATGAGGAAGAAGAGAAGAGGAGGGAACTAGGGTTCCCCCCGTCGGCCCCCTTTTATACCCGAGGTTGGCCGCCCGGTGGAAAGCCGGTGACACCGGGCTGTGCGCCGGCCGGCCGATTGCAGTCCGGTCAAACCGGGCTCGGCGTCGGGCCACCCGGTGCAAGGGACGGTGTTTTCCGGGCCTATACCGGAACACTATACTAGGAAGGATTCCGGTGTAGCCTCGGTGTTCGCCGGGCCCTGCGTCGGGCAGGCCGCCACACGGGCCGGTGGTCGCCGGGCCTATACCGGATCCCTATACTGGGAGGGATTCCGGTGTAGCCCTAGTGCTCGCCGGGCCCTGCGTCGGGCTGGCCGGCGTACAGGCCGGTGTCGCCGGATCCTTCCAGGAAAAACTCGTCGAATTCCCCACAAACTTGATTTGAAAGAAGATATTGCGACGGTTTCATAGATTTGTGCAGGGTTACATAATTCTCAAGAAATGCAACCCAAACTAGAAGAATATTCAAGAAAATCCAAAAAGATCACGAATCAAAAGACTCACAAAACTCAAAGAGCACATGATCAAAAAGCCTCAAGGATTGCACAAGATCAAACTACGAGGCAAAGAAATTGCGGAGGATTTCTACCCCTATGTTTAAGCGCAAATGTCATGGCACCGCAAAGAAAGATGCGTGGGTCCATGTCATGACATTGGGTCTAATTAATGTAGCACGCATAGGTATGCATTATGTCAAGACATGACAAAATGACTTCAGCCTATGTGTGCGGTGTTTCTAAGCTAGACACAAGATAAATGCAAGATTGTAAGCAAGTAAATCAATCCAAGTTTTTAGGATCAAGAATACCAAGTTCATTCCTTAGCTCAACAAACCGGGCTTCATCCAAAGGTTTCGTGAAAATGTCCGCCAATTGATGATTGGTACTCACATGAGAGAGAGAGAGAAATATCACCTCTTGTGACATGGTCACGTAGGAAGTGGTGGCGAATGTCGATATGTTTGGTGCAGGAGTGTTGGACGGGGTTGTTGGCGATCTTTATTGCACTTTCATTGTCGCATAGAAGAAGCACCATACCAAGAGACACACCATAGTCTTTCAAGGTTTGCTTCATCCACAACAATTGAGTGCAACAAGATGCCGCGGAGATGTATTCGGCTTCGGCGGTGGATAGGGAGATGGAGTTTTGTTTCTTGGACGACCAACTCACCAACGACCTGCCAATAAATTGGCAAGCCTCGGAGGTCGACTTCCGGTCAACCTTGTCACCGGCCCAATCGAAATCCGAGTAGCCCACAAAATCAAAGGTTGACCCCCTTTGGATACCATAGCCCGAAAGTAGGAGTATGAATGAGGTATCTTAAAATCCGTTTGACCGCCACAAAGTGGCACTCCTTCGGAGCGGATTGAAAATGAGCACACAACCCAACACTTAGCATTATGTCCGGCCTAGAAGCACAAAGGTAGAGAAGGGATCCAATCATGGAGCGATATACGTTTTGATCCACCGGTTTCTCACCTTCACCAAGGTCAAGTTGCACTTTGGTTGGCATGGGTTTTTTTGCACTCTTGGCCTTGGTCATCTCGAAACGTGCGAGCATGTCCTTCACGTACTTCTCTTGTGAGATGAAGGTTCCTCTCTCAAGTTGCCTCACTTGAAAGCCTAGGAAGAACTTCAACTCCCCCATCATGGACATCTTGAATCTCTGTGTCATCAACTTCTCAAAAGCTTTGTTATGTTTTTTGTTAGCCCCACCAAAGATAATATCATCAACATAGATTTGGCATATGAACAACCCACCCCCCCTTTAACCCACTTGGTGAAAAGGGTGGAATCTACCTTTCCAATTTCAAAACCGTCTGTGAGTAGAAAATCCCTAAGATGCTCATACCAAGCACGTGGAGCTTGCTTGAGACCATAGAGCGCCTTATGGAGTTTGTATACTCGGTTCGGGAAATTGGGATTTTCGAAACCCGAGGGTTGAGCAACATATGCCTCCTCTTTCAAGCGGCCATTTAGAAAAGTACTTTTAACATCCATTTGATAAAGCTTGAAATCATGGAAAGAAGCGTAAGCAAGTAATAGACGATAGCTTCAAGGCGAGCAATGGGTGCAAAGGTGTCCTCATAATCCATACCTTCTATTTGAGCAAACCCTTGCACCACTAACCTTGCCTTGTTTCGAGTGACGACTCCATTCTCGTCTTGCTTGTTCTTGAACACCCACTTGGTGCCAATCACATTGGTCCTATGGTCCTTGGGCCTCTCAATGAGAGACCACACCTTGTTGCGGGTGAAGCATTCCAACTCTTCTTGCATGGCATTCACCCAATCCGGATCTCCCAAGGCTTCATGTACCTTTTGAGGTTCAAAACTAGACACAAAAACATGGTGGCCACAAAAGGTGGCAAGTAAAGCAAGTTATCTACGAGTTGAAACTCCCTTAGAAATATCACTAAGATTCTTGTCGACTTGAAGATCACTAGCCTTGGTGGTGGCCTTGATGCACCTCTTCAAACCATCATGACCAACAAATTCTTCTTGTGGCTTGTCTTGGTCATGACCATCTTCTTGAGCTTGATCTTGAGAGGAGTGGGGTTCTTGATCATCTCCTTGATCTTGCTCATGAGGTTGAGGGCTTGGTGGTTGTTCTTGGGCTTGCGTCT
This sequence comes from Dactylis glomerata, assembly GCA_007115705.1. Classification (NCBI taxonomy): domain Eukaryota; kingdom Viridiplantae; phylum Streptophyta; class Magnoliopsida; order Poales; family Poaceae; genus Dactylis; species Dactylis glomerata. Next base: position 1,170,020 of record QXEO01000483.1, on the reverse strand, counting down.
CCTCTTGAGAATCTTGTTCCTCTTGAGGTGGTGATGAAGGTTCTACTTGAGTTGAGCTAGGCTCCATTTGAGTTGACCTTGAATCTTCTTCATAGGGAAGTTCTTGGTTTGGAAGAACTTGACCTTCACATGGCAAGATGTGAACAACTCCCATAGACTTGATGACTCGAGAAGATTCTTCATAACCTACATCACTTGGAACAACTTGCTCCTCTTGGGAGCCATTAAATTCCTTGAATACCACGTCACAAGATACTTCAACACACCCGGAGGATATGTTATAGTATCTATAGGCGTGGGAATCGTTCGCATAGCCAACGAAAATACCCTCAATTGTTCTAGGCTCGAATTTACCAAGTCTCTCCTTTTTGTTCTTGACAAAGCACTTGCATCCGAAGACGCGGAAGTAGGAGACATTTGGCTTGTTCCCAGTGAGGAGCTCATAGGGCGTCTTGTTGTACACCGGGCCGAGGAAGAGGCGGTTGGAGACATGAACCGCGGTGGCAATAGCTTCTCCCCAAAAATTGTGGGGAGACTTGAACTCATCCAACATGGTTCTTGCCATCTCAATGATCGTCCGGTTCTTCCTCTCCACCACACCATTTTGTTGAGGGGTGTAAGGTGCAGAGAATTCATGCTTGATCCCCTCTTCACCCATGAAATCTTCCATGGCGTAGTTCTTGAATTCTGACCCATTGTCGGTCCTTATGGTGTTGATCACTTCTTCAAATGTACATTCCGCTTGCTTGGCGAACTTGGTGAAGAACTTGTGGGTCTCATCCTTAGACTTAAGGAGGAACACTCATGTATATCTTGAATAATCATCCATGATGACAAGACCATATCTTCTACCTCCAAGGGTGTCATAGATGGATGGCCCAAAGAGATCCAAAGGCCTTGTCGTTGAGATCACACTCTTGGCCGGATGATTCTTCCCAAGTTGCTTCCTGGCAACACATGCACTACACACACGATCTTTTTCAAATGTTATATTGGTTATTCCAACAACATGTTCACCCTTAGGAGTCGTTTGAGATTTCTCATGTTGACGTGGCCTAACGGGCGATGCCATAGCCAACCCTCGTCAACCTTGGCAATGAGGCATGTTGAGGAGGAAATGCACTCTTTCGAGAAATCAACCACGTAAAGGTTGTCCTCAACATGCCCAACACAAACCAATTTGAGATTATCACTCCTAAAGACTTTCACATGATTATAGGTAAAATAGCAATCATAACCAATGCTTGCAAGATGACGTATTGAAAGAAGATTATAGCCAAGGGTGTCAACAAGCATGACATTCTCAAGAGACAAGTCCTTTGAGATTGCCAACTTGCCTCGACCCAATACCTTTCCTTTTGAGTTATCTCCAAAGAGGATGCATTGAGTTGAGTTAACATCTTCAACAAATTGCTCAAGCACCTCTCTTCCTCCGGTCATATGATTAGTGCACCCACTATCAAACAACCATTTTGGCCCACCGGAGGAATAGCCCTACAAAATCAATTCTTGGGTTTAGGAGCCCATTGTGTAATGGGACCCTTAGTATTAGCAACAAGAGATTTAGGTACCCAAATAGAGTACCATCTATAAGCATAACCATCACGAGGACCAACATATCTAGCACATACATTCCCATCCGTGTCCTTACACAACACATAGGATGGGTTGGTGACGAGGGTATGACCCCTCGGGTCCTCGATATTGGCCTACCTGCTACAGCCCAAGAACAAGATGGACACTCGAAGCCCAAGACTAGTTAGGGTTTGCAAACACCTGTAACCGACTTGGATCGGATCCTGAGACCTCGCCCCCCATATAAGGGCGAGGAGGGGTGGCCAAAGAGGGGGACAATCTCGCATAGACAATCTAATCTCGCATAGATCCCACACATAGGCTAGCACACACCATCTCTTTTTCGACCATAGCCAGATCCCATCTGCGCACCATTGTAACAGCTCCAACTATACAAGCAATACAAGATCAGACAAGCAGGATGTAGGTCTTTACCCTCTGGGGGGCCGAACCTGGGTAAATTCGTGTGTACCCATGTTTCTGTCTGAAAGCCGTCGAATCCGCCAAGCGCCCACATACGCTCCATGAATCGAAAGCCCTAAACATGGGCATTGCCGGGTTAAAACCTCGTTGAAAGGGTCGGTATGGGCGACTAGAGGGGGGGTGAATAGGCGCTAAGTCAATTTTTAATCTTTTTCAAATTTAAGGCTTGACACAAAGTAAATTCACTAGATGTGCAACTAGGTGAATTTCCTATAAGTGGCAAGCATGCAAGTAAACAAGTAACTAGCAAGATACAAGTAAGGGAAAGAAATAACCGAAGAGTGGAGACCGGAGACACAAGGATGTATTCCCGTAGTTCCTTCCTTTTGAGGGGAAGTACGTCTACGTTGGAGAGGTGTGGTGACACGGAGTCGACCAATGCCACAAAGGCTCACCTTGTTCTCCGGTGAGCAAGCCACGGAGGCTAGCTCGTTTCCACTAAGCGGTGGTATTGGGGGAACCACGAATCCCTTACACGGAGCTTGAGGCACAACTCCACAACTCAATTGGAGGCTCCCAAGAAAGCCACGGAGGCAAGAATCACCACAAAGACAAGTCAATCAACCAATTACAACAACTAGGGTCACAAGATCCCCAAGGTGCAAATCCTCCAAGCAAATGGAGGTGGAAATGAAATTCCTTCGGTGAAGATGTAGATCGGTGCCTCCTCCTTCAATCCTCCAAAGATCAAGAGCTTTGGTTGGCTAGAAGGGGAGATCTATGGAATTTGGTGTTTTTCCAATGGGGGTAGGTGAGAGCTTCAAGGATGAACAATGGTTGGTGAAGTTCTAACCCTACCCCAGCTGGACGAAGGGGTATTTATAGGTGGGTGGGAATCAGGCCGTTGGAGGGAGCACACAGCAGAAACCCGGCGATAAGTCCGGCGGCGCCGGCCTCTGGGCCGGACGCCCCGGCGGTAAGTCCGGCGGCACCGGATTTTTCGCCGGGTGTCCGGCGGCCCGCCGGGAGAATCCGGTGCCCCGCCGAAAACCCATTTAGAACAGCAATCCGGCGGCCCCGCCGGGCTGGTCCGGTCTGCCGCCGGATGGTCCGGTCTGGGAGCCGGCCAGACCAACTTAGGCCACTTTTGGCAGGCGATTCCACCATCTTTCTTTTTATGCATTAGAACCCCTTCACCTGTGAACTTAAACCTGTATGCATATAATTCAAATATTAGTTCACACAAAACATAGTCATGTCATTGTAAATCAAAAAAGTAGAAAGGGACAAATGTCCTTTCAATCTCCCCCTTTTTGATTTACGATGACAAACTATGTTAGAGACTCATAGGAGAAACAAAAGATGGTATCTAATGAATAGAGAGAGTGCTCCCCCATAACATATGCACATGGTAGAATTTGCTTTTGGAATGCAAAGTGCAAGATTTAGATTATAGGGAGCTCCCCCACCATCAATAGGAACCAAGCATGGCATGGACAAGATAATATCATGGATAGATAATAATATAGCAAGCATAGACATATCCAAACATAAACATAGAGTGCATAGTGCATAAATAAAGTACACACTTGTCCACACACGATAAGGTTCCACGATAAAATGGCAAGTAAAACGCAAATGGACACAAGCCACTTAAGAACCAAGGAAAATGAAAGCGAGGCTTGTGTCATGCGACGTTATTCCTAGAGACTCTACACGCTTCTCCCCCTTTGGCATCGAAACACCAAAAAGGGACAAGAGAGTAGAAGATGCTAGCGCTCAAAAATCTTCACTGGGGACAGGAGAACCCTCGGGATCATCTTCTCCATGAGCACCTTCATCTTCATCAGCATCTTCTGGCTCAGAGGGCGGCTCAAAGTCTCCAAAGTCATCAACACCGGCAAACATGTCATCATCAAGAGGCGGCATGACATAGTTGACATACGGGACCGGATCCAACTCGTGTCCAATGTGAGGAACAACACTGCCCCTAGCAGCCAAGAACTCATTCTGCCTCCTCCGAGTCTCCTGACTCATCTCCATGCTCCGATGAGCCACATCATAAGTGCTGCGACACATATCCCACAAGTTCTTGAAGAATGCAGCAACACCCTTCTTGCGAGAGGACCTATGATGGCGATGATGACGACGGTGACTAGCTCCAGATCCAGAGGCATGGTGAGGATCAGGAGCATCCATGGAGTGACCTCTAGCCCTGGCATGGTGCAAGCCGGGAGCCTCTTCAAAACCACCCTGGAAACCCACTGAGAATGTCTCCATCTCCAGAATCTGTCCACGCACCTGAGCAGTCTGAGTCCGGGGCTGCCTGTTGATCAACCGCTGCACATACTGACAGTAGTTGGGAGTCATGCGCTTGAGAGTAGATCTCTTCATCTCCTGAAAAATGAAGTCACAACCATCTATCTTCCGAAGCTTGTCGGGCTAGCAATAGTATAGCAAGTTCCTGTGATAGCCCCTGACACTAGCATCATCTCCAGCCTTACTCACCAGATTCTGACGGAAGAGCTTGGCAAGAGCGTTGTAGTAGTAGTACATCCCTGAAATAGCAGGAGCAGGGAGATATGGCACATCTGGATAGCAAATGCGAGAGATCTTCTCCACGGAAAAGGGGGCCTCAGAGTGAATCTTGAAACCTCCATCCCTACCACTACCATAGCCCAGAGCATCACAGAAATCAGCAAACGTGGCAGTGAACACATCCTGGCCAGTCATCCAAGAGAAGGACTCAGCTGGGTCATTATGGAAGAACACAGTGCAACAGAACTGACGGACCACCATTGGCTGAATAGGCTCGGAGAGGGTGACAAGGTCCAAAACATCCATCTTGAGAAGAGCCTCATTGATGTAGCGAAAGTCCTTGGAGGCATAGTGCTGAAAGTGCTCGACATTGAGGGATTTAGGCACCACATAGAATCCACTCTTCATGTGCTCAGATGCATCATAGTAATCATCCCACATACGACGCTGAGAATCAGTCCAGAACCTCTTATCATTGCCAGTATACTGCCTCTCATGAAAGCGGTATGGGTTCGCAAGGCGAAGTTTACGCCAAGTGTTGATAAGGGTTGAACCCAAGTTCCCTTCAATCTCCTGCTCCTTTTCCACATCCACCGGGCCATGAGCCCCCTTTCCCTTCCGGGGTGGATGAGGGCCACGAGAGTATACCATCTTGGACTTCACATGCTGCCCTGCAGCTGCAGTGCTGCTACCTCCAGCTGGGGTCTTCCCTGACTGACGAGAACGACGCGGAGGGTGTCCCTCAACCTCATCAAGCTTCCTCTTCTTCATCTCAAAAGTGCGAGCATCCGCTGCATTGTCAATCCGGTAATCACTGTCCTCAGTCGAGTAAGAGTCTGAATCTGAAAACCGCAAGCAAAAACAAAGCAACACCAGATAAAGATACATGTCATGGAAAAGGAACTCAAAGTCGGGTAGGAACAAGTGCACGATGGAGAGGTAGTATGGCAGTGAGGTTCGGCGCCAAGTCCGGCGGGACCAGACAGTGGGCCGGACCGTCCGGCGGGCCGCCGGGCCATTCCGGCGAGCTCGCCGAACTGGTATACTGAATGCCAGTTCGGCGGGTCCGCCGGGTGATCCGGCGCCAGGTCCGGCGGCCGCCGGACATTTCGCCGAAACACACGAGTGTCATACTACCCGCAATCTTGACTCAACAACTTGTCACTACAAACTTTAAGGGTACAAGGATGCCAAGGAACACACACTAGCCCAACAAGGAACGAAACCCTAAAGGATCTATCCCTAGACAAAATGAATCTAACCCTAGAAACACACTAGATCTACTCATACAAGAGCATGAACAAAATGAGTGTGAGGCAAGGGCTAGAGGAGGAAGAGAAAATGAGGGAGTTACCCGAAGACATGGTGCACAAGAAGATGGGGAAAAATCCCGATCTCCCAATGCAGTTGACGAAACGCAAAGATCTTCGGAGGAAAGCTTCAAAACAACCCGATCTACACCCGATCTAAATTTGGAAGGGATTGGTTGGGTGGAGAGGCTAGGGGGAGGAGAAGCTTGAGGAGGCGGCGGCAATGGAGTTGGGGGCGGGCGTGGGGAGGGAGGGAAGTGAGAGAAAACTGCTAAGGAAACCCTCCCCACGAATTTATATAGGCCGCCAGTCCAGCGGTAAGTTCGGCGGGACCGGGCCATACGCCGGACGGTCCGGCGGGCCGCCGGGCCATTCCGGCGAGCTCGCCGAACTGGTATACTGAATGCCAGTTCGGTGGATCCACCGAAACAGTCCGGTGGGCCGCCGGGCAGTCCGGCGCCAGGTCCGGTTTCCGCCGGGTAGGCCGCCGAAACACTTTTTGGACTAGAAAAGTTTTGACAATTGTCGACAAGTGACATGTATCAACAAGAAAAACATGGTGTGCGAGAGAAATCAACAGCCATCAAACTTGTTTGCAAGAAAATCAACTTAAGATTGCATGCCTTCCAAAGAGGAGCAACAACAAAACACGAGATTTGAAGACATGCAATGGTGGGGGATTTCTCACCCTATGTGTGATCACCAATGTCGTGACACCGCGAAGAGACATGCTTGGGCTCAAATGACATTAGTGATCTTATGATGTCGCACACTTGAGTATGCATCGTGCCATTGGTTGACACGATGACTATCCTCAACTATGCGCAACTAGACTAGAACAACACACTATAATATGGGAATGAGTGCACACGATCAAGCCACATTGCAAGAGTCTAGGATATTCAATTCATGCCTCAACTCTCGGAATCTTGCTTCATCAAGAGGCTTCGTGAAAATGTCGGCGAGTTGGTCTTGTGTACCTACATAAGATAGGTTAATTTCACCTCGGTTGACATGGTCACGGATGAAGTGATGGCGGATCTCGATGTGCTCGGTCTTGTTGTGTTGAACCAGATTATGAGCGATCTTGATGGCACTCTCATTGTCACATAAGAGTGGCACCTTGTCGAAGTGAATACCATAATCCTCCATGGTTTGCCTCATCCAAAGAAGTTGAGCACAACAACTCGCGGCCGCCACATACTCGGCTTCGGCGGTGGAGAGAGACACACAATTTTGCTTCTTGGAAGACCAACTAACCAAAGACCTACCAAAAAATTGGCAAGCCCCGAAAGTTGACTTCCTATCCACTTTGTCTCCCGCCCAATCCGAGTCCGAGTACCCTATAAGCTCAAAGCTTGCTCCCTTTGGGTACCAAAGGCCAAAAGTTGGGGTATCAATCAAATATCGAAAGACTCTTTTGACCGCCATTAGATGGCTTTCCTTAGGGGCGGCTTGATATCGTGCACACATTCCCACACTAAGCATGATATCCGGTCTAGATGCACAAAGATAGAGCAAAGACCCAATCATAGAGCGATAAAGTTTTTGATCCACTTCTTTACCATTAGGATCGAGATCAAGAGTAACCTTTGTAGGCATGGGAGTCTTGGCTCCCTTCACTCCGGTATCCATCTTGAACTTCTTGAGCATGTCTTGGGTGTACTTGGCTTGATTGATGAAGGTGCCACCCTTCAATTGCTTTATCTCAAAGCCAAGAAAGAATTTCAACTCCCCCATCATAGACATCTCAAATTTATCTGTCATTAGTCTTGCAAATTCATCATTGAAAGATTTGTTAGAAGAACCAAAAATGATATCATCTACATAAAGTTGGCATATGAAAAGCTCCCCGTTTACTTTCTTAGTAAAAAGAGTGGGATCAATGAGGCCTATCTCAAACCCACGGTCTACAAGAAGCTCTCTAAGATGCTCGTACCACGCACGTGGGGCTTGTTTAAGGCCATAGAGTGCCTTATCGAGCTTGTAGACATGGTTCGGAAAGTTAGGATCCTCAAAACCCGGGGGTTGCTTTACAAACACAAACTCATGCAAAGGACCATTTAAGAAAGCACTCTTCACATCCATTTGTTGCAACTTAAAATTATGATGTGATGCATAAGCAAGAAGGATACGGATGGACTCAAGGCAAGCCACGGGTGCAAAAGTCTCTCCATAGTCGATGCCTTCAATTTGAGAGTATCCTTGAGCAACCAAACGAGTCTTGTTCCTCACAACAATTCCATTTGCATCTTGCTTGTTCTTGAAGATCCACTTGGTTCCAATGACATTGCGGCAATCCTTGGGCTTCTCTACTAATGACCAAACTTTGTTGCGCTCGAAGTTATTGAGTTCTTCATGCATGGCTTCTACCCAATCCGGGTCTTCAAGAGCTTCAAACACTTTTTGAGGTTCCACACAAGAGATATAGGCATGGTGGTTACTAAAGTTTGCCAATTGCCTCCTCGTGGACACCCCTTTCCTTACACTTCCAATCACATTCTCCAAGGTGTGGCTACCTCTTTGGAGAGTTGTTGCAATCTTCATGGCACGGCGAGCTTGAGCTTCTTCAAGAGATTCTTGAGAGGCCACTTGGTCATCACCACGGTTTTGGTCCTCGCCTTGACCTTCAAACCGAGCATGCTCATCATATTGAGCTTGCTCAATGTCTTGAACTTGATCATGATCACCACTTGGTGAGAAATCACCATCATGCTCATGGTCTTGATCTTGATCATGCTCACATGGTTGAGGGGCTTGAGTTTGTCTTTGGCTAGCATCAAAGGGACCTTGAGGAGCTTGTTGTGTTTGAGAGGGTGAAGGCTCCACTTGAGTAGAGCATAGTCCTTCTCCTTCCGCCAAAAGGTGTCCCTCAACGGGTATGAGATGTCCCACACCCATTCTTCTTATGGCAAGAGGAGGTATTTCGTCACCTACATCAAAAACACCACGTTGCTCCACACGGGAGCCGTCATTCTCGTCGAATCTCACGTTAGAAACTTCAACAACTCGAGCGGAGAGTTTGTCAAAGATTCTAAAGGCGTGAGATTCGGCGGCATAGCCAACAAAGGTACCCTCAAGAGCTTTTGAATCAAATTTCGACAAATGGACACCTTTCTTAAGATAGTAGCACTTACAACCGAATACTCGAAAGTACTTGATGTTAGGCTTCTTTCCAATGAGGATCTCATAAGGAGTCTTGTTCAAGCCCTTGCGGAGATATAACCGGTTCGACGCATGACATGCGGTATTAATGGCTTCGGCCCAAAAGATATACGGAGACTTGAATTCCGCTAACATGGTCCTAGCCATATCAATGAGAGTCCGGTTCTTCTGCTCGGCTACACCATTTTGTTGGGGAGTGTAGGGAGATGAGTATTGATGGCGAATCCCCTCATCACTGAGAAAATCATTCAAGGTGTAGTTCTTGAACTCGGTGCCATTGTCACTTCGGATCATCAATATGTCTTGACCATATTGGCGTTGCACTTCATTGGTGAAGTCTTTGACGGTTTGTTGAGTCTCACTCTTGTGAGACAAGAAAAAGACCCAAGTGTATCTTGAATAGTCATCGACAATCACCAAGCAATACTTCTTTCCTCCAAGACTTTCATAAGAGGGAGGGCCGAAGAGATCCATGTGAAGGAGCTCTAGGACCCTCTTAGATGAAATGATGGTCTTGCTAGGATGAGGAAGTTCATGCATCTTTCCTTCAATGCAAGCTCTACACACACGATCTTTTGAAAAGGTTAAATCGGTTAGTCCTAGGATGTGGTTGCCTTTGTGGAGACTTTGCAAAGTTCTCATATTGACGTGGCCTAGCCGGCGATGCCAAAGCCATCCCACATCAACTTTAGCCATGAGGCATGTCGCGGCTTTAGTGACCTCCTTCGAGAAGTCGATCACATATAAGCCATTTTCGACATGCCCTACATGAGCTACATTAAGAGACTTGCTCCACAAAAGAACTACAATCCCAACATCAAAGAAGGTTGCAAAGCCCATATTAGCAAGTTGAGCAACGGAAAGAAGATTATATGAAAGGGACTCAACAAGCATGACATCTTCCACGGTAACATTGTGAGAGACAACAACCTTGCCGAGACCCAATACCTTTGACCTTGAAGAATCCCCATAGGTGACGTAGCCCGCATGAGATGAACCGGTGCGAAGCTCCTTCACCATTTCTTTGCTCCCGGTCATATGATTGGTAGCACCACTATCAATTATCCATTGACCACCACCGGAAGCAAAGCCCTACAAGAGATCAAGTCTTGACTTTAGGTCCCCATTTCTCAATGGGTCCTTTCTTGTTAGTGACAAGGGTCTTTGGAACCCAAATAGACCATGCAACATATTCATTTGATGAACCAACAAATTTAGCATAAACATGTCCATCTTGTGCACGGCAAAGAACATAGGAAGGATTATATTTTCCCGCAAAGTTATTATGGTTGGGCATGGCCTTTTTGCCATTCCCAATAACTTCCCTCACCTCCTCCTCATATACATTACCATTCTCATCATAGCATATTACACTAGGAACATGCTTCTTTAATGAGGGAGGAGGCGCGGGGACACTCTTCTTCTTCTTCTTGTTCTTCTTCTTCTTGTTCTTCTTGGACTTGGATGTAAATCCAAGTCCCGTCTTGTCACCATGTTGCTTTTGAGCATTCAAAAGCTCATCAAGCATCTCATTTCCCTTTAGGGGGGCTTTCTCACAAGGGGGGTTAGTTGAGCATGAACTTGCAACAAATGTGCTAGAAAGAGACTTGGTTGCTTCATTAGCAATTATAAGATTTAGTTTCTCATTTTGCAACCTAAGTTCATTAGCAACGGATTGAGCAATATCACGATCACTTTTAAGTTTGGCAATATCCAAATTGTGAGATTCTTCAAGACCCAACATGGATGTCTCAAGTGACACCCTTAGGTCTTGATCTTCCTCAAGAGATTGAGTAAGAGAAGCAATTTCATCGGCATAGTCACGAGCATGCCCCTCAAGTTCAAAAATGCGTTCATCATTTTTATCATTCACTTGGATGGCTTCATTAAGTTGATCTAGGAGAATCTCAAAGCGAGCTTTGGTCTCCCCATGCAAGGTTGACATGAACATGTCCATTTCATTTAGATCATCATTTTCACCAACTCGTTCAACACAATCCATCAAAGATAAGCTTTTAGGTATGATGGGTGTGAGAGGCGGTGATACCTTTGTAGCGTGAGCCATGAGACAAGTCGCATTGTGGTTGGAGCGCTTTGATTCATTTGCGGAAGCGAATAGGGATGATGAGGGGGTTGGATGGGCAATGGCGATGGCGGCCCTTCCTATTTCCTCCTTATCACTTGCATCATCCTCGGAGAGGTACTCTTCTTGAGTTATCAAAGCGTGAGTTGGGAGGACTCTCTTCTTGTCGGAGTTTCTAGGGTAAGACTTGGACTTCATTTCCTTGCGGACAAGCCTTCCATTGTGATCTTCAACTTTTTCATAAGGACACTCCGCAATAAAGTGGTTAGTGTTACCACAATTGTAGCAAGTCCTCACTCTACTTGTAGCCTTGGGCTTGGAGGGGCTAGATGACTTCCACTTCTTCATGAATGCCCTTTGAGCAAGAGCCATATGCTCGGCATGAGCATACTTCATGTCCTCGGGGCTTCCACCCAATTCTTCTTCCTCTTCCAACAAGCTTTCTTCTTCATGATAGGTGACTTTAGCCTTCAAAGCAAGGTTGGGAGCACGCACACCACGTGCACGAGCAAGAGCATCATCCGCATTCTTCTCGGAGATCTTCCTTGCCATCATCTCTTGCAAAATGTCATGAGCGGACATCGTCCGGAAATTTGCATTTCCCTTGATGGAGTTCACGGTTTCCCTATGGAAGGGCAAGAGAGCTTGAATGAACTTCCTCTTCATCCATCTCCAATCACATTGGGTGGAGCCAAGATCCGTTAGCTTCACTTGGAGTGACGAGAGACGCCTATGGAGTTCTTCGGGAGTTTCACCATCAAGCATGGCAAAGTTGTCCGCTTCATTGGAGGCTTCATCAAACTTGGATTCTTGAATACTCTCATTCCCAATGAAGAGGTTGGTGAGAATATCCCAAGCTTCTTTGGCGGAGGTGATGTTGCGGACGAACGCCTTGTCCTTCTCGGTAAGCGACATGTGAATGAGATGCAAGGCGGAGGCATTGAGTTGCTTGTCGATTTGCTCCCAAGGCAGCAAGTTGGTCAAATCCTTGGAAGTTGGATGGAAACCCTGCTCAATGATCCTCCAAAGCTCAATAGACACAAAGTTTATGTGAGAGCGCATGTTATCTTGCCAATTGGCAAAGCTAGAAGCATCAAGTGGTGGCGGTGGGCCGCAAGAAGCAAGGTGTGGCATTTGAAGATGTCTTCCGGAGACATAGCTCATAGGATGTGGAATTTCCGTGCTATGTCCCTGAGAGGTGTCATCTTTCTTGGGGGTGTCATCTACCTTGGGGGGTTCCTCTCCGCCCTCATCCCCATCCTCATCCGGATCATCCTCGTTTAAGATGGGCTTACCCGAGGACTCAACCGGGGTCGGTGGAGTGGTACTAGATGTTCCACTAACGAGGGCATCAAGTTGGGATTTTTGGCTTTCCATGGCTGCCATCATGGCATCCATATGTGCCATTATACTATTAAGATCCCCCTTAGTGGCGGGCTCCTCTTCGCCCATAACCTCTTAGGCGGTTAAGCTCAATCAAAGAGCACTAGGCTCTGATACCAATTGAAAGGATCGGTACGGGCGACTAGAGGGGGGGTGAATAGGCGCTAAGTCAATTTTTAATCTTTTTCAAATTTAAGGCTTGACACAAAGTAAATTCACTAGATGTGCAACTAGGTGAATTTCCTATAAGGCCTCGTTTGGCGAACGCGGTTTGCAGTGGTTTTCTGAGTATTACTCGGAGGGTATTTGGTGAAGACACGTGTTTCACCGATCCACTTCTCCCCCATGTGCAGATGGATTTGAAGATGGCACGTTGCGTGTGCGATCGCCCTCGGCCATACGTAGCAGACAGAAAAAGCAATCTGAGTCAGCTAGCGATTTGTTCGCGTCCCCTGATTCCATCTGGCCCACGCGAGGGGCAACGGGGAGGAACGTGTGCAGAGAATACGAAGACGACGTCCTCGATCTAGCGTGTAAAAAACGCGAGGGGGGAGACGTGGTCCAGATACACTTCTACCCGCCGTGTTTTAGGAGGGATTTCTGGGGTTTGGTCCACTAAAACCGGCCTGCCAAATGGTTAAAGTGAGATTTTTAGTAGTATTTTTGGGTTGGGCTTGAATAATACCCTATTATTCCTCTCAAAACACCCCCACCAAACAAGGCCTAAGTGGCAAGCATGCAAGTAAACAAGTAACTAGCAAGATACAAGTAAGGGAAAGAAATAACCGAAGAGTGGAGACCGGAGACACAAGGATGTATTCCCGTAGTTCCTTCCTTTTGAGGGGAAGTACGTCTACGTTGGAGAGGTGTGGTGACACGGAGTCGACCAACGCCACAAAGGCTCACCTTGTTCTCCGGTGAGCAAGCCACGGAGGCTAGCTCATTTCCACTAAGCGATGGTATTGGGGGAACCACGAATCCCTTACACGGAGCTTGAGGCACAACTCCACAACTCAATTGGAGGCTCCCAAGAAAGCCACGGAGGCAAGAATCACCACAAAGACAAGTCAATCAACCAATTACAACACCTAGGGTCACAAGATCCCCAAGGTGCAAATCCTCCAAGCAAATGGAGGTGGAAATGAAATTCCTTCGATGAAGATGTAGATCGGTGCCTCCTCCTTCAATCCTCCAAAGATCAAGAGCTTTGGTTGGCTAGAAGGGGAGATCTATGGAATTTGGTGTTTTTCCAATGGGGGTAGGTGAGAGCTTCAAGGATGAACAATGGTTGGTGAAGTTCTAACCCTACCCCAGCTGGACGAAGGGGTATTTATAGGTGGGTGGGAATCAGGCCGTTGGAGGGAGCACACAGCAGAAACCCGGCGATAAGTCCGGCGGCGCCGGCCTCTGGGCCGGATGCCCCGGCGGTAAGTCCGGCGGGACCGGATTTCTCGCCGGGTGTCCGGCGGCCCGCCAGGAGAATCCGGCGCCCCGCCGAAAATCCATTCAGAACAGCAATCCGGTGGCCCCGCCGGGCTGGTCCGGTCTGCCGCCGGATGGTCTGGTCTGGGAGCCGGCCAGACCAACTTAGGCCACTTTTGGCAGGCGATTCCACCATCTTTCTTTTTATGCATTAGAACCCCTTCACCTGTGAACTTAAACCTGTATGCATATAATTCAAATATTAGTTCACACAAAACATAGTCATGTCATTGTAAATCAAAAAAGTAGAAAGGGACAAATGTCCTTTCACTCGTCAGTTGGTCTTTCCGGCAAAGCTGTGGTTAGGATTGCCCCTATTGGCATTCCCACCCATAGCCATTTTCTTACCATTACCATTTCCATTGTACCCTTCCTTCACAAAGTCAATCTTCTTGGGTGGACGGACATAGTTGTTGTTGTTGTTCCTTGAGTTAAACCCAAGGCCTTGACCATGAGGCCTCTCCTTTTGTTGAGCAAAGAGCTCATGAGGGGGTTTCCCAAGTTGTGGAGAGGAGAGACGCTCTTTCTCAAGTTGAGCCTTCAACTTTGCATTTCCTCAATGAGGATTGCTTGATCTAGAGAAGAGTTAGTAGCACAAGCAATATTCTCAACAATTATAGCCACACTTGATGAACTTTGGACTTCATTATGAAGAGCTTGAAGTTCCTCATATTTCTTGCTAAGTCTATTGAGCTCATCCTTGACTAGCTTGTTAGCCCTTTCAAGGTGCTCAAGATCCTTAGTAAGAGAAGCATGAGCAACTTCAAGTTCCTTCTTCGAAGCATCAAGTTCTTGTGCCATTAGCAAAGTTTTATCCATAGTATTCAAGTCCTTAGTTTTATCAAGTTGATATGTTTCAATTTGATGAGAGAGAAACAAACTAATGTTCTTCTCCTTGGTTAGCTCTTGAACTAGAAGATTGAATCTCCGTTCCCCATCTTCAACATGGGATCTCACTTCCTGAAGGGACTCATTGCGTTGAGCAATAGTGTCTATCAAGTATTCGAAATGATCACGGGCATCACCACCAAGAGAACACATAGTCTTGTAAAGGGTGGCAAGAATAGTCTCTTCATCCATATCATCATTAATGGGACAAGAAGGTTGGGACGAAAGTATCACCTTAGCCTCCTTTTCCATAAGGCATTTATGAGGAGTGTTCTTGGTGGAGCTCTCATAGTCCTTGGTGTAGTCGTACTTCAATAGTGACCCGGGCTTGGCAAGAGCCAAGCTGGCCACTCCAACAATGTCCTCCTCGTCACTATCCTCTTCATCAACATCAGAGGTGTATTCAACACCAACAAGAGCCTTAACGTCCGTGAACTTGTTCTTGTTCCTCAAGTTGATTGGATTAAGATTCAATCTTGGCTTGACACCTTTTACGAACTTTGGCTTGTCTTGTCTCTTCTCATAGGGGCAAGTGTCGGCAAAGTGCCCCGGCTCATCACAATTGTAGCAAGATCTTCTCTTTTTCTTGGGAATGAAGCTTCCTCTCTTCATGGAATGCTTCCCATACTTCTTGGCGAAGAATGCTAGATTGGTATCTAACTCACTTGTTGAAGTCATCTCTTCTTCTTCTTCAAGATCTTCTTCAACTCTCTCTTCCTTGCTTGCTTCACGTGCCCTTGATTGAGTGATGTTGGCCTTCAAAGCAAGTGATGGGTTCTTGTTCATGGCACGAACAATCTCCTTGGTTCTATTTGCCTTGGCAATCATGTCATCATGAGCAACAAAGTATCCAACAAGCTCATCCGCGGTCATCTTGCGGCAAGGTTCCAAGAAGGTGACATTGAAGGCCAACTCCTTGTATTCGATAGACACGATCTCAATGAACTTGTTCTTCACAAAGCTACCATTCATGTGGAAGCCATCATCAATGGTGTTTCCTCCAAGAAGAATTATCTTTTCCTTGAGGGCTTGGAGTCTTGAGAAGGCACTTGTGACCGACTCTCCATCTTTCATGCAAAACAAGTTCATGTCTTGTTTGGCGGCTTCGTACTTGGTCTTTTGCATTGCCGACGTCCCATCAAACTTGACCGAGAGCTTCTCCCAAAGTTCCTTGGTGGACTCAATGCTTGAGACTTGGTCATACACTTCACGCTTCAAGCTTTGACGTATCTTGTCTAAAGCGGTGGAGTTGAGTTGACAATCAATCCTCTCTTTGGGCATCATGTGCTTCTCATCAACGGGAGTGAACCCATTCTCGACAATGCCCCAAAGCTCCACGCAAACACACCTAAGATGAGAACGCATGCAAGACTTCCAATAGGAATAGTTAAATTCATCAAGCATGGGAGGTGCACAGGAAGAAGGGTTTATGTGAGGCATAGGCACGCGTTCGAGGGGATATTCATATGACTTTGCATGAAGAGAAGTCCCATCAAGCTTAGGTGGAATATCCACCTTAGCTTTATCCGGGTTTGGCTTCTCCCTCGGAGAACCTCAACAACCTCGGGATGGGCATTCTTTTTATCCAAAGCCGAGAATCTCGCTTCCAACACGGCAAAACATTCGTTGAGTTCGTTGCGTTGCTTATCAAGCAACGCTTGGACCTCAACGGTCGTGAAGACTTTGTCTTCACCCTCATCCGTAGGTGAGACCATCTTACTCTCAAGGCGGTTAAGCCCTTAAGAAGAGCCCTTGCTCTGATACCAATTGAAAGGATGGATGGACTAACCTAGAGGGGGGGGGGGTGAATAGGTTTCTACAAATTTTACTTCTCTTTTCACTAGTTTTAGGCTTTGCGGAATATAAGTGTGAGCCTAACAACTAGGTGAGCAACCTATATGATGCTATGCAAAGTACTTCAAGCACGAAGGCTATCACAAAGGTAAAACACAAGTAAAGGGACTCGGATAGAAATAACCGAGGCACACGGAGACGAAGAAGTATCCCGATGTTCACTCTCTTGGGGGAGAGCTAGTCACCGTTGGAGAGGTGTGAATCCCCACGAAGGGTACTCAAATGCCATGAAGGATCACCTTCTTCTCCTTGAGCCTCCTCCACGAAGTAGGAGCCCAATCACTCGTGGTAGACATTAGGGTGGTCTCCAAACCCTCACAAACTTTCCACGGGGCGAATCATAAGCCGAATGCCTCCGGGCGACCCTAGCCGCCTAGGGTTTCCCACAAACCCAAGAGTAACAAGCAATACTTGATGAACACAAGGGGGAATGAAATTTGGCTTGGTGGGAATGTAGATCGGGGTCTCCTCAATCTTTCTACCAAAGGGATTTGGATTTGGTTGGGTAGAATGGGAGATCCTCTAGCTTTGAGAGCTCATTAATGGAGGAGAGAGAGAATGAAGGCAAGGATATGATTTGAATGGCAACCTTATCCTCTCCAAGGTAGGTGAAGGGGTATTTATAGTCCGGGGGGAGAAGTAGCCGTCTGGAGCAGAAAAGTCATGCCCAGCCGGCGCAAAGTCGGCGCCACCGGACCCTGCGCCAGACCAGCCGGCGCACAGGCCGGTCACACCGGGCCAGCACCGGGTGTCCGACGCAGAGGCCGTTCGCACCGGCCCTAAACCGGGTACCCGGTATGCGCCGAGGCTTAACACCGGGCGTCCGGCGAGCGCACCGGCCCCGAACCAAAACCCTATACTGGGAGCGATTCCGGTCGGGGCTCGGTGGCTGTACCGGGTTGCCCGACGCAGAGCCCGGTCATGCCGGGTTCACGCCGGGTGCAGTTTTCTGCTTCAAACTTCCTTTCTCCCTACGAACTTTGTCCAAGTGTTTAGGCTTATTTGAGTGGTAGGTTGTAGAAAAATAAAGTAGGTCACCTTCCCACTGAGCTCATCGAGATTACCCCTCTTAATAGTGCGGAGTTCCTATAACTCAAAAAGGTAAATAAAGCGAAAAGGAACTACCGCTTCTTCAAAACAAATGGGGGGTCTCACAACTCCTTCCATCAAACACGACGATCTAAAACCTGTGAGAAAGACTTAGCAAGACACATTAGATCGTCACTAGCTCGTGTGTCATCATTAATCAAAAAACAGTTAAGGGTAAAATACCCTTACACATCCCCCATGATATCCTCCCCATTATGTTGAAGCACTGGAATGTGGTTCTTTTTTCCTTCTTCCACTGGCTTTCAGATGAAAGTACTTAGTATTACCATCTCCCTCTTTTAGATTTTTTTTCCTTTGCTCTCTGTCTCCACTTTATCTCCTCATCTCCCAGTAGCTTTTTAAGTCTTTTGTGCATCTCCACTTGTAGCTCTTTCTCATGCACAGTGAGTGGTGTATGTTCTTCTTTTTTATCTAGAATGTCCATCTTATCTAACAACATTTTCTTTGCAGAACCACATGAGCAAGAGAAAGGAGAAAAAGAAGGGGGAGGAGAATTACCTAGTAGAGATAAGGTAGGCATGGCGGCCCTTGCCGCCCCTCGCTGTCACATACCACATGGGAGGGCGCGTGGCGCACACCGCCGGCGATGGAGAAATCCTCTAGATCAATTGAACCATTTTTATAATTACTTCTCGCTTCTATATATTCAAAATGAGAAAGCTAGTAGATATTCAGATGGGACGTGCCCCATCCTAAGAAATCCTTAGGTTGTCCATACTATCTTCCTTCTAAAAGAAGCTAGGAGTATATAAATTTAGTCAAAGTTAACATTTTCTAAATTTAACCAAACTTATAGATAAACATATGAATATGCAAAATACAATATCTATATCACTAGATCCACTATGGAATGTAGTTTAATAGTGCATTTTTTCAATATTGTAAATGTTGAAATTTATTTAGGAAAAATCAAACAAGCCCTGGAACATGTGCCTCTGGTAAAATCAACGTGTCTAACTCGTAGGTTCGGATGATGACCGTGACCACGGTCAAAAGCGAGACAGCAGATTTGCAATTCTGTTTTTTGACAAGAAATTTGTAGGAGTTGCTGGTGGCGCACGGGTTGATAAACAAGTTCGAACTGACATCTCTTTGTCGTCTTCTCTGTGAAACCATTCGGCCTGACCCGAAGAACGCTCGATGGGACCTTTCCTCTTGCCAGAAGATGTCAGAGCAGCTTGAACCGAGTCCATGTGCACCGGCAAACCCCCTTCTTTCCCCACCACGGCACCGCCCATCTCCTCTTCTTCGCTCACTCAGCGTCGCCGCCTCGCCGGCACGGCACATCCAGAGGCACAATGCCCCTCCTGCTCCGACGCCTCGTCGGCGCCGTCTCGGCGCCCCTCCGCCGCTCCCTCTCCACGGCGCGCTCGCGCCCCCCGTGGGCCATGGTGAACATCGAGGCGGCGCTGGACGCGTCACGGGCGCCTTCGCCGGGCGCGCGCGCGTCCTTCGGCCTCAGCGCGGCCCCGCGCGCCTCCCTCCTCTCCGTCCCCGCCCGCATCGTCGACCCTGGCGGCTACAACACGGACTTCCTCGTCGGCATCGTCCGCGGCGCGAGCAGCGACGGCCTCCTCCTCCTCGACTACCTCGACACCCGCGAGCGCCTTAGATCGCCGGACGCGGGCGGCGGCGTCGAGTGGGACGTGAGGCTCTTCGTCTGCAACCCTGTCAGCGGCCAGCTGTTCCGCCTCCCTGCCCCGGACATGGGCGTTCCGAAGGGGAGGAGCACGGCCTTCGGCCTGCTCACCCAATCCCCCGAAGGCTCCCGCGGCCCGCCTGACAAGTACGTCGTCGCTCAGCTCAGCTGCAGCACCTGCGGGAGCCACAGAGTCGTGCGACGGTTTCTGTCGGAAACAGGGCAATGGGACGAGCGCCCGCTGGTCATCGCCGGGCCGTTCACGATGCAGGATGATCGGAGGATGCTGATAGACCACGAGATACTGGCGTTCCAGGACCGGCTGTGGTGGGTGGACGTCACCTGGGGCGTCTGCTCCGTCGACCCGTTCAGCGACCGGCCGGAGCGTCGCTTCGTCGAGCTGCCGGACTACTGCATGCTGCCTGATGTCGATGGCCTCGCAGGTGCTTCGACCCTGAGCAGGTACCGGCGCATGGGGGTCAGCGAGGGGAATCTGCGGTTCATCATCCTGGTTGCTTGTAAGACAGACAAGTCCTTCCATATTGGCTCGTTTTCGCTCGATGTCGAGACCTTCAGCTGGACGCTGGATCACATGATTAAGATTACACAAACCGCGGCTGGTGATGCATCCGAACCACTGGAACACCGCAGGCCGCGGATCGCTGCCATAGATCCATTGAAAGCCAACGTTGTGTACCTCCAGTATGGTGGCCATGTTGTCGCCATAGACATGGCTAAGGGGGTGCAGATTGGGAGGAGTCCTCTTCCAGAGAAAATCGTCTGTCAGATGATGCGCAACTCTAGTCTCTTTCTTCCGTGCGTCCTCCCAACATGGCTTGCATCAAGCTATATCCCAGGTATATATAGATGCTTGTTTCACTACATTGGATATTGAAGCATTGAAAGGTCACTGTCCTATAATTGTTAGACTGCACAGGTTTTAGTTTAAAGTTTCCCCAATTGTGCCTTGTGCATAGGAAGACACCGACTGTGTTTGTATTGAAGTTCCTGCACGGTTTGATTTGATCGTTGGTATCTTAAATATTGTGGCCCAATCACTGCACATGGGCTCATACTTTTCTGGGTTACATTGACCATCCTTAGCGGTATCTTCTACTTTTTTAAGATGTCACAAGTGGAATTTGGCATTGCTAGAGAATGTGGTGTATTTTGTTGATCGCATTTCGTATGGGATTGTCTATCATTTATAGATATGCTTTGCGTCTCAAATTAATGTCACTGTGTTGTTGAAAAAAAATTCATGCCAACATGTAGATATGTAATTGTCCTGTCGAAAACAATTATATTTACTGGTGGAAACTTGGCATTGCTAGAGAATCAGGTGCATTGGGTTGATCACATTTGATATCGGACTACCAATCATGTATAATTTTTTCTGCTTCTCTAATCAATGTCAAAGTATCCATATGCAATTGTCCTGTTAAATGCCTACATGCTG
Source organism: Dactylis glomerata (assembly GCA_007115705.1). Lineage (NCBI taxonomy): Eukaryota > Viridiplantae > Streptophyta > Magnoliopsida > Poales > Poaceae > Dactylis > Dactylis glomerata. Next base: position 1,149,111 of record QXEO01000483.1, on the reverse strand, counting down.
TTTTCTGATTCAATTCTTGGCGCGGTGAAGAAATATATACTGCTCTTGTTGCTCTGTGTCATTCTTATTCAAGTTTTTATCTATGTAAATATGATTTAAGGAACCCCTGCGAGCGAAAAGACAAATTGCAGAAGGAAGACTTTGGCAGAGATGCTGGTTCGTGTAGACAAAGGCTAGAAAAACTGAAGCGTGCCAACTAACTTATATGTGGTACTTTCTGTAAGTAACTCTTTCTTGTTTGGGTACCCGTTCTTTTGTTTTTATTTTATTTTATTAGCCACACCTTTTTTTGAGGTAGATATTGTCCATACCTTATTCTTTCTGTGTCCATGATTCCGCATTCTTCTACACTACACCTGCAATGTGTTCCTTGCACAAACAAGAAAGTTTCAGTTATGTGTTCAAGTTAATGTGCTAAACTGGTTATCTTAATTGTTCAGTATTTATAGTAGAACACTATTGTTAGCCTTGACTCCAACTTGTTTGGTTCGAGTCATATTTACATATGTTTTTCACTTGTGTGAATATGAAGATGTTTTAGTTTTTGAATGATACACACATATTATGGCTGATAACATCATAGAGCTATGCTGCTTGAGTATGTTCCTTACTCGGCAATGATTGAGAATCGACTAGTCGGTAGACAGGACTTTGAGTTATATTTTGCTTCCGAACATAAAAAAACGCAACTGGTTGTGGCTATTTACAATTAGTCATGCGGCTAGCCAGTGAGTCGAAACTTGAAAGCACAGCAACTGACTCAACTTTTTTGAGACTCAATCGTTTGTACTGTATTCAGTGCTTGACTGATAAATTATGTTGTCAGTACCTGATCTGATTTATCCAGACATAAAATTGGGAGTGATTGGGGCAAAGTTGAACTTCCAAATTGGGACTGAACTGAACTATGCTGCTTGTTATTTCTCACCAAGTGACCTAAATTGAGTTATCCAAGTAGCACTTCAACAGAATGTTACCCAAGTTTGTCGTCACCAAAAGCATTTATGCTTTCTATTTTTCCTTGCAGGTTCTTTAATTTTGACCAAGAATGAAGTTGAAAGAGGCACATGAAAGACATGAAATCTCATTTTGACAATTCTGGCCTCATTCTATTGGCCGGTGCAATTCTCTCTGAAACGGATGGATGTTGTTATATATCTCGGGTTTGTCTAGGTGCACAAGTGTTGAATAGGATGGTTACATTGCATTGACCATATTTCATTCGCAACTTTTATTGAACAGTATCAGAAATGCAATGTTACTTGCAAGACATCATGCTTATGCTCTTTATTAAAATGTTCATGCACTTAAGTTTGTGATTCTGGTTTTTGTTAATTTATAACCATCAAAACTGGGATCGGATTGTTTTGCAAGGGTATTTGGGTTCTGATGATGAGTGGATGCACTCAGTAAATCTTATTAGATGCTCTGAATAACAAAAAAACAAATTGTTCGCTTGCATAAATGTTAATCGGCATGTGATGTAGAACATACCTTTTTTTCTTTTAGTTATATCTCATATGTGATATATAGCGTAATTCATGGAAAAACTTTTATTAAGATTTGGCTCAATTTAGTTGAAGATTGCAGATGTCAATGTGATGATCTCCGTCACATGAATAAAGAGACCGAAACTCTTGCTTGAGAGAGGATTGTTGTGCATATCATCATGGGGGCATAAGTAAGACCGGCAGATTTTTTGCAACTAACATGTAGCCGACATTCAGGCGATGATCGAATTTGAAAAGTATTATGTTGCAAAATTGCAGATGCTAATGTGATGATCGCCATCACACGAAATAAAGGGACACTGAACTCTTGCTTGAGAGGATTGCCTTGCATATCACTGTGGGGGCATAAGTAAGACCAGCAGGTTTTTGCAAACTAACACTGAAAGAAAAAATGATCCCTGGATTCAGTAACATAGACGTAGTTTTTTTTAATAGATTTGTTAAGTTATTCATCGAGTCTTGTCTCCCAGAACAACCAAAGTAGTTGATGGTTTCTCTGAAAACAAGACTTCAGTACCCAGTTAATTTGTCAAGATTCCGTAGAGATGAGTTTTCCAGAAGGAAATCCACGGATCATAGGATTCACAGAAAGATCGGTTGATTGCACGAGTACATGAACCTCCTTGAACTGCTGCTGAAATGCCAATGTTGACCAAGTAGATTCACTGATGTTCAGTCTGGAACTCTGATGAATGCAAAGACCCCAAAAGATTATCTCTGAAGGAAGAGAATAGCGTCTGGCATCAGGTTGCGTAGAGCCGGAGTGGTGTTCCAGTAATCATGCCGAAGTACGGATCCAGCAGCTTGAGCGTGCCTATGAATTACGTAGGAGACGGAGTAAAATTTGGTAGACTGAAGCCTGTGCCCGCTGTTTCCATGGAACTTTGGCTGTTCTGCAGATTCGAACAGACAGCTGGGTCAAAGCTCGAAAGTAAGAAAGGAAACAGGCCTCAGCACAGGTACACAGGGCATTCGCTGGAACAAGTCCATGGCAGTCGTCTCGTGAACCAAACCACGACACCGCTGCCACACAACGCAGTCGGCGGCTCGCCCTCCAAAAGCACACCAAAACCTCCTCCAGTGAGTCTCTACCACCACGCCAAACCGCCGAAGAATGCTTCGCCTCCTCTCCGGCGGCCTCCGCCGCTCCCTCTCCACGGACGCGTCGCGCCCGCGCCCGCCGTGGGCCCTGATCCAGCTGACTAAGATGGACAAGACAGGGGCGCCGGCGCCGGGCGCGTCCTTCCACCTCGACGAGCCCCCGTTCCTCACCAGCCTCACCGTCCCCGCCCACTTCGTCCACCCGCGCCCTAGCACCGACCCGGCCACCGGCAAGTTCGGCTCCGTCCCGGGCCAAGTCTGCGCCATCAGCAGCGACGGCTTCCTCCTCGTCAGCTTCTGGGAGGCCCGCTTCAACATCCCCAACGTCGGCGCGTTATCTTCGATACGCGACCTGTCTTGGTCCGGCATGGACCTCCACCCGGAGACCACGCGCTTCGTCTGCAACCCGCTCAGCGGCGAGCTGTACCGCCTCCCGGACCTCGACGGCACCAAGAGGACCTCCACCTGCCGCCACATGGGCCTCCTCACCCAATCCGATGGCGGGGACGCGCCCCCTGACAGGTATGTGTTGAACATAATTTGGCATTAGGATTACATAAACATGTGCTGATCACCAAGGAGTGCACCTAATAGACATTAACACAAAGTGAGGAAACTCACAGGTAGATGTAGTTTTCCCTTGACTGCTAGATGCAGGCATGGTGTATCCCATGTCGATGGGAGGTAGGGCGATGGAGATGGAGTAGGCGCTGCCGGGATGACCCTCCTGGTGGCCGGCGGTGGTGATGATCTTCCCGTCGCTCCTGGCCTCCCTAGATCGGTAGGGTGAGGGAATGTCGGGGAGTAGGTAGTCACATCGTTAACCCATCAGTCAATCGATACCAGACTCCCCTCCCGTATATATGGCACAGTGCGACAGGGGACCAAACCATGAGTTGGTTTCGATACCCCCGATCAGGGCGCATATGGAAAAAGTCACGTAAGTGAAAGGGTGAAAAGGTCCTGGACGTTGGTCTTGTGGGCCCCCACTTAACGTTATTTATTTGACTTTTTCTTTTATCTGTTAAAGCTAACAGATCAACCCAACATTCTCCCCCTTGATCGTTAGGTTTAACTTCATTCGCCCATTCTCCATAGGAATAATATATCAAAGTGAGGCGTTACAATAGCTAATGAAATGCCATTGAAACTCAGCACTTATGGCATACCAGCCTATTTCAAAATGGATAACATTTCACTTAATGAGAGTGGTTCTTTTAGTGGTCCCTTTATTCCAGAATCATAAGGCTTCCATTAATCCCATGCCGGCAAATATAATCATAAAATGGGTGGTAAGCCTTCGATAGATGGATCCGAAACTAACTTATATGATTAACATCAATATTTGATCCTGGATTCTATCTTTCACAACATGAAACATATTGCCAATGGTCTTGGCAACACCATTTGATCTGTTGTTACTCGCATAGAAGACTGCATGTGTCATAATGCAGTAAGTGGTTTTGAAATGTTTTCTACCACCTTAATTTCGGGAAAACCCTTTTGACATACAACCTGCACAATAGCCTCTTAACATGCCACATAGTAGTTTGCATCATTGTTGATGCCATCAATGTCATCTTGGAGCTTTTCCACGATATAGCTCCACATACGAGGGTGAGGATGTAACATGACGTGGAAACTTTAATATCCACACACCTCGAAAAAACTAATGTCTGAATAACCCACAATATTGAGGATACCAGACTTCTTATTCTTGAGCATGTAAACCTTATTGTCTTGCATTAAATGCATGACCTTTTGGCGGCCTTTCCAGTGGTCCATTTCTGGACTTAATTTGTATTTGCCAATTATCCCGATCATACATAGGGCATGTTCATTCTTGAACACACATGTGCTTCTGACAGCTGAAGCATAAGGAACCGACATTATCTGGCCAATTTAAAATAGTTCCTTTGAACATTGATATGTTCACCTTTATCGCCCTTAACTTTAGCAGCAGGTGAGATAGAGTATCAACGTGTAAATTTTTGTTTCATACTCTATCAATGCATGTAATCATAATAGAACTTATACTCCTTTTGGACCTATATCTTGGTGAACCTCAATACAACAAAGTACAAGGCATCGCTAGGATCATATATATCATAATTAGAAAGAATAGAAATCCATTGGTTCCACAATAAGATTCTATCATCATTATGTAGTGAAACTTACTCCCCCTGATCATACATCTCATAATCTTCATCATATATGGTAAGAATCCACAAAGATGAACATTTACACACATTATTTATCATATGGGAACTGTTGAGGCTCATCATAGAGTTGCATTAGGATTTTCATAATCCTCAACTTACTTGATGCATGTGAACAAAGATCTATCGGAGTACTCCATAAGATTTTTGTTCATAAGCTCCAAGTTCTAGATGATCATTCTATTTTGGAGATCATGCCTCCAAAATGTTTATAACGTGCATTTCAGTTCTAAACCACAACACCGTTGGGTAGAAGATGGAAAGAACTTAAGGAAGTGTGACCCCTAATTATAAACGACGTTGGTCAGAAATATAACCATAAGGCACCTGATACAGCAAAATTGACACTTGAGTGAAGCGTGACACATGATCGCAAATGACGTTGGTCAGAAATACAATCATAAGCTACACGCCACATAATCAACATTAGGTTGGCAAACTTGCCATTTTAACATTCATGTGTGTTACATACCGTTCATAAGGGAGTAAACATGATAAAAGGAGTTTGAACATTTGTTTGATTTTTCATTCATTCTCCAAATAAGACTTCTCGTTGGTTCCATCATACTCGGAGAATTAATACATTCACCATTCTAGTGTAAGAAAGGTGAGTTTGATATCCCATATTAAATGAGACAATCCATTCTCCCCCTCGAAATGTGGTAAACATGACCACAATTTCGACGAGGTCTCATCATTCAACTTCTCTTACATATTAATTAATATGTCATAGAACACATAATTAATGCAAACAGATTCATTCATTAATAACATAATTTTCTCACCTCATGGTGAGATTTAACATAAAATGACTCATTACAAATAACAAAAGGTTCATAAGAATAAACAAAATGTCATCTATTGTTTCGTTCTTTATTGACCTCATAGAAAAAACCCCTTGAAAACCCGTCTTTAACGAGTTTAAACATCTGTAAAGTGCTCCTCAATAGAAGCCAAGTACTCCTTGGCTTATACTGAGTCGGGAATTGCATTCCTTATGTTAGAGGAGATGGTATTCTTCATGATAAGGAGTGAGACATTGTTTGATCTCTCCCATTCATTTACTTTCAAGTCATACATCTCCTTTGCTTCAACAGAATCCTCAATAGGAACTTTCGGAGCTTCTCCATATAATGCACAGTGAAAGTCAAAGACCTCTATCATCAAGAGAGTCATTTCCTTCCATTTGAGAAAATCATCCCCATTGTCCAAATTAATGAACTCAAATTTGTAGTCTATTGCTGAAACAAAGATGACATTTTATGAGCATTATCAAACATAAAACTTGAATGATCTGAATCAAAACAAGCTAAGTGTGTTCTAATCCGTATCACCGCAGGGTTAAAACGGAGAAGAACATTATTCATAAAAAATGGGACATGACAATAATCAACGTTGGTCAAAATATTGTCATATACCATATAACACATGCTCATAATCAAAAATCTCTAATCAAAACTTCTCGTTGGTTCCATTTTGACTAGAGAAACGCAAAATGACATTAATGACCAGTCACAACATAGCCAACATAAATCATTGTTCCATAAAACTTAGACATTCATCAAACATGTCAAAGTTATCATTAAAACTTTTAATGACATGGTACAAAATACCATTCATTTTGGAAATTCATTACATCATGATTCACCAAATAATTGGTAAGACAACAATAGTCAATTAAATGATAGTATATTTCCATGATATACATTAAAATCTAAACAGGCAACACTGTCTTTAGAGAATCAACATTATTGTGAGCCTTCATCACCTTCAGTTAGTGCATGCCAAAAGACATTAACTGCACTAACATAATATTTTGTCATACTGGCTCAACATTATTAGGTCCCATAGTGCGGTGCGAAAACCCGAACCATACAACCAACATTATGGTGGCCTCTCAGCCCATCAGTGCGATCACACGATTAAGGAATACCAAAATCATAAGATCAACATAAAATCATTAGTGTTGAGCACATCATTAAGAAATAAATGTCATAGTAATGACAACATCAACATAAAATTTATTAATAATGACAAAAAAACACCTTTAGTAACATGAAGAAAATTCCATATGAAAAACTTTTAACTATGCTTATAAAAAAAAACATTATTTCACCATAACTTTATACCATTTTATTAAATATGAGCACATCATTCTCATAATAAATATACATTTTTCAATGATATTTAACATGATAGTCAACAATAAACATAAATTTTAACCCTATGCCAAATTACCGTTGGGCAGAAAAGGCATAAAATTAAATCAACATTAGGGGTGACATGTAAAATAAATACAACGTTGATCACTATTAATTTTACAGTCGAGTCATTATCAGAATAAACATCAAAATTAATCATATTGAAAATCATTATTATTCGATGCTTAAAATGATCATGCAACATTAAAACACATTAAATATTCTTAAAAAAACACGTTAGTTCATTTTCGTCCAGAATATTAACATGTTTACTAATCATATTTTAGGAAATTATTTTCTATATAAACAGTGCAAGAACATAAAACATATTCATAAGAAAACATCAGTTATATGCACTGAAATACACAAAACAATCGGCAGACAAAAAACAAATATTGGACTGCCTGGCTGCAGCCCAGCCTCAGAACTGGCCCATCAAGCACCGGAGCCCAACATCGTCCCCGCGTCGCTCTCGGCCGTCCGATGCGATCGAACGGCTTTCATCGAGCCTAGGAGAATCAACTTGTGCCCGGTCAACCCTAACCGCACGTCCGCACCTCCTCCCCCGACTATTTCGCTGTAAGTGAGCGGCGGCGACCCCCGCGCCCATCAGCGAGTGAGGAGGCGGTGGCGACGGCGCGCAGCCCGCTGCCCTCTTCCTTCTTCAGTTCCTTCCGGCGTGATGGCGGCGGTCGCCGGAGCAGCGTGCGATGGACCATGTCCCGCGCGCTTCTCCGTCGACCGTGGCTACCTGTGCCGTTCTCTCTCGGCCATTCGTGTGACGGCGGCGACCGGTGGCACAGAGGCCAGCGACCCGCGCGTCCCTACCGCGCCTTACGACGCGTCCACCCGCACGCTCCTCCGTCGGGAGGGAACGGCGGCGCGGGATCCCTGCCCTCTCCGGAGCTGTGCGTGCTCCGGCGAGCCCCGAAGGGATAGGCAGCGACCCGGCGGCATCATTTGGTATAGCTCTTGATCCCCCATCTCAAATTTTGTGTGCAGATTATGCCATTTGGGATCCCGGGTTAGGGTTCATACGAAAATTGGGGACTTTCCTTGTAATGGCTTGCACATGACGAACAGCCGATCAAGATTAACTAACAAGAACATCATTTGCATCATTAAACTTTTCTTTGGATAATTAATCTTGATCTTTACCATTAGTAGTGCATGTTTGCTAAACAAACTAAGGTCTAATCATGCAGAATAGGGGCTAATCCGAGGCTAAAACATAAACAAACTTGCCTAATACAAGATCCATGAGACATAAGCATGACTAACAGATCGAATTAGGGTTCCCTAATCAATACAAACATGCTTAGGGCACTTAAGGTGATCAGATCAGCTCTGATACCATTGTTGAACATAATTTGGCATTAGGATTACATAAACATGTGCTGATCACCAAGGAGTGCACCTAATAGACATTAACACAAAGTGAGGAAACTCACAGGTAGATGTAGTTTTCCCTTGACTGCTAGATGCAGGCATGGTGTATCCCATGTCGATGGGAGGTAGGGCGATGGAGATGGAGTAGGCGCTGCCGGGATGACCCTCCTGGTGGCCGGCGGTGGTGATGATCTTCCCGTCGCTCCTGGCCTCCCTAGATCGGTAGGGTGAGGGAATGTCGGGGAGTAGGTAGTCACATCGTTAACCCATCAGTCAATCGATACCAGACTCCCCTCCCGTATATATGGCACAGTGCGACAGGGGACCAAACCATGAGTTGGTTTCGATACCCCCGATCAGGGCGCATATGGAAAAAGTCACGTAAGTGAAAGGGTGAAAAGGTCCTGGACGTTGGTCTTGTGGGCCCCCACTTAACGTTATTTATTTGACTTTTTCTTTTATCTGTTAAAGCTAACAGATCAACCCAACAGTATGCGGTCGCTGAGATGTTCACCATCGGAGGCGAGAGGGAGGAGGAGGAGGGACTGGTCATGCGGCGGTTTCTCTCCGACACCGGAAAGTGGGATAAAGTTGTGGGCTTGCCGTCCCCGTTGCCGGCTGAGCGCCGGATGCATATCACCAACTCCGTGGTGGCCTTCGGCGACCGGCTCTGGTGGATCGACGAGAGCTGGGGCGCCATCTCGGCCGATCCGCTCAGCGACCGGCCGGAGCTCTGCTTCACCGAGCTGCCCAGAGGGAGCGTGCTGCCTGACCTGGAGGGCATGGTGCTATTCAGGAAACTTGGCCACTACCGGCGCATGGGTGTCAGCGAGGGCAAGATGCGGTACGTCGAGGTGTCCAAGGAGAAGCCCTATGTGATCAACTCCTTCTCCCTCGATGACGGCAGCAGCTCCTGGACGCTTGACAACGAGGTGGCATTTATCCACATTTGGATGGACGAATGCAACCAGTTTCCACCCTTGAAGGAGATGCCGGCGATCGGGGCCATTGACCCACTGAACGCCAATGTGGTGTACCTCGTCTGCGGCGACCTACTTGTCGGCGTGGACATGGTTAAGGAGAAAGTTACCGAGAGTTCTCGTCTAGCTATACCCAGTGTCCCCATCCGCCCATGTGTGCTTCCGACCTGGCTGGAATCGAGCAAGATTCCATATGCAGGTAACATTCGCATTTCCTTGAGCTGTTTGTTGAGCTTCTGAAGTGGTGAAGACAAGTATACTATACAACTGTTAGATTGGGTACATTTCGGTTGAAATTTTAACACATTTTTTGAAATTATGTTCTCGGAAGCTTGTCCTCTGTGTACAAATTGTGCTAGGATTTGGGGGTAAATTGGACGAAAATTGAGGTTGATTTGGGGGTAAATTGTGCTCCACCACTACTACATAGAAAAGGAGAAGTGTACCCAAGGTAGGAACAATACGCTGTTGAATGAATAGAGCTTAAACTAACGAGTCTGTCCATCTGTATCTTCTTGTTTTCCTACCCATTAAACCCTTCCGAGTGAGCCAAGTCCGATCCTAGTGGCAGGCTGGCAGCCACGGCACATGCTACTTGTGACTGGCTATTTTTGTTACTTTAATTTGATTTGAGTATATGGGGAAATTAGCAGCCTTAGCTATGAACTTTGTGTTGGTCGGTAAATGTTACCCTGATACTTAGTGAGTTGTGGGTACCTGCTGCATCCTGTATCAATGCCTCCATTGTGTACTGCCGAGTATCAAAGTTTGTCTATGTTAAAATGTTTGAAACATTTTCTTTTTCTAAATAATATTTGAAACATAATTTGTTATATATAGGCATGCCTTACTCTCATGCACAACTTGGACGCTCCCCGACCATTGCTTCTGGGAGCTAGATGGCATCCTGCCGCTCCTTCGAGCTCTTGCCCCACCTTGTATTTTCATTTCGTTGTAGTTTCTATAATTCTGTACCAGTGTATTTTGTATCCTTGTTTCTGAAATTTTCATGTCACTGCAACTCATATCGCGTGGGCTGCCTAGGAACACTTTTTTTTCCCATTGCTTTAATTGGATACTTGAAAGTCTATATATTCATTTGATTCATCTAATTTTTAAACCTGTTCAGTGCCTCATTCTTGTTTGCCCTTTCAAGTCATGTATACTATGCAGAAAATGTATAACAGGTTATGATTATTTAAGTTCTTGCTTGCCTGGTTGAAGGTTGGAGCAAGAAGACCACAATCAGAAGGGAGGCATTGCCGGACACTGTCAAAAAGGATACTCTGCGTGTAGAAATTGAACTGCTGAAATGAACTCTACTAGCAAATCCATATCATGGTACTTTCTCCTAATTATCCATCCTTGTTTCATGTACTATTCATCACATCACAGCTCTCTTAATATTGTCTGCAGTGTGATACTTGAAAGATAAGTACTATTTGGTGCATATGTGTGCCAGCTGCCAAACTCTACTGTGTAACACTATTTTCTGATTTCTCCATGGGTGCCTTATTATTGCAAAGTTAAAATTTGGTTTGTGAAACATCATATTGGGTGACAGAGGTCAGGAGATGCACATATTTTTTGTTGCGATGAGCCATATCGTCATTCATTACGCCAAAATATTATTAGAAAAATTGAACCCTCTTGCTATTTCATCACATGGCCATGTCTTTTTATTGTCGCAACAGAAAATAAATAAAGAATCTTTTTTGTAAGAAAATAAAACAATGTTCAAATGGCATCTCATTTTTTGTAATTGTTCCAAAATAATTTGGATGGGTATGTGCTTGTTCATACAGTTTATTTACCTCTGACCTCATTTTTCTGTTTACTTGTACTTTTGTTGAGCTCCACAAAAAAAAAGGAGAAAATAACATCTCTTGTTCATGTCACTCTTTCTCTCCATATGAGTAATCAGATGTCCCTAGTGTTCACTTTTTTTTCAGAATTATAACAAATAGATTTGAGAGACTCATGTTTACAATTCGCTTTTCAGGTTTGTCTAAGCTGTCAGACAAGAGTTGTTTCTGGAGGACCAGTATTCTAGTTTTCTGAAATCTCATTTTGTGGGAACGCTGTGAGAGGTTTAGGCTTGTCAGGCTTTTGATGATGCACTTCCTCAATCACAGTTTGGGCAAAATATGGCTTTGTTTTACATGGTACAATGTTATGTCCTTTTAACTTTGGATAGATCAGTATCTTTTACTCCAGAAGTTAAAACTATGGATATTATGGCCTAGACTTTTCTGGGATCCTTTTACAGTCAACCACTGTATAATGTTGTGGAATCTGGAAGCTATTTTAACTGGAGAATGCTTACTTTAAATTGAATGGGTCCGTAAATTTAAACCAATGTGTTCTTGCATTTATATGAATCTGAAGTTAAGCCTAACCCTTGGCATTCACATGTTGAGGGGAACCTGTACATTGGAGAGGTTTCAAGTGTTACTGATCTGGAAACTCAGACGTGCATGCTCTGTGCCAGTTTTTCCATTGCATTAAGCTACCGTGAGTCTGAGCTGTAGAGATATGGTAAGCTACAGATTTTATTTTCTTACATGAGTCGAAATTTCCATTTTAGTAGTACTTCTTTCCTCATACCAGAAGGCTTTAATTAAGAAACCTGATGTTTCAGTTTGGCATATTTAAGACAATCATTTTAAATGCTCAGTTGGAGTTTCAGAAAACTCACAAGATAACTTGAAGTTTTATCTATTGTAAAAAAAACTAAGTTTTTTCTTTCTGAGTCCTCCATTTGAATTTTATTTTCAAGAAACCCCAACTGAGGGTTTTGCTGAGTGCTGAAAACTAGGAAGAAGAGGAGAATAGGATTTAGAATCCGGTGCTAGCGGACAGCCGTAGAATAGATCTATAGCCCGACTCCTGCCAGTCCAGGAAATTTTGGCGGGAAATGATGACGTATGCCTTGCGCAGGCTGAACAGCCAATGGGGAGCCGCCGTTCAAAACTGGTACCCGTCAGCTTTTGCAGCGAGACCTGCTGCTGCACGACATCTCCAAACGAAAATCCTTGCATAGACCTATCCCCAGTAGACCATCGTAGCTGACCTGTGGGGCTGCAGGAGCTGTAACCTGACTACCTGAGTACGCGGCGGCGGAACAACCTCCCTCAGCTTTCCTCGTGAAACGATACGTGAGCTATGCGCGCACCGAGTCCCCGTGAACCGAGCCTCGTTCCAAAATCTTTGCTTTGTTTGTATGTACTTCCTCCGTTTAGAAATATAAGATGTTTTAACTTTGTGAAGCTAATGTATCTAGATATTTTTTTAGTGTGTAGATTCGACTGAACCTATACACTAAAACATGTCTAGATACATTCACTTTACAAAACTAAAACATCTTATATTTCCGAACGGAGGGAGTACAGGTTAGAGAGAAAACTCTGGGTTCAAAAAACAAAGAGCTAAAAATGGGACTCCGGGATCTAATTTGTAGGGGAAAAGCAGTGACCGTGAAGGGCATGTTATCTTGCATAATTATTCCTTGGCATTCATGTTATTTTGCATAATTATCCTCCAGCCTTCGGCAGGATGGGTACAGAGCAAAGTTGTGTCAGATATTCCCTAAAGTTGCTCCACCCACTAGCAGCGATGGAAACGGAGGAGAAACAGACGAACTAAGTGGTACCACATTTATTTTTATATTTTTATGTATAAACAGAAACAAAGACAAAAACACCGAAAACAAATATAAAAGCAGATAATTTCATGAACAGATATGAAACGAATATGGAGCAGACATGGATGAAAAGCGGATGATTACCGGAACTAAGAGAACACCTAAATCATTTATGAAAAACTCAATCAAATCAAGTAAATCAAAAAACATGTTCCCCAAACCTATCACAAATACTCGATGTAAAGTGGGGTAGGGGATGGGTTGCTTTGGTGGTTCAGTTTGACAAGATCACATATTTGGGCATGTTAGATTGGCAATAAAAAACAACCATAAAATGAAACTTTCATATTAGTCAAAAACAGAAATTCTATTTCCGCGCATGTTCCATAGGAAAACGTCGTTCGTTTACGGTTTCACTTCTGCTAAAAAAATCTGTTTCCATATTTTCGTTCCGTTTCTATTTTTTTGCGAAAAAGTTGAAAAGTTTCCGCTTCACTTTCATCCCTACCCACCAGTTCTTACTCTTTGCGTGCAAATAGATTTGGAGGTTGGAGTCATGGCAACAACCTTGACTGTTTTGCTAAGGGCCTCTTTGGATCACACGATTTTAAAAACATAATAATTACATGATTAAGATGTCATTTACTTTGAATTCATATATATCATTTTAAAACACAATAATTTTGTAAGAGGTGTTTTTGATTGGTGCATAGGCATAGAGGAATTTTATAGGATTGAGGAGAGCGTAGAGATAGATGAGGTTTGAGGCTTTGAGCTCATTCCTATGTAATGGAGTGCATAGGAATGAATTTCATAGGAATTTGATGGACTCAATCATATGATCCAAAGGCATTCCATTAAAAAATTACTGTGAATTTCCTCCAATCCAAAGATGCCCTCAGTCTATGTTGCAGTTTTTTGTCGTATGTTTGCTTATATCATATACACCATTCCATTTTTGTTGTGTTAAAAATAGCAACTACGTTCCTTCATGCTTGCGTCATAACTTAATTAGGAGTAGTACTCTGTCCTTATAATGTGTGTTGATCACGTCATGTAGTTATATTCAAGGACTACTTATTTTACAAATTCCTCCCTTTTGCCTTGTTGGTCCATCTGAAGATAATACTGGAGAGCATTGTGTATTGCGCGATCGGAAAAGAGTTGGAGTATATACTCACTCCTTGTCATAATGTAGTGTGTGTTGGTTGTGCGGAAGTCAAACTCAATTTTGACCAAATTTATTGAGAAAAGTATCAATATCCACAATATGAAATGTATACCATATTAAAATATACTTCATGATGAATCAAATGGTATTGGTTTTATATCAGGCTCGTTTGGCTCCCATCATTTGGGGCTAGAATCAAAGAAATCATTTGTGATTCTAAGAATTACTTGTTTGGCTGCCACATAATTGATTATGAAATTCACTTGGAATTCTACGATTTTCATCCCATGCATAAGCTTAATTATTTTTGGTACCCTATCATTTTTGTGGATTTTCCAAATAAAATGATATCATCATGTCATTTCATTTCTATCAAATAAAATAAAACCATGAATGCCAAACGATCCTATAGATACTGTTATTTTTTGTGTAAACTTGGTCAAAGTTTATATGATTTGACTTCATAAAAATCTTGTATGCACTACATTTTGGCATATATGGGGTACTAAAAAATACTTGCACTTTTTTGCGACAAAAAATTACTTGCACTTGTCCAAGTTTTCTAAAATGTTATGTAAGGCTAGTCATAGTGAGGAGTATCATATACTAGTATCATGCATATGATACTAGTGTATGATACAATCTCTATAGTGGATGGTATCATATAATAGTATCATGTTTTCATTATATTTATTGTTTTTTAGAATCTCAATGTAAACTTGTATACATGATATATTTAACATTAATCTTTCTCGTAATATGTGCTATAATATAGAATCTACCTATGATACTCTAATCATCTCTCTACTCCTTAATTACTTGCCACATCATCATTTTTATAAACCTAGATTGCATGATACTAGCTAAGATACTAGCACTATGGCTAGCCTAAAGAGTGGTTCCATTGAGAATTTAAGCCAGAGAGGTCTCATTGGGTAGGAGATTGACATGCTCTCCTTATGGGAAATATAAACCACGGTTTCATAGTATCTTGCCCTCTTTGGATTGTAGGCATTCAATAATTTTCCAATCTTCAGGGATATATTTACTTTGAATTGTATTTGGATCACATGAATGCTCCAACTCAAATGCTTATAAATTGGATTTCTATGCCATAATTCAAGATTTTTTTTGCGGGTATAATTCAAGAATTTGAACATGCACTGCAACCCCTTTTAAACTCACTATGCAAAATCAATGTGTGTTTCTTCCGAAGTGCAAATTCTCTATGTTGCACTGCCAAAACTATCGAGTTCGTCGTGTTACCAGTAAAAAAAATTCGTCATGTCCTTCTTATTCCTAATTTGTAAGGAGACACTTAGAACGAGTTTAAGACCAGTCGAGCAAACAGCGGTCTTGAAATTTCATTTGTTTGAACTCACCTTCTCCTGTCGTCTTCTCCGGGTGACCCGATGAAAAGCACTCGGTGGGCCCTACTTTTTGTTAGGACATGTCAGAGCAGCATGGACTGGGTCTATGTGCACGGTGCACCCAAGCCATCCTTTTCCCCTCGACCTCGAGACACATCGCCATTCGCCACCACGGCATCGGCATCCCCTTCCCCTGCTTCCCCCGCCGACCGCCGTACCACACGCATAGCATCATCGGCTCCCGCTCCTCCGTAGCGAAATGTCCCTCCTGCTCCGACGCCTCGCCGCCGCCGTCCCGGCGCCCCTCCGCCGCTCCCTCTGCACGGCGGCCTTGCCCACGCCCCCTCGCCCTCCTTGCGCCATGATCCACAACAAGCTGGCGCTGGACGCGTCAGGGCCGCCGTCATCGGGCGCGTACGCGTCCTTCGACCTGTACGACGCCCCGCTGCCCTCGCAACTCGCCGTCCCTGCCCACCTCGTCGACCCCGACGCCGACGCCGCGGACTTCCTCGACGGCACCGTCCGCGCCGCGAGCTCCGACGGCCTCCTCCTCCTCGACTTCGCCGACAGCCGCGGCCGCGCCCCGGTCATCGGCAGCATCCGCCACAGTTGGCTGAACGAGTTCGACGCGCCCGGCCGCCGTCTCGGCCTCGTCGAGCCGGACCCGTCGCGCTTCGTCTGCAACCCTCTCAGCGGCCAGTTGCTCCGAATCCCTGACCCGGACATGGACGCCGCGAAGATGGGCACGCCCTTCGGCCTGCTCACCCAGTCCTCCGAAGGCTCCCACGGCCCGCCTGATAGGTACGTGGTCGCTCAGCTCAGCCGCGGCGGGCGCGGGGAACTGGGGAGCCGCAGAGTCGTGCGCCGATTCCTGTCGGAAACAGGGGAGTGGGACGAACAGGAGCTGGCCGGGCCGTCCACCATGCCGGCTGGGCGGATGATGCGCATCGACCGGAATCACGAGGTAGTGGCCTTCGGCGACCGTCTGTGGTGGGTCGACGTGACCTGGGGCGTCTGCTCCGTCGACCCCTTCAGCGACCAGCCAGAGCATCGCTTCGTCGAGCTGCCCCAGGGCAGTGTGCTGCCTGACCTGGCTGGCATGGCGGGGACTCCGATGCTGGGCAGGTACCGGCGTGTGGGCGTCAGTGAGGGGAAGCTGCGATACCTCGAGGTGTCCAACACAAGGAATCCGTTCGTGGTCAGCTCTTTCTCGCTCGACGAAGAGGGCCGCTGCTGGACGCTGGACTACAAGATAAGAGCTACCTCAATCTTGCCCGAAGGTTTCGAACGGGTGGAACACGAGATACCGCGGATTGCTGCTATCGATCCAGTCAAGGCCAACTTTCTGTACCTCAACTATGGTGATCGCATTGTTCTTGTTCTGGACATGGCTAAGGGGGAAAACTTGGGAGGGTGTTATCTTCCAGAAGAAATCGGTTGCAAAACCTTGTGCCACTCTGGTTTCATTGTGCCGTGCATGCTCCCGACATGGCTTGAATCGAGCGTTATCCCTTGTGCAGGTATGTATTATGTTTCGTTAGCACGCTTTTATGATACATTGGATATAGAAGCGCTCGTGTTTGCTCTGGTATAATTGTTAGATTGCAGATGTATTTGTGTACATTGCTTTTGCAATCATGTGCTTGGAACCTTGTGCATAGCATGAATTGTTTTGTTGATAGAAGCCCTTGTATGTGTATTGAACTTCTGAAACCAGAGTGATTTATTTATCATCAGTAGTATCTTGAATATTGTGGAGACTTACATTGTCCATAGGCTCATAGACTTCTGAAATAAATTGACCGTTATTGGCAGTAAGTTTGATAAAGCCCTCAGATTGCAGATGTATATGTTTACATTGCTTTTGAAATCATGTGCTTGGGACCATGTGCAATAGAAACCAACTGTGTTTCTATTGAAGTTTCTGAAGCGAATGATTAATCTATCATCAGTGGTATCTTAAATTTTGTTGCTCGTAGGCTTATAGGTTTCTGAAGTAAATTTACTCTTATTAGCAGTAAGTTCTTGTACAGTATTGCAGATCTGAAGGTGGAATTTGGCATTGCTAAAAAAATCTGAATATTCTTTTGTTGCATGTCTATGAGATTCTAACATTTTTTCTGATGCAAAAAGTGTTATGCTCATTTATTGCCAACATATACTTATGCAATTGTTATGTTAATTGCCTACACTGTAAATTCATTTCTTTCTGTAACTATATACTGCTCTCGTTCTTCTGTGTCATTTTTGCTTATAAGTTACACACAAATGTAATTGAAGGAACCCTTTCTAGCAAGAAGACGAGTTACAAAAGGAACACTTTGGCAGGGATGCTGGTTCGTGTAGACAGGGATCAGAAAAATTGAAGTTTGCCAGCTAACTTATCTGTGGTACTTCCTCTTAGCTCTCCTTTTAAAAGTTACTCTTGTTTCATCCGATATTGGGCATGTCCATTTTTCTCGAGTTCATGGTTATGCATTTATCTTGTAAGGCTTGTGCAGAGTATTACTTGAAGCAACACATAGCTTTGGTCATGTTTCCAACTTTCCAAGTCACTACGTTGAGCTAGTTTTCTTAACTGTCCAGCTTATCTTACAGTACTATTGGCATCCTTAATTTGAACTCTTTTAGTTGTACCATTTTATTTACATATGGCTGTGGAAAAAATATGATGGTTTCTTGTTTATACATTGTATACTTAAATTGTTGCACCGTTGCACGCCAACATGCTACATTTTTTCCGCAGAACAGAGAAATAGATAATGCTGCTTGAATATCGTTTTTCTCCTACTGTATGCAGTGCTCGGTATAGGGTTATTACATTGAGCCCTTTTACGGTGATTGGAACGGTACTAAGGTACCGTCTGGTACCATTGAGTCTGAATTTTTCTAGCCTTTGATTAAAGCAATAAATAATTTTTTTAGAAAGGCCAGTTAGACAGTACTTTTCAAAAAGATCCCTATTATTTTCTATCTTCTAATTTCATAGTCCATGGCTCTCATCCTCAAAACAAAGTAGCCTGCCCCCCCCCCCCCCCCCCCCCCCCATGGTTACAGCTTTACAGGATGATTGTCTCCTAGTATGAAGCGATACAAATAAGGCTTGATATGACTAGGGAACGGTCAAAATCAGAAGAGCGATCACAAATTCTCAATCCTTAAAGCAAAGAAATCAGATCGATGTAGGCACGGAGACCTTCTTCCGCCGCCGCTCAACACTATTAGGTGCACGTATACTTAGAGCCACAGGGGCACGGTCAGGGAACAACAGGTTTTGGCCGAAGCAATTCGCGTAGAGGCTAACTCGCCGGAGGAACACACACGTACAAGCTACAACAAGGTTAATGGATTCTTGCTGCTAACAACGACCTGATTCTGGCATATACTGTCTCGCCAGAATACACGCCAAAATACACACGATGAAATCTGGATTGCTACGGGCATCACCACTACCCCAACCTTGATCGCTCCAGCCAGATCTCCTTCCATGCCGGCGATCTATTTTTCCCCGCCTGTTCAAACTGCTGAGAGGATAGAGGAGGTGGCGGCTAATTTTGAAGAATTTGGGTATAAAAAATTTCTGGTACCGGTCCCACATTATAATGGTACTATGGTACCGTCTGGTACCACCAGTTTGGTACCGCCTATTTTAACACCGTTAGATCGAGGTAGATAGACGACTCATAAAAATGCCAATCACTATAAAACTTGTATATTACATTATATTTTGAATCTGTTCTACTCAAATACCTGGCTTGACTTTTCACCACGATAAGATTTTGTCATTCTCTAATTACTATCCTGAAATGTTATCACCCAATGAAGACTGAACTGACTTATGTTACTATTTCTTACAAAGACCGAAAGACGGCATACTGTAAATTGACTGTTATTGTCAAATTTGAATTATTATCAAGTGTATCTGTGAAGACGTTCGAGGTTTTTTCGGAGATTGTCTATCATGGATTATCTTGCTGGTAGATCAACTGTAACTGAATTAAAGTTTCTGAAGGGAGAGTAATCCATTTATCAGTGCCGATAGCTAAAATATTTGTTAGACTCAATAATTGCGCAAAGGCTCATGCTCTGAAGTAAATTGACTATTATTAGCTGTGGTTTTATAGAATAAATATCAGCAGTGGATCTGGTACTACTAGACAATTTGATGTAATTCGTTGATTTCATTGGTATTGGATTGTCTGTCATGCAAAAATGTTTTTGCTTCTTTAATTATTATCAACATGATCAATGGAAGTACCCTTTCAAATGTCTAAAATGTGTTTTCCAACTCAATTTTTGCTGTAGTTAACAAGTATAGACTGCTCTTGTTGTTCTGTGTCATTATTTTTGAAGTTCTTGCATGTGTAACATAATTGAAGAACCCTTTCAAACAAGAAGACCAAATACAAAAGGAAAAGTCGATAGATATGCTGGTTCCTGTAGACATAGACTAGAAAATTGAGATCAAGCTAACTTATCTGTCATATTTTCTCTTGAGTAGCTCTTTCTTGTTTGGATAACCTTCTTTTTCCTTGTTTGGATAACCTTCTTTCTTCATTCTTTCTCGTTTCATGATTCTGCATTTGTCTTATACCGATGGTGTAATGTGTGCTTGCACAAGTAGTTTGGACTATTTGTCATTTATATTGGTCATTATTGAACTCGTTATCTTAATTGTCTAACTTTTTTTTTGAGAATGATTGCCCAATATTTATACTACAGTATTATCGCTGTCCTTTATGCCAACTCGTTTAGTTGTATCGTGTTGAGTTACATATGGCTGCGAGCGTCTTGTTTCTGTGCTGAATACTAAAATTGTGGCAGATTACATCCTTGAATAGTTTCTTTTCTTCAAGTATGCTACATTTGTTAGAAAGAATAAAGAGTTACAAATGTGCTCTTTACTTATCCCAATATCCCATGCTTAAAATCAGGAAATAGCTAAAAGAATAAAGATGCCCTCCTTTTTCACATTGATAAGCCTTTTTTCTTCTATGATTGACATTGATAAGCTTTATTCTGTGGCTAGTTACTATCCTTAAGTGTTATCACCAAATCAAGATTGAAGTGAAATATGTTGTTTGCTATCTTACCAAAACCTTATTGTTTAGTTTCTCTGAAATGAGCAGTAACCCCTGTTGTAATTTTTTGCTGCGTTTGAGATTTATGAAACAGACATACAAATATTGCTGGCTTGCTGTCCAGCTAGCATTTTAGAAATATCTGAGAGTGTGTTCTGGTATTTCTGTTTACTGTTTCTACTCTTTTGCCTTGCAGGTTCCTTAAGATGACTCACTAAGTTGATGGTGTTGCTAAAAGACATGAATTCTCAGTTTGGTGAAATTCTGGGACAATTTTGGGCCTGTTGGTGCCCTCTCTGAACCTTGGCAAAATGGACGGATGTTTTTATATAGTTTGGGACTTTATTTGAGTAAACTCCTGCCGAATAGAATGACTGCATTCCTCCGGCCATTTTGGATGGAATAGTTTGAACAATGAACTGTAACGTTCGCTGAGGTTGCCAGGGCCTATGGCCTGTTCTCTAAAAACAATGCACTGTTGCAAGACAGCATAGTTATCTGTATAATTTTTATCGCACCTTCTAGTGTTGGTTATCACCCCCTTCGCTTTGCTCATCGCAAAAATCAGGGTACCTTTTTTTTTCGAAGCGTGAATTTCAGGATATGATTGATCAGATTGTTTTGATGCATAATTCATCTGCATGTTGATTACAGTGACCTGAGAATACTCTCTCTGGTGGAACTTGGGGAAACTTTCCGAACCTTATGTAAAATAATCTGCTCCTGTGGCCCTGAATGCTAATTTGGGATCTGGTGGAACATACTCCCTCTAATCGAAAATAAATGTTGGTAACTTAGTAAAAACTTCATCACCGATATTGGAGAGAGTACCAATTTAGGCTACCATTTTCTATTTAATTTTTTTCTAATTTAATGAGCAATCAGTCGACTTGTCTAAAGCAAATCTCTACTAATTTTTGCTCTGCAAATACCACTTTAGGCCACCATTTCTAGTACAAAGAGGTTTTCCCATCTATAAAGCATAATCTATAAAGTCATTTTCACACGAACGATTGATTTATTAACAGAAAATATTTTGATTGAGGGAATTCAAACGGACTGCTGGCTGGGTAAAGAAGAGAATAATTCCCCACAAGGCACTCTGCCGCTCTGCGCCGTGCTACTACTGTCAGCCTCCCGTGAACCATACCAACCAACTCCACCCCAGCGGCAACACCACGCGGCACGCGGCGGCGCTCGCTCTCCAAAAACCCTCTTCCTCCCATTCTACAAAATCGCCGCATCTAGCATCCTCGCCAAGATGCTCCGCTGCGTGTCCGGCGCCGTCGCCGGCGGCCTCCGCCGCTCCCTCTCCACCGCCGCGTCGCGCCCGCGCCCGCCGTGGGCCCTGGTCCAGCTCACGGCGGTGGACGAGTCGGGGGCGCCGGCGCCAGGCGCGTCCTTCCACCTCGACGAGCCCCCGTTCGTCACCAACCTCACCGTCCCCGCCCACTTCGTCCACCCGCGCCCGCCCCCCGACCCCGACATGTCAGGCCCTCGATGGGGATCCGACCAGAACAAACATCGATTCACAGGAAACTCAGAGAGATTCGAGAATAGAGAGGAACCTCGTTAAGGATCGAGGATTTCTATTTTGTTCATTGTATGAGTGTTTGCTTGCAGAGCAATTCAGATAGACGATAAGAGAGGGACGGCTACAACCCAGCCTCCTTATAGGCGCACGACAGCTGTAGCTGTAACTAGATAATAGTAATTAGAAACTACTAATGGTGAAGATCTCGACCGTTGAGCGAAGGGTAACTACCCGGAGCGACGACAACCGTTCGATGGAAAGTAGCTTGTCCTTGAGCCTGACATTGCCCCCTTCTTGAGCAGCGCCTTGTCCTCATGGCGCCTCAGTGTGTGGATTTTGCCAGGACTGGACGGTAGTCTTGAAGAACGCTGGAAAGGATTCCTTGATGAAGTCTGCATCTTCCCTGGTGGCTTCCTCTGGGGAGAGATTTTCCCACTGGACCAGCCATTGGACGATGGCGACATTGTTGCGAGGAATCTGGCGCACTTGCAGCACCAGAGAAGGTCCGGTCTTGATTGTTCCGTCCTCGTGCACCAGGGGAAGGTCAGGGCTTGGAATAGCTTTGGAGCCCAGATGGAGCTTGAGTTGACTGACGTGGAAGATAGGGTGTATTTTCACTCCTGCTGGAAGCTGCAACCGATACGCCCGATTGCCAACACGATGAAGAACTTGGAAAGGTCCATAGTACTTATTGTGAAGCTTGATCGTTCCGCGAAAACCAAATGCGGCTAGTCGATAGGGTTCCATTTTCAAGTAAACCATGTCACCCACAGAGAACTAGCATTCAGTGCGATTCATGTCAGCAAAATGTTTCATGCGGGCCTGAGCTTGAAGCAAGTTCTGCTTTAACTGATCAATCATTTGTTGCTTTTCTTGGAGAAAATCTGTGGCAGCTAAATCAGATGGACCAGACACTGATAACTCACTGATCAGTGGAGGAGGAAAACCATATAGGGCTTGGAAAGGAGTTAACTGAAGAGCGGTATGAAAGGTCGTATTGTACCAAAATTTAGCGAGAGACAGCCAGGAAATCCACTTCTTCGGTTCATTGAATGTCATGCAGCGCAGATAGTTCTCCAAACATTGGTTAACACGCTCCGTCTGGCCGTCAGTCTGGGGGTAATAAGAGGAACTGTATCTCAGTTGCACTTTGAGGGCTTTGAATATGTTTTTCCATAGGGAACTGGTGAAGATTCGGTCTCTGTCAGAGATGAGTAACAGAGGAGGATTGTGAAGCTTGACAATGTGATCCAAGAAAGCATGAGCGACAGTGTCCACTGAATAAGGGTGAGAAAGTGGAACAAAGTGAGCATATTTCGTGAATTTATCAACCACCACCATGATCACATCTTTTCCCTGTGATTTCGGCAGGCCCTCCACAAAATCGAGGGACACATGTGTCCATGCCATATCTGGCACAAGAAGAGGTTCCAGCAAGCCCGGGTAGTGACAGTTCTCATGTTTGGAACGCTGGCAGGTTGGGCATTGCGCCACCCAAGATTCCACATCCCTTTTCATGCCGGGCCAATAGAAAATTTTCTTGACACGCTGATATGATGCTCGCATCCCAGAATGGCCGCCTACGGCAGAAGAGTGTAACGCTTCGATGAGTTTTTGCCGTAATTGAGTGTCGCTGCCCACCATGATCTTTCCATTGTATCGAAGGATACCAGCCTTGATGGAATAATGAGAGCCCGGAGGTGGTGGAGTGATGAGGAATTCTTCCAATAGGGAGGTGATCGTCTTGTCATTACCATAACTTGCCAGGACTTCCTTAATCCACATGGGTTTTGCCACTGAAATGGAGAAAAACTTGCAGTACTTTCTGGACGGGGCATCTGCCACCAAGTTTTCTTTTCCTTTCTTATACTCAATGGTGAAGTCAAATTCGAGTAGTTTTAGCATCAATTTGTGTTGGATGCCCTCAGCTACTCTTTGTTCAGTGATGTACTTTAGACTTTGTTGGTCTATTTTGATTATCAGCTTGCTACCCAAGAAATAGTGTCACCAACGCTTGAGAGCCTCAATGATAGCTAAAGCTTCCTTTTCATAAGCTGACATGGCAGCATTCCGAGGACAGAGGGGAGAGCTGAAGAAGGCTATAGCTTGTCCTTGTTGCATGATGACAGCCCCAATGCCAGAGCCAGATGCATCAGTCTCCAGAGTAAAGGATTCCTTGAAATTGGGCAAAGCAAGGACTGGGGCAGAAATGAGGGCTTGCTGTAAGGTTTTGAAAGCAGCATCATGAACTTCTGTCCAATGGAAATTTCCTTTCTTCAACAAATCATGGAGTGGACGACAGATAATGCTGAAATGTTTGATAAAACGTCGGTAGTAACCAGCCAAGCCCAGAAAACTTCGCAGTTGAGTGACTGACTGGGGTGTTTCCCAATCTGCAATAGCACTGATTTTCGCCGGGTCAGTGGACACTCCTTCTGCTGATATGACATGACCCAGGTATTCCACATGGCTCACCCCAAACACACACTTACTCATCTTTGCTGCTAACTGGTGCTGACGCAAAAGTGATAAGGCAATGTGCAGGTGTTGCAAGTGTTCTTCCATGGTTTGGTTGTAGACTAGTATGTCGTCGAAGAAAACCAATATGAACTTCCTCAAATGATCAGAGAAGATGTCATTCATTAGGGACTAAAATGTAGCTGGTGCATTGGACAAACCAAATGGCATGACGACGTACTCAAAATGACCAAAGTAGGTTTTAAAAGCTGTTTTATGAATGTCATCTTCATGCATTCTAATTTGGTGGTAACCAGAGCGAAGGTCAAGTTTGGAGAAGATTTTAGCTCCATGGAGCTCGTCCAGAAGATCTTCGATCACCGGCATAGGGAATTTGTTCTTGATGGTCTGTGCATTGAGCTTTCTGAAATCAATACAAAGACGCCAAGAAATATCTTTCTTCTTGACCAAAAGAACTGGGGACGCATAAGGACTGTGACTTGGCCTGATTAGTTTTGTTTCTAGCAGATGCTTGATTTGTTTTTCTAACTCATCTTTGAGCTTATGTGGCACTTGATAAGGCCTCATCTGTGGAGGGTTAGCGTCAGGCACTAATGGAATTCGATGGTCACAGGACCTGGAAGGTGGCAACTCAGTTGGTTCCTCAAAGACATCACCATACTGTTCCAAAAGAAGAGTAATATATGCATTTAATTCCTGATTTTCTTTGTCTGACAGCTGAAGGGAATGTAACTGAATGATAAAACCAGTGGCACCCTTGTCCAGTAGCTTGCACAGTTGTTCTGGTTCAATATCCGCAGCTATTTCAGATGGAGAGCATGTGGGTAGTACAATGGTTGTGCCATCAGGAGCTTGCATGTGGAATTCATGTTGCTTGAAGTGGAAAGCAACTGGACTGTATTGAGACATCCAGTCGCAGCCCAGTACCACGTCGTGGCCAGGTAATAAAAGTGCATGAAAGTGATGGGAAAACTGATGTTTACCAATAGAGAAAGAATAGGCCGGAACAACCGAATGGGATGACAGTGTCCCTCCTCCGGCAACTTGTACTTGACTGTGTGTTGCAGGTAAGAGAGGACAATTTGCTTTCAGTGCAAACGATTGATCGATGAATGTGGAGGTGCTACCGGAGTCCAGAAGAGCCACCGTGCGTTTTCCACCAATTGTTATAAACACGCAGGGTGTGTTTGTGGGTGTAGGGTCATCAACCGCTTGGCCTGTAATTGACATCAATTGGTTGGACTCTTGAAAGTGTGCCTCAGCAAGTTGTTGTTGTTCTTCTGTCACCTCTTCCTCCTCAGTGTGATGTTCATTGGAATCAGCCTGCATCAAATGAATGGCTGGAATTTTAGCGCACTTGTGGCCGTGAAACCATGTGTCACCACACCGCCAGCACTCCCCTGGCTTTATTGCTCTCTGATGCTGAGTCTGTGTTGGTGGGTATTCAAGCTTGGGTACAACAGGTGGAGCAGGCAAGGCCTTGACAGTAGCTGGAGCTGGAAGTGCTTGAAATTTCTGGAAGGGAGGCACATAAGCTTGGTATTGTCGTTTTGGCAAGTTGCTTTGCTCCATATCTTTGGCCAACCAAAATGCTTCAGTGAGGGAACTAGGACGGATTGGTCGTAATTGATACTTGATGTTATCTCTTAACCCATTGACGAAACAACAGACAAACCACCCCTCTGAGAGTTCAGGGTTCTCTTCGGTTACAGTTGCCATGAGCTCTTCAAACTGATCAGCATAGTCAGTCACGGAAAGTGTGTTCTGCTTTAAATTGTTTAAACTCTCCACCAGTTGATAGGAGCTGTGGGAAGAGAAACGCTGAATCAACATCTGGCAAAATGCTGGCCAAGACGGGTTGCTCTTGATGATCTTCGATCGACGGAGCCATACATCAGCTTTACCGACAATATACAATTGAGCCAATGAGAACTTGTATTCTTCAGGTGTAGCAGACATCTAGAAACACTTTTCACATTGACGAATCCATTCCACTGGGTTACTACCCTCAAACTTAGGGAAATCCAAGCGAGGCCCCTTGGTGATGTTCTTCATGAATTGATTTCGCATGTCTTGTTCATAGTCCTTGGTGTACTTGTTCCAGGAGTTTCGCTGATCTGAGTGCGGCGGCTCATTGCGGCCATGTGGAGCCTGGTCAGTGGCGTCCGGTTGTTGCTGGGATGGCCCTGCCTGTATAGGACCATAACCCGGAGGAGCAGATCGGTGAGTAGCAGGAAGATTTTGTTGGTACAAGCGGGAGAGTTCCTGTTCTGCTACATACTAACGCCTGAGAGCTTCGACCTCGAGCCGTTTCTGTTGTAAGGTGGCATGATCTGCAGTGCCTGGACTATGCTGAAACTGCGCATCATCAATAGGTCGCGCAGAGGCAGATGGAATTGTCTGTTTCCCAGAATTTAGACATAGCGATTGAAGTGTTTGTGCCATAGATGTCATCTAGAGACCCAGATCATCGACTGCATGCTGTATACCATTGAACGACTGATGAAACTGATCTTGTTTAGAACTTACAGAGCTTAATTCGGCATGAATTGCAGAGAGTTCATGCTGGTTCTCTTCAACGTCTTGCTTGAGGAGTTGCAACTCGTGCAGGTGGTCATCGCCATCGACCGATGCCTTGGATTTCGGCATGATGAAGTGCCTGGAGGAATCGAGAGGGAATTTCACACCACCGAAACGGAAACCAGACTCAATTCACCAGGATCTACCGCCGCCAACACCGCCGCCAGCGCCGCCCCCCTCCGAGTACACAGATCGAGATGGAGTTCATGATTTTACCACAAGGAAAAAGTTTCCCCGCAACCGAATCTGAGAGCTCGATCTGTACGCGAACAGTGCCACCACCGCCAAGCCGCCATCGGAAACGAAAATCACCCCGCCGCCGCGAGAAGGGAGGGTGGGGAGGGATTTTACGAGAGATCCCAACCTCCTCAGCTCCACATCTCGATCCGCCGCCGAGAATTTGCTGGTCTCTGATACCACTTGTCAGGCCCTCGATGGGGATCCGACCAGAACAAACATCGATTCACAGGAAACTCAGAGAGATTCGAGAATAGAGAGGAACCTCGTTAAGGATCGAGGATTTCTATTTTGTTCATTGTATGAGTGTTTGCTTGCAAAGCAATTCAGATAGACGATAAGAGAGGGACGGCTACAACCCAGCCTCCTTATAGGCGCATGACAGCTGTAGCTGTAACTAGATAACACTAATTAGAAACTACTAATGGTGAAGATCTTGACCATTGAGCGAAGGGTAACTACCCGGAGCGACGACAACCGTTTGATGGAAAGTAGCTTGTCCTTGAGCCTGACACGACACCGGCAAGTACGGCTTCGTCTCGGGCCAAGTCGCCACCACGAGCAGTGATGGCTTCCTCCTGGTGCGCTTCTGGGAGGTGATGAGTTCGTAGCATAGAAAACAAAAATTTTCCTACGCAAGAACACAAACTAGCCAAGATACTCTACGAGGTGGTAGCAACGGAGACTAACCCTCGATGACCGTAAGCGGGGATTACGTTCCCGCACAAACGTTGACGATGGAGAGTCGATGAAGACGCACGTAGTCGACGTAGTTGTTCACTTGACGTAGTCGACGTAGTGGTTCACTTGACGATCACAAGATCGTGTACACGGCGCCACAAGTGGCAGTGCCCCCGTGCTCGGTCACACGTACAGCTCGACGTCGACTCCTCCACGCCCTCGGTCCAGCGGGGCAGCGGAAGAAGGGATCCACCGGACACTCCACCACACACTTCTCCAAGTGTATGAACTACAAACTACAATTCCGGTAGAGCTTCGCTAAGCTGAGACGGATATTGGGCAGCAACTATGCGAGGCAGGGGAGGATCAAGAAGTGTGTCACATGGAGGAGAGGGAGGGGTTTATATAGAGGAGGAAGGGGGCAGACCCCAAGGGGGGTGCGCCGGCCCCTAGAGGAGTTCCTCCTCCTCATCATGGTGGTAACCCCCTCTTCATTCCATTCATGGTGGTAACCCCCTCATCAACATGAGGTAACCCCCATTTTAATTTTGCATGACATTCATGCCAATTAAAATTCACACTTATTGATTTAATAAAACATTTTTATTTCTTTAATATTTGTTAATTCATTCAATTAACAAACATTAACAAATACACCCTTGAGTTATTCCGATATCCCGAAATAGTTTCGGTGCTTTTCTGAAACAACCCTTATGCTGTCCTGTAATTCGATCGGAGTATCGTATCCACTCAAAAAAGACGGCGAACCTTAAGTGTGTCACCCTACGGTTCGTGAATAACGTGGACATGATCGAGACTCCTCTCCGATCAATAATCAACAGTGGGATCTAGAAATCCATGATGACTCCCACTTACTCAACGATGAACTAGTGATCGTGTGAACCAGTAACGAACATAGTTAATTCCTTTTGTCTCGCAATATTATTGCTTGTACGAGATCCGATCATTTGGTATCAACCATACCTAGTTCGATCTCGTTCCCGACAAGTCTCTTTACTCGTTCCGTGATAATGCATTCCTGTGACCTAGTCACATGCTTGCAAGCGATTCTAATGCAATATCACCGAGAAGGGCCCAGAGAATATCTTTCCGTCATCGGGTCGGACAAATTCCACTCTTGATCCATGAGCCTCAACTAATACTTTCAGAATACCCAAATCAACCTTTATAATCACCCTGTGACGGTGTGACATTTGATATCATCAAAGCACTCTTCCGGTATCAGTGATTAACATGATCTCATGGTCTGAGGATTAGAACTATTTCGTATGAGTTTGATATAGCAATGAACTTGATGACTTGATCGTATTGCTATTCATACTATGGGTGTGAGTGTTCATCACATCATTCTTCTAATGATATGACCCTGTTATTAACAACATCCAATGTTCATGATCAGGAAACCTTGATCATCGGTTAATCAACGAGCTAGTATAAAAGAGAGGCTTTACTAGGAACCCTTTTAGTTTATTAATCACACAAGTATTAATGTTTCTGATTAATACAATTCTAGCATGAGAAATAAACATATATTATGAACACGGAATAATATAATAACAACCTTATTATTGCCTCTCGGACATATTCCTTTCAGTCTCCCACTTGCACTAGAGTCAATAATCTAGATTACATAGTGATGAATCTAACACCCATTGAGTTCTGGTGCTGATCATGTTTTGCCTTGGGGAGAGCTTTAGTCAGCGGATCTGCCACATTCAGATCCATGTGTACTTTGCAAATCTTTACATCACCATCCGTGACATGTTCACGGATGGAGTGAAATCGGCGCTTTACATGCTTGAATTTCTTGTGAGACCTTGGCTCCTGAGTATTGGCTATAGCACCATTGTTGTCACAATAGATAACCATTGGATCCAATGCACTCGGAACCACACCCAGTTCGGATATGAACTCCTTCATCCAAACTGTTTCCTCCGCCGCTTCTGAAGCAGCAATGTATTCCGCCTCTGTTGTTGATCTCACCACCACGCTTTGCTTGGAACTCCTCCAGCTTACTGCTCCTCCATTCATAACAAATACGTACCCGGATTGAGACTTAGAGTCATTCGGATCAGTGTCAAAGCTAGCATCGACGTAACAACTTGCGACGAGCTCTTCTTCACCGCCATATACGAGAAACATATCCTTAGTCCTTCGTAAGTACTTAAGGATATTCTTGACCGCCGTCCAGTGTTCCAAACCTGGATCAGATTGGTACCTACTAGTCAAACTAATAGCATGTGCCACATCTGGTCTTGTACATAACATGGCATACATGATAGAGCCTATGGCAGAGGCATAGGGAATCTTATTCATCTCTTCTCTATCTTCAGCTGTAGCCGGACCTTGAGTCTTACTCAAGATCTTTCCTTGCAACATAGGTAAGAACCCTTTTTTACTATCCTCCATTCTAAACCTCTTTAGAATCTTGTCAAGGTATGTACTTTGTGATAGCCCAATTAAGCGTCTTGATCTATCTCTATAGATTTTGATGCCTAAAATATATGCCGCTTCACCAAGGTCTTTCATCGAAAACTTACTGTTTAAGTAATCTTTTACGCTCTTCAAAAGTTCCGTATCATTTCCAATCAGCAATATGTCATCCACATATAATATTAGAAATTCTACAGAGCTCCCACTCACTTTCTTGTAAATACAAGTTTCTCCATAAGTTTTGACAAATCCAAACCCTTTGATAACTTCGTCAAAATGGAGATTCCAACTTCGGGACGCTTGCTTCAGTCCATAGATGGATCGCTGAAGTTTGCATACCTTGTCAGCATCCTTAGGATCAACAAAACCCTTAGGCTGTACCATGTACAACTCTTCCTCAATGTTACCATTAAGGAACGCGGTTTTCACATCCATCTGCCAAATTTGATAATCGAAAAATGCAGCAATTGCTAACATAATCCTAACAGACTTTAGCATCGCTACGGGTGAGAAAGTCTCATCGTAGTCAATTCCTTGAATTTGTCGGAAACCTTTTGCGACAAGTCGTGCTTTATAGACGGTCACATTACCATCAGCGTCTATTTTCTTCTTGAAAATCCATTTATTCTCAACGGCCTTTTGGTCATTGGGAAGTTCCACCAAAGTCCATACTTGGTTTTCATACATGGATTCCATTTTGGATTTCATGGCTTCATGCCATTTGTTGGAATCTGGGCTCATCATCGCTTCATCATACGTCGCAGGGTCATCGTTCTCAACAATGGCATTTACGATAAGATCACCATACCATTCAGGAGTGGCACATGTTCTTGTCGACCTGCGAGGTTCGGTAGCATCCTCTTTTGGAGTTTCATGATCTTCATCATTAGCTCCCACTTCATTTGGTGAAGTCACCACCAGAACGGTTTCCGGCGCTGCGCCACTCGCCAATTCATGAAGAGGAGGTTCAATAACCTCATCGAGTTCTACCTTCCTACTATTCACACCTTTCGAGAGAAACTCCTTCTCCAAAAAGGATCCGTTCTTAGCAACAAACACTTTGCCTTCGGATCTGTGATAGAAGGTGTACCCAATTGTTTCTTTAGGGTATCCTATGAAGACGCATTTTTCTGCTTTGGGTTCGAGTTTATCAGGCTGAAGTTTCTTCACATAAACATCGCATCCCCAAACTTTTAGAAATGACAGCTTAGGTTTGTTTCCAAACCATAATTCATACGGTGTCATTTCAACGGATTTAGATGGAGCCCTATTTAAAGTGAAAGCGGCTGTTTCTAGCGCATAACCCCAAAAAGATAGTGGCAGATCGGTAAGAGACATCATAGACCGAACCATATCCAATAAAGTACAGTTACGACGTTTGGATACACCATTTCGTTGTGGTGTTCCAGCGGGAGTGAGTTGTGAAACTATTCCACATTCTCTCATATGTGTGCCAAACTCGTAACTAAGATATTCTCCTCCATGATCTGATCGTAGAAATTTAATCTTTCTGTTACGATGATTTTCTACTTCACTCTGAAATTCTTTGAACTTTTCAAACGTTTCAGACTTGTGTTTCATTAAGTAAATATACCCATATCTACTTAAGTCATCAGTGAAAGTAACAAAATAACGATATCCACCACGCGCCGACACACTCATAGGTCCACATACATCAGTATGTATGATTTCCAATAAGTCTGCCGCCCGTTCCATTGAACCAGAAAACGGCGTTCTAGTCATCTTGCCCATAAGACATGGCTCGCATGTCTCAAATGATTCATAATCAAGTGATTCTAGAAGTCCATCCGGATGAAGCTTCTTCATGAGTTTAACACCAATATGACCTAAACGGCAGTGCCACATGTATGCGGCTATATCATCATTTGACTTAATTCTTTTGGCATTCACGTTATGAATATGTGTTTCATCACTATCAAGATTCAAAAGAAATAAACCTTTCTTCTCAGGTGCATGTCCATAAAAGATATTATTCATATAAATCGAACAACCATTGTTCTCAGACTGGAATGAATAATTGTCTCGCATCAAACAAGATCCGGATATAATGTTCATGCTCAACGCAGGCACCAAATAACATTTATTCAGGTTTAAAACTAATCCAGATGGTAAATGTAGAGGCAGCGTCCCGACGGCGATCACATCAACTTTTGATCCATTGCCGACGCACATCGTGACCTCATCCTTCGCAAGTTGCCGCTTATTCTTTAGCCCCTGTTTCGAGTTACATATGTGAGCAACCGAACCAGTATCAAATACCCAGGTGCTATTGCGACTACTAGTAAGGTACACATCAATAACATGTATATCATATATACCTTTGTTAATCTTCCTGTTCTTCTTATCCGCCAGATACTTTGGGCAGTTGCGCTTCCAGTGCCCCGTTTCCTTGCAGTAAAAGCACTCAGTTTCAGGTTTAGGACCAGCCTTGGGTTTCTTCTCAGAACCGGCAATAGATTTGCCGTCCCTCTTGTTTCTTCCCTTGGACTTATTGTCCTTTCTACCTTTCTTGAAACTAGTGCTCTTATTGACCATCAACACTTGATGTTCCTTTTTGATCTCCACTTCTGCATTCTTAAGCATTGAGAGAAGCTCGAGGAGAGACTTCCTCATGCCCTGCATGTTGTAGTTCATCACAAAGCCCTTGAAGCTAGGTGGGAGAGATTGGAGAACCCGATGTATTCCCAACTCATTGGGAATCGTTATTCCTAAAGAGATGAGCTTATCGGCGTACCCAGACATTTTGAGTACGTGCTCACTAACGGAGCTGTTCTCTTCCATCATGCAGCTAAAGAACTTTTCTGAAGCATCATAACTCTCTACGGCAGTATGGGAGTCGAAGATCAGTTTCAACTCTCCCATTGTATCATAAGCGTTGCTGTTCTCGAAACGTTTTCGTAGCTCCGGCTCAAGTCCATATAGTATGCCGCAATGAACTAAACTGTGGTCCTCCTTACGAGTCAGAAAAACATTTTTCTCTTCATCGGGAGCATCTTCTGCAGGTGGGTTACCTAGCGGTGCCTCAAGCACATAGCCCTTTTGAGAGGCATTGAGGAGGATCCTCAAGTTAAGTGCCCAGTTGGTGAAGTTGCTACCGTTGGTGGCTAGTTTTTCTTTCTCTATGAACGCATTGAAATTTAGAGCAGGTGGTGCCATGATCTATAAATTATTTGCAAAGTTAATTTAGACTAAGTTCATAATAGAATGAGTTTAGGTTAAATCAAATTCTACGTGAACTCCCACTTAAAAACAACATCCCTCCTAGTTTTCTTAAGTGGCTACACAAACCAAATCCACTATACCGCAACCGATCATCACGTGCAACGGTATAGTTTCAAAGGCGAACATCACCATGTTCATCATATCAACCATATGACTCATGCTTAACCTTTCGGTTCGTGTTCCGAGGCCATGTCTGTACATGCTAGGCTCGCCAAGTAGAACTATAACATTTGCGTGTGTAAAACTGTCTTACACCCGTCGTATGTGAACGTAGAGTCTATCACACCCGATCATCACGAGGTGTCTCAAAACGACGAACTTTCTTGACGGTGCATGTTATGGGAGAACACATTTTTATCTTGATATTTATGTGAGAGGAATCATCTTATAATGCTATCGCGCGATCAAATCTAAGCAGAATAAGATGCATAAAAGGATAAACATCACATGCATATATAATGTGATATGATATGGTCCTTCACGCATTCGATCTCCATCTTGTGCGTCATGGTATGATCTCCATCATTCCACCGGCGTAGCACCAAGGTCCATGGCGCGCCACCTTGGTTGTCTTCCTCCATTACAATATATCACTTGGATTTATATATTCGGCACGCAGGCCATTTAAATGTAAAGACAACCATATGGCTCCTGCCGGTTGTTTATAACTTACAAAAAGGATCATCGCATACAATTTATAACATAAACAATTTAACCATATCACATCACATGCCCTGCAAAAACAAGTTAGACGTTTCTAATTTGTCTTGCATATTTTACGTGGTTTGGGGCTTTCTAGGAAGAACCGTTCTTACCTACGAACATGAAACCACAACGGTGATAAAAATATTATTAACAACTATTTGTAAAATAGATCATAACTATAGTAGGAGAAACGTACACCCGCAAAGCCACATATGCCGAAGCATGTCAAGTGTGGGACAAGTCTCGTGAACGCGGTCACGTAAGGTTAGTCTCGGGCAGCTTCAATCCCACTATGCCACTATGATCCAAAATACAAAAAAATTGCAATAACATGATCATCAATGCCCACATCCACATGTGTTCTAGCCGTGCATACCAACTACGCATAGATATGGCTCTGATACCACTGATGGGTTCGTAGCATAGAAAACAAAAAATTTCCTACGCAAGAACACAAACTAGCCAAGATACTCTACGAGGTGGTAGCAATGGAGACTAACCCTCGATGACCGTAAGCGGGGATTACGTTCCCGCACAAACGTTGACGATGGAGAGTCGATGAAGACGCACGTAGTCGACGTAGTTGTTCACTTGACGTAGTCGACGTAGTGGTTTACTTGACAATCACAAGATCGTGTACACGGCGCCACAAGTGGCAGCGCCCCCATGCTCGATCACACGTACAGCTCGACGTCGACTCCTCCACGCCCTCGGTTCAGCGGGGCAGCGGAAGAAGGGATCCGCCGGACACTCCACCACACACTTCTCTAAGTGTATGAACTACGAACTACAATTCCGGCAGAGCTTCGCTAAGCTGAGACGGATATTGGGCAGCAACTATGCGAGGGAGGGGAGGATCAAGAAGTGTGTCACATGGAGGAGAGGGAGGGGTTTATATAGAGGAGGAAGGGGGCAGCCCCCAAGGGGGGGTGCGCCGGCCCCTAGAGGAGTTCCTCCTCCTCATCATGGTGGTAACCCCCTCTTCATTCCATTCATGGTGGTAACCCCCTCATCAACATGAGGTAACTCCCATTTTAATTTTGCATGACATTCATGCCAATTAAAATTCACACTTATTGATTTAATAAAACATTTTTATTTCTTTAATATTTGTTAATTCATTCAATTAACAAACATTAACAAATACACTCTTGAGTTATTCCGATATCCCAAAACAGTTTCGGTGCTTTTCTGAAACAACCCTTATGTTGTCCTGTAATTCGATCGGAGTATCGTATCCACTCAAAAACGACGGCGAACCTTAAGTGTGTCACCCTACGGTTCGTGAATAACGTGGACATGATCGAGACTCCTCTCCCATCAATAATCAACAGCGGGATCTGGAAATCCATGATGACTCCCACTTACTCAACGATGAACTAGTGATTGTGTGAACCAGTAACGAACATAGTTAATTCCTTTTGTCTCGCGATATTATTGCTTGTCCGAGATCCGATCATTTGCTATCAACCATACCTAGTTCGATCTCGTTCCCGACAAGTCTCTTTACTCATTCCGTGATAATGCATTCCTGTGACCTAGTCACATGCTTGCAAGCGATTCTAATGCAATATCACCGAGAAGGGCCCAAAGAATATCTTCCCGTCATCGGGTCGGACAAATTCCACTCTTGATCCATGATCCTGAACTAATACTTTCAGAATACCCAAATCAACCTTTATAATCACCCTGTGACGGTGTGACGTTTGATATCATCAAAGCACTCTTTCGGTATCAGTGATTAACATGATCTCATGGTCTGAGGATTAGAACTATTTCGTATGAGTTTGATATAGCAATGAACTTGATGACTTGATCGTATTGCTACTCATACT
The DNA here is from genome assembly GCA_007115705.1 of Dactylis glomerata. Lineage (NCBI taxonomy): Eukaryota > Viridiplantae > Streptophyta > Magnoliopsida > Poales > Poaceae > Dactylis > Dactylis glomerata. The sequence continues at coordinate 1,112,698 of QXEO01000483.1, read as the reverse complement.
ATGGGTGTGAGTGTTCATCACATCATTCTTCTAATGATATGACCCCGTTATTAACAACATCCAATGTTCATGATCAGGAAACCTCGATCATCGGTTAATCAACGAGCTAGTATAAAAGAGAGGCTTTACTAGGAACCCTTTTAGTTTATTAATCACACAAGTATTAATGTTTCCGATTAATACAATTCTAGCATGAGAAATAAACATATATTATGAACACGGAATAATATAATAACAACTTTATTATTGCCTCTCGGGCATATTCCTTTCAGGAGGTCCTCTTCGACATGCCCGCCATCGGCCACCAAAGCGAATCCTTGGCCTCCATGGTACGCGACCTCTCCTATTGCGAGATGGAAATTAACCCGGAAGGCACGCGCTTCATCTGCAACCCGCTCAGTGGCGAGCTGTACCGCCTCCCGGACCTCGACGCCTCGACGGCACCAAGAGGACCACCATGTACCACCACCTCGGCCTCCTTACGCAAGCTGAAGGCGGGCAAGGACCGCCTGCTAGGTATGCGGTAGCCGTGATGTTTTCTCTGCTAGACGGGGCGAGGAGGATAGGGGATTCGTCATGCGGCGGTTTCTCTCGGAGACAGGGGAGTGGGACAAAGTGGTGGGTTTGCCATCCCCTTTGCCGGCTGGGCGGCAGATGCACATCGACAACGCCGTTGTGGTTTTCGGCGACCGGCTATGGTGGATCAACGAGAGGTGGGGTGCCATCTCGGTGGATCCGCTCAGCGACCGGCTAGAGCTCTGCTTCACCGAGCTGCCGAGAGGAAGCATGTTGCCTGACCTGGAGGGCATGGTGTCAATGAGGAAACTTGGCAGTTACTGGTGTATGGGGGTCAGCGAGGGGAAGATGAGGTACGTCAAGGTGTCCAAGGAGAAGCCATATGTGATCAGTTCCTTCTCGCTCGACGACGAGGGCAGCTCCTGGACGCTAGACCACGAGGTGGCATTTATCCACATTTGGATGGACGAACACAAACAGTTTGCACCCTTGAAGGAGATGCCGGCGATTGGGGCCATTGACCCACAGAACGCCAATGTGCTGTACCTCGTCTGTGGCGACCAACTTGTCGGCGTGGACATGGTTAAGGAGAAAGTAACTGGGAGTTCTCGACTGTATGTGCCCTATTTCCCCATCCTACCATGTGTGCGCCCAACTTGGCTGGAAACAAGCCAAATTCCTTATGCAGGTGACGAGGGGTTAACTCGACAAATGTCCTAGATGAAGGACTTAGGATCGGGGAGATAGGGCGTCGGATGAACTCGAAGGTAAAGTTAGTCAAAATAGGTGTGTATCGAAAGTAAACTTGGGTGTTCAACCTGGCTTGCTTTCAATCTGCCCTACACCGTCCCCTCCTGGCCCCTATATATAGGTGGCCAGGTCTCGAGGATCGGGTAGGGTCCGATACAGATTACAATATCGACATACGGTAAAGACTCGTATTCGACTATCATTACAATTGGGCCTAGCTTAACGGGCCTCAGGGGTACTCAACTAACGGGCTCTATTAACTATACCCTTGTCAGTAGCCCCTGAGATTCTACCAGAATTGTAGATTCAGGTTGAATCTCTAATCTTTAAATCTTCGACTTGATCAATTCTTCGACTTCTCTTCAAATCTTCGACTTGGTCTTTCGACATATGATAATTTGTTCGCAAGGGGTCTTGATGAACAAGCCTGACAACTCTGACGGATCAAGAGGTCAGTTAACTGCCGGAACAGATACTTGTCACCTACTTCAAATTCAATCCCCTTGGACTTGAATTCGGGATACCGGTCAAACCCATTCTTTTGCCGCATATAGGACTTACAAAGAATGAATCCCAGTGGTTCTCAAGGTACCCAGTGCGTCCACCAGGATTTTCTTCGCGTCGTAGACACGGATACATACCGGCAGAGCGCATCCATGTGCGTATACCAGGCCACACAGGACGGATCCCGGGGTCTTACCTACGTGACAAGTCACGGCATTCGAGTTGCGTTGCGATAACGCAACTCGAGAATCTCATGTCGCAGTCAAATTTTGACTGAAAATATTCGGGTTTCTTCAACCATAAAACTCGCTCCCGATGGGAGTAACACTCCTTCACTTCTCCAATTATAATGTTTTGCCAAGAAATATCGTCGGGTGCGCGCTCAGCGCTCCCGATGGGAGTAGCCCCCGAGGCTATACTCGAAAGAGATTTTTTCGAGTATAGGCTCGAAATAGAGTGCAATACACCATACTCCAACTCGAAATACTTCAACTTCGAGATACTTCAACTTCGAGATACTTCAACTTCGAGATACTTCAACTTCGAGATACTTCAACTTTGAGATACTTCATCTTCGAAATACTCCAAGAACGCCTTGTCGTCGAATATGCTTCCTCAACTTAATTAAAGATTCCCAGTTACCATCTTTTAAGAGTAGTAGCCCCCAAGGCTATTATCCAAAAATCTTTCACACATAATCTTCTCTAAGAAGTTTGCATTTGTCGGCGCCATTTTCTGTTCGATAATATATCCTTTATGACATCAATGACTACGTCACTTTGTATCATTTCGAACCGTTGCATGGGCAGTACTGTAAATTCCGCAATTTTTTACCGTTAGTGGGCTGCCGTTTCCGCTCTTTGCGCCACGTCTCGGCCCACGATCCTTCTCCCTGAAGACATATAAAGGGCGTAGTGGGGGATTTTTTCTGTTTACCAGCTCGTTTCCTCCGCCGCCTCCATTGCTGATCTCCTCTGCTTCCTTCTCTCGTTCATAGCCCCCAAGCGCACTTCGTGCATTAGATGCGCGTGAAACATCTGGCCACCAAGAACACCATGGCCAAGATCTCTTCCTCCACCAGCTGGGTGCGCTCCACCATCACGAAGAAGGATGTGGAAAAAGCCAGGACGGACGGCCTCATCGCCGCCCAAGATTCCATCCGATTTCCAAGTACTGAACGGATCCCAGAGCCCCCGAGCGGTTATCGGGTAATATTCCTCGCTTTCCTCCTCCGTGGTCTTTCTCTTCCCGCCCACGAGTTCCTTCGTGGTCTTCTTTTTGTTTATGGTGTGCAGCTTCACCAGCTCACACCTAACTCTCTCCTACACATTGCGTGTTTCGTGACTCTTTGCGAGTCGTTCCTGGGCATTGAGCCCCATTTTCTCCTCTGGAGGTCGATCTTTCGCCTCCGCCCCAATGTTGCTTTACGCAGAAAACCCGAACTGGGCGGAGCTGTTGTGTCGGTGCGTCCTGAGGCACAATATCTTGAATTTTCCATGGCCGCGTCTGTCCAAGGGTGGAGAACCAAGTGGTTCTACATCAAAGACCTCAAGGCCACTCCTGAAGATCAATATGGTCTAGCACCTTTCGAAGCCTCCAAGGAAGTGAAGAAATTGGCTTCGTGGGATGCACTTCCCTCAGATGACGAGGTAGCACAAGTTCTTCCTCTTCTATCTCGCATTCAAGCTTTGAAAGGAGGCCAAGGAGGAGCTTTATCGGGTATTCAACTCATGGCGTTCTTCATACAACGTCGAGTTCAACCCTTGCAACACCGCGTCACCAAGTTACGGAATTACTCTGGCTTGGAAGATCCTACTCGCGTCTCTGAAGATTTAATAGAGAAAAAAGATGTCGACAAGCGAGTTAGGAGCCTTACCAAGCTCACCAAGGATCATGCGGTTGCTGACTTAACCGCTGATTACTTCGACTCCATGCACCCTTTACCCGAGGTATGCATCTTTATGTTCACTTGTTGTCAATTTTTGCTTTTGTCGACTTACATTTGCCTTTGCACTCTGCTAACTTGTTTATTTATATGTAGGGTCACCAATTCCTTGTTTCGCATCCTCCTCTTCCAGAGGCAGGGCCTCTTCCAGCTGAACTGGCCTCACCTGTATCTGAAGCCCCCGAGGCTGACGATAATCAAGACGGGGATGATGCCGAAGAGTCGGAAGAAGAAACGAGCTCATCGACATCGTCTCCTTCCACGCCTGCTGAAGATACTGGTGTCGACAAGAAAAGGAAGCGAGTCGAAGAATTTGCTTCTTTGAGTTCTGCAGCGGCTGCAGCGGCTGATAAGACCTTTGCTCCTGCAAAAGATGAGGAGTACTTCGACCTCCTGGCATCGTAAGTATTTTTTATTCGAGTTCCTCAATTGTATTTCTCTCGCCTTATTTCCATCGTGTTACTCATAAGTTTCTTGCTTCTTGTAGAGATGATGAAGAGCCGCCAGAACCTGCTATAGGTTCTCCTCCAATTCCTACAGCTGAAGTTTCTCTGGAAGCACATGAATCCGCATCTTCCCCCCATGATGTGAGTAACTTTTCTCTTGCCCATTCTCCTTGCATACACTTGCGCTCTTATACTTTCTTTTCTCTTTAGGCTTTGTTGAGCAGATTCGTTGCCTTGGGCACTGAATGTGCTGAGTACCTAAAGGTTGCGAAAGCTTCCGAAGGTACAACTTTGACGTCGAGTCCTTACTTTTCTTCTGTGCTTTATCCTTTTCCCCATTATCTGACTCCCTTTCGTCTTCTTTTGCAGCCGCCTTAGCAACAGCCAATGCTCGAATTGCGTCGCTTGAAGCGGAGCTTGATGCTTCGCGAAAAGCTTATGACGTGGCGGCCGCTGCTAAAGCGAATGCTGAGAAGTCGCAGAAAGCTGCGCTTGGTAAGGCGAAGAAAGCTGAAAAAGCTTTAGCTGAAGCCAACAAGGAGCATGCTCAGCGAGAGCAAGCCGTGGCGGAGCGTCTTCACACCATGTCTACTGCTGCTGAAAGTAAGTGTTTCGCCTTGTCTTCTGTTTTCGTCTTCTGTTGAACTGATGTATTTGTTGACATCTGTCTCTTCTTTTCTTTGCTATTGCTCAGAATTCACCGGGGTATCTCCGTCGTCCTTACAAACGGACGATGATCCTCTTATGGATGCAGTTAACCTACTCGAAGAAAACTGGATATCTGTCCAGGAGACTTTTGAGTTGGTTAGCCGCGTTTTATCACGGCTGTTTGCCGGCTTGTGGCCGAAGAGAAGGGCGGCAATCCCGAAGGACAATCTGACTGAACTTGTCAAGTCCTTCGATACCACTGAAGACCCCACTCTCCAGCTGAAAGGTCTGTCCATTAAGCGCGGCGCCGAGGGTGCTATTGCACTTTCTCTTGCGCACGGTACAGACTTCGACTGGGGGAGGGTTAGCTCCCCCCATGGCCACACCCGTGATGAGATGAAGGTGTTTTTCGAGAAGGCAAAGAAGTTGGCACCTGCGTTGTTGACAACAATTTCTCCTTCGGCGGCATCTGCTATGCCTGCTGTACCACCTCCAGCGGCGAAGGATCCAGTGCCACCGTCGACTTCTAGCGAGGAACTGGCCGCGCCCCCTTCTTCCACGGAGCACAATGCTGAGGTGGCGTAGACTCAGCTTCTTTGTAGCTATTTTAGTTTTCTCCTTTTTGAATGTAAAGACTTCAATTAAGTGCAACCCGAGAACCTTAGCCATAGGGTTATGCTCTTATGTAAATATATCCTCTTCATATGAAGTTTTATGCTGCCTTTCTGAAATTATTTCTCCTTTCTTTTCTTTTGTAGTCGATGAATGTTCATGATCCTTTGACTCATGGTTCTGCTCCTTCCTCTGCCCGTGGATTCGATCCTCAGATTTCGTCGACTCCTAGTTGATGCAATCAATGCGCAGACTATTCTTCGAGGATTTCTGACCTTGAGGTTCGCTTGACTTCAGCCAAACGCCAAGCTCAGATGGTGTTTGATAAAGCTAGCAAAACTTCTGCCCTGACGAAGCAGGTGTCGATTCTTGGCGATGAAGTGTCCAGCTTGACGGCGAAGATTCTGCATCAGGAAGAATGCAACTCTTTTATTCTTGGTATTGTCGAGTCTGCCTGCGAAATGTTGCGATGTAAGCTTCCTCTCGACTTATTTTTTTCTCTTTGTACTGTTACTTTTGTGATATCCTTTGCCCTTATAGGCAGTTGCTTGGACTTCGCTGCTGAAGATCGTCGGGTTACCGAACGAAGCGCAGCTCTGGAGAAGATGTCCGCAGGTGTGGAAAATTTATGGTCTGATCCTCGACGCCGAAGCGCTATTGTGTTGCTTCAGGACCGTGCCCAGTATATTGGCGAGGCAGTGGATGGCTGTAGGAGAGCTCTCGTAACTATGCACTCGGTGATGCTTCCTCGCAATCCTCTGCCTGCTACTTTTCCATTGCTCCTTGACGTTTTTAGATCCAGCCAGCGAATCCATCGGTTGATAGAACTGAACCTAGTGGCAGGTGCCAACTTTGCTCTTGGGTGGATACGCAAGTGGCATCCAAGACTCAATTATAGCTCTATGTCGCTGAGCTATCCTCCTGGTGGGGCAAGCCTTCGAGTACATTTAGAGAGTACCTTGCAGCCTGCCCGACGAATTATAGCCAGGTTGTTGCAAGAAGACTCCGCGTTTTTCCGCGAGTTTCACTACTTGGACCCTTTAGGTGTAGATGATTCTGACAACCCGATGTTGTGATATACTTTTGCGTGTGTGTAACGCGAGAGTATGTTATTTCGTAACGAAAATTTGTTCTCAGGGCGTTATTGTATTACTCATGCGTTTGCCGCATTTTTCCTTTGAAAGACTCGTAAACTCGAATATGAGGAACATTTCGTCTTTATTATACTTTGTAATGTAAGATGCATGGGGTGACCCAAGAGATCCGGCCTGTGACCTGTGTTCTAGATCTAGAGGGCATTGCCCTGGTATAACTCGTGGCTTTTACAGCCTTTATTGTTCTACTCTATTGTCTTATGATGCCTATGTAGTCGTGGCTTTCCCTTTTTCCTCTGCGCCTATTTCTTCTCCTAATGCTCCTACTCGTGGTTTCTTCGCTTCGGGCTCCGTGACGCATCCTTCGAGTAGCTTGACGCCTTCTGTAGTCGCGCTTTTTGCCTTTTCTGCATGGTTGGCTATTATGCCAAAATTTTGTGCCATCTTGTGGAATTCTCTGTCGCAGAGATCTGACACTTCAAAACTTCCTTTCACTGTAATAATTCCTCTTGGTCCTGGCATTTTGAGTACCAAATATGTGTAGTGAGGCACTGCCATGAATCGCGAAAACGCGGGTCGTCCGAGGATCACGTGATATTGCGATGGCCAGTCCATGACTTCGAAGTCTAGCTTTTCTCTTCTGTAGTTTTGTCGGTTGCCGAAGCAAACATTGAGCGCTATTCGACCCAATGGGTAATTGGCACTTCCTGGTACGATTCCATGGAAGGAACAATCTGTTGGCTTCAGGAACTCTAGTGATATATGCATTGCTCGGAGTGTTTTCGCGTATATCAAGTTAATTCCACTCCCTGCATCCATGAATATTCTGTCGACATCATACGCGCCGATTTGAGCTTTGAGTACCAAAGGCGCGTTTCCCGGCCGAGGTACTGTTATAGGGTGATCTTCTCTGTTGAACTCTATTGGTTGCTCTGACCAGTGTAGATACTCCGTTGTAGCTGGAGGTGATATGACTGCTAAGTTGACTTGTCGAGTTATGCTCTTCTCTTCTTTGTTCGACTTGGGTACAGGTTGTATCATTGATATGATGTGTCCTTTTGATGGTACGTACCCTTCGTCGTCGTCCTGTCCCTGGCTTTGCTGGTCTTGCCCTTGAGGCGCTCCATTGTTTCCTTGCTGCTTTGCCGGAGGGTTGTTACTTCCTTCGAATCCTTGTCGCCTTGCTTCGGTTTGCTTATTTATTGCTGCTTCTTGCAGTTTTAAGAATGTTGTGCAGTCTTTCATTGCGTGCCTTGATACTCGTTTCCCGTCGACGAACGCTGAGTGTATATGACAAGGCCCGTTGAGCATATCTTCTGGTGATGGGTTGTACTCTCTGGATTCCCTTATAGGGAACTTCTTATAGTCCTCCTTTCCGTAGCTTCTATATCCCAAACTTCTGTGATCATTTCCTTGATAGCTGTTGTCTTTATATCCTGCGGCGACTTGGCTATGCGAGCCGTAGGTGTCGTAGTTTCGGGATCATCTCCTTTGACTTCCATATCTGTTTCTTCTGTCGTCCTCTGGAGATCGCGTCCGTTTGTTGTTGCACGCATCTTCTCCGTCTGCGAACCTGTTTGCTGTGTCCATGAGGTCTGACACTGTTTTCGGCTTGATTCTGCCCATCTCTTCGACTAGGTCTCTTCGCCTTAATCCGATGATGAACGCGTCTATTGCTCTTTCGTCTGAAACTTCGACTGCTGAGTTTTTGATGAGGCTCCATCTTTGGATGTATGCCCGTAGTGTTTCGTCGCGTTGCTGTACGCACGCTTTGACTTCTTCTATTGATGCTGGTCGTTTGTATGTCGACCTGAAGTTGCTTGTAAATTGCTTTGTGAGATCTTCCCAGCTTCCAACAGATTCTTTCTCTAGTTTGCTCAACCATGACCTTGCTGCACCGGTGAGGTGTAGTTGCAAACTTTGCATTGCTGTTTCCTTGGTTCCTCCTAATATTTGAACTGCTTGCAAGTAATCTGCAAGCCATGATTGTGGTTCCTGTGATCCATCGTATTTTTGCTGATCATGAGGTAACTTGAATCCCTTGGGAACTGGAGTGGTGCGGACCCTGCGGGTAAAGCATAATGCCCCCATCTCTTTTTCGTTGTCTTCATAGTCGCGCTTTTCATTTGGGGATCGTGATCTTCGGGTTCCCCCGTGCTGCTTTGGTGATGGCGATCGAGATCGATGTTTGCTGCTTCTGCGCCGACGACTATTGTGACGGCGAGGTGACCTTGTTTTGTGCACTTCCTTGTGGTGATATGCTTCTTCTCCTTTTGCTGATAGCTTGTGGCTCACCATGTTGAGTCCGTTCAGTGCTGCTTTATGCATATGTTCTCTAGGATCTCCTGGACTTGGTCGAGTTGTAAGTAGATATGCTTGTGCTGCCACTAGTGCTGCTTCAGGAGTTTTTGGTAGGATGTTTCCCTGCTCGTCGACCGATAGGAAGGACGAGTCGAGGTTTTTAGAAATACTTTGCCTGTCGGAGTACTCGAGGTTGTCGTACCTTGAACCGTGTCGGCGATTTTTCCTTGCGTTGCTGTATGATGCGTCACTTCGTGCTTTTCGAGCAGCTTCGCTGGCTGCAATGGCTGAATCTTTCCTTCTTTGTATCTCTGTTTTCTCCTTTGCTAATTGCTTGGCCTGCTGCCTTAGGGCGTAATGATACCCCAAAAGCAAGTTTTTACTGGAACTTGATGGTATTGGCGTGCCGTGTTCTACGGCTTCTCTTATTATCCTCCATTCGTCGACTGATAGTCGAATTTTTTCCCTGGTTGTAAGGGATTCTGGTGTTTGCCCTTCTACTAGGTGATTTGCTCCTCTATCGATATTTGCTGGGTTTAGCACTGGATTATCGTTTTCGTCGAATTCTTCTGAGTTATCCCCTATAATGGCGAGCACCTGGCACTATTTGCCGGTGTTACCCTTGAAGCTTGAGAAGATCGAGTTACTATCCTCAGAAAGCTCTAATCCTGTCTTCCATGTATCTGTTGACTTGTCTGCGATTTCGTCGAGGCAGATCGTGAGATCTTCGAGTTGGACTTCCACGTCAAAATTTTCCTTTTCTTCGTTGTCTTCTGCGATCTTTTCTTTCTGCACTTCCTCTGGGCTGACCGGCGAGTTTACCTCGCTGGAAGAGCCTTCAGAATATTCCATCATTGCTGTTGTTTCGGGCTCCCTGGCCGACGGATCTTGTTTCGTCGGATCTGAAAGGCGAGATGAACCCAACGGTCCGATGAGGATGTTTAAGCTTCTGATTGTCAACTCCATCTCTTGATTTTCGTCGACTTCTGTACTGCTATTGGCTAAAAGCGAAAAAGCCGTCGAATTCATGATTCCAACGCCCAAGATCCCCACGGTCGGCGCCAATTGACGAGGGGTTAACTCGACAAATGTCCTAGATGAAGGACTTAGGATCGGGGAGATAGGGCGTCGGATGAACTCGAAGGTAAAGTTAGTCGAAATAGGTGTGTATCGAAAGTAAACTTGGGTGTTCAACCTGGCTTGCTTTCAATCTGCCCTACACCGTCCCCTCCTGGCCCCTATATATAGGTGGCCAGGTCTCGAGGATCGGGTAGGGTCCGATACAGATTACAATATTGACATACGGTAAAGACTCGTATTCGACTATCATTACAATTGGGCCTAGCTTAACGGGCCTCAGGGGTACTCAACTAACGGGCTCTATTAACTATACCCTTGTCAGCAGGTAACTTCCACATTCTTTTTGTGTTGCTTGTTTGAGTCATGTGCACTATACAATTGTTAGATTGGACACATTTTCTTTTAACCTTCCTTCTGAAACGATGTGCTTGGAGGTTTGTGTAGATTGCAGGGTCCTCTGTATCAAATTTTGCTAGAATTTGGTGTGAATTGAGGGAAATTAGTGAACCTGGGGAAGAGTAGTAGTGCTTTGAGCCTTTGTATTGTGGTCTACCACTTGCTAGATACAAAAGGACGCCAAGGTAGGAATAATAGGCTGTAGGAGTAAAGCCAAGTGAAAGATTTCTAGTCTGTTCAGTCACAGTTTTCTGTTTAACCTGCCCAACCCCACCAGAATGGACCACACTCCATCCTAGTGGCAGCCAAGGTGTATTTCATATCTTTATCGAAAGAAGGTGTATTTCATATGTGATGGTCTATAATTGTTCCTTTTATTGGAATTATATACATATAAGGAGAAACTATCAGCATATGAATTTTGTATTCGTAGGTAAAGTTTACCCTTTTACTACTTCATTTAGTTGTTGTACCTGCTGGATCCTATTCCCATACATTCATTATGTATGGTCAAAGTATCAAATTCATATCCATGTTAAAATAATTGAAATTTCTTTCAATATGCACTTCCTTTCTCCATGCACGCACAATGTGGATGTGCCTCCCCAACCACTGTTGTTGGAAGCTAGATTCCAGTGTCACTCCTTGGAGCTCGTATGCCATCATGTATTCCCATTTCATTGTAGTGTCTACATTTTCTATTTTGGTTAAATATATATACCAGTGTAATTCTGTATCCTTCTATTCGGATTTTCATATTACTGCGCAGCAATTGTGTATAGGAGATCCTAGGGAACATGTTTTTTTTGTTATTGATTTGATTGGTTATTAGAATGTCTATCACTCTATTGCATTTCATTCAACTAATTATTGTAAAGGTACATCAGCTCGGTACTCTTGTTCAATGCCCAAGTTTATATGCCATTTCAAGTCATGTATACTATGCAGACAAATCCTTGTTATGATTGTTTAATTTCTTACTTGCATGGTTGAAGGTTGAAGCAAGACTACTCCCAAAAGGGAGGTTTTGCCAGATATGGACAAAAAGAACACTCTGTGTGTAGAAATAGAGCTGATGAAATGAAGTGTACCAGCTAATGTGTATTTTGGTACTTTTCCATAACTATCTCTACTTGTATCATACATTGTTTATCACAATCTAATCCTCTTAATTTTTTTGCAATTTGTTACTTTGAAATAATATAAGTACTATTTGCTGCATATATCTGCCGGCTGTCTAATAGTATTTAGTAGCACTTCCTCTGTTCCCTAATATGAGGTGTTTTGGCAAGCTAAATTAGCTTGTCACATCTTATATTAGTGAACGGATGGAGTAATATTTTCACACTCCTTGTATCATACATTATTTATCACATTCTATTTCTCTGCATATGTCTGACAGGTGCCAAACATTATGTTATTACAAATTTAAAATGGGAATGTGAAAAATCATAATGTTTAATAGTGCTTACTACATACTAAGTATTTTCATTATGATGATCCATTGTCTTTCATCATTGCAAATATTATCAACAACTGATCTTTGTGTAAACTGAACCATGCTCTTGCTACTTCGTAAAATGAGCATGTCGTAATTATTGTTGCAACAGAAATTAGAAAATAAACAACACATGTTTCAGTGTTCAGATGGCACCTCATTTCTGTCATTGTTTCAAAGCAATGTGCATGTTAATCTTCTTTTGTTGTTGTTTACTTCTCAACCCATGCTTGTGTTTAATTGTATTTAAAAGCTCAAGAACAAATGGGGACAAACATCTCCTGTTTATGTCACACATTCTCCATATAGTATTCAGATGTCCCTAGTGTATATTTCTTTTTAAGAACTATTACAATGAGATTGGTGAGACTCATGTTTATGTGTGCAATTTGTTTTGCAGGTTTTTAAGAGAAGAGTTGTTTTGGAGGACTAGGAAATTGATGGTGTTAGTTTCCTGAATTCTCGTTTTGTGGACTGCTGTGAGAAGTCTAGGTTGATTAGAATTTGCTCGCGCACTTCCTCAATCACAGTTTGTGAAAACGTGGCAAATGTTTTACTCCCTCCGACCCATAATACTCTTCGCTAATGTGGATGTATCTAGACATATTTTAGTGATAGATACATCCGTATTTGCGAAGAGTAATATGGGTCGGAGGGAGTACATATTTTGGCTTTGCTTGTTCACCTCTTGAGATTTAGTAGAACGGCTAGGTTCTGTGAGAGATTCAGCATGGATTGACAGTCAACATCATTATTATTATGTCCATTTAGCTTTGAATGTTCAGTAGCTTTTAAAAGTTAGAACTACAAAATATGAATACAGTGGCCTAGACTGTTCTGGGGTCTTGTTATTAATGTCAACTGTTGTATGCCATTGTGAAATCTGGAATTTTGTTTCAACTTGAGAACACTTTCTTGAATTGACTTGGTCTGTCAGCTTAAACCAATATGTTCTTGCATTGTTATTCTTTTTTTGCGGGTCTTGCATTGTTATTCAATCTGGAGTTTAGCTTAATCCTTGGCATCGAAATGGTTTGCCTTTATATTTGGAGAGGTTTAAGCTTTTCTGAAGTGTGGTTGATCTGGGAGATATGGAATCCTTGCATACTCTGCAATGGATCAGTCACACCTATACGAGGTGAGCTACTGTAGGTTTGCCTTACCATATGTGAAAATTGTCCAATTTACTACTTTGCTGCACAGGTCATATTGTGATATCCTAGTGATACCACTTTATATGCCAAAAAAATTTAATCAAATTTTTATCTAAAATTAAGTGATCTAATTTGGTATTTTTTTATGTCCAATTATTTTAAATGCTCAATTAAAATTTCTGAAAATTCTCTATTTGACCATAAAATTCCAAGTAAATTTTCTTTTGAAAGTTTTTCGAACGAGTGAAACTGGGGAAAGGAGTAGGACTGAGGATCGAGGACAGTACACTACTGGTGAAAGTATGCTTAGCAGAGCAGTACTGAAGACGTCTCCTCCTAGCCAAGCAAATTTTGGCGGGAAAAATGGTGACGTATGCTTAGCAGAGGCTGAACAGCCAATGGGACGACGCCGTTCAAAACAACCTTTTGCAGGGCCTGCTAGGATACAGCTGCACGGCATTTCCTTGTAGGAAACTGCTGCGTAGACCAGCCCCTGTAGACCAACTTCACTGACTTGTGGCTCCCACTTATTTCAGCTGCGTGTACCCAGTCCACGTGAACCGAGGCCTTCTGTACCATCTGACATCCCCCTGCTCTCTCTGCTCGCCTCACCGCATCACCACTACAGTGTGCGCCGCCCACGAGCCGCGATGTCGCTCCGGCGCTTCCTAGGCCTCTCCGCCGCCGTCTCCGGCCGCCTACGCCGCTCCCTCTCCACCGGCGCCACCTCCTGTCCTCCCTGGGTCTTGTTCGAGCAGGCGTCAGCGGCCGCCGGGTCGGGACTGCGGTCGTCCGCCGCGTGCATCGTCGAGCCCCCGGGCTTCTCCCAGCTCGCCGTGCCGGCGCTCCACGTCAAGACCAGCGACGTGCCCGACCCCGACAGCGACGTCGCGCAGATCCTCTGCGGCAAAGTATGCTCCGCGAGCGGCGACGGCCTCCTCCTCGTCACCGTCTACGACCTGCGCGCCCCGGCTCCCATCCTCGCGAAGCAGGGCGCTCACCATGTGCGCCAGATGATCACCTCCATCGTCCCCGAGCACTACCCAGACACCACGCGCTTCCTCTGCAACCCTCTCACGGGCCAGCTCACCCGCCTCCCTGACATCCCGAGGCAGCTCTTGTGCGGCCCTCACATGGGCGTCCTCACCCAAGCCGATCGCGGGCGCGGGCCGCCCGACAGGTTCGCCATTGCGGAGCTGCAGGGGCCGCAGGGGAACATGATGCTCCGGTTTCTCTCGGACACGGGCGACTGGGAGGTCGCCGGCACCGCGCCGTGCAAGCTCCCGCGTGCGCGGCGGGTTTTCTTCGAGATGGGCCAGCACGACCAAGAGGCGTTTGCCTTCGGCGGTCGGCTGTGGTGGGTGGACCTGACCTGGGGAGCCATGTCGGCGGATCCGTTCAGCGACCAGCCAGAGCCCCTGTTCGTCGAGGTACCGAGGGGGGAGCGTGATGCCTGCACGCAGCACGGTGGAGACCGGGAGGCTGCTGAGCACATTTGAGGAGGCGGAGGCCCTGCAGAGATGTGCGCTGGGTAGGTACAGGCGCATGGGGGTCGGCGGGGGAAGGCTGCGGTATGTCGAGGTGTGGGATCGGGAGCCGTTCGTGCTCAGCTCCTTCGCCCTCGGCGACGACGATGGATGGACGCTGGAGCACCGCCTGGTGCTCAGCCGCCTCTGGGCTGACGCAGACCACCCGTGGCTGCCCTTGCCGGAGAAGACGACTCCACAGATTGGAGCACTGAACCCACTGAACGGCGATGTCATCTACCTAATGGTGGGCGCGCACGTCGTCGTCGTGGACATGAAAAGGGAGGAGGTCATTGGGAGCTCTCCGCAGAACGGCACCAGTTCCTGCGTCACATGCGTGCTTCCACCGTGGCTCGAATCCAGCCGGATCCCTGCTGCTGCACCTGCAGGTAATCACTAGGCTGCATGCTTTCAATCTCTTGTGCTAGCTTGAGGTGCATTGCGCATCGGTTGTTTTCTGCGTTATCTTATTTCAGACAATTTGTCTACATGGGTCCATAGAGTAGTATATCTTAAAGCCGCTCTATCTATATTGATCAAAAGATTAGACGAACAGAATGATCTCTTTATAACTGCAGCATATAGTTTAGTAACAATTTGGATGGGGAACAAAAGTTCTGTAGAGCTTCCAAGTATGCTATCATTGTTATTCAGTTAGGTACAGGAGAGAATATTGTGACGCATCTGTCTTATTAAGCACACTAAAGCATCCTACTAGAAGTTCTAGTCAAGGAATTTGATGTACATCCTCCATTTCAAAACATAGTGTCACAAGTTATCAGTACTGCTGGATAATGCATAATTTTCCTCTCTACATAACTAGTAGACAATAGCAATGGCTCAGAATCATTTCGCTCCATGTCTTGTAACAATTGGGGCAGGGGATTTTTGGGTTTATTATAACTGTTGTCTGAGTGCTAATATAAGGTGCAGTCTAGGAGCAAGACACACCAGCAATTTCAATTTTATCAAAATGGTAATCATGCTAATAATTCTCGTCACTTGGGTTCTAAATGGTGACTGCACTTGGAATTCGAGTTCTCAATTCCAAAACGCCTTGTCACCTACCTTAAACTTCTTGCTCCTCCCCAAGTATCTAGCTGACATTGTTACATTGGAAAATTCTACATTAACATGTGCCTAGAGGCTCATGTAGTCACGTACGCCCGTATTAAGTTTTTTTTTTTTGCCGGTCATAAACGACATAATTTGTTCAAGTTCGTTTGCCTTGATCAGAGGGATTTGCCTTTTCAGGCAAGAAGGACGCCGAGGAAAACAAGACGTTGGCAGATGTTCTGGTTCGCTCAGACGGAAACCAAGTGAAGTGAAGTGTGCCAACTTACCTGTCGATGTATCTTTGGGTACTATATCCTCTGTATCTCTCAGGTCATGCTTCTTTATTTTTCCATCATTTGCATATTTAGGATGTTATATTCTTTAGTTTATGATTTCATGACTGACCCAAAATAAGCCTCTCGGCTCCTCGCGTCGCCTCCTCCAGGCGACCGGGGGGCGAACCCTAGCCACCCGCCGTCGCCGCCCCTCCTCCCCTCCACCCTCCCCTCGTCGCCTCCCGAGGCGGCCGCCGGACAAAGCCGAGCGACGCCGGTGAAGGGGGCGGCGGGGAACTAGTGCCTCTCGGCGCCCAGCGTTGTGGTCTGGAGGGAGGCCCCCCTGCTGGTGACTGGAGGCCGTGCGCGGCGCGGGGATGGCGCGCTGGCATGGCGCGGCTGTGGTGGCGTGCTGCTGCTGGCGGCGCGGCTGCGTTGGGCTGCGCCGACGTGCGCGCAGAGCCCCGAAAATGATTAAGTATGCGAATTCTCCAAGTATCATAATTTGTGCCATCGAATATAAAAGTGTCATTGTGCACTAATCCCCTAGCCGACATCTTTGTTCTCAAGGCGGTGAAGCCTAAAATGAGAGACCTAGCTCTGATACCAATTGAAAGGACACAGATGTCGCCTAGAGGGGGGGGGGGTGAATAGGCGATTAAAACTTTTACGAAAGGCTTGTACAAATGTGGAAATAAACTAACGTTTAATTTGACAAGCTTACAAAACCTAATAAACTAGGCTCACCTATGTGTACCAACAGCTTATGCTAAGCAAGACAAGTAGCAAGGTGATAGCAAGATATATAACTTCAAGCACGATGGCTATCACAAATGTAAAGTGCATAAGTAGTGGAGCTCGGATAAGAGTTACCGAGGCACGAAGGAGACGAAGATGTATCCCGAAGTTCACTTCCAAAGGAAGCTAGTCTCCGTTGGAGAGGTGTGGCGGCTTAATGCACTCCGAACGCCACAAAGGCCTCACCTTGAGATGTGGTAGCACAATGCTCACCAAATGCCACAAAGGCTCACCTCAAGATGCGGAGGCACGCTACGCACCGAACGCCACAAAGGCTCACCTTATTCTCCTCGTGCCCTCGCACAAAGCAAGATGCCACGATCCACTATGGGACACTTGAGGGCGGTCACCGAACCCGTACAAGCTTGGGGCAATCTCCACAACTTAATTGGAGGCTCCCAAGAATCGCCACAAAGGCACCACAAAGGTTGGGGAATCTCCACAACTTAATTGGAGGCCCCAAGTATATGCCACAAAGGCCACTAAGCCGTCTAGGGTTCCAAGAACCCAAGAGTAATAAGCTCACAACTTCCACTTACCCGAATCTCCGAGGAGAACTCAAACCGATGCACCAAATGCAATGGCAAGAGCACACAAAGTGCTCAAATCCTTCTCTCCCAAATTCTACCAAAGCAACAAATGCTATGGAGGAATATGAGAGGAAGAACAAAGGAAATCCACAAAGAACTCCAAGATCTAGATCCAATAGGTTCCCCTCACTTAGAGGAGATTTTGATTGGTGGAAAGATAGATCTAGATCTCCTCTCTCTTTTCCCTCAAGAAGATGCAAGAATCATTGGAGGGATTGAGAGATAGAGCAAAGCTTCAAGGTCAACAATGGAGGAGAGAGATAATAGGAAGCCAACCAGCCCAAGGAGGAAGAAGGGGGCCTTTTATAGGTCCCCCACGAAAACTAGCCGTTGCTGGGCACTTACCCCGGAGTCTCCGGCCTTGGAGGCCGGAGTCTCCGGTGCCCCGGGGTCATTCGGGGGCCTCAGGACGGACGAATCAGGTGCCAGGCCGGAGTTGGGCCGGAGACTTTGCGTCTCGGGCCGGAGACTCCGGCCACCCAAAAACTGGCAGCAACACCAATACAAAAACGACCATAACTTGAGCATTCGGACTTCGTTTTTGATGATCTTGGGCTCGTTGGAATCACAACAACGAGCTCTACAAGTATATGCATAGAAACATCATAGTCCAACAAGGGAGGATAAAACCAAATGATGAGAGGTTTGACCTCTCTTCAAAGACAAACCGGTAAAACCTCCAAACACCAAAAACTCAATAAGTGTTTCATGCAAAATCCGTTTTTGATGAGCTAGAGCTTGTCATGGAAATAACCACAAGCTCTAGAACCTCACATGGATAAAAGCCAAATAAGAACCAAGAAAGATGATGCCAAGAATGCAAAGGTTTGAGCTCTCTCCGAACGATACGACTAAGTTACTCACTCGAGAGCCCCTCTTGATAGTACGGCTACCGATCCTATAACCCGGTCTCACAACTAACACTATGAGACCGGTAAGAAAGAAACCCTATCAAGAACATACCTTTTCCTTGCGCATTCCACTTGAGCTAGATTATGACCGTCTTGTCTTCCTCAAGTTGGAACACCTTTCTTGATCTTGATTGCTTGGTGAAGTCTTGCGAATTGCTCCCCCATACACACTATGGGAAAGACTCTCTTTAAGCATATCTTTTCCTTGCGCATTCCACTTGAGCTAGATTATGACCGTCTTGTCTTCCTCAAGTTGGAACACCTTTCTTGATCTTGATTGCTTGGTGAAGTCTTGCGAATTGCTCCCCCATAAATCAATATGGGAAAGACTCTCTTAGGAATATCTTCACATAGACATTACCACCAAATAGAATACATGCATCAAGCATATAATCTCCTTGAGATGGCACATCTTGAACTTGACTTCACATCCATGAAGACGATCACCACTTAATAATATCCTAGCCCGAGATCACAAGATCCCACTCGATACATTATGTATGCTTTGAGAGTTGATCAACTTGAATCCCATCTTTGCACTTTGACTTGATCAACCTTGTATCCTTCCTTCTTCCTTCATGATGATGATGTCTTGAAGGTAAACACAAATGTCCACTCAATTATATATTCTTCAAGACATAGTTGCAATAAGCTCAATTCTCATATGACCATTCTTCCGATATTTCCTTGAATACCACATTGGTCATCACTTAAAGTTCTTCATTTGATCCTTCTTACAACCTTGAAGCCAACATATGGTTCAAGCATTGTCTATGGACATGCCCTACAAATATAACTCAATGCAAACATTAGTTCATAGAGATTGTCATTAATTACCAAAACCACACATGGGGGCTCCATGCTCTTTCAATCTCCCCCATTTTGGTAATTGATGACAATCTCTTTGAGAGGGTTTATATAATGAATTTAAAGAACCAAAATGGTTGCACTAACATCAAATATTACAAAAGTATGTGATGTTAGTAAAACCACCATATATAGAGCAAACTCCCCCACAATCTATGCACGTGTGAATGATCTTGATTTCATTGCATATATTGCCAACCAAGGTTGTTGGTGGAGTTTCCTCTATATACTCAACCATGCAAAGCATGAAAGGCAAATGCTTAAGAACAAAACCAAAGCATAAAACCCAATTCCCTTTAAACCCTCGAAACTTCTCCCCCATTGGCACCAATTGCCGAAATGGGAGGAGAAACTTAGAAGGCCAATATAGTGAGAGTTCCTCCATAAAGTGTGCATGAACCAAAAGTATAATTGAAAACATATGCACATATCCAAATATGAAAACTTGGAGGAAATCAACCTATATTGAGGATCAAAGATTGCAAATAAAATAAGATCACATGGTGGATAAGCTTCAACAAATGAAGAGAGCAATCAATCGATCCAAAGAACAAATTGAATAAAGATATTATGATAAGACCAACAGGGTGCTCTAAATAATATGAGGAAGCTCCCCAAGGTTTGTGCACAAAATATTCTATTTGAATTAAAGTATAAGGTGCACAAACATGGAATCATCACTCCCTCAATATTATTCAAAACAAAATGATACCAAGTGAAGTCAAATACTATGATGATCGCAAAATGGTGCTTTAAATGAAATGAGGAAGCTCCCCAAGGTACGTGCAAAAAATGGAATGTTTGCATTTGAATACAATTTGCACACCATGGAATCCTCACTCCCTCAATAACATTTAAAACGCAACCATTTGCAAGAGATCATATAGGAGAAATTAAGCTTAACACTTGCTTCAAACAAATGGTTGAGCAACAAGCAAGGGACAACATATTAAAAGGCTCAACCAAAGGAATGTGTGGTATGAATGACAAAGCATATTATAAGACTAATACAAGGATAAGCATAGAGCATCCACATAGTCTTTAATGAATGAAATTGCTTAGCATTCCATCCCAACACATAAGGTTCAAATAAGATATCAAATAAGGAGATATCATCTCTCATGTGTATAAGTTTCTAAGTAGACAACATCACAAAGATAATTATCACAAAGAAACATGTACACACAAAATAGATACTAAGAATAGAACATGATATCCAAAATGAAGTCATGCAATATACCAATGAGATTTTTTTGCTTTTAAAGCACGACCAAAGGCTCAAATTTTCTTATTCTATATTGATGAACTTCAACCACAAACAAGTCAAAGACATCACAAATATCAACAAGGGAAAGAAGATAGTTGTGATGCTTTGAGAAAAGCAACAAGTATCACAAAGATGGATACCAAAAGAAAGTACTAAATTTACACTTTCAACTATATTGCACATGTGAGAAACTTGAGGAATTGATATGCAATAAAATTGCTAAATTGACATATATGGGAAAGGAGAATCATGAGCATGATTTTATATGTTCCCAATAATATGCACTCATCTCAAATTACTCACAATTGCAATAAAGAGGTTTCATTAAGACCTTTGCAAGAAGCACAACATTTGCAAATAAAGATTTTCCATGCCATGAAACAACCTACACAAGGTTGGATACTAGAAAAGTATGCATGATAAGGTACTTGTTACCGAGATATTAAAGGTAGGATGTAGTAGATAGGAGTTCTTCAATAATCCTAGTTTGCCTCAAATTATCATTTAGTCACCACTTCATCCTTATTATTGAGACAAGCACCAATATATCTTCATGTACCTAAAACAAAGTTCAAGTACAAGATGGTCCCCAAACTCATTGGGTCCAAAGTAGTTAGGAACTACAACATATAGGACAAACTCCACATAAATATGTGCATATATAAATGAAATTGAATTTCATGCACATCTTAGCCGATTTAGGATTTGATGGAGCTTCTCCTATATATTAGATCAAAGAAAGCAAAAGCATGCCATACAATATACATTTAGTAAATATGCATGCACAAGACTTTCAAGAGCCAAAGGAGATACAATTTGGACAAAACACCAAGAAGGACAAGCGAGCACACGAAATTGTGAAGCTACAAAAGGTTGTCCAAATTATATCAAAGAATCAAATCAACACAAGATTGACTCCAAAGTTCAACTAGTGAACTGAGCAAAAGCCAATGAGCATAAAGGATAACTAAAACACACATGCTCAAAGACATATCTCATTTTAAGAGTGAAAAACAAATTACAAGGAATGAGATAAGCAACTCCCAAAGAGAGCAAGGTTCCAACAACAAACCAAACTCTCCACACTTTTTATGATGGCACACTAAGTACCAAAAAGAAAAGATTTGACTTCCAACAATAATCAAAACCAATTGAAATAAGCACAAGAGTGTGTTATAACAAATATAGGAGAGCTCCACCAAGATTAGTGCATTATTTATGATTTTGCATTTGAATACAAAATGCACACAAATGGGATCATCACATCTACCTACATAGAAATAACACAAAATAAGTTCAAGAAAATCAAATGGAATCACAAGAGTCAAGAAGGACAATGGGAGTTAAAGCAAATACATTTCTTGGCGAGAGATAAGGTAATTAAAAGCAATAGCCAAAGTGAAGATGATCAATATAGAAAATACCACATGATAGATTACCAATTTTCCAAGGAGAAGAGGTATATGGAGTTATTTCCGGTGGTAGTTTACACATAAATCCAAGATCATCTTCACAATAAATGAGCATATGAAAAGGATACGAAATAAGCACCATGCCAAACAAAGATATTCTTGATAGACTCAAATAGTTAAACAATCACGCAAAGCAATGATTAGGATAGCTTGAAGCAAATGGTTTTCCAACTTTGATGTAGTATTCCACATTTTAGGAAAACCCTATCAAGAAAGTATCTCACAAACAAGATCCAAAAGAAGAGCAATAAACAATTTGGCAAATTGGAACTTGTTCGAGAAAACATGCCACATAGAAGCAAGATAATTTACAATATCAACACTATGTGATACAACCTCAAATATACACATTTCATGGATTTGTAATATGCACAAAGCACAATACTCCCCCATAATGTGATAAAACCAATTTTCAAATAAGTTGTTAAAGTCAATTTCCATAGGGCTCGGAAATTCCGAGGGGGACCGGAGTCTCCGGGGTTGAACCACCGGAGTCTCTGGGGTAGAACCAATGAGTCTCCAAACCTAGAAAATTAAACTTTACCAACAAGAGGCAAATAGAATCCAACAAGATGATTAATGGACATTATAGTATTTGAATTTCTCATGAGAATGACATACCACATAGAGACTAGATAATCTTTAAATATCAACACTAAGTGGTATTCCTCATGTACACAGATTTTTAGGATTGTGAAGTGCCAAAGCATATCACTCCCCCAAAATGGGATGGTCCATTAATCACTCCCAAGAGCCAAGAAGATAGATCAAGATGCAATAGGCTCAACAGTAACAACCATACATGGTGTGCAACCAACATGCACATAATTGATTACTCAAAATTAAGCAAGTAGGGAGCACAACATATACAAACACATGCAAGATACAAAACCAAACACATGCAAAGGGGCAAGTAACTTTCAATGTAGATAAGTTGAATACATGTTACCGCAAGGAGGAACAATGGATATATGATAGAAATAAGATAATCCAATTGACTTGACTTGAGACAATATAATTAATGAAGATCCCTTAATTCTTCATGATATAGCCAAGTCTCCAATGCCCTCCATTAGACACCTATTGATCAAGTTTTGGCTTGTTGGTCCCCAACCAAGTTGGGTCCTAAGAGGTTAGTCACAATAGGTTTGGCAATCCAAATGGTTCTTTTCTTGACACCACTTTGAGTACCAACAAATTTGGCAAACACATTTCCAACCTTATCCTTGCAAAGTGAATAAGCATCATTGATTATGATAGGGTTGGATGAGTTACCAATAGAGCAAGTAGAAGAAAGGTGACCCTTCTCACGGCATATGTAGCAAGATCTTATCTTTCCTTTCTTCTCATTTGATTTCTCCACAATGGGAGCATTGGGTTGATTCTTCTTAGGAGGAAGCTTTTCTTCATCTTGAGGAAGGACTTGAGCTTGAGCTTGAGGCCGCTTCCCTTGTTGCTTCTCACTTAGATGCTTCTTCTTCAATGGGCAAGACCTAACATGATGCCCTTCAATTTTGCACTTGAAGCAAACAATCTTGGCCGGATCCTTGACTTGCTCTTAGCCCTTCTTCTTCTTGAAGAGTTTGGACTTCTTCTTATTGTTGGAGATAAATCCAAGTCCACTCTTGTCATTGGGGAATTTTTGTGCACTCAACATCTTGTCAAGTTTGGACTTCCCTTCATGACTTTTTACCAAGTCTTTCTTCAACAAAGTGACTTGGGCCTCGAGCTCTTTAATTTCCTCTACATGGTTAGTTACAACACAAGTACTAGAGGAAGTAGAAGCTATATTGTTAGAGCAACAAGGCAAGGAGAGTAATTCATCACAAGATGTAGCAATAGTATGAGTGGATGAATTACAAGGACTAGCACATGGCAATATAGCATTTTGGGAAGTAGTGCTAGTGACCACATGAGGTTCACAAGATGTTACCTTTGTAGAAATATCCTCATAAGCTAACTTTAGGCGAGCATGGGACACTAGAAGATCCTCATTAGAGCTAGATAGCTTTTCATGACTTTCTTCCAATATCCCATACTTGCTAGTTAGCAACTCAAGTTGAACCCTTAGCTCAACATTCTCCTTCAAGATAGATGCCTCACAAGAAGTAGAGTTAGTAGCACAAGCATCATGATTAACCGAAAGAGGAGAAGGCAACTTGGAACACTCTTTTAAATAAGAAGCTTTTAGTTGCTCATGTGACTCGGTGAGTTTGGTGAGCACACTCTCAATGTCCCTAGAGCCATTTTTGAGGTGCTCAACATCCTCAAGAAGTTTAGCATTAACAAAAACAAGCTTATCATTTTTTAATTTTAAATTATTTGCCACCTCAAGAGCTCTATCATGGGTTTCCTTTACTCTAGACAATTCTAGAGCAAAATTCTCCTCAAGAGCTTCGTTGGTGCTTAGTTCTTTTAAAAGAGTCTTTTTAAAATCATTGGCAAGACTATGAAGATTCTCAATAGTTTCTTCTTGCTCTTCGTCATGAGATTGAAGCTCAACAATAATTTTCTGGCTCTCAATAGCAGCAACCAAAATATGAACGAAGTTAGAGCAAGCAATTTTGTTCTTACCAATAGCATGAAAGACTATTTCTCCCTTCTTTTTTAAAGAGGCAACATAATCATCCTCTTCTTCATGATCACTAGATATAGTGGGTTCCAAAGAAGGAGTTACCTTTGAATCCCTAGCCATAAGACATATGTGGGAACCGAGAGATGATGATGAGGATGAATTACTTCAAGCTCCAATCAAAACTTTGTCTTGGCCAATAGAATCTCTGGTTTCCTCTACATTGTTAGCCACACAAAGACTAGAGGAAATAGAGGCATTTTTATCATGGCCACTAGACAGAGCAAGCATATCATCATGAGATTTATTTAAGCAACTTACACATGATATGCATGGACTAACACAAGCATGTAAAGCATTTATGGTGCTAGAAGTGTTAAAGTCCAAAGATGAAGCATTGCAATGAGATTGAGATGAATGATTATCAAAAGTAAGCTCACTATCAACATTGCAATTTCCATCACCACTCACCATGTCATTACCTTGTGTCTTGCCACACATCGGTGAAGTGGAAGAAAGTTCATCACGGCCGGAAGTGGAAGGAATACACTCATCCTCAATAAACTTGGACACATCATATTTTTCTTGAAGCTTTGTCCATAACTCATGAGCATTCCGAAAAGGCATAATGGACATCACAACTACAATGCTCACAACATTGGATAAGACATTAATAGCTTGAGCATTGAGATAAGAGTTCTTCTCATCCTCTAAAGATAGATTTGTGGGATCCTTAGGAGTAGAAAAACCCATATCTACAATTCGCTCTATATTTGGGTCCATGACCCGAAAATGATTAAGCATGCGAATTCTCCAAGTATCATAATTTGTGCCATCGAATATAAAAGTGTCATTGTGCACTAATCCCCTAGCCGACATCTTTGCTCTCAAGGCGGTGAAGCCTAAAATGAGAGACCTAGCTCTGATACCAATTGAAAGGACACAGATGTCGCCTAGAGGGGGGGGGTGAATAGGCGATTAAAACTTTTACGAAAGGCTTGTACAAATGCGGAAATAAACTAACGTTTAATTTGACAAGCTTACAAAACCTAATAAACTAGGCTCACCTATGTGTACCAACAGCTTATGCTAAGCAAGACAAGTAGCAAGGTGATAGCAAGATATATAACTTCAAGCACGATGGCTATCACAAATGTAAAGTGCATAAGTAGTGGAGCTCGGATAAGAGTTACCGAGGCACGAAGGAGACGAAGATGTATCCCGAAGTTCACTTCCAAAGGAAGCTAGTCTCCGTTGGAGAGGTGTGGCGGCTTAATGCACTCCGAACGCCACAAAGGCCTCACCTTGAGATGTGGTAGCACAATGCTCACCAAATGCCACAAAGGCTCACCTCAAGATGCGGAGGCACGCTACGCACCGAACGCCACAAAGGCTCACCTTATTCTCCTCGTGCCCTCGCACAAAGCAAGATGCCACGATCCACTATGGGACACTTGAGGGCGGTCACCGAACCCGTACAAGCTTGGGGCAATCTCCACAACTTAATTGGAGGCTCCCAAGAATCGCCACAAAGGCACCACAAAGGTTGGGGAATCTCCACAACTTAATTGGAGGCCCCAAGTATATGCCACAAAGGCCACTAAGCCGTCTAGGGTTCCAAGAACCCAAGAGTAATAAGCTCACAACTTCCACTTACCCGAATCTCCGAGGAGAACTCAAACCGATGCACCAAATGCAATGGCAAGAGCACACAAAGTGCTCAAATCCTTCTCTCCCAAATTCTACCAAAGCAACAAATGCTATGGAGGAATATGAGAGGAAGAACAAAGGAAATCCACAAAGAACTCCAAGATCTAGATCCAATAGGTTCCCCTCACTTAGAGGAGATTTTGATTGGTGGAAAGATAGATCTAGATCTCCTCTCTCTTTTCCCTCAAGAAGATGCAAGAATCATTGGAGGGATTGAGAGATAGAGCAAAGCTTCAAGGTCAACAATGGAGGAGAGAGATAATAGGAAGCCAACCAGCCCAAGGAGGAAGAAGGGGGCCTTTTATAGGTCCCCCACGAAAACTAGCCGTTGCTGGGCACTTACCCCGGAGTCTCCGGCCTTGGAGGCCGGAGTCTCCGGTGCCCCGGGGTCATTCGGGGGCCTCAGGACGGACGAATCAGGTGCCAGGCCGGAGTTGGGCCGGAGACTTTGCGTCTCGGGCCGGAGACTCCGGCCACCCAAAAACTGGCAGCAACACCAATACGAAAACGACCATAACTTGAGCATCCGGACTCCGTTTTTGATGATCTTGGGCTCGTTGGAATCACAACAACGAGCTCTACAAGTATATGCATAGAAACATCATAGTCCAACAAGGGAGGATAAAACCAAATGATGAGAGGTTTGACCTCTCTTCAAAGACGAACCGGTAAAACCTCCAAACACCAAAAACTCAATAAGTGTTTCATGCAAAATCCGTTTTTGATGAGCTAGAGCTTGTCATGGAAATAACCACAAGCTCTAGAACCTCACATGGATAAAAGCCAAATAAGAACCAAGAAAGATGATGCCAAGAATGCAAAGGTTTGAGCTCTCTCCGAACGATACGACTAAGTTACTCACTCGAGAGCCCCTCTTGATAGTACGGCTACCGATCCTATAACCCGGTCTCACAACTAACACTATGAGACCGGTAAGAAAGAAACCCTATCAAGAACATACCTTTTCCTTGCGCATTCCACTTGAGCTAGATTATGACCGTCTTGTCTTCCTCAAGTTGGAACACCTTTCTTGATCTTGATTGCTTGGTGAAGTCTTGCGAATTGCTCCCCCATACACACTATGGGAAAGACTCTCTTTAAGCATATCTTTTCCTTGCGCATTCCACTTGAGCTAGATTATGACCGTCTTGTCTTCCTCAAGTTGGAACACCTTTCTTGATCTTGATTGCTTGGTGAAGTCTTGCGAATTGCTCCCCCGTACACACTATGGGAAAGACTCTCTTTAAGCATATCTTTTCCTTGCGCATTCCACTTGAGCTAGATTATGACCGTCTTGTCTTCCTCAAGTTGGAACACCTTTCTTGATCTTGATTGCTTGGTGAAGTCTTGCGAATTGCTCCCCCATAAATCAATATGGGAAAGACTCTCTTAGGAATATCTTCACATAGACATTACCACCAAATAGAATACATGCATCAAGCATATAATCTCCTTGAGATGACACATCTTGAACTTGACTTCACATCCATGAAGACGATCACCACTTAATAATATCCTAGCCCGAGATCACAAGATCCCACTCGATACATTATGTATGCTTTGAGAGTTGATCAACTTGAATCCCATCTTTGCACTTTGACTTGATCAACCTTGTATCCTTCCTTCTTCCTTCATGATGATGATGTCTTGAAGGTAAACACAAATGTCCACTCAATTATATTCTTCAAGACATAGTTGCAATAAGCTCAATTCTCATATGACCATTCTTCCGATATTTCCTTGAATACCACATTGGTCATCACTTAAAGTTCTTCATTTGATCCTTCTTACAACCTTGAAGCCAACATATGGTTCAAGCATTGTCTATGGACATGCCCTACAAATATAACTCAATGCAAACATTAGTTCATAGAGATTGTCATTAATTACCAAAACCACACATGGGGGCTCCATGCTCTTTCAAGCGGCAACCACATAGCCAGATTCGACTGGCTTGATGCGGTCTGGCGTCTTCTTGCATTGCAGAGTTTTTCGTGCCCGGTTGCGTAGCTGTGATGCTATCCCTCCTATCTGAAGCCGGGTTAACAAGTTCTTGGCCCTTCTCCGGCTGTCCTCTTCCCTCGCAGCAAGCCTCCCTTCTTCGGGGCTTCCTCCCCCCTAAGAGCGAGTGGAGGGTGTTTGCTAGGGCGACAACCATGGTAGTGGACTTCCTTGTTCTCTTTTTGTAGTCCTCCCTCCTTCGAGGCTTCCTTTCTTTGAAGGGCGAGTGGAGTTCTTCGGAAAGAGCGGCAACCATATAGCCACATGCGGATGGCTTGATGAAGATGGGAGTTGGTGATCTTTCTTCTAGTCTGCACTTGTCCGGCAAGCGTGGATCCTTGGTGGCGCACTTCTTTGGCGTTCCTGTATTTTTGCTAGATTGTGGAGTTGTTTGTTTTCTATATCCCCTGTAAACCCCCGTGTACTTCCCTCATTTGTTGTAACAGAACATGGCCTTACTAGGCTCTTTCGAGTGGAATGGAACAAGCGGTGGGGACTAGTCCCCCCCCCCCCCCGTTAATCTTGAAAAAAAAAAGTTTATGATTTCAGAGACCAATGATGTGCACTTTTTGCCAAGTACTACTAGTATATATTACGTAATCTGGTGTTATTGTTAGCTGGCCTGCCGTTGGCCAAGTTCTTGTTTGTGTTTTACTGGAACTATACTGCATTTCAGTCATGCAGCGTGTCTATGCCAAGCGTTGTAATACACATGCTTATATCTTTGATCCTCACAGTTTGTTCTCTACAATGCTAAGCGTGCAAATTGAACTTGTTCTCTCGGTCGTAGTCTTGTGGGAGCAGCACGCAGTGCTGCTGAAAACTATCGATATGTATTTTAGCATTGGGGCTTTCATCCATGAGCATTAGTGTTTGCTGAACTAGATTTGTTACCTAAAAGTGTTCTTGAACTAGGAGGCATGATTAAAATATTAAGTGTAGGACTACAAACTGGGCAATAAATCATTGATAACCTGAAGGATTCCTAGCCTTTCCACGATAATGTCCAATTAAACTTGCTATTTCATTATAAGTGATCATACATTGGGTATTTCTGCTATGTCTGTTTCGCTCGCCTAATATTCATTCCACTAGCTAGGAACTGATGAAAACTTTATGCCAGACCTGTAATATTTTGGGAGGTGGTACTAATACTACTCCGCTGATGAACTTGTGATGCATCATGAGCTGTTGGTTTTTGGGTAGCTCGTGATGCATCCGTAACCATGATGAACTGTTAGTTTAAGGTCGTTCAGCTTTGTGTGCTATGTGCTAGGTATGTTCACCTCTTCAAGGAAGAGGTTATCAGATCGCTGGCCTGTGTTGTAACCAAACAGCGTGAGCGTTGCATAAAATGGTTCACTGTGAGCAACCAAACACTGCAGGCAGCGTTTCCTCTCATGTGCGAAACAGTGTATCGTAGGCAACCAAACAAAACAACCAAGTTAGTTTTTGTATCGCATGGTGCGACCCAGACCCCCT
Source organism: Dactylis glomerata (assembly GCA_007115705.1). Classification (NCBI taxonomy): domain Eukaryota; kingdom Viridiplantae; phylum Streptophyta; class Magnoliopsida; order Poales; family Poaceae; genus Dactylis; species Dactylis glomerata. The sequence continues at coordinate 1,083,227 of QXEO01000483.1, read as the reverse complement.
AAGCAAAAAAGGTCCCCTATATGCTCAACTCAACCAGGCCGATAACCAAACCAAATATCATCTCACCGACAAGTGGGGCCGCGCGAGCAAATGGTGGTCGCCATTTCTCAGAGCTGCAAGAACCAAGTCCATGTGAACCAGAACAGCCCACTCCTCCTCTGCTTCTCCAATTTCCACCAAAACCCTTACCAAATCCACCACCTCACCGAGGCCGACGGCGGGGCGCGCGGACCGCCCAAGAGGTACGCGGCCGCGCAGCTCAGCGTGCTCGACGGCGGGCAGCGGTTCCTGCTGCGCCGGCTCTCCTCGGAGACAGGGGAGTGGGGCGAGCTGGTGCTGCCGTCCCCGCTACCGCCTGGGCGCCGGATGCACATGAATCACGAGGTGCTGGACTTCGGGGGCCCGCTCTGGTGGGTGGACGTGAGCTGGGGCGCCGTCTGCGTCGACCCGTTCAGCGACCGGCCTGAACTCTGCCCCGTCGAGCTGCCAGGGGACATCATGCTTCCCCACCAACAGGGCGAGGAAGAGATGCGGCAGCTTGTCAAGCACCGGCGCATGGGGGTAAGCGACGGGGCGCTGCGGTTTGTGGAGGTTTCTCAGATGGAGCCATTCCGCATCAAATCGTTTACCCTGGAAGAGAAGAGTGGTCGCTGGATGCTGGAGCACCAGGTGTCGTGGAGAATCCTCTGTTCCGATGCCAGGGCGAGCCCTTTGATTGCTGCGATTGATCCGCTCAGCTCCGACTTGCTGCATCTCCATTTGCCCGTGAGCAGAGGATTCTGTGTCAGCGCAGACATTCGCTGGAAGAGGGCGGTTGAGTCTTCCGCGCTAGGTAGCGGCATTCATCCAAGCAAGTGCGAGTCAAGTTTCGTTCTGCCATGTGTGCTCCCGTCCTTTCTCGGATCAAGCCCGATTCCAGGTGATCACGGTGACACATTTATCTTCAGTTGCGAATTTGCAGTCATGTCTATCTATGTGCATTAGTTAGTAGTGTGTTGATGAGACTCCCATATATGTTCAGTTTAATTATGTGTGTTTAGCCCCTTGTGTGCCACATTGGTTGTGCTGTTGAGCATGTCAATATGTTTCTTCAGGCACTTCAACCTACTGGTTTTCTAATTATGTTCGCTGTTGCCTTGGTCATAGTAAATTATCTTGAAACAGTTATGTTGTAGTATGAGTGATTTAGCTTTAGAGCTGCAATATTTCAAGCTATGTTTGCCTTCATGGTACACTGTAGGGTAGTTTAGTCCTAGAAATGGTCATACATATTCTCATTTACGAAGCTGTACATCTTTTCCTGAAACTATTTCTGAAATGAGTTCATTACTGTGGGAATTTTCATGGGATGCATCTGATATATCTTCGCAGCAATAGTTTTAATCTGAACAATTGAATCAGTGGCTATTTCTGCCCCGTATCAGCAGTGGACTGCTAAATAACAGCAGCCTCATTTGGTGATTTGTTGCAAGTTAGAATTTCTAGTAGAAAGCATGATTAGAGTTTATGCTGTTTATGAATTTGTAATTTAGTCTACATGCTCCATTTGTTATTTCCATCTATCTTTAATTTTCTGTTAAAAGGTTCCTTAAGGATTTGAGTATTTTTATATCCATTTTAATTACTCCTATACACTACTTTATTTGACTGACTTCTCAGGTGTTCTTTTCAAATTAATATATTCCTCTGGTTATTGTCTTTTTATGGATTATGTGTACGATGTGCTGAATTCTTGATAACCTTACTTTATGCATCAGTTTATTTATCTTTGCTATATCTAGTATGCAAAGAAGAGAAATCTATATTGTCATAAATTCTTTTTGCTAGTGTTGGGGGCTGTTGTTTGAAATCTTGCACGCTGATCAAATGAACCTTTTTTAGGCAAGAACAACATCGGGAAAAAAAGGACTCTGGCAGATGTTCTGGTTCGTTCAGACAGACACCCGAAGACTTGAAGGTTACATGTTTACTAGCTAATGAATCTCTGGGTACTTTCTCTTCGCTAATGCTTCTTTGTTAATGCATATTTGGTTGAATATCATCCATTCACATGTTCTTGTTGCCCATATGGCTATATCTGTTACTCAATAGATGCACTTAATAACCTAGAAGAACCATGTTGTGCATATGTAGCCAGTTATCACTATTTTCAACTGGTTCTCTCTGTAGTCAGTATATCAACTTCCTTAATAGTCAAACCTGATCGTCTGGTTGAATTCTAGTCAGTGTTTTCTTGAACTAGACATTTGCTCAGACTCAAAACCAGTTTTATTCCACTGTTCTGATACTGCTGAAATTATCATACTGCCATGTTGATGAGCAATTGTCCTGCAAGCCACTTGCCATACTGCTGAAATTAACAGTTGGTGTTTTAGCGTGGATCTTCCGATGCAGGTGTAATAAACTTATCAGTACTTGCTGAAATGGCAGGCTGATGCCTGTCTCTGTTCATTATTCTGACCATTGTGTTACTGAATACTGTATAAGAGCCTGAGGGGTGCCCATAGCCATATTGTCTGCACGTAAATCATGTTTTCCTGAAATATCATCAACAAGTAAGGGCATGAGCAATGGGGGCAGTGGTATGCTACTGCCCCACGTAAGCACGAACCTAAAAAGTAAATGGAGCAATAGGTGTGAAGAATATTGGTCCAACCCATGACACTTTCTCTCTCTCTCAAAAGCTGCTTTAGTTTCTCTCTTTCCCTCTCACCTTTTTTCCTTCCTCTTCACTTTTTGTGTTAAAGAGGGCAGCCTCCTGCAGAAGAGACCGCCTCTCTAAAAGTATATCATCCAAGCCTAAATTGGGCCACCTGAACCTAGCTAAAGCTGCGAGGCAGCACCCCTGGGACTATGAATTGTACATGCCCTAACATTACCTGAAAATGAAGCTAGCTTGCATTAATTATCATGTGCTAATGTTGCAATATTCTGCAGCAATAAACACATGGATAGAAAGTAACTTACATAGATGGACTAAAGTAGCCTTCCTATCTGGTCAGATACTTTTTGATATTTTTTCATATTGTTCACTCTGTTCGTATGATCGTTCAGTAGCCCCTAATGTTTCCTTTCTCTCTTAAATTCACAGATTCAAATCTTCTGACCAAGTAGGAAACTGATTGGTGCTAGTTACCGTAATCTTATTTTGGGGAATATTTTGAGAATTTAGGTTTGTGTTGGAGTTATGAGCCAATGAATTCATCATGTTGTTTTTTTGCAATCTGTGGGAATTGCTGTCGACTTTCAGTCCATGCTCGCAAGAAGGACTTCCACTTCACGCTAGAACATTAAGGTAGAGTTCAATCAGCAATTCAGCATGTAATGCTCATCGGAGAACACCATACACTATGCGTTCAATTGCAAGATGTTCATCATCCTTTCATTGGAAAAAAGGTCGATACATCTGTATTTTCTTGATTCTCTTATGAGAATGCCTATTTATAGATCTCTGTTTGATTCTCTTATGATCCACAGTGACAAATCGCTGATTAGCTACGCATACATACTTACTGTATTATGTACCTACGACTCTGAGCTGTTTTGTCAATTGGCTATTTTTTGTTTGTTTTGTTTTGAGGAATGTCTGCTTAATTGTTTGAACATTGGAGTGTTCTGCTCTGTGTCTGTGATGCTCATGTTGGAGCCCCGCGCACGCAAATTTTGGCGGGAAAATGGTGACGTCAGTGGCACGGCCAATCGGAAACAGCTGTTCAAACGTTCACTACGGTCTCCTCTGCTTTTGCAGCAAAATACTAGCACCATTCATATTCCAGAACTTGGTCCATGCACCACATCGCAAGCACTGCAGCTGACATGTGGGTCCGGATTAGCTCTCACTGTTGAACACGGTGCTTTCCGTCCTGCCATCCTTGTTTCTGTGCTGCGTGCACTCAGTCCACGTGAACCTAGCTTTTGCAGAGTACTCTGCTTTCCCCACCACGACCCGCACTACTAGGCAAGGAGATCCCCAGCTGCAGTCTGCACAATCAGCGACCCGCGTCAGCACAGCGAGATGCTGCTCCTACGCCTCTCCGCCGCCGTCTCCGGCGGCCTGCGCCGCTCCCTCACCACCGCCGCCTCGCATCCCCCGTGGAGTATGATGACCCGCCTCGTCGCGGCGGACCCCGGAGCGCAGAGCGCGTACGTGCGCCTCGCGCAGCCGCCGCGCGCCTCCGATCTGTGTGTCCCGATGCACCTCGTCAAGACCAGCGCCCTCCCGGGCCCCTACAGCGACCTCGCGCAGAAGGTCGCCGGCGAGGTCTGCGCCGCGAGCGGCGACGGCCTCCTCTTCCTCCTCTACACGGACCTGCGCGTCGTCAAGCAGGGCGCCGGTCGGGCCTCGGCTGCGGCACCAACCCGCCGTCTTGGACCGTTCGACCTCACCCGCTTCCCCGACGTCACGCGCTTCGTCCTCAACCCCGTCACGCGCCAGCTGTCCCGCCTCCCGGACATCGCCTGCAACCCTGCCACGAAGCTGGTGTACGGCCGCTACATGGGCCTGCTCACCCAGGCCGATCGCGGGCACGGGTCGCCCGACAGGTTCGCCATCGCCGTCCCGGAGGAAGGGAACCTGAACATCATGCTCCGCTATCTCTCGGAGAAAGATGAGTGGGAGAACGTGGTGGTCTCGCCATGCCAACTCCCGTCTGCGCGGCAAATGGTGATGAACCAGGAGACGCTGGTGTTCGGCGGTCGTCTGTGGTTCGTCGACTTGACCTGGGGCGTGGTCTCCGCCGACCCGTTCAGAGATCGGCCGGAGCTCTCCTTCGCCAAGCTGCCGAGGGGTAGCGTGCTGCCTGAAGGCGCACAGCACATTGAGGGCGTGCCGTGGAGCCAGAAGCCCGACAGGTACCGGCGGGTTGGTGTCAGCGAAGGGCGGCTGCGCTATGTCGAGGTCTCTCGAATGGAACCATTCATCCTCAGTTCCTTCGTGCTCGATAAGGAGGGCAGCAGCTGGACACTGGAGAACCGGGTGGCGCTCAGCAAGCTCTGGGCGGATGGAGGTTACCCATGGCTACCCATAAAGGAGGGGACGACACCACAAATTGGCCTACTTGATCCACTGAACGCCAGTGTGGTGTACCTCACAGTTGATGAACACATTATCGTCCTGGACATGAACATGAAGGAGGTGATTGGGCCTTGTCTGTATACAGGCACCTCCGACAGTATACCATGTGTTCTTCCACCGTGGCTTGGATCCAGCCGGATCCCTTCTGCAGGTACTGACTTGCTCGTCCAATTGCTAGATTGTATACTTCTCAGTTTTTTTTTTTGTTTCAGTCTTAGATTCATGTGTTTCTTTGTAGATCATTGTCGGTGGTACTTGTTTTGTGTATCCAAGTGGTTGGATTTGTTGATCATAATATGTGGGAATAGGACAATACAAATAATGCATGTCTCTACATGAGTTAAAAACAATACCTCATGTTTACTAACAATATTTATACATCCTGTGTTTCGTAGAAACTGCTGATTCATCTATGTTGGCCACTAGGATATCGTTCCTTAAGATGTAATCAAAGACTAAAATGTATTGATCCTACCAAAACACAAAAATATAATCCTAGTTCTGTTCCTGATTTTGGCGTTTGAGTTGATCTTACCACTTGCAATATCATTTCATGAGTTGTAATGAAGGACTAAATATTTTCCCACCTCTGTTCCTGTTCTTTTCCTGAGTCAAAAACGGTACAAGCACCTAGGAGTGGGACCTTAAGTTTTCAGTCCCAAACATTTCCTTGATTTGAAACTCCCAACCCTTGTCATTTTTACCTGTTGTCCAGGTCATAAAGATTTTCCTTGGAATATATACACGGTGGTGTAAGCAGTTTAGCTTTTGAACTGAAATTTTGCAAGGTTTTAGTTACTCTGATGGTACACTGTATGCTCTACATTATGTTTTCATATCTCTATAATTTGGTTTTAGAAGGTAACTTAACTATATTTAAAATTTGTTGTATTCTTTTAATAATTCCTCTTCACTACTCAGCTGTTACCATCCTCTGATTGTTGTTGTGCTACTGCTATCCCCTATGGGTACACTGTTGAACTTTTCAGAACCTGCTCTAGCTATCATTGTTTTGTACCTTAAATTTTTTATGAATGCGCAGAAATCTGTACTGTTGACAATTTTGTTGCAGTGTCAAATCATTGTAGATTGATTAAATTAACTTTGCAGGCAAGAAGGACACTGAGAAAAACAAGACTTTGGCAGACGTTCTGGTTCGCTCAGACATCCCATAGAAGAGATGAAGGTACCAATTTAGGAGCTAACGAATCTCCCTCCACTCTGTTATGCTTCTTGATTGATCCATTGGTGTATCTCATCTATTCACAGTTACAGAATTCTACATTTTTGATTCAAGTATCTCTTACTCAAGTCATGCAGTTTATGCATTGGAAAAACGTGTGGTGTGAATTTTTGCCAATTATGACAATTATTTTCAACTGTTTTTCCTGTGTGTTTCCAACATATTGCTATCCTTAATAGAGGCTTCTTACTCGTTGTGTTATTGTTGGTGTTTTAATGCAACTAGTAATATTTACTGCGACTCAAGACTCGTAGCATATCCACTCCATAGAATGGTTATTTGCGTCCTACCTGGAATTTCTCTTCCATTCATATTTTTCTGGAAGCTGTTAAGTTTCATGCACTAGCCAACGCAACCAAAAGTCCGAACTGATGAAAAGGGCTAGTACAATCCACATATACACTTCAACACCCCCACTCACATGTGACGGGAGAAGAGAAAGTCAACACGTGGAGAAAGTCAACACGTGGACACAAACGGGAGAAGAGAAAGTCAACACATGGACACAAAGGGGGGCAACAGCAATTTTACAATAAATTGCGAAAACCAAGACTCGAACTCGAGACCCTGGGCTCTGATACCATGTTAAGCTTTATGCACTAGCCAACGCAACCAAAAGTCCGAACTGATGGAAAGGGCTAGTACAATCTACATATACACTTCAACAGAAGCAACTTACCAGGCTGCCAAAAATTATTGGTTTGTGCTTCACAGTGCGGCAGGCACAAAGGATACCTGGCATTGTTCATCTGGTGACCACTATATTAGATAATGATGAAGGATATATACCCTTGTCATCATGGGCATTTCCTTTCCTTCCCCTGAAATTTTATGACCAAATAAAACCCTGAAACTCAAGGTGCATTTCCTTTCCTTTCCCTGAAATTTTATGACCACATAATTGAAGCCTGAAACTGAAGGTTGGTCTTTCTTAAAATTGATCGTGGTGCTACTATCAAGTCTTGGATAGAGAATAAACGTGTTATCTAGATGGTATTTCACTACTGTATTTTATTTCAGTGTTAGAAATACTCATTGATGGACCATAGTAGCGTCTCTGTTTACTGAATTTTGTTTTGCTGTCTTTCCATATCACTCATTGCCTTGATGTGCATATTCTTATGTGTCTTAACGTTTTTTTTTCAGGCTTCTCAAAACTAACAGATGCTGGTCTCTAATAAATTAGGAAGCTGATCGTGGTAGCTTACTGAACTCTCATTTGGGGGGAAATCGGGAGAAGAATTTGTTTGGTGGGGTTTTGCGATTTACGTACTTTATCTCGTTTTGAGGGGTAATCAGGAAAAAATTCAGACTATGGGTTCACATCAGAACAATACTGTAAGTTCTAAATTAAACCAGCATGTAACGGCCATCACAGGACATCGTTTATGATGTGCTTACTAGCTAGACAATACATTCCTATGAAAAGATTGGTTCTTGACATATTTACTCGTGAGAGTTCCTATTTGTGGATCTCTGCATATGTTATCCATGCAGCATTTGGCGCCTGAGTGATATATGCTTTTGTGCTGATTGATGGTATATTTCCCTTGTAATTTTTGTTCAGTAAGAAGGATTAAAACTCGAATTGGGTGCGTGCGTGATGATTAGATATACATCATGTTCATCTGTTGCTCACCTGAGGTAGGTTCTGCTAGTAGTATACTTTGATTCAGAATGGCAACACTCTACTCATATGTTGTCTGTTTGTAACTACCAGAGACTGGATTGCCTAAGCAAATTACTTACAACGCCTCTCTTCTTCCTCTTACAAGCGGACATTTGGAGCTCGAGCTCTATGGAGCCTGAAATTTGAAACTCCAAAAATTCGAATTCAAATCTTTCAAAAAATCCTGAAAAAATACCATGGTGTAGATAATGTTGAATTATATTTGTGTGTAATTTTTTAGAAAAAAATGTTATATTTTAGGCTCAGTAAAAAAGACAAATCGAGATTTTGTCATCTGCGAACAGAACACCACGATGAACTAAAGACGAGAGTCGAGAACCACATAAATGTCCAAGACGATGATGCCACTGCTGAAAAGAGCTAGTAGCAACGGCTACAGATACCGAGGAACTGGCGACATCAGAAGGAAGACGAAGCCAGTGAAGCTCCCAGAGGCCATCATGGTGGCGGGGGCCAACACCAAGCATAGTGCCGGTGCGACGATCCGGAACGGAACAGGAATCAAAGTCGAGAGTGATGCTACAACGAAAGTCGACAATCTGACTACCAGAAAAGAGTTGCATGTTAAGTTGAGGAACATGCGCAACAGAAGAAACATGAAACGAGGAAGTACTAAGAATGCCTCGACTAATGACTGGGAGGGGGGTACCATCGGCAGTAAGAACACGAACAGGAGGGTCGACAGGTCGAACAGAATGCAACAAGGAAGAATCAAGAGTCATATGAAAATATGCTCTAGTATCAAGAAGCCATGGGGATGTACCTGGAGAAGGAGGAGGTGGTCGCTCAATGCCAGAAAACTCAGTCGCAGAACCAGCAGAACCTGTCGGTGAAGAATCCCAAGCATCAAGCAGGCATTGAAGCTGCGCTATCTCATGCGCAGAGAGGGGCACGGCTGGAGAGGTCGAGGTACAATCAGGTGCCAATGAGGAGCTGTCACCCACAGAGGCCGCCAACGGTGGCGACGGAGAGCAACACGTCGATGAAGACGGAGTCGACGAAAGACGGTCACAACCACCTGAAGAAGCCGCAAGAGTCGATGTCGAGCGGCGAGCCAACGTAGATGGGGTCGGTGAAGCGCGGTCATAACCATGTGAAGAGGCTGCGAAAGTCGATGTAGAGCGGCAGGCCGACGTAGACGAAGTCGGCGAAGGGCGGCCATAACAGCGGGAAGAGGCCGCGAAGGTCGACGAAGAGCGGCGAGCCGACATAGATAAAGTCGGCGGAGGGCGGCCATAACCGCATGAAGAGGCCGCGAAAGTCGATGTAGAGCGACAAGCCGACATACACGGTGTCGACGGACAAGCACCAAGGACCGAAGAAAGGCCCGAGTGCAAGACGGGAGCAGCGGAAGGCGTCATCGGGTGAGAGAAAGAAACGTCCGACGACAGGGACATAAACTTTTTTTTTTACTCAGACCTCACGCTCACGAACAGACACCAAACAGGAAATATCTGACCAAACCGAGCCAACGAGGTCGACTTGAGGCCGGCGAAATCCAGGCGGTGGCCTGCCGAATCAGCAAAATCGGGGCGGCAGCCGGCCAGATCTCGGTCAGGCCGACCGATTCAGGCCAGTGGCAGCAGCTATCGACCAGGAGGCGACCAGATCGAGGCCGGACCAGATCGGGGCGTGGACGCCTGGAGCAGCAGCGAACCAGATCGGGGCTTCCGGACCGAGGCCAGCCGGGAGGCGGGGTCAGACCCAGGCCTGCCGGCAGCTGGTGCGGGAACTACAGCGACCCCAATATGGGCCCTGACAGATTTCTTCAAGCACGGGAGATGGGCGATGGCGGCCTGGATGTCAAGCACGGGAAGGAGAAGAAGAAAACTACTTCACAAACAACAAACAGGAACGGCCGAAATGATCGTCGGCGGTCACGGATCGAGCACGGAGTTGCGACGTGCAGGGAGAGGCTAACCTAATGCTTTGATACCATGTTAAGCTTCATGCACTAGCCAACGCAACCAAAAGTCCGAACTGATGGAAAGGGCTAGACAATTCACTTATACACTTCAACACCCCCACTCACGTGTGACGGGAGAAGAGAAAGTCAACACGTGGACACCGACAGGAGAAGAGAAAATCAACACGTGGACACAAACGGGAGAAGAGAAAGTCAACACGTGGACACAAATGGGGGCAACAGCAATTTTACAATAAATTGCGAAAACCAGGACTCGAACTCGAGACCCTGGGCTCTGATACCATGTTAAGCTTCATGCACTAGCGAACGCAACCAAAAGTCCAAACTAATGGAAAGGGCTAGACAATTCACTTATACACTTCAACATGATGCACAGTGCATAGAAAACATGATTTTATCCTTTTGTGCGATTTTGTTATTTTTAATGAGCCTAAAACAAAATACAACGTATGTTGTTCTAAAAATTTACAGACAAGTAGAATACAGCATTATCTACAACATATTTTGTTCTGAAAATTTACAGAAATGATAAAGTGCAACATTACATACGTCATGATATTTTTTTTCAAAATTTTCTAAGATGTTTATATTCGAATCTTTTGAGTTTTAGAGAAGAAAAGAAAGGAGCGGGCTCCCACACTTAGCTATATTATCTGCCATAGATATCACTAGATTTGTTGTAACAGAGAGTAGCTACTAAAGAATTATGCAAGATTGATGCTTGGACAAGTTTACTCTTATTTTTTTCGAAATGGAGACATAGCTCCCGCCTCTGCATCGGTAGATGCATGCGACGTTTTATTACTTTATTCAAAAAGTTTCAGTATTACAAAATTATTACATCACGGTCGCACAGGGTTGACACATGTATCAACCATCTAAAAAAAGAGAGACAAAACATATGGTGCCTATGAAAGAGCATTTCCCGCCTAATTGATTTTGGCGTTTGTTAACAATACATTATCTATTAATGTGGTGATTATGCTTTGCAGGATTTTATTATGTTCTTGCACAAGATATTGGGTTTCCTATGTTACACTTGATAATTATCATTACCCAAAGGAAATTATTGAGGAAATGGTGCTAATATGCTCTGGGAGAAGTTTCATATGAAGGTTGGCCAGGAAGGCCGGCTTTAGCCGGTCCCCAGACCGGCTATAGCCGGACTGGCTTGTTTCGGAAGAAGCTCTGCGCCTCTGGTCTAACCCGGCTTTTTGTCCGGCTATTTCCGGCAGGGCCGGATTTTTTAGACCGGCTATAGCCGGTGTGGAGGCCGGCTTTAGCCGGTGTGACCGGCTTTAGCCGGACTTTTCTGGCAGGCAACGGTCTGATTTTTGGGGGGGTATAAATACCCCCACCTTCTTCCCCAATGAGCAGCTCGTCCAAAGAAAGAAGAACACCATTATTTGAGCCACCAAATCAACTAGATCTCCTCCCTCAACCCACCAAAGCTCTTGATCTTTGGAGAATCGAAGGAGAAGACCTTCATCTACATCCTCACCGAAGCGATTTGATTTCCCCTCTCATTTGCTTGAGGGCCCTTGTGTCTTGGGTTCCCTTGTGTCCCAAGACCTTGTTTGTGTATTTGATATCTTGCTACTTGTTGTTTGACAGCATTGTGTTGTGCCTGGGAGCCTCCAATTCGGTTGTGGATGCGTGCCCCAAGATTGTAAAGGCCGGTTCCGCCTTGAGGAATCCCTTAGTGGAAAGTGAGCTAGGCCTTTGTGGCGGAAGCTTGCACCGGAGAATAGGGTGAGCCTTTGTGGCGTTGGTTAGGCCTTTGTGGCAACCACACCCCTCCAACGTAGACGTACTTCCCCTAAAAAGGAAGGAACTACGGGAATTACATCCGTGTCTCCGTGTGCTCCACTCTCGGTTACCTCTATCCTTTATTGCCTTTATATCTTGTATCTTGCTTAGCTTGCTTGTTGTCATATAGGTAAATTCACCTTAGTTGCATATCTAGAGAATTTACCTTTTGTGTCAAGCCTAAATTGAAAAAGAATTAAAATTTGAGTAGCACCTATTCACCCCCCCCTCTAGGTGCCCTTACGATCTGTTCAATTGGTATCAGAGCCTCGGCTCTTATTTCGGGCTTAACCGCCTAAGAGTATGGATCCACCACCTAAGGAGGGCTCGGAGGGCTCGGGTCAAGTTTCCATGGGTGAGTTCAAATCCTTGGAATCATCCATGGCTTCCATGACATCTCAAATAAGTGAGTTGCGTGAAATGATGGCGCAACTCATGCAAGCCAAAACTGCTAATGCTTCTCCACCTCCGGAAAAACCCGCTACTCCACAAGTGGAGAATGTGGGGATAGATGAGGAGGGTGCCGACAAAAATGGCGATGCTAAGTCTTCCACCAAGGGCGACGGGAAAGGTGAATACCCACATTGGTATTCACCCGACCCGCCAGTTCCTCATCCTCATATTAACCATAGAGGTGATCCACCTAAGCTTGATGCATTAAACTTTGGTCAATGGCAATATCAAATGATCTCTCATATGCGCAGTTCTTGCATTGAGCTTTGGAGGATTGTTGAAGAAGGATTCAAGGCCGTGGATCCCACCAACATGACAAGAAGAGAGACGGTCAATAGTCAACTCAATGCAACCGCTCTCCACATGATTCAAGTCGCCGTTGGGCCCAAGGACTTGCCTCACATCCAGCACTTCTCCACCGCCAAAGAAGCTTGGGAAGGTCTCTCCGATGTTTTCGTTGGCAATGAGAGCATGAAGAAAACAAGATATATTGCCTTCTCAAATCAAGCGGAGGGATTCTTCATGATGGATGGTGAGGATCATCAAGAGATGTATAGAAGACTCAAGGCTATTGCTACCACCTTCAAGAACCTCGGTGCTCACCATATTGATGATGAGTGGATCAAGATGAAGTACATTCTTGCTCTCACTCCATATGAGCCCGCGGATGTGAAGAGTGTTCAAGGAAAGCACAACTTCAATGAGATGACCTCCAATCAAGTGATGCAAGAGATTCAAGCCTACAAGGTTTCCGCACAAAATGCGGAAGATGCTCGTGCTCGTGCCATAGGAATGCAAAGAAGCTCCAATCTTGCATTAAAGGCTAGTGTGGTTGAGAAAGAGGTTCCTCTTCAAGCTAGCATTGAAGCAAGGCTAGAGATGTGTCCCGAGGACATAAGACATGAGTACAATGAGCACATGGCCTTCTATGGAAAAACCTTTTGGGTTGATCCACACAAGGCTAAAGAAGACAATCAAAGAAGAAGCAAGTCAAGTGGCTATCAAAGGAATGACAACAATGGTCAAAGGGTGAGGACTTGCTACAATTGCAATGATAGATTCCACTTTGTTGCCGAGTGCCCTTATGAGAAGAGAGAAGACCATGGTAGAAAGCTCATCCTCAAAAGCAAGACCAAGTCACCATCCAAGAAGCCATTTGTGAAGAAGGGTGGACCAAAGAAGAAACAACCAAAATTTGTGTTCTTGACTCAAGAAGAGTACTCCGCAAGTGAGAGTGATGAAGAAGAAACCACAACTAGTGAGATGGCCGCAATGGCAACCACCTCCACTTCCTCCACATCACTCTTTGAATCCCCCAATGAGGACTCTCTTCTCAAGAACGTCAAGTGCCTTATGGCCAAGTCTTCCGAGGTATCACCCACATCTTTCTCTTCCTCTAAGACAAATGATGCTTCCTTGAATGATCTTGCTAGTCTTAGAGTAAAGGAAGAAATTGTTGCTTTTGATGATTATGTGTCTAGTGTAGATGGTGTTCACAAACTTCACTTTGAACGTCTATTGAGCCAATATGGTAAAACTCTTGAAAAACTAGATGAACAATTGAGGCTTGAAAAAGAATATGCTCAAGATATTGCCTCACTAACTGAGTCTCTTGAAGAAGAGCAAGAGGAACGAGCAACTCTTGAAGAGAAGCTCGATTCCATTGAGGAAGCTAATAATGAAGTTGTTTCCAAACTCATTAAAGAGCGTGACCATGCTCGTGCTAAAGTAAAAATGCTTAAAAAGGAAAAAGTTGAATTTGGTGTTGGTCATGATATACTTGTTAAGGATTTAGAAGATCTTGACAAGGCTCACAAGGCCTTGAAAAGTGAACACTCTATTCTTACCAAGTCACATGAACAACTTCAAATTCAATTGACTAAGAATAATGTGCCTAGTTCTTCTACTTCTACTTGTGATCATGCAAATGTTATTGAACAAAATGCTAGGTTGAAAGATGAGCTTGCCAAGTCCTCCATTCCCATAGGTGAGAAAAACTTGAATGAGCTTTTGAGTAAGCAAAAGGCATTTGGTGATAAAACGGGGATTGGCTTTGTCTCAAAGAAGAAGAAGAAGAACAACAAGAAAAAGAAGGCCAAGCCCGCACAATCAAAGAAGGATCCTATTGTGGGTGGCAAAGCCACTCATGATGATCATGCGGGAATTGCTAACCCTCACTATGTTTTATTTCGTGATTATTATGGTGATGTTTATGCAAAATATGTTGGTCCAAATGATGGTTATGTTGCTTGGTCTATTTGGGTTCCAAAGACCCTTGTTGCTAACAAAAGAGGACCCATTGAAAAATGGGGACCTAAAACCAAGCAATGATCTCTTGTAGGACTATGCTTCCGGTGGATCAAAATGGGTGCTTGATAGTGGATGCACAAGTCATATGACCGGAAGCAAGGAGATTATGACGGAGATGAGACCAAATGACAACCACATAACCGTCACTTATGGAGACATGTCACAATCCGAGGTATTGGGTCTTGGCAAGGTGGTGGTCGCACCGGATATTTCCCTTGTGGACGTCATGCTTGTTGAGACCCTAGGTTACAATTTACTTTCAGTTCGTGCACTTGGTAAGATGGGCTTTGCCGTCTTCATTGATAATGAAATTGTGGTACTCTTGTGGAGCAAGTCTCTAAAGGTCGCTTTCGTTGGGCACATTGAAAATAACTTGTATGTGGTGGACTTCTCGGGGAAAACCACTACAAGTGCAATGTGTTTATTTGGAAAGGCCGATGTGGGTTGGCTTTGGCATCGCCGACTAGCCCATGTCAATATGAGAACTTTGCAAAGCCTTCACAAGGGTGGCCACATACTCGGACTAAAAGAGAATGTTTCTTTTGGCAAAGATCGTGTTTGCAGGGCTTGCATTCTAGGAAAAATGCATGATTCTCCCCACCCAAGCAAGACTATCATTTCTTCCAAGAGGATCTTGGAGCTCCTTCATGTGGATCTTTTTGGTCCTCCCTCTCATGCAAGTCTTGGTGGGAAGAAATATTGTTTGGTGATTGTTGATGACTATTCAAGATATACTTGGGTCTACTTCTTCAAGCATAAGAGTGAGACTCAACAAACCGTCATCGACTTTGCCAAGAAAGTTGAACGTCAACATGGGCAAACTATTTTGGCAATTAGAAGTGACAATGGCTCGGAATTCAAGAACTACACCTTAAATGGATTTCTTAGTGATGAGGGGATTCGCCATCAATATTCCGCTGCATACACCCCTCAACAAAATGGTGTAGCCGAAAGGAAGAACCGGACTCTTATGGATATGGCTAGGTCCATGTTGGCGGAGTTTAAGTCTCCATACAACTTTTGGGCCAAAGCTATCTCTACGGCTTGTCACTCTTCAAACCGGCTCTTCCTCCGCAAAGGCCTAAACAAGACTCCATATGAAATACTCACCGGAAGCAAGCCCAACATCTCCTACTTCCGGGTTTTCGGGTGTAAGTGTTTCTTTCAAAGAAAAGGAGTTCGTTTAGGTAAATTTGATCCGAAAGCAATAGAAGGTATTTTTGTTGGTTATGGTGCCGAATCCCACACTTATAGAGTCTTCAACAAGTCCACCGGACGTGTTGAAGAATCTTGTAGTGTGGTATTCGAAGAGAATGACGGCTCCCAAGGGGGGCGAGATGTTGTTTCTTGTGATGTAGATGATGAAATACCTCGAGAAGCCATAGGAAGAATGGGCGTGGGATTTTTCTGCCCCATTGAGGGACACCTTGTGGCCGACCGGGAAGGACTATGCTCTACTCAAGTGGAGCCTTCATCTTCACAAGCTCAACAAGCTTCTCCCAAGGAAGCAACTAATGCACCAACCGAAGAACAAGACAAGGACCTTCATGAAGAAGAAGGGGCACCACCATCCTCTCCGGTTATCTCAACCGCCCCCAATTCTTCACAAGACCGAGATCAACCTACTCATGAAGATAATGATGATCAAGGTCAATTTGATGGTCAAGACGGGGACCAAAATGATCAAGATGATCAAGTGACTCCTCCAAGGTCAAATGAGGAGATCGAAGCCCGTCGCAAGAAAAGAGTTGAAAGGGATTTGGAGCTTAAAGGTCATACCCTTGAGAGGGTTATTGGAGATTTAAGAAGCAAAGTGTCAACCCGGCGTCAATTGGCACAATTTAGCTCTCATCATGCTTATATCTCCATGGTTGAACCCAAGAAAGTATTTGAAGCTCTTGAAGATCCGGATTGGTTGGATGCTATGCATGAAGAACTCAACAACTTCAAGCGCAATAATGTATGGGTGTTAGTGGAGAAGCCAAAGGAGTGCCGCAATGTGATTGGCACAAAGTGGATATTCAAGAACAAGCAAGATGAGCATGGAATTGTTGTGAGGAACAAGGCTAGATTGGTTGCTCAAGGTTTCTCTCAATTGGAAGGAATTGACTTTGGAGAAACTTATGCTCCCGTGGCTCGCCTTGAGTCCATCCGTATCCTTCTTGCATATGCCACTCATCATAACTTTAAGTTGCAACAAATGGATGTTAAGAGTGCATTTCTTAATGGTCCATTGAAAGAGGAAGTGTATGTTAAGCAACCCCCGGGGTTTGAGGATCTCAACTTTCCTAACCATGTCTACAAACTCCATAAGGCACTCTATGGCCTTAAACAAGCCCCACGTGCGTGGTATGAGCACCTTAGGGAGTTGTTGTTAGACCGTGGGTTTGAAGTTGGGCAAATCGATCCCACTCTTTTTACTAAGAGGGTCAATGGGGAGCTTTTCGTATGCCAACTATATGTTGATGATATTATCTTTGGCTCTACTAACAAAGCTTTTAATGATGAATTTTCAAAGCTTATGACCGATAGGTTCGAGATGTCTATGATGGGCGAAATGAAGTTCTTTCTTGGTTTTGAAATCAAGCAATTGAAAGAAGGGACTTTCATTAATCAAGCCAAATATGTCCAAGACATGCTCAAGAGGTTCAAGATGAAAGAACTAAATGG
Source organism: Dactylis glomerata (assembly GCA_007115705.1). Classification (NCBI taxonomy): domain Eukaryota; kingdom Viridiplantae; phylum Streptophyta; class Magnoliopsida; order Poales; family Poaceae; genus Dactylis; species Dactylis glomerata. Next base: position 1,066,051 of record QXEO01000483.1, on the reverse strand, counting down.
GGCCGCCACACCAATGGCCACAAAATGTCATCTTGAACTTGATCCCAATGGTAAAGATGTGGATCAAAAGGTATACCGTTCTATGATCGGTTCTTTGCTTTACCTTTGCGCATCTAGACCCGATATTGTGTTGAGTGTAGGTGTGTGTGCAAGGTATCAAGCCGCTCCTAAAGAAAGCCACCTTATGGCGGTTAAGAGAATCTTTCGATATTTGGTTCATACCCCATCTTATGGGCTTTGGTATCCCAAAGGCTCGGATTTCTCTCTTTATGGCTTCACGGATTCGGATTGGGCCGGTGACAAGGATGATAGGAAATCAACCTCCGGAGCTTGCCAATTTCTTGGTAGGTCTTTGGTGTGTTGGTCTTCTAAGAAGCAAAATTGTATATCTCTCTCCACCGCCGAAGCCGAATACATTGCCGCCGCAAGTGGATGCACTCAATTGTTGTGGATGAGGCAAACTTTAAAGGAATATGGTGTCAATTGTGACAAAGTGCCTCTTTTGTGTGACAATGAGAGTGCTATCAAGATAGCCTATAATCCGGTGCAACATTCAAGAACCAAGCATATTGAGATCCGGAATCATTTTATTAGAGATCATGTTGCCCGTGGTGATATTGAGCTTGCTTATGTAAGCACCAAGGATCAACTTGCCGACATATTCACGAAGCCCCTTGATGAAGCAAGATTTGGATATTTGAGGAATGAGCTAAATATCATTGATTCAAGGAGTGTGGCTTGAGCATCTTGCAAATACACCTGATTTTCAATACTTGTTTGGTTTAGGTGTGGGCATGGAGATAGGGGGAGTGCGGTCCTAATTAATTGGGCTATCCCTCCCCCCATAATGCCAATAGTGACAAAATTGTTCTCTTTTTATCATTTTTGTGATATATGAGTTTCAATGACGAGTATTGGTTATGGACCCAAGATATATCTTCGCGGTCCAATGCCATAACACTCATACATGGTGGCCTCGGCCACCGACCTCTTCTTTTCGAAGAGTTGATTCCTTGCAAATTCTATTTGAGTTTATTGAACTTTTTCGTCATTATCTCTTTCCTTGAAATGGGAAGGCACTTGCATTGGATTTTCCAAAGATTTCTTGTGTTTGCAATGTCAAGTGCCGAGAACCACTCCATGCATGTTTTCTGTCCTAAGCCCACTTATCTAAAGCCAAAGCATCTCTCTCTTGCATGTCTAGAATTTCATATTCCAGTTTTCCTGTCTTTGGCGATCTAGGCCGGCTATTGCCGGACTTTGTCCGGAAATAGCCGGTGGGGCGGCTATAGCCGGTCCTTACACCGGCTAAAGCCGGCCTCTGCGTGGGGGACGGCTTTTTCCTCCTTAGGGCTGTGGGTGAGGGGTTACCTCATTTCCCCCACGTTCTCTCTTCTTCAGCCGCCTCCACGCCCTAGCCCGCCGCCGCCGCCGCTGTTCCTCGTCGCTCCGGCCGCCGGAGCCCCCTCTCCGGCCGGCCCCTCCTCTCCGGCGCCTCTCCCATGGATCAGGGTACCCATCCCTCCTCTCTCTCTCTCCCTAGGTGCTCTCTAGGGTTAGGGTTAGAAATTCTTGGGTAGTTCTTGGTACATTGGGAGTTTTTGGTTCGTTTGCCTTGCTGGATTTAGTGTAGATCGAAAGCAGTGAAGTAGTGTGGTGGCCAACTCGTGATATTTCGCGCTGTGTTCATCTGGTCCGGCTATAGCCGGTGTCAGGCCGGCTAAAGCCGGTCAGACCGGCTAAAGCCGGTGCCAGGCCGGAAATAGCCGGTGTAGATCACCACTTTGCTCCATGTTTTCGTTCTGGGCTATTGTCGTTGTTCTTCTGGCATGCATGCTTATCCTATATGCTTTCTACCTATGTGCTGTTTGCAGGTGGTTCTCGACCCAAGCGGTCTCGCTATGTTGATCCGTCTCTTGCCCGCCGTCAAGAGCATCACGATGCTCGTATGACAGCTGCTATGAAGAAGAAGCGGTTGGAAGAACGCAAGAAGAGATCGCTGTTTGCTAACATTGGTGATCTCAAGAAGTTGTCCAAGCAAGAGTACCGTGAGTTCCGTGAACAGAAGTTCTATGCCTTGCCTAGGGACATCGTCAGTGGTTCTTTCTACCGGTCTGAGCATCAGAGGATCTATGAGCAGGTGTATGAGACCATGAGCACAAAGGTTTGCCCCATGAAGTTCACCAACATTGCATCATTGTCCAGGGATGAGTACTTTGCTGATGCTCTCTGGGTCACTCAGAAGTTGGGGTTGCACAAGTTGATGGTCTTCAGACAAGACTATAATCCTCGTTTGATCCAGCAGTTCTTTGCCACTTTGGAGTTTGACACTAGGGATGAGGTTGGTTTCACTTGGATGTCAGGTGAAGTGAGGAAGAGCTCTACCATCTCTCGCTTCGGGCAGCTCTTGGGCTATAGGTTTGATGGCATTCATCGACCTAGAGGTGCCCGTTTGCATCTTGACACCATAGAGTACAACAAGAGGAAGATCCAGTGTCTCTATGGTCCCGGGGGCAGAGCGGGAGAGACTGCAAATCTCCTTCCCCTCTATGATATTCTGCTTCGGATGTTCCGTGCCAACATTGCTCCAAGTGGGGGCAACAATGATTCTATCAGAGGTGGACTTGTGCATTTGCTCCACCATGCCCGTCTTGTCTTCGAGGCCGGAAGTGAGTGTGAAGGGATGGAGCTAGATGTGATGTACTTCATCTTCATGGAGATGAAGATTGCTATGCTTGATAGGAAGATCCCTCCTTATGCTCCATTTATCATGAGGCTCATCATTGACAGAGGCATTGAAGGAGACTTTGAGATTGAGCAAGATTTTCTAGATGAAGAGTTGGAAGTGCACAAGCCCAACAAGCTCTACAAGAAGACCGCTCATTTGGTGTCTAGCACCTCAAGTGCTTTTCCCGCTTTGAGTGATGTGTTGGGTGACAACCGCTATGCTAGTGGTTCTAGGAGGAAGAATGCGGATCCACCAAGTGGTGGAATGGGTCAAGAGATGAAGAAGCTCAAGTGGTGGCAAAGGGCTTTGTTTTGCATGAACAATGATGTGCATCAAACTCAATACAAGGACTATGTGGACCGCAAGCACATTCACAAGAAGCAAAAAGAATTGGATGCTCGTTTGAGGGCTGTGGAGAAGGGCAAAGGAGCTAGCCATGAAGAAGAGTCCCAAGAGCAAGATCTATCCGAGGACACCTTTTCTTTTGGCAAGTGGAATGAGGGCTCATCTTTTGATTGGAAGGAGTTAGCCGAAGTCACCTCCAAGGGCAAGGAAGCCATTGATGAAGAAGATGAAGAAGGAGATGGAGATGATGATGAAGAGGAAGAAGATGATGATCAAGATGAAGATGATGAGGATGATGAGGACTTTGATGACGTTGAGGAGTGATCTCGTGTTGTTGTCTCCCTTTTTGGCGTCTTGATGCCAAAGGGGGAGAAAGTCCATTTGCATGTGTTTCCATTTGGATTTGTGGTTTTCCATTTGGATTTGGTTGGGTCACAAGCTCTTATATCGTTTGCTTGCTCGCTTGTGTCCCATGGTTGAACTTATCATCTACTACTATGTGTTGAACTATTATGATTATCGTTATTGATCCTACTTGCTATATATCTTGTCATATTATATGTTTGTTGATTATGTGCTATTGAACTATTATATATCTTGTGCACATATGGATCACATTATAAAATCTAGGGGGAGTTCTTATTGTTGATGTGTCTTTGTATTCAAATACAAAATTCAAAATAAGGCACATAGCAAGGGGGAGCTCCGTCTATATTTTATATCGTTTGAAACATGCAAAATTATGTATTGTCATCAAACACCAAAAAGGGGGAGATTGAAAGAGCATTTCCCGCCTAATTGATTTTGGCGTTTGTTAACAATACATTATCTATTAATGTGGTGATTATGCTTTGCAGGATTTTATTATGTTCTTGCACAAGATATTGGGTTTCCTATGTTACACTTGATAATTATCATTACCCAAAGGAAATTATTGAGGAAATGGTGCTAATATGCTTTGGGAGAAGTTTCATATGAAGGTTGGCCAGGAAGGCCGGCTTTAGCCGGTCCCCAGACCGGCTATAGCCGGACTGGCTTGTTTCGGAAGAAGGTCTGCGCCTCTGGTCTAACCCGGCTTTTTGTCCGGCTATTTCCGGCAGGGCCGGATTTTTCAGACTGGCTATAGCCGGTGTGGAGGCCGGCTTTAGCCGGACTTAACTCCGGCTTTAGCCGGACTTTTCTGGCAGGCAACGGTCTGATTTTTGGGGGGGTATAAATACCCCCACCTTCTTCCCCAATGAGCAGCTCGTCCAAAGAAAGAAGAACACCATTATTTGAGCCACCAAATCAACTAGATCTCCTCCCTCAACCCACCAAAGCTCTTGATCTTTGGAGAATCGAAGGAGAAGACCTTCATCTACATCCTCACTGAAGCGATTTGATTTCCCCTCTCATTTGCTTGAGGGCCCTTGTGTCTTGGGTTCCCTTGTGTCCCAAGACCTTGTTTGTGTATTTGATATCTTGCTACTTGTTGTTTGACAACATTGTGTTGTGCCTGGGAGCCTCCAATTCGGTTGTGGATGCGTGCCCCAAGATTGTAAAGGCCGGTTCCGCCTTGAGGAATCCCTTAGTGGAAAGTGAGCTAGGCCTTTGTGGCGGAAGCTTGCACCGGAGAATAGGGTGAGCCTTTGTGGCGTTGGTTAGGCCTTTGTGGCAACCACACCTCTCCAACGTAGACGTACTTCCCATAAAAAGGAAGGAACTACGGGAATTACATCCGTGTCTCCGTGTGCTCCACTCTCGGTTACCTCTATCCTTTATTGCCTTTATATCTTGTATCTTGCTTAGCTTGCTTGTTGTCATATAGGTAAATTCACCTTAGTTGCATATCTAGAGAATTTACCTTTTGTGTCAAGCCTAAATTGAAAAAGAATTAAAATTTGAGTAGCACCTATTCACCCCCCCCCCCCCTCTAGGTGCCCTTACGATCCGTTCAGCCTATGCATCAACATATTAATCTAAGATCAAAACGCCAACTGAATTTATTGTACAAATCCCGCGCAATCGATTCTAGCCGGTTGCACCCAAAATCCATTACGTCGTGCTTGTCCGTTGGTTGTAGGTAGGACCACATACGGATCCAATGAGTAGCCAATGGTATAACTTGCATAAAAGAGTTTGGTTTTGCTCTGTTAAAAATATAATCATTACAAACATGCCAGATGGCCCATAGCAAGGCGCAAACTCCAACTCGGATTTGTGCCCTTTCTTTCTTTTCCACTCCCTCAAGCCAATTTCCAAATAGATTGGTAATATTCTTTGGTGGGGATATTTTTTTTTTTTGAAAGGAAATGCGGTGGGGGAAGCCCCTACAGCGATTTTGTCTTTTGAAAATAAGAACCCAAATTCGCGTCTGTGGAGACTTGAACCTGGGTGGCTGGGTTGTACATCCACTTCCCTAACCAAGTGAGCCTAGCTCACTTCTTTTGGTGGGGATATATTGAAACTCATATGAACTATACGCCAAACCACTCTTGCTAATGGACAACAAATAAAGAGGTGTTGTATTGTCCCATCTTGATCACAATGACAACACTTTTTAGAATCTTGCCAGTTCCTTTTTGCTAGATTATCTTTTGTAAGCAACACTTTTTAATGCAAGAACCACATAAAAATCCTAATCTTTAGTGGCACTTTAATTTTCCAAATATATTTCCTTAGAAACTTCGTGTGATCATTCATAAAATCTAAATACAGAGATTTGACCGTAAACAATCCGGATGTTGTTAGTTTCCAAACAAAAAACATATTGTTTTGTTGTTAAATTAACATCCATTAAACGATGAACTAGATGAAGCCATCTTGACCCTCTAATCCCCGTAAGTGCCTGTCTAAACCCTATGTTCAGTAGCATATGTGACATTACACTAGCAACAGAAACTTTTTATGTTGCACAGTGTTATACAAGGATGGATATTGGACATCTAGAGGCAAGTTTTCGAGCCAAGTGTCTTCCCAAAAACGAGTATCCTTTTGAAGTGATTTAGCCTACATTCAGTGATAAGTGCCTTTTGAAGTTAAAACAAGATTTCGGTACTAACAAATCCTAGAACAGTGTAGGCCACCACGATCCATAGTTCTAACTTCTACAAGATATTAATCCATTCAAATGTTAGACATAAGGTTGCACCATTTTGTTTACGCCTAGCAAAACCTGGGTTTTCAGCCTAAACCATGTAAGAACGGGTCCAACTCCCCAAGGTTAGGCCCTATCCAAGACAGCATCTTAAACCTTTTCAAATACAGGTTGTTTTCAACATGTCAATCCTCAGGATGAAGCTTATCTCCAGATTCCTATCATTCCACAACAATGCAAGAACACATTGGTTTAAGCTTATAGGAACATTCAGTGAAAAGTGCTTTTTGAAGTTAAAACAAGATTTCAGTAACAAATCCTACAACAGTCTAGGCCACAACGATCCCTAGTTCTAACTTCTACAAGATATTAATCCATTCAAATGTTAGAAATAAGGTTGCGCCATGTTTTTTTTCGAACCATGAGCCATGTTGTTTTCGAGTGTCGTTCCATGTTGAAACTCCAAGGGATCAAGCGATTCTACTCAAATTGAACAGGAGACAAGTAGACCCAAAATACAAAATACAGAACTTTTCACCAGACTTTTGCCTAATAAACCCAAACTTCTGACTGCATTCTCCCCAAAAAGAGAATTCCTAGTCCTCCAGAACAACTCTTATCGGATGATTTGGAGATACCTGCAAAGCAAAATGTGAACTTGAGTCTCGCTGATCGCTTTGTCATGATTCTGAAAAAGAAGTAAACACTACAAACATCTAAATAAGGGTATGGGGAACATATGACATATAAATAGAAGTAAACAGAAACATGAATTCAGAAGTAGACAACAACACGAGCAGATCCAGTCATATTGCTTTAGAACTATTACAAAAATGAGATTATATCTGCACACTGCAACATGCTTTGTTTATTTACTGTTGTGATGAAAAATTACAACATGATTGTGTTAAAAAGTAGCAAGAGCATCGTTTAGTTTATGCAAGATCAGTTGGTGATAATATTTCTCAATAATGAAAACAATGACTCGTCATGACGAAAATGCTAGGCATCTGTTAAGCTCCATAGCCTTTATGATGTTTCACACTCCAGGTTTGAACTTTCTAATAATAAATCATGCTTAGTGAATCTGAAAAGTGTTCCATGATAGAATTTGACGGCTGGCAGACGTATGCACATAATATACAGTACTTATCTTTCCAAGTAACAAAGAGTAGGCATACAAAGAAAAAATGGTCTGTAATGAATAATACACGAAACAAGGAGAGATAGCTATGAGAAAGTACCATAATACAAATATGCTGGTGCACTTCACTTCATCCGTTCTACCTCTACATGGAAAGTCCCCCTTTTGACAGTCTCCTTTTTGACAGTGGTCTTCTTGCTCCAACCTTAAACCATGCAAGCAAGAACTTGAACAATTATAACATATGCACATTTCTCTGCATATTATACATGTGCTGAGATTGCAAACGGGAATGAAACGTTGAATGGGTTATAATATTTAGATGAATAAAGTACGTATCAAAATTCAAATATCCAATCAAAGCAATAACAAAAAGTACCACATTACATAGGCTCCTCTGATCCACAATACTGGTACAGTGACAGAACAATTCCAGAAACAAGGATAAAAAAATACACTAGTACAGAAAAATAGATACTAGAAACGATAATAAAGTGTGGTGTATGAGCTCCAAGGAGCGGCATTGAGAAGGAAGCAGTTCAGGGCATCTAGCTCTCAGCATCAATGGTTGGAGAAAACCGCAAAACTTAGTTTCTACGCCTTTCGGTTCGGATCACGCAAGACTTACTCGACTAGGCTTTTACTGGCGTCTATTCGACTAACAACTACTAGAGTTAACTCAGCCTTTCACTGAGCTCGAATCCTTCTACAGCCTATTCTTCCTATCTTGAATGTACTTCTCATTTGTATCTAGTACTAGTGGATCACAATTAAAAGGCTCCAAATACTCCCCCAAAATCATCTCAATTTCCCTCCAAATTTCCCCAAATTCTAGAACAAGTTGTGTATAGACGACCCTGTATAAAGCCTCCAAGGCTCCAAAGACACAATTACAGAAGACACGTTTGCCTGCATAATATACTTGTCTTAAAATATTGCATAACTCAAAAACAAGCAATTCAAACAGATGGTTACCTGCTGCATAGGGAATCTGGCTTGATTCCAGCCACGTCGGGAGCACACATGGTAGGAGGGGGAAATCTGGTAGTAGAGCTACAGCTAGATGAGACCTCCCAGTTATCTTCATAGTAACCATGTCCAAGCCCAGGAGTTGATCGCCAGAGATGAGGTACACGACATTGGCATTCAGTGGGTCAATGGCACCGATCCCCGGCATCTCCTCCAAGGGTACCAAACGGCGGTGTTCATCCTTCCAAATCGGGGCAAAGGCCACCTCGTGGTCAAGCGTCCAGGAGCTGCCCCCGTCGTCGAGCGAGAAGGAGGTGATCACGTAGGGCTCCTCCTTGGACACCTCGACGTACCGCATCTTCCCCTCGCTGACCCCCATGCGCCGGTAGCTGCCCAGTGTCCTCACTAGCACCACGCCCTCTAGGTCGGGCAGCACGCTCCCTCTGGGCAGCTCGACGAAGCGGAGCTCCGGCCGGTCGCTGAGGGGGTCCACCGAGATGGCGCCCCAGCTCTCGTCGATCCACCAGAGACGGTCGCCGAAGGCCACGACGGCGTTGTCGATGTCCATGCGCCGCCGAGCCGGCAACGGGGACGGCAAGCCGGCCACTTTGTCCCACTCCCCTGTCTCCGAGAGAAACCGCCGCATGACGAAGCCATCCTTCCCCCTGCTTCCGGCGCCGGCAGTAAACATCTCGGCTACGGCGAACCTACCAGGCTGCCCGTGCCCGCCCCCGCCGTCGGACTGGGTGAGGAGGCCGAGGTGGCGATAGGCGGAGGTCCTCTTGGTGCCGTCGAGGTCCGGGAGGCGGTACAGCTCGCCGCTGAGCGGGTTGCAGACAAAGCGACTCACTTCCGGGTTCGTCTCCGTGCCGGCCCAGGACAGATTGCGCATCAGGGATGAAAAGGAGTGGGCTTGGTCGCCGACGGCGCGGGCGTCGAGGCGGGCCTCGCAGAAGCGTAGGAGGAGGAAGCCGTCGGAGCTCGTGGCGGCGACCTGGCCCGAGACGTACCCGCCCTTGCCGGTTTCGGGGTCCGGGAGGCGGCGCGGGTGGACGAAGTGGGCGGGGATGGTGAGGTTGGTGACGGACGGGGGCTCGTCGGCGGGGAAGGACAGGCGCGGTGCCGCCGCCCCCGACTCGTCCACCGACGCAAGCTGGATGAGAGCCCACGGAGGGCGCGAGGCGGCAGTGGAGAGAGGGCGGCGGAGGCAGCCGGCGACGGCGCCCGAAAGACGGCGGAGCATTTTGGCGAATTGCAGCTGCGGCCCGGGACTCCGGGAGGGGGTTTGGGACTTTTTGGGTGGTTCACGGAGGCGCTCTGACAGAAGAGGCAAGGGCAAAGTGTTTGTGCGCTTGTTCCACGGAATGCGCTTTCTTGCTTTCGAGTTTTGACCCAGCTGTCTGTTCGAATTCGCTCCATTGGGGAACGAACAATTTGATCGGTGCATCCGAAATCCAAATTTACTGCCGTTTCTTTTATACTGATGATCTTCAGCGGCTTTATGGAATGTTTAGAGCTTGTGAAAGCATGTGTATGATAAAGGATGGCACCGATCTGTAATGGGAGTCATCCACTACTGCGTCCTGAGTTCTATTTTTAGCAGTTTCAAGTTCTGGGTTGTTTTTTTTTTTTGATAGTTCAAAGATCTATTCGTCTCTCGAATCATATTACTTGTCTAGTAACTAAAATGTGTTTACATACATCCTTATCAACAACAAGTAACTCACTAAAATATGTTTACATACATCATTATCAACAATAAGTAATATGGGTCACAGAGAGTATTCTAAGCTCTTTTAGGGGATCCCAAGTCGATATCATCGATTTGATGAAATCCATTGACTAATGTTACAAGTATCTTTTAGTTTTAGACCATCACCAATACAAAGTGTTCTAAGAAATGCTTACATAATAAAAGTTTTCTTCAAACTCTCATGCTTATTTGTACATGGTTGGTGCTTAACCAGACACCTCCAGAAATAGGTGTTGATGCTTAGGGAAAAAATATTTTTATAAGCATGATTGGCCATGTTGATAATATTTTACACTACAAACAAGAAAGTAAATCATTGAGTTACTAAACCAAGAAAGTAAATAAGGCAAGTCATCAAAATGTACTTAGTGTTATATCGCTATAACCCTATTCCATCATGCATGCATGGAGCTAAATTTTGGTTGTTCTTTGACATATATATGCTGGTAGATACGAATTATTAATCCTGGGTCATAATTTGTTCGAAATATACTTTATTTTCTTAAATACTTAGTAGTGCATTTGTGTGATAAGACCATATAAATATATTTTTTCTATAAACACTATCACCTTGTAACAAGTGAAAGATCTTTAGCATATTTTAATATGCAAACTAAGTAAATGTTCAATGCACTTTTTCTAAGAATTGTCATGTATAGAATATATGGAAGTCATTATTTTTGGAAGAGAGACATTATATCCATAAAAAATATCTCATGCCTTTCTTGTTTCCTTACTCATATACCTGAATTTCCCTCTATTCATCTTTTACGATCTTACCTATCAGTAAGCAATTGAAGCGTCTTAAAAACTCTCATTATTAAAGTCATAGTGAAGATGGGTTTTGTAAGATGTATGACCACTAAGTGGCTCCCTAAAACAAGATATTGCCCATGTTCCAAATTGATTAATGTTCTACAATTGTCCTAAGTAAAACAATTTCAAATTTGACCAATTAATTGAAAAAAATACATCAACATCTAAAACGTTAATTTAATTACATTAGATTCATCTAAAAGAAATTTAATAATTTATTATATCACATTTTTACAAACACGGCCAAATTATAGAAGTTTGACTTAGGTTAAACCTACAACTACAATTAATCTAGAAAGGAGGGAGTACAGTATAACTCATTCACCCTAAAATGCATGCTATATTTGTCTACAAAAGTTATTTCATGAATTGTGCTTTATCAGACTTAGAGGTTCTCCATGCAAAGGCCAGGGCATTCCATCTTTTTTAAGAAAAAAATCAGACTTAAGAGTTAAGTTATAAGATAAATGGTGGTCGTAAACTGGTGTTTTCTGCAACCCATATCCTATCAAACTAACATTTAGGCCAAGGAACAACACAACTTTTCTAGATATGCATGGAAAGTCATCTAATAAGATTAAGAAAGTGCATCCACTTTTTATCATCAACATAGAAATATGAAACACGTCTGTTTAGTTTCAATAAAAAATATCCAAATTTTGATGAGCAAACTGAACTTCAGATCAACACGCATATAAGATAAGCATAAGTTCTTTTAAGTAATATTGCCTTTCAAAAAGACTGCCACCCAAGTTGCTGATGAAATATAACAGCCCCAAAATATATGAGAACATTCATATGTTTCAAAGGAGATTGCATCAGCAAATAAAACAGGAATTCTCCCAAAATAAGATTTTATGTACTTCAAAGCCACCATCAACTCTGCTCCATTCCAAAAAAAAGCCATCAGCTTTGCTGCCGGTCAAATTTAAGAACCTGCTAGGCAAAACAGTAAAGAAACATCAACAGCCATCCGGATACTGACATAACATTTCAAAGTTGGTATAAGTCAACTTATAGCATGGTCACATGGTAGTAAGAAATGGCATGTAACGTACTTCAGTTCAGTCTTGATTTGGTGATAACATGTTAGGATATGACTAGTGAAAGACGAAAACATATCATAGTGAAAAAGCAGGTCATCTTTTATCCTTTTCTCCCAATTTTACTTCTGACAAGGAAAATGCGACTTGTGCCAAGCAGTCAAGCACCAGAGACAGTGTGTAAGGAACATGTTCAAGCAGCATCCTTTATTAGTTTATTCGCCTAAAAATATTTTAGGGGAATAAAAAGAACTATTCTATGATGTAAATGCCACAATTCGAGTATACAACACGTAAGACCTAAACACCATCATATTGTCAAAGCCATATGAAACTGGATACGATTCACTGAGTTGGAATTAAGTATAGCAATAGTATTGCATTGTAATAACTAGTTCAACAAAAGTGACTTGAAATTTTGGAAAATTACCAAACGACTTGTACAGGCCCTGTAGGAGAAATACAGAATTATCACGAGAAAGAGACAAATATGACTAAATATCCAACGAAATAAAAAAGGTATCCAAACAAGAAAGAATATTCAAGAGGAAGTACCTAAGATAAGATAGCTCGCGTGCTTCACTTTTTCCGGTCTTTGTCTACACGAACCAACATGTCTGCCAAAGTCTTCCTTGTGCAATTGTCCGTCTTGCTCGAAGGTGCTCCTTCAATAATATCAATAGATACAAGAACTTAAAGATCCAAATGACTCAGAACAACTAGAGGTATATGATATATACAATATGTTTCTTGATTACACCAATCTTTGAATTGGAAAATACCGTTTAGGCATTTAACATGACACTTTCAGATATAAGTTAACATGAAATGGAGAAGAATACAGTTTTACTGTAAATGATATACAATCTCATATCCAACGTGATTTACAAAACAGAGCAAGATCTCTACCAAATTCACACTCTGGTATTCAGAAAACAAACACTGCTAAAGATGGCTAATTTAGTTCAGAAATCTACATATGAGCCTATTTGAAACGATTAACTCTACACAATATTTTGAGATATCAGATACCAGATCAGTCCCTTCAGAGACTTCAATATAGCTACAGTACAATTTGTGTGTATTAACAAACCAACCAATGTTGTGACAAGGTTTCAAGCACTGAAGCACATGACTTGAAAGATAAGCTAAACGAAAATCTATGCAATCTAACAATATCCAATGTATCAAACAAAGCATCTTAGAGAAACACACATTCATATATGCATACCTGCACCAGGGATAGAGTTTGATTCGAGCCATGGTGGGAGCACGCATGGCACAAGCAAACTAGAATTGTGCATGCTTAGATATGCGATGCTGTCTGGAAAAGAACACATCCCAATCTCTTTCCCCTCAGCCATGTCCACGGCAAGTACAATGCGACCATATTTGAGATGCAGAACGTTGGCATCGAGCGGATCTATGGCAGCAATCCACGGCATTTGGCCTTCCACTTCCACTGGCTCAGATTCTCCAGGGAAGCTTACGTTGATTGTCAACTCGTGCTCCAGAGTCCAGGAGCAGCCCTCGTCGTCGAGCGAGAACGAGCTGATCAAGAAGGGCTCCCTTTTGGTGGAAATCTCTACATAGCGCAGCTTCCCTTCGCTGACGCCCATGCGCCGGTGCCTGCCCAGAACCAGAGGCCCTGCAACATCAACCAATTCAGGCATTATACTGCCCCGCGGCAGCTCGACGAGGTGATGCTCCGGCCGGTCGCTGAACGGGTCGACCGAGCAGGCGGCCCAGGTCACGTCGACCCACCACAGCCGGTCGCCGAATGCCAGCACCTCGTGGTTCGTGTCTATCTGCATCGCACGCCATGCCGGCGTCGTGGACGGGACGAACAGCTGCGGCTCGTCCCACTCCCCTCTGTCGGACAGAAACCGACGCACGACCCTGCGGTTGTCCCCTTCCCGGCAGCTGAGCTGAGCGACCACGAATCGATCAGGCGGGCCATGGGGGCCTTCGGAGGATTGGGTGAGCAGGCCGAAGGGCGTGCTCCCGCTCGCGGCGTCCATGCGCGGGACTGGGAGGCGGAACAGCTGGCCGCTGAGAGGGTTGCAGACGAAGCGGGCGACGTCCAGGTCGACACCGGCGCCAGCCGCGGCCATCTCGTGTAGCAGGCTGCTGTGGCAGAGCTTGCGGACCTCCGGAGGGAGGTGGTGGGTGTCGGCGAAGTCGAGGAGTAGGAGGCCGTCGCAGGAGGCGGCGCGGACGCTGCCGGCCGCGTCGGGGCCGGCGAGGTGGGCAGGGACGTAGAGCTGGGAGACGCACGGGGCGTCGTTGAGGTCGAGGGACGCGCGCGCGCCCGGCGCCGGCGCCCCTGACGCGTCCAGCGCCGGCCTTTTGTAGACCATGGCCCAGGGAGGGCGCGAGGGCGACGTGCAGAGGGAGCGTCGGAGGGGCGCCAAGACCTTGCCGGCGAGGCGCCGGAGCAGGAGGGACATTCTGGTTCCGGAGGGAGGAAGGAACAGGCGTGGTACGGTGGAAGCAAGAGGAGGGATGGCCGGATGGGGAGGAGGGGTCTGCGCTTTTGCTTTGCCCGTGAGCGCCGTGGTCAGGGGAAAAGGAGGGTTTGGGTGCACATGGACTTGGTCCAGGCGGCTCTTGACAAGCTTATGGCAAAAAGAGGGGTCCCGTCGAGCGTTCTTCGCGTCAGCGCCTTGAATTTTTTCCGGAGAAGAAAACTGGAAGCGGTGACTCTCAACTTCGAACTTCGAAGTTTTTTCAACAAGCGGATGCCATGTATAGATAGCATTTGGCACAAACTAAACCCACGTAGAGTTGCTACATATACACCAAATACTAGAGTTCATGTGGTTTCAACTAGAGATGCAAATTTTGAAATACCAAGATGAACTTAAAGAGGGACTTCGGCGGGATCTCACTTGACAACTTTGTTCCAACAAGCCAACTAACATCATTTCCCGAAGCTGGGCAATCAAGTGATCACCAGAATGTACAGTAGCGAAGGACGGAAATAATTTGAGGTAGGGCGAACACTAAAAAACTAATGTGAAGATAGAACTAGTCTCAAGAAATTGATGATATATATCATTGCAATACAACCACTTAGTACATAAGCAGTAGAAACATGACTAAAGTCTAAAAAATATCAATAATTTTATCAAGATTTCTATCCTTAGCTCAATCTAATGCATCATCAAGTCACGAAGAACCCATCGCGGAGCGCAACTTAGTCTTGGTAACCTTTTTCACCGAGAAAGTCCTATCAAATTTTATCAGCACCGATAAAAGCAATGCCAACTCAGTGAGGCGATAAACTGCAAGAAACTTACATGCCTTTCAAATATCAAGATAATCTCTTAAGTGTTTAATTATCTGAGTATGAATAGATAAGATTATCTTATATATGCTTATACTCATAATCAGATCCAAGATAAATCTCTGTAAGACGGGCAATCTTATTCACATTAAACTTAGAAAATAAACCTCATGAGTTAAGACAACAGAAATTTTGAAGCAACTCTCAAGATGGCTCATTATCGATGATCAAAATTTGTGGTCATAGAGTCTATAGCAATATAGAAAGTTTACAACAATTTCTCCAATTCCTCCTTAAATACTCCATATGGGAATTGTTTAGAGTGGATTTTACGTAGTGTTTATTAAAACAAGCATAACTTTCTCATACAAAGTCTGTTTTTAATGTATGACCACTCAAAATGTTCAAAAAAAAGACATGCATCTGAAGGGGTTAGTAAAAACTTAAGGTAGGGCGGCTGCCCTACCTTACCCTACTGGGAGCTTCGCCCCTGAGAATGTAGATCCTCGCTACATACCTTCCCCCTTTAGGTATCCTATCCTCATGCACAATTAGCTCTCCTTCCTTTTTTTAGAAAATATCGGGATATATTATAGGAGTTCATAAGAAGTATAAAGTATGTGAAACATGTTAAAAATTACGTCCTGATCCTTGGATCACCTAACAAACACTGCCGCCGTCAAACCGAGCTGCCGATGCGCCATTGTCCCTGCTTCCTTGCCGGAGCCTTCCTGATGTTTTTGATTATAGTCGGAAAGTCTTCGTGCATGTGCCCCTAATTAGGTTGCGGCTCATTCGTCACCACGGGCCATGAACCCTTGCGTTTAAGGTGTAAAGAAATCCTTGGTCTCCAAGTTTTGAAGGTCGGCGTCCTTGACGGTGCAAGGGAGTGAGGTGCTCTTCGGTCCCTTCTCCTTTGGCATATCCGCATCCTCATCATCTCTTAGTCTAGGTTCAATGTCGTTTACTTCGGCGCCATCTCCTCCGTGCTTTCCCCTTATGTGGGTGGCTCTCTCTTCCATCGTTCTGTCCTCCATTACCGTCCTTTCCTCCATCATTGACGAAGAACTCCATGGATTTGCGGTGGAATATGGTGGGTCTACAAAGTTTGGTTTCTTTCAGGTATGGTTCGCTCGAGTTCTCATGTGACTAGACGAAGGAAGAATATGAAGTGTGGGAGAGTGGAGGCGAATGGGAGAAATTACCATGGAGCTGACTTTTATACCTCAGTACCGACGTGTAAATGGGTGCCTCGCGCCGGCAGAAGGCGCGCTGTAATTTTGGTGTTCTCTCCCATTTACCATGTTGTCTGTGGTAACCCAGCATACCACTGCATGTGTAGTATGCAAGTCGTTGACATAACACTAATGAAATACCGTCTCACTAGTATTACATCCGTCAGAGTGGTACAACAGAAACATCGCAGGTCCACGGTATGTCTATAGGATTACAATTTTCAACATACAGAAGATCTTTAGAACCTCCTCAACACGTAGAGGTTTAGTCCTGGCGACTACAAACGAGAAAGAAACAAGGAAGACTAAACTAAACTACAACTAATGCAGTTGGCTTACTACTCAACTACATAATACTCTAACTACTTAGGTTCTAGGATTAGGAAACTGGTTCCATTCTATCCCTATTCTAGTTTTCCACCAAGCTTCGCATAAATGATGACTCCGCTGATAATCCTGACGTTAGTAGAATGCTTCGTCTTGAGGTTGCCTCCTTGAGTTGCCTTCCATCTAAGCAAGGGTTACGAGGGAGTGGGGTGAGTAACGAGCGTTGATGACCCACAAGTATAGGGGATCGCAACAGTCTTCGAGAGAAGTATTACCCAAATTTATTGATTCGACACAAGAGGAGCCAAATAATATATGTAAGCCTTAACAGATAAGTTGTCAATTCAGCTGCACCTGGAAACAGTCTTGCTCGCAGTGGTTTATCAGTAGCAATAGTTTTATAGTGGTGACAGTAGTGAAACAGTAACAACAGTAGTAAAATAGCAGCGGTAATAGTAACAGTAGTAAACAGTAGGAACAAATAATGTAGGCATAGGGATGAATTACGGGTGTTGCATGGATAAGATAATTCATGAAATCAATGAGACATGGGCATTGCAGATAAATAATGATAAAGCATCCTAGTACAAACAATCATAGGCATGTGTTCCATATATAGTCATACGTGCTCACAAGGAGAAACTTGCACGGCATCTTTTGTCCTACCAGCCTGTTGCAGCAGGGCCTCAAGGGAAACTACTGGTAATTAAGGTACTCCTTTTAATAAAGTACCGGAGCAAAGCATTAGCACTCGGTGAACACATGTGATCCTCACATCATAGACATCCCCTCTGGTTATCCCAATTTCTGTCACTTTGGGGCCTCGGGTTTCGGACAACAATATGTGTATACAACTTGTAGGTAAGACCATAAACAACAAGTACCATCATAGAAATAATAACATGTTCAGATCTGAAATCATGGCACTCGGGCCCAAAGTGACAAGCATTAAGCACAACAAGTTGCAACAATGTCATAGGCACTAAATAAAGATACTAGGCACTATGCCCTAACAATCTCATATCAAATTACATGAACAATCTCATCCAATCCCTACCATCCCCTCACCTACAGCGGGAGAATTACTCACACATGGATGGGGGAGTCATGGATGGTCGATGGAGGAGCGACGGTGATGATGGTGATGAAGATCTCCTCCGAATCCCCGTCCCGGCAGGGTGCCAGAACGAAGTTTCTGGTTCCGAATCGCGGTTTCTGATGGCGGCGGCGCAGCGGAAGTCTATCTGGGAAAAACGTCGTCTCCCCGATATTATGTTGTCTGATGTCTACACACGCTTCTGTTCTTGTAGACAGTGTTGGGCCTCCAAGTGCAGAGGTTTGTAGAGCAGTAGCAAGTTTCCCTTAAGTGGATCACCCAAGGTTTATCGAACTTAGGGAGGAAGAGGTCAAAGCTATCCCTCTCAAACAACCCTGCAATTACGATACAGAAAGTCTCTTGTGTCCCCAACACACCCAATACACTTGTCAGATGTATAGGTGCACTATTTCGGCGAAGAGATAGTGAAATACAAGCGGTAGTGATAATTATAAGTAGTAACTGTGATATGAAATAAGTATCGCTGTGAGCAAACATGTAACAAAACAGTAAGTAAACAGTGTACAATGCTTGGAAACAAGGCCTAGGGATCATACTTTCACTAGTGGACACACTCCCAACAAATATAACATGATTGAATAAATAAACAACTTCTCTCCACTATGGTATTCTGAATTACTCTCCTATTGAATAACACTAATCATTGTGTAGTGGCTACAGAAGCACCCCTTAAAGTTCATCAAGTACTTGACAAACACCACTCATAGAGATATCCAAATCAAAGCACAACTCAAGATAAATATTAATGCAACTTAGACCAAGTACTAACACGGTGCACACACTGTCAACATTACACCATGAAAGGAGGAATAAATCACTTCAATACTATCATAGCGATAATTATTCTCATAATCCATAAAATATCACAATCATAGCCTAGACCAAGTACCACCACGATGCACGCACTGTCACCGTTACACCATGGCAGGAGGAATAGATTACTTTAATAATACCACTAGAGTACACATAATATCTGAATAATAACATCTACTTGTTCAACATGATACAAAGCTCACGATCACATAAAGATCACATCATGGGAGAGAGAGGTGAACCACATAGCTACCAGTAGAGCCCTCAGCCTCGGGGATGAACTACTCCCTCCTCATCATAGGAGACAACAAGGTTGATGGAGATGGCGGTGAGGTCGATGGAGACGGCGGAGACGGCGATGGAGATGGCTCCGGGGGCACTTCCCCGTCCCGGCAGGGTGCCGGAACAGAGACTTCTGTCCCCCGAAATTCATCGACGGCGGCGGCGGAGCTACAGAACTCTTTCTAGAAAATTGCCGACTCCTTTAGGGTTTTCCGTCCCGAGGCTTTATATAGGCGAAGGGGCGTCGTCAGAGGGGGATCCAGGCGCCCTCACACGGGGCTCGCGCGGCCAGGGGCCTGGCCGCGCCACCCCTGTGTGTGGGGCCCTGGTGGCCCCCCTCCTACTCTCCTTTGGATCTCTGGAAGCTTCCGGGTAAAATAAGACTTCAGGAACTTGTTTCGTCCAATTCCGAGAATATTTCCTGTGTATCACTTCTGAAACACAAAAACAGCAGAAAACAGGAAACTGGCACTGTGGCAACTTGTTAATAGGTTAGTTCCGGAAAATGCATAAAAGTGCCACGAAGTGTAACGAAACAGTAGACAAATGGTGTAAAAACAAGCATGGAGCATAAAAAATTATAGATACGTTGGAGACGTATCAAGCATCCCCAAGCTTAACTCCTGCTCGTCCTCGAGTAGGTAAGTGGTAACAAAAGAATAATTTTTGAGGTGACATGCACCTACACAATCTTGATCATCTATGTAAGCATTTGTGAGTTGGGATCATAAGAACTTAAAACATGGGCATGAAGATATAATCTTGACAATAAGAAACTTAGCAACCATGTTGTAAACATGCAAATGAACACAAACAAAAGATCATGAAAATGAAACAATGAAAGTCAAATGTGTGTTCAAATCATAAGGAAAAAACATACAAATGGTTTTCAGCTTGTCCTTCAAAGAGAGCAAAACATAAATGCATAAGACACCTTTAAGTTTAAGAGGGCGACTAGATACAAATAATTTAAGAACAAGTGAAACCATGATCATGAATCAATCAATGAAAACTTTGGGACAATGCACATTATACTCAGAATGACAACTATGCTCTCTTAGACGGTGCATAAAGATAGAAGGTGGAGACTCAACATAAAAGTAAAAGAAAGGCCCTTCGCAGAGGGAAGCAGTGATTAAACATGTGCTAGAGCTTTTCATTTGTAAAACAGAGAGATAAAAATTTATTTTGAGAGGTGGTTGTCTTTGTCAACGACTGGCAATGGGGTTCTTACTATCTTCCATATAAAAATGAAGCAAGTTTTTGAGAGAGAGATTGGCACTTTTGTGCTCTTTTATAAAGCTTGGCGCTCCTCCCCACCTTTTTTCCTTTCTCAAACCATGGCTAACCGATTCCATCGGGTGCCCACCAACATTCACATTCCATGGAGGAGTGCCTTTTTTCTTTCTTTTTTATCTTTTTTTTTCTTTTTGGAATAAGCAATATGGAAGATAGCAAATCCGCCCACTACGTCCCCATGAGCTGAAAACAGTGTCACAAAACGAGAAGTGTTTTGAAGGTTTTTTGAAAGGTAGCACATGAAAATTTACTTGGAATGGCTTACAAATACCATGCATAGGAATTTATAGTGGACACAATGGCACACTTGGTTTTTGGGAGTTGGATGCACGAGTAGAGCTCATACTCAGTACAAAATGAGGGCTAGCAAAAGACTGGGAGCGACCAACTAAGAGAGCAAAAATAGGATTTTCTGGCTCCTTGGGTTTTCTGGTGAAATAGGATTTTCTGGCTCCGTGGGTTTTCTGGTGAAATAGGATTTTTCATGATTTTTCCTGAATTTTTACTGAAAGTTGATTTCTGCACAAAAACGAGACACCAGAGCAATTCTGCTGAAAACAGCGTCAGTCCGTGTTAGTTGTATTCAAAACACACAAATTAGAGGAGAAACAATAGCAAAAGTGTTCAGGAAAGTAGATACGTTTTGGACGTATCAACTCCCCCCAAGCTTAGCTATTTGCTTGTCCTCAAGCAATTCAGTTAACAACTGAGAGCGATAAAAGAAACTTTCACGAACATATTTGCTTCATAGATGTATATATACTTACTATATGATCAAGTACTCAAGCAATTCATAATAAGAAATATTCAGCTAATGCTACCTCATAGTTAAGCAAGCTATGAAAGAGTGCCAACATACTAATAACAAGTAGCATGAAAATAAGAAGCTAACAAGATTGTAATATGCATAAATGATATGAAAGAGTGGTATCCCGCTTGCCTTTATTTGTGCACCAAAACATAAATGCTGAGGCACCTCTGAAGTTCAAGAGAAGACTAGAAGTAGAAATATCAAAGATACAAGCATCAAAGTTATACCACAATTAACCGTGTTCTGGGACAAGCACATTACACTAAGAATAATAGCTATGCTCTCAAGAAGTGCTTAAAGTTAGAAGATGATGATTCAACATAAAGGTAAACGAATGGCCCTTCGCAGAGGGAAGCAGGGATTTAACATATGCTAGAGCTTTTCATTTGTAAAACAGAGATAAAAATTTATTTTGAGAGGTGGTTGTTCTATGTCAACGACTAGCAATGGGGGCTTGCTATCTTCCATAATAAACAAGTGAGAGCGGTTCCGAGTTCTTTGAAATTTTGGCACATTTGGTGCTCTTTTATAAAGCTTTGGCACTCCTCCCCACCTTTTTCCTTTCTCAAACCATGGCTAACCAATTCCATCGGGTGCCCATTAACTTTCACATTCCATGGAGGAGTGCCTTTTTTTTCTTTCCTTTTAGAATTAGATTATAATGGTCTGACCAGCTCCCTTGCAAAATTAATGACGAGCAGATAAAGCTGCCTAGTCGAGGGGTACTTAATTTAATATGGAAGATAGCAATTCCGACCACTCCGTCCCCATGAGCTAAAAATAGTGGCACAAAATGAGAAGTAGTTGAAAGTTTTGAAAGGTAGCACATGAAATTTTACTTGGAATGGCTTTCAAATACCATGCATAGGAATTTATAGTGGACTCTTTGGAAAACTTGGTTTTTGGTAATTGGAGGCACGAGTAGAGCTCATACTCAGTACAAGTGAAGGCTAGCAAAAGACTGGGAAGCGACAATCGAGAGAGCAATAACTATCATAATCATGCTTGCGACAAAACAAAATTAATATAGGCATAAAAATGATACAAAAAACTCTGAGGCAATTTAGATCATCGAGGCTTAATTGACTTTTTGTTTAGTCATATGCATGCTTGAGCATGTGCCAAGTCGATTCAAATGAAACTTTTCAGAGGTGGATACCACTAACATACCATATTATAAATAAAACAATGCATGCAAGCATCTACATGATATGCTACAGACTATTAGTAAATTGAAACTGATCATAAGAAAGTAAGAACTACAAAGCATCCATTAGATAACATATACCTTACATGAACCGACTAAGCATGTCCACATGGATGAGTATATGTACAAAAATGAAAGCAAATAGAGTTCATACCAGTCTCTTACCACATCTCAGATTGTCGTATGTCGTCATTATTGCTCTTCACTTGTGTGGCTTGAATAATGTAAAGTGAATACCAAGCTCTAATGGAGTAACGGGAGACTGAACTCTGCAACAAACTTTACAAAACCGAAGAAGAACAACAAATATTTTTGGGGTTTTTGATTTTTGAAACAAAAGCAGAAAGAAATAGCAAACAAAGCAAAATATTTTTGGATTTTGCAAATAGCAAACTGAAAATAGCAAGTAAAGAAAATCAAAGATAGAAAACTAAAGAACCAATTAGAGAGAAATAACAGAAATATTTTTGGTCTTTTTGTGTTTTGGAAAAGTGGAAATAAGAACTAGAACACTAGAGAAAGCGAAACATGGATATACAAAGGACCGACAAAATATGATATGTAGATGAGTGAATCGTCGGCGTACCTCCCCCCAAGCTTAGGCTTTTGGCCTAAGTGGAGATCAATCCCAACTCGGCCAACTCGGCCATGAGGTGGCACCTCCGTAGTGCGACGAAGATGCACCGTCGTCCTGATAAGAGCTCGAGGACGCCCCGGAGTGGTACGTGGTGAAGTGATAGGCCAGCTCCTCCTCTTCCTCCTGGACTACCGCACCGTGTTGGATATTGAAACCAAGCAACCTAAGCTGATCGTCCAACTCCTCCTTCGTGCGCAACCATGGCCTCATGTGAATGCTGAACAAGTTAGGCTGAGGCAAGGGAACTTCCCTTTCCTCTCCATCAATAAATAACATCCTGTAAACTAATTTCCCTGCACAAGAGTTAGTAGTAACAAAATGATGGAGTTTCATGGCAGCAAGATCAAGCCTCTGTGGAGCCAACAATACATCATTAGGAGCAATAGAAAGTCCTAGCTCAGCAACAATGCGCGCGGCAATAATACCTCCATAAATAGGTCCCCTAGCGGCTAGGCGACGAGCAATAATAGCACCAAGGTTATACTTCTTACTAACATCAAGAGCGGTAGCTAGAAAAGCTAAATGATAGTTGGAGATATTGCTAGTGTTTTCTCTACCAAGTACACTAGTTGCAAGATAGTAAATAAAATATCTAATAGCTGGGAGCTGAATGTTTCTTATCTTGCCACGCTGTGCGGTGCGGTAATCATCATTGGTCACCCCTCGGTAAAGCTCCAACAAATCAGCGGGGTGATTTTGTATCCTCTTGGCCGTTCCAAACATGGGAATACCTAAAATAGAACAAAACCTCCCCAAAGACATGGTGATAGACTTATCATAAATCTTAAATGCAATGGAAGGATTGAAATGAGCGTTAATAAATTTAAAACTTTCAACGAAAGTCTTTGTAAGCATAGCATATTGGTTACTTTCATCTGTCATGTAGTCAGTCAACCCAACCCTGTTAATAAGGAGCAAGAAATCATCAAGAATCCCTGCATCACTCAAAAAGTTAATACAAGGGAAGGTAGATGGATGTGCATCTCCATGTCCCCTTCAAGGTTTGGTGACATGAGATCCTCATTATAAGACATCCTATGTTGAGCAGTGGATCTTGAGGGCCTTGATGACCTTGGTGCATCACTTTCAAACACTTCCCCATATGTGAAGTTGTCCATCTCCCTTCTCTGATTTTTTTTTAACAAACTCATAAAAAGTGATTTTAAGACAAGCAAATGTAGGAAACTACTATAGTGGATTACTAGAGAGCTAACATGCATCAAAATAACAATTCTAAGCAATAGAAGAAGTATGCATACTCATTTATACTGTCACCTACAAAGCTAAAATACTCAAGAAATACTCCACCAAAAGAAATTCTACTTGGACAACCAGAGGAGTCACATACCGAAGAACAAATGCTCTAAATTTCAGCATAAATGTTGGGCTGAGCAAGGAGATCGAAAAATCGAGGTGAAGAACAGCAAGAACTCGGGTTTGAGGTGAGTGTGTCATTGTTTTCGGGAGAGAGAAAGAGCAAGGGAGGAAGAGATAAGAGAGGGGCCAGGTGGGGCCCTCTCACACCAGGGTGGCGCGGCCAGGGCTGGGCCGCGCCACCTATGTGTGAGGTGGCGTGGCAGCCCCTCCTGGTACCTCCCAGGTGTCTCTCTACCCCATTTTTGACATAAAAATTTATAAAGAATTTTCTGGAATTTTTTGAGAAACTTTATTTTCGAGGATTTTTTAGAAATTGGCATATTGATAAAAATTCAAAAAAACGAAGATGAAAAGATTGCAAGCAAATCAAAACCAAGCATGCAGCAGCTCTGAGATACTCTTAATCATGTAACTAAACTGAAGGAATAAAACTGATGAAAGTAAATACAAGTGAGGTGGAGTGGATGCGGTGAAAACGAAGTTTCGTTCATATAAAATCACTTTGTTAACAAGGTTGATCAAGTCTTGTTCCCAAACTAACTTTATATGAGGCAAAACTTTGCACTTCACTAAACGCTTATGTTACCTCAACTTTGATAGGTATAGTCCCAACCATAACAATTTGATATTCTTCCTTGGGCTTTTGCTCTGAACAAATAATTTGACCAACTTTGATGGTCTCATCATGCTTGATTGAATTTAGAGCATTCTTCCTATCAATCTTCTTGGGAAAATAAACTGTGTACTCTTTGTCATTGACATTGAAAGTGACTTTTCCTTGATTGCAATTAATAACAGCACCTGCAGTGTTTAGAAAAGGTCTTCCAAGAATAATAGACATATTATCATCTTCAGGCATTTCCAACACAACAAAGTCAGTTAAAATCAAACAACTGTTAGCAACTTGAACAGGAACATTTTCACATATACCAATGGGAATAGTAGTAGACTTATCAGCCATCTGCAAAGATATATCAGTTGATACCAATTTTTCTAAATCAAGTCTCTTATAAAGAGAAAAAGGCATGACACTAACTCCAGCTCCCAAATCACATAAAGCAGTTCTAACATAGTTATTTTTAATGGAGCAAGGAATAGTTGGTATACCTGGATCTCCAAGCTTCTCCGGTACTTTACCATCAAAAGAATAATTAGCAAGTAAGGTGGAAATTTCCTCACTAGGAATTTTCCTTTTGTTAGTGACAATATCTTTCATATACTTTGCATAAGGAGGCATTCTAATAGCATCAGTCAAAGGAATTTGCAAAAATAAAGGTCTCATCCATTCACAAAACCTGTTGTAGTGTTCTTCTTCCTTGGACTTGTGTTTCTTACCAGGAAAAGGCATTGGTTTCTGTACCCAAGGTTCTCTCTCTTTACCATGCTTGTTGGCAATAAATTCTTCTTTGGTGTACTTTGCATTTTTATCAATCTTTTCTGGTTCTTCTTCAACTTCTTCTTTATCGGAAGCATCTCCTGGTTCAGTTTCAGCATCAGAAATAGAAACACTATTAGGATCTTTACCTGCATCAGATGATTCTGTAGTTGTTTTATGCTTCTTCTTCTTCTCCTTAGAAGGAATATCATCACTTGAAATACGTTGAGAATCTTGCTCGACCCTCTTAGGATGTCCTTCAGGATATAATGGATCTTGAGTAGCAGCGCCACTTCTTGTGCGTATTTCACATGCTTGCCTCTCTCTTGCGGCATTAACTAGTAAGTCTTTTTGCACCTTGGTAAACTGATCAATTTGCGTTTGAACCATTTGAAAATGTTTAACAAGTATCTTCACATCATTGGCGGTTCTCTCCACAATATCCTGCAACTTGTTAATAGCTCTAGAATTTTCTAATAAATGATTATGCACCATTCTATTAAAATTTTCTTGCTTAACAATAAAATTATCAAATTCATCTAAGCATTGATCAAGAGGTTTAGAATAAGGAATATCTCTTTCATCAAAGCGTTGAAGAGAGTGTACCTCAATAGTTGATGAGTTAGGGATTGGCTTACATAGTTCTTCTATAGGAGGTAAATTCTTCACATCTTCGGCCTTAATACCTTTCTCCTTAAGAGATTTCTTAGCTTCCTTCATAACTTCATCATTTAATTCAATCATCCCTCTCTTCTTCGGCGTAGGCTCTGCAGATGGCGCAGGGGTGGGTGCTGGTGTTGGCTCAACTAAAGTCCAATCATCATGATTCCGGCTTATTTTAGCCATTAATTCTTCTGCTTCAGTCGGAGTTCTTTCCCTGAAATCACAACCAGCACAACTATCCAAATATGACTTAGATTCATCCTTAGTCCATTATAAAATATATCAAGGAGTTCATTTTTAGGCAATGGTTCTTTAGGCAAAGCTCTAATTAAAGAACAAAACCTTGTCCAAGATTCAGGCAATATCTCTCCTTTTCCCTGTTCAAAATCAAAGATTTTCTGCATAGCAGCATGTTGAGCACTAGCAGGGAAATATTTCTGAAAGAAAGTATTAACCAAAGCAATAGGACTAGTAAGAGATCCAGGAGACAAGCTATTAAACCAAGTTTTAGCAGCATCTTTTAACGAGGAAGGAAAAATCTTTGCAACAAAGTAAGTGCGGAGCTTAATATCATCAGAAAACAAGTTACTCAAAGTAGAAAGCTCATTCATGTGCCCCATAGCACTCTCATCCTTAGTACCACAAAAAGGAGTTTTCTCAACAATAGATATGTAAGATAAATCCAAAGAGAAATCATAATCCTTGTCTCTAATATTTATGGGAGAAGCAGCAAACTTAGGGTCAGGAGACAAATTATATCTAACAGAACGTCTTGCAAGAAGTTCTCTAACATTACTAGCATTACGAGCAACACGTGTGATGTCTACGCACTTCTATTCTTGTAGACACTTGTTGGGCCTCCAAGTGCAGAGGTTTGTAGAACAGCAACAAGTTTCCCTTAAGTGGATCACCCAAGGTTTATCGAACTCAGGGAGGTTAGAGGTCAAAGCTATCCCTCTCAAGCAACCCTGCAATTACGATACAGAAAGTCTCTTGTGTCCCCAACACACCCAATACACTTGTCAGATGTATAGGTGCACTAGTTCGGCGAAGAGATAGTGAAATACAAGTGGTATAGATGATTATAAGTAGTAAATACAATCTGGAATAAAAATCACTGCGAGCAAACAAGTAACAAAATAGCAAGTAAACGGTGTGCAAAGCTTGGAAACAAGGCCTAGGGATCATACTTTCACTAGTGGACACACTCCCAACAATATAACATGATTGAACAAATAAACAACTTCTCTTCACTATGGTACTCTGAATTACTCTCCTATTGAATAACACTAATCATTGCGTAGTGGCTACAGAAGCACCCCTTGAAGTTCATCAAGTACTTGACAAACACCACTCATAGAGATATCCAAATCAGATCACAACTCAAGATAGATATTATTGCAACTTAGACCAAGTACTAACATGGTGCACACACTGTCAACATTACACCATGAAAGGAGGAATAGATCACTTCAATACTATCATAGTAATAATTATTCTCATAATCCATAAGAGATCACAATCATAGCCTAGACCAAGTACCACCATGATGCACGCACTGTCACCATTACACCATGGCAGGAGGAATAGATTACTTTAATAATACCACTAGAGTACACATAATATCTGAATAATAACATCTACTTGTTCAACATGATACAAAGCTCACGATCACATAAAGATCACATCATGGGAGAGAGAGGTGAACCACATAGCTACCGGTAGAGCCCTCAGCCCCGGGGATGAACTACTCCCTCCTCATCATAGGAGACAGCAAGGTTGATGGAGATGGCGGTGAGGTCGATGGAGACGGCGGAGACGGCGATGGAGACTGATGGAGATGGCTCCGGGGGCACTTCCCCGTCCCGGCAGGGTGCCGGAACAGAGACTTCTGTCCCCCGAAATTCGTCGGTGGCGGCGGCGGAGCTGCGGAACTATTTCTGGAAAATTGCCGACTCCTTTAGGGTTTTCTGTCCCGAGGCTTTATATAGGCGAAGGGGCGTCGTCAGAGGGGGAGCCAGGCGCCCTCACGTGGGGCTCACGCGGCCAGGGGCCTGGCCGCGCCACCCCTATGTGTGGGGCCCTGGTGGCCCCCCTCCTACTCTCCTTCGGATCTCTGGAAGCTTCCGGGTAAAATAAGACTTCAGGAACTTGTTTCGTCCAATTCCGAGAATATTTCCTGTGTAGCTTTTCTGAAACACAAAAATAGCAGAAAACAGGGAACTGGCACTGTGGCATCTTGTTAATAGGTTAGTTCCAGAAATCGCATAAAAACGCCACGAAGTGTAGCGAAACAATAGGCAAATGGGGTAAAAACAAGCATGGAGCATCAAAAATTATAGATACGTTTGAGACATATCAGCATCCCCAAGCTTAACTCCTGCTCGTCCTCGAGTAGGTAAGTGATAACAAAAGAATAATTTTTGAGGTGACATGCACCTACACAATCTTGATCATATATGTAAGCATTTGTGAGCTGGGATCATAAGAACTTAGAACATGGGCATGAAGATATAATCATGACAATAAGAACTTAGCAACCATGTTGTAAACATGAAAATGAACACAAACAAAAGATCATGAAAATGAAACAATGAAAGTCAAACGTGTGTTCAAATCATAAGGAAAACATACAAGTGGTTTTCAGCTTGTCCTTCAAAGAGAGCAAAACATAAATGCAAAGGACACCTTCAAGTTTAAGAGGGCGACTAGATACAAATAATTTGAGAACAAGTGAAACCATGATCATGAATCAATCAATGATAAACTTTGGGACAATGCACATTATACTCAGAATGACAACTATGCTCTCTTAATGGTGCATAAAGGTAGAAGGTGGAGACTCAACATAAAAGTAAAAGAAAGGCCCTTCGCAGAGGGAAGCAGTGATTAAACATGTGCTAGAGCTTTTCATTTGTAAAATAGAGAGATAAAACTTGAGTTTTGAGAGGTGGTTGCTTTTGTCAACGACTAGCAATGGGGTTCTTACTATCTTCCATACAAAAATGAAGCAAGTTTTTGAGAGAGAGATTGGCACTTTTGTGCTCTTTTATAAAGCTTGGCACTCCTCCCCACCTTTTTTCCTTTCACAAACCATGGCTAACCGATTCCATCGGGTGCCCACCAACATTCACATTCCATGGAGGAGTGCCTTTTTTTCTTTCTTTTTTTTCTTTTTTTTTCTTTTTGGAATAAGCAATATGGAAGTGTTAGGGCATTTTCTAGCCTCCCTAGTATTGTGTGTTAGTTGACAACACCAGAACATTTTACTAGTGTTTTTGTGCAGAAAGTTGGTCGGATTTTTCGGCCGGATATTTCCAAAACTGGGCCGGATAATCCGGCCTCCCCGGAAAACGGCTAAGGACCAGAAGCAGCAAGATGCGCGTCACCCAGATCTTGGGGCGGATATTTTGGCCGGATTTTTCCAAATCTGGGCCAGATAATCCGCCCCCCCCCCCCTGGAAAACGACTAAGGACCAGAAGAAACCCAGATGCGCGTCACCGAGATCTAGGGGCAGATATTTGGGCCGGATATTTCCAGATCTGGGACGGATAATCCGCCCCCCCCCCCCCACCCCCGTGAAAATGACTAAGGACCAGAAGAAACTCAGATGCGCGTCACCCAGATCTGGGGGCGGATATTTGGGCCGGATATTTCCAGATCTGGGCCGGATAATCCGCCCTCCCCGTGAAACGACGAAGGACCAGACGCGCGTCACCCAGATTCCTGGCCGGATTTTTCGGCCGGATTATTCTAGAAGTGGGCCGGAATATCCGGCCGTCGGATTATCCAGTTCAAGTTTGGGCCGGATAATCCGGCCCCTGGCGGCTGCAACAGACACATTTCGGGAAGGGGTATTTATACCCCTTCCTCTCTTCCTCCCCTGCTTGCTCGTCCTCATCAAGAACAAGACACTATTTGGAGCCAACCTCACTGCAAGATCTCCACCCTCAACCACCCAAAGTCTTAGATCTTTGGAGGATCGAAGGAGGAGATCCCGATCTACATCTCCACCGAAGGAATTTCTTTTTCCCCTCCTTTTGCTTGAGGGATTTGCTCCTAGTGGTTCTTTAGAAACACTAGGTGGTTTGATTCGAGTTTTCTCTAGTCTTGTGGATTCTAGCCTCCGTGGCTTTCTTGGGAGCCTCCAATTCAGTTGTGGATGTGTGCCCCAATCTCCGTGTAAGGGATTCGGTGAGTTCCCCCAATACCACCGCTTAGTGGAACGAGCTAGCCTCCGTGGCTTGCTCACCGGAGAACAAGGTGAGCCTCCGTGGCATTGGTCGACTCCGTGTCACCACACCTCTCCAACGTAGACGTACTTCCCCTCAAAAGGAAGGAACTACGGGAATACATCCTTGTGTCTCTGGTCTCCGCTCCTCGGTTATTTCTTACTCGAACTCGCTTACTTGCTTACTTGTTTACTTGTTCACTTGCTTGCTTGCCACTTAGGAAATTCACCTAGTTGCACATCTAGAGAATTTACTTTGTGTCAAGCCTAAAAATTGAAAAAGGTAAAAAAATTGTCTAGCGCCTATTCACCCCCCCTCTAGTCGCCCGTGAGATCCTTTTCAATTGGTATCAGAGCCTAGTGCTCTTTGATTGGGCTTAACCGCCTAAGAGATCATGGGCGAAGAGGAACCCGCCACTAAGGCGGATTTTAATAACATAATGACTCGCATGGATGCTATGATGGCAGCCATGGAAAGCCAAAAATCTCAACTTGATGCTCTCACTAGTGGAACATCAAGTACCACTCCACCAACTCCGGTTGACACCTCGGGTAAGGATAAGCCATCCTTAAGCGAGGAAGATCCGGAGAAGGATGGGAATGAGAACAACGAGGATCCCCCCAAGAAAGATGACACCTCTCGGGGACATAGCACAGAGGTTCCACATCCTACGAGCTATGTCTCCGGAAGGCACCTTCAAATGCCACACCTTGCCTCATGCGGCCCACCGCCACCACTTGATGCTTCTAGCTTTGCCAATTGGCAAGATAACATGCGCTCTCACATAAACTTCGTGTCTATTGAGCTTTGGAGGATCATTGAGCAGGGTTTTCATCCAACTTCCAAGGACTTGACCAACTTGCTACCTTGGGAGCAAATCGACAAGCAGCTCAATGCCTCCGCCTTGCATTTCATTCACATGTCTCTCACCGAGAAGGACAAGGTGTTCGTCCGCAACATCTCTTCCGCCAAGGAAGCTTGGGATGCTCTCACCAACCTCTTCATCGGCAATGAGAGCATTCAAGAGTCCAAGTTTTATGAGGCATCTAATGAAGCGGACAACTTTGCTATGCTTGATGGTGAATCTCCCGAAGAACTTCATCGGCGTCTCTCGGCACTCCAAGTGAAGCTAGTCGACCTCGGCTCTACTCATTGTGATGGGAGATGTATGAAGAGGAAATTTGTCCAAGCCCTCTTGCCCTTCTTCAAAGATACGATGAACTCAATCAAGGGAGATGCCAACTTTAGGAAGATGACCGCTCATGACATCTTGCAAGAGATTGTGGCAAGGAAGATCTCCGAGAAGAATGCGGATGATGCTCTAGCTCGTGCACGTGGTGTGCGTGCACCCAACCTTGCTTTGAAGGCAAAAGTCTCTCTTCATGAAGAAGCAAGTTTGATGGAAGAGGAAGAGTCAATGAGTGGAAGTCCTAAAGACATGAAGTATGCTCATGCCGAACACATGGCTCTTGCTCAACGGGCTTTCATGAAGAAGTGGAAGTCATCAAGTCCCTCCAAACCTAAGGCCACAAGTAGAGTGAGAACATGCTACAATTGTGGTAATCAACACCACTTCATCGCGGATTGTCCCTATGAAAGAGTGGAAGATCACAATGGAAGACTCATTCGCAAGGAGATGAAGGCCAAGTCTTATCCACCAAGGAACTTTGATAAGAAGAAAGCCGTTCCAATACATGCCTTGACGACTCAAGAAGAATACCCATCCGGTGATGATGCAAGTGATGATGAAGAAGTAGGAAGGGCCGCCATCGCCATTGCCAAGCCTATCTCTTCACCATCCCTCTTCGCTTCCGCAAACGAGTCCAAGCGCTCCAACTCCAAGGGAACATGTCTAATGGCTCACGCTACAAATGTATCACCGACTTTCACACCCATCATACCTAGAAGCTTATCCTTGATGGATTGTGTTGATACTAGTAGTGATAAGGATGAGCCTAATGAATTTGACACCTTCATGTCAACCTTGGATGGGGAGACCAAAGCTCAATTTGAGATTCTCCTAAATCAATATAATGAATCTCTTCCACTTAATGATAAAAATGAGGAACGCATCTTTGAGCTAGAAGGGCATGCTCGTGAGTATGCCGATGAAATTGCAACACTCAATCAATCCCTTGAGGTTGAGCAAGATCTAAGGATGGCACTTGAGGCATCCAAGTTAGGTCTTGAAGAATCCTATAACTTGGACATTGCTAGGCTTAAGAATGATCGTGATATTGCTCAATCAGTTGCTAATGAACTTAGGTTGCAAAATGAGAAACTAAATCTAATGATTGCTAAAGAAGCAACCAAGTTATCTTCTAGCACCTTTGTTGCAAGTACTTGCTACACTAACCCTCTTTATGAGAAAGATGCCCCCAAAGGTGACACAAGGCTTGATGAGCTTTTGAGTGCTCAAAAGCAACATGGTGACAAGACCAGGCTTGGTTTCACTTCCAAGTCTAAAAAGAAGAGGAACAAGAAAAAGAACAAGAAGAAGAACAACAAGAAGACGCAATTTCTTGTGCCCACTCCTCCTCCTAAGAAGCACATCCCAAATGACATATGCTTTGACGAGGATGGCAATGTTTATGAGGAGGAGGGGGAGCTCGTGAGGGAGGTGGTTGGGAATGCCAAGAGGGCAATGCCCAATCACAATGACTTTGCGGGAAAATATAACCCCTCGTATGTTCTTCGCCGTGCTTATGATGGACATGTTTATGCTAAATTTGTTGGCTCACCTAATGAACGCATTGCTTGGTATATTTGGGTTCCTAAGACCCTTGTCACTAACAAAAGAGGACCATTGAAAAATGGGGACCTAAAAACAAAGCTTGACTTTTGTAGGGCTTTGCTTCCGGTGTGGGACAATGGATAATTGATAGCGGTGCTACCAATCATATGTCCAGAAGCAAAGAGTTGGTGAAGGAGCTTCGCACCGGTTCATCTAGTGCAGGCTACGTCACCTATGGAGATTCCTCAAGGTCAAAGGTATTGGGTCTTGGTAAAGTTGTTATATCTCAAGATGTTTCCGTGGAGAATGTCATGCTTGTTGAGTCTCTCTCTTACAATTTACTTTCCGTAGCTCAACTTGCCGATATGGGCTTTGCAACTTTATTTGATGTTGGGATTGTGGTTCTTTTGTGGAGCAAGTCTCTTAAAGTAGCCTTTGTTGGGCATGTTGAAAATGGCTTATATGTGATTGACTTCTCAGAGAAGGTTACTAAAGCCGCGACTTGCCTAATGGCTAAAGTTGACGTGGGATGGCTATGGCATCGCCGGCTAGGCCACGTCAATATGAGAACTTTGCAAAGACTCCACAAAGGTAATCATATCCTAGGACTAACCGATCTAACCTTTGCCAAAGATCGTGTGTGTAGAGCTTGCATTGAAGGAAAGATGCATGAACTCCCTCATCCTAGCAAGACGATCATTTCTTCTAAGAGGGTCTTGGAGCTCCTTCACATGGACCTCTTTGGCCCTCCATCTCATGAAAGTCTAGGAGGGAAGAAGTATTGCTTGGTGATTGTTGATGACTACTCAAGATATACTTGGGTCTACTTCTTCAAGCACAAATACGAGACCCAACAAACCGTCATGGACTTCATCAAGGAAGTGGAACATCAATATGGCCAAGATATCTTGATGATTCGGAGTGATAATGGGACGGAGTTCAAGAACTACACCGTCAACGAATTCTTGAGTGATGAGGGAATTCAACATCAATATTCCTCTCCCTACACTCCACAACAAAATGGTGTAGCCGAGCGGAAGAACCGAAAGTTGATGGATATGGCAAGGACAATGTTAGCGGAGTTTAAGTCTTCGTATAACTTTTGGGCCAAAGCCATCAATACCGCTTGTCATGCTTCTAACCGGCTATATCTTTGCAAGGGCTTGAACAAGACTCCTTATGAGATCCTCACCGGCAACAAGCCTAACATCAAATACTTTCAAGTATTCGGTTGTAAGTGCTTCTATCTTAGAAAGGGTGTTCATTTGTCCAAGTTTGATTCTAAAGCTCTTGAGGGTATCTTTGTTGGTTATGCCGCTGAATCTCATGCTTTTAGAATCTTTGACAAAGAGTCCGCTCGTGTTGTTGAAGTTTCTAACGTGAGATTCGACGAGAATGACGGCTCCCGTGTGGAGCAAAGTGGTGTTTGTGATGTAGGTGACGAAATACCTCCTCAAGCCATAAGAAGAATGGGTGTGGGTCATCTCATACCCATTGAGGGACACCTTTTGGCGGAAGGAGAAGGACTATGCTCTACTCAAGTGGAGCCTTCACCTTCACAAGCTCCACAAGCTCCTCAAGGACCGATTGATGCTAACCAAAGACAAGCATTAGACCCTCATTCAAGCGAGCAAGGCCAAGATCAAGACCAAGAGGACGATGGTGACTCCTCACCAATGGTAGATCAAGGCCAAGCTCAAGATGTTGAGCATGCTCATGATGTTGATCAAGCTCAAGTTGAAGGTCAAGGCGAGGACCAAAATAGTGGTGATGACCAAGTGGCTTCTCCAGAGTCTTTTGAAGAAGCTCAAGCTCGCCGTGCAAGGAAAGTGGAAGAAGCTCTTCGCAAAGGGAGTCATACCTTGGATAGTGTGATTGGGAGTGTGAGAAAAGGGGTTTCCACAAGGAGACAATTAGCCAACTTTAGCATCCATCATGCCTTCGTCTCTTGTGTGGAACCTCAAAAGGTGTTTGAGGCACTTGAAGACCCAGATTGGGTGGAAGCCATGCACGAAGAACTCAACAACTTCAAGCGCAATGAAGTTTGGACTTTGGTGGAGAAGCCCAAGGAGTGCCACAATGTCATTGGAACTAAGTGGGTGTTCAAGAACAAACAAGATGCCAATGGGATTGTCGTGAGGAACAAGGCACGGTTGGTTGCTCAAGGTTACTCTCAAGTGGAAGGAATCGACTATGGGGAGACCTACGCTCCCGTGGCTCGTCTCGAGTCAATCCGTATCCTTCTTGCTTATGCTTCTCACTTCAACTTTAAGTTATATCAAATGGATGTGAAGAGTGCCTTTCTCAACGGTCCTCTACATGAATTGGTCTATGTGAAGCAACCCCCGGGGTTTGAAGATCCCCATTTCCCGACCCATGTCTACAAACTCGATAAGGCGCTTTATGGCCTTAAACAAGCCCCACGCGCGTGGTACGAGCACCTTAAGGAGTTGTTGTTAGACCGTGGGTTTGAAATTGGGCTCATCGACCCAACTCTTTTTACTAAGAAAGTCAACGGGGAGCTTTTCATATGCCAAATTTATGTAGACGATATTATTTTTGGCTCTTCTAACAAGCTCTTCAATGATGAATTTGCAAAGCTAATGACAGACAAATTCGAGATGTCCATGATGGGAGAGTTGAAATTCTTTCTTGGCTTTGAGATTTGGCAATTGCAAGGAGGGACATTCATCAATCAAGCCAAGTACATCCAAGACATGCTCAAGAAATTCAACATGGATTCCGGAGTTAAAGGAGCTAAAACCCCCATGCCGACAAAGGTTACTCTTGATCTCGATCCTAGTGGTAAGGAAGTGGATCAAAAGCTTTACCGTTCGATGATTGGCTCGCTTCTTTATCTTTGCGCATCTAGACCCGATATCATGCTTAGTGTGGGAATTTGTGCACGTTATCAAGCCGCCCCAAAGGAAAGCCATTTAATGGCCGTGAAAAGAATCTTCCGATATTTGATTCATACTCCAACTTTCGGCCTTTGGTACCCGAAGGGATCAAGCTTCGAGCTTGTTGGGTACACAGACTCGGATTGGGCGGGAGACAAAGTGGATAGGAAGTCAACTTCCGCGACTTGCCAACTCCTTGGTAGGTCCTTGGTTAGTTGGTCCTCCAAGAAGCAAAATTGTGTGTCTCTCTCCACCGCCGAAGCCGAGTATGTGTCCGCGGCAAGTGGTTGTGCTCAACTCCTTTGGATGCGGCAAACGTTGAAGGACTACGGATTTCATTGCGACAAGGTTCCACTCTTATGTGACAATGAGAGTGCCATCAAGATTGCTCATAATCCGGTTCAACACAACAAGACGAAGCACATTGAGATCCGGCATCACTTCATCCGGGACCACGTCAATCGAGGTGATATTAACCTGTCTTATGTAGGTACAAATGATCAACTCGCCGACATCTTCACGAAGCCCCTTGATGAAGCAAGATTCCAAGAGTTGAGGCATGAATTGAATATCATTGATTCTTGCAATGTGGCTTGTTAGTGTGCACTCATTCCCATACGATAGCACGTGTTCTACTCTAGATGTGGGCATGGACATAGGGGGAGTGCGGTCCTAATTCATTGGGCTATCCCTCCCCCCATTATGCTGATAGTAATGCAATCATTCTCTTAATATCATTTTGTGATATGTGAGCTTCAATGATGTGTATTGGTTATGGACCCAAGATATATCTTTGTGGTTCAATGCCAAAACACTCATATATGGTGGCTTCGGCCACCGACCTCTTCGTTTGAAGAGTTCATTCCTTGAAAATCTTTTGGTTTTGGCTTAAGTTTTTCTTGGTTTTGTTTATCTCTTGGTATGGGAAGGCACTTGAGTTGGTCTTTCGATGATTTCTTGCGTTCTTGCAACTCTAAGTGCCGAGAACCACTCCATGTTTGCCTTCTAACCTAAGCCCATCTCATCCCTAAACATTCTCTCCATGCACACAAGTCCAGTTTTTCTGCCACAAATTTCCTGAGCAAAGGAGTTCCAGGCCGGATTATCCGGGCCTCTTTCAGGCCGGATTATCCGGGGGCCGGAATATCCGGTCCAAGTATGGGCCGGATAATCCGCCCCTGTCGTTTGTCCATATAAATAGAGGGCGTCGGGGTGAACTGCCCACTTTGGCAGTTCTTCCACCCCGACCCCCTCTCTCTCCACCGCCACCGCCTGCTCCTCCTCTTGCTCGCCGGCGCCTTCCCGGCCGCCGGATCCAGCCGATCTTCAAGGCTCGTGCTCTCCTTCTTCTCGGGAACAAGTTCCTCCAAGCAGTTCCTCCAATGGATGAGGGTAAATTTCGCATCTCCTAGCCCTAGTGGTGAAGTTCTTGTGAGATTTATTTGCTTAGATCTTGGAGTCTAGTTGTTCCCGTTGGTCTTTCCTTTGGCCTTGTTGTATACTTTAGTGATTCACCTAGCCGATCTACGCTTTTGACATGTTTGGGCAAGAATTGAGAAAATTTCGCCAGAGGGTGAATTATCCGGCCCACTTTTGGACCGGATAATCTGGCCTGCCTGGTGCTTCCTTTTCTCCCTTCTTGACCATCAATGTCAGGCATTCCTCTGCTATATTCATCACTCTAGTATATGTTTCTGGTACTTGTGTGCATCCTCATCACCATGCTCCCTACTTATTCTCCTCACAGGTGCCGGTCCAGCAAAGAGGCGTCGTCCCCGCTACCTCTGTTACAATGAAGATGGTATTTTGGAGGATGAGGTGTCCATTCGTCAGAAAGAACGGGCAGCAGTACGGAAAGTGAAGGCCACCAAAGAGGCTAAGGCAGCTGAGAGGGTTGCAAGGAAGGCTGCCAAAGCTAAGGGAAAGGAACCACGAGTCAACTACAAGCAAATGAGCCAGAGTTCCTACTCAGCCCTGAGGCAGAAACATTGGTACGCCAATCAGCCAAGGGCAACTCACATTGAAGACCGTCGTTTCTGGTGTCCAGAGCAGCTGTACATCTATCAGGATATCTTTGTTCCCATGAGTAAGCCCATTCGTCCGATGCATCCCATTGATCTTACCTTCCTGAAGTCGAAGGAGTACTTTGTTCCAGCTGTCCAGGTAGTGGAGAGGCTAGGCCTCACTGGTTTGTTGACTGTTCAGTGTGATTATGATCCTCAGCTCATAGTACAATTTTATGCTACCTTGGCTTTTGCTGCTGATGATAACAGAACTTTCAAGTGGATGACTGGGACTCGTTACTGTGAGTCTTCCTTCACTCGGTTTGCTTCTCTGTTGGGCTACCCTTTTAATGGCCCGACGAATCCTGCTGGTCACCGGGTTCACACTCCGCTTCCAGTCGACAAGAATCCGCTTTGTGATCTATATGGACCTCATGGAAAACCTGGTCTAGCTGCTGGTCTGTTGCCTCTGTATGATCTGCTTGTGCGTATCTTCAGGGAGAATATTGCTCCAAGTGGAGGGAACAACGATGCTATCAGAAGCTCCTTGGTGGATCTCCTTATCTTCTCTCATGATTGTGCCACGTCTACCGATCCGGATAAAGATTTCTCTCTTGATGTGATGGACTTTATCTTCAATGAGATGTACGATGCTATGGTCAGCAAGGGTTCTCTTCCGTACGCCCCTTTCATCATGAAGCTTATCATTGACACTTGCAAGGGTCAGGATTTCAGCAGTAAGTGTGTGTCTCACAAGGTCAAGAAGCTCTATGTGAAGCAGAACAAGCCAGCACCAGCTCCTGTTGGTCCCGATTCTTTCATGAGAGATGCTCGTTCTAGTGTGCCAAGTGGCAAGTTTGTGTCCAAGGATGTGCCCAAGAGAGTGAAGAAGTTGAGCTGGTTTCAGAAGCATGTCCTTTGCATGAAGGTTGAGATTCATCGTGAGAACTATGAAGCTTATTGTGAGCGCAAGGCTGTTCTTGATACTCAGTGTGAGATTCTTCATAAGCTCAGTGGGGACCAAGCTACTCTTTCTCCTGCTCCTCCTCCCATTGCCTACAACAAGTGGCACTCCGAGACCTATGATTGGGGCACAATGGAGAAGTCTCTCTATGTTGGTCGCACCACTTGTGTTGATGATGAAGATGAAGATGAAGAGGAAGAGGAAGAGGAAGAGGAAGAGGAAGAGGACGTGGAAGATGATGAGGAAGGAGAGTTTGAAGAAGATGATGAAGAGGAGGAGGACTATGAGGAGGACGAGGACGACGACGACTTTGAGTGACTTCTTGGGGCGTGTAGTATGCTCTTGTCCCTTTTTGGTGTCTTGATGCCAAAGGGGGATAAGTTGTTCTAGTAGGATTTCTCGTTGGGATTTACTTTGGTGTGGGAGCTGCTTCCGTTTTCTCGTTTGTGAACTTATCATTATCTTGTGCTTGGTGAACTTTCTTTAGGTTTGAACTATTGTGTGTGGAACTTGTTTAAGTTTGTTTGCTTAATGTGTCTATGCTCATATTGTTATTGTCAAACTTGTTTTATTGCTTATCTCTAGAGGGAGCTTCATTTGAACTTATGCATATCTTTAGGGGGAGCTCTCTTGCTTAATTGATCTTACTATTGTAAATCCTAGTGTTGTCATCTAACACCAAAAAGGGGGAGATTGTTAGGGCATTTTCTAGCCTCCCTAGTTTTGTGTGTTAGTTGACAACACCAGGACATTTTACTAGTGTTTTTGTGCAGAAAGTTGGCCGGATTTTTTGGCCGGATATTTCCAAAACTGGGCTGGATAATCCGGCCTCCCCGGAAAATGGCTAAGGACCAGAAGCAGCAAGATGCGCGTCACCCAGATCTTGGGGCAGATATTTCGGCCGGATTTTTCCAAATCTGGGCCGGATAATCCGCCCCCCTGGAAAACGACTAAGGACCAGAAGAAACCCAGATGCGCGTCACCCAGATCTGGGGGCGGATATTTGGGCCGGATATTTCCAGATCTGGGCCGGATAATCCCCCCCCCCCCCCCCCCGTGAAAACGACTAAGGACCAGAAGAAACTCAGATGCGCGTCACCCAGATCTGGGGGTGGATATTTGGGCCGGATATTTCCAGATCTGGGCCGAATAATCCGCCCCCCGTGAAACGACGAAGGACCAGACGCGCGTCACCCAGATTCCTGGCCGGATTTTTCGGCCGGATTATTCCAGAAGTGGGCCGGAATATCCGGCTGCCGGATTATCCGGTTCAAGTTTGGGCCGGATAATCCGGCCCCTGGCGGCTGCAATGGACACATTTCGGGAAGGGGTATTTATACCCCTTCCTCTCTTCCTCCCCTGCTTGCTCGTCCTCATCAAGAACAAGACACTATTTGGAGCCAACCTCACTGCAAGATCTCCACCCTCAACCACCCAAAGTCTTAGATCTTTGGAGGATCGAAGGAGGAGATCCCGATCTACATCTCCACCGAAGGAATTTCTTTTTCCCCTCCTTTTGCTTGAGGGATTTGCTCCTAGTGGTTCTTTGGAAACACTAGGTGGTTTGATTCGAGTTTTCTCTAGTATTTGTGGATTCTAGCCTCCGTGGCTTTCTTGGGAGCCTCCAATTCAGTTGTGGATGTGTGCCCCAATCTCCGTGTAAGGGATTCGGTCAGTTCCCCCAATACCACCGCTTAGTGGAACGAGCTAGCCTCCGTGGCTTGCTCACCGGAGAACAAGGTGAGCCTCCGTGGCGTTGGTCGACTCCGTGTCACCACACCTCTCCAACGTAGACGTACTTCCCCTCAAAAGGAAGGAACTACGGGAATACATCCTTGTGTCTCCGGTCTCCGCTCCTCGGTTATTTCTTACTCGAACTCGCTTACTTGCTTACTTGTTTACTTGTTCACTTGCTTGCTTGCCACTTAGGAAATTCACCTAGTTGCACATCTAGAGAATTTACTTTGTGTCAAGCCTAAAAATTGAAAAAGGTAAAAATTTTGTGTAGCGCCTATTCACCCCCCCCCCCTCTAGTCGCCCGTGAGATCCTTTTCAGGAAGATAGCAAATCCGACCACTACGTCCCCATGAGCTGAAAACAGTGTCACAAAACGAGAAGTGTTTTGAAGGTTTTTGAAAGGTAGCACATGAAAATTTACTTAGAATGGCTTACAAATATCATGCATAGGAATTTATAGTGGACACAATGGCAAACTTGGTTTTTAGGAGTTGGATGCATGAGTAGAGCTCATACTCAGTACAAAATGAGGGCTAGCAAAAGACTGGGAGCGACCAACTAAGAGAGCAATAATGGCCATAATCATGCAAAGCGACAAAGCAACATTAAAAGAAGCATAAGATGGCATCAAAAGTCAAAAACTAAATGATCATAAAGGCTATTGGCGACTTTGGAAGAGTCTAACATGTGTGAGCATGCGCCAAGTCAACCCAAATAAAGCATTAATGAGAAAACCAAAATAATGCTTCCAAATAATAAAAACAACGCATGATTTTTTCAAAGGCTCATTAAGCAATCTCAATTATTTGAGACAAGTCATGCTACAGCAAAACCACTAAGAATGCTATCAAAAAGACATCAAGCACGACATGCAAAAGCCTAGCCCGCAGTCTACACAAGCTCCTTCTTGTACCACTTTTTTGCATAAAGCTTTTTCTCTTTTCAAACACCATTTGAACTTTTTATAAACACCTCTTTTGATGAAAACCAATAAAGATCAGAGGCAAAAACACACCTTGATAAAAATATAAAACAAGATCTGAACACAAATCAAGGCGAAAAATGCAAGCTAAACCCAGTAGCAGAAAAAGAGAACACTCGTTGAAACAATAAGAGTGAAAAACAGAGTGTTCTTGGCAAATGAAAAACGGAGTTCATCTCCCTCCAAAACAACATGATGTGATCAAACCATTTATTGCAGAAAATAAAACTAAACTAATAATGAAAACTAAAACAACTGACGCTCCAAGAAAAACGCATAGTGCATGAAGCAATAAAAATATAGTGTCTTGAAAGGTGACCTGATTTTTGCCGATGAAGAAGGGGTGCCTCGGGGGCATCCCCAAGCTTTGACACTTGTACTTCTTGGATATTTCTTGGGGTGATGCATGGGCATCCCCAAGCTTGAGCTTTTGTCCATTCTTCAACTCATCTCATCATTCTCCAATCCCTACACTTGAAAACTTCCTTCATACAAAACTAAACACAAATCTATTAGCAACATTAGTGTAAGCATAACATATATTCAACCTCTTTTTGCTTCAGGTTTCAACTCAAAACCACCACATATAAAGAATATACTACTGTAGAAACTTCCCAAAAGGTTCCATGATCAAAAGAACTCAAAAAGAAAGCGATAAAGCGGCAAACACAAATATTGGCAGAAATCTGTCAAAACTGAACAGCTGACAAAGGTCGAATTTTTGAGGGGTTTTCTGTTGCTCAAATCAAAAAGTGTTCATCTAACAAAAGTTTGGATATAACCTGGGGCATATGCACAAGAAATCGCAGGTCCAAAAGATATACAGAGAATGTTCACGAATTTTTACGGTGCAGCACCGAAAACAGTTTCAGAACAACAACATCCCCAAATCTTACCTCACTCAAATTAGAGGCTTCTCTTGGCACAAAAACGAAATAAAAAGGATAAGGAGTGGTTATTACAGTAGTAATAACTTCCAAGGCTCAAATAAAAGAAAAAGTACTGAAAATAAACAATGGGTTATCTCCCAAGAGTGCTTTTCTTTAACGCCTTTGAGCTAGGCGCTGTAATTTGCAAAGATGCTCATGCGGGCGCCATATAAAAGCTTGAGGCAAAGGCGCCATATAGGAACTTAAAGCAATAGAGAGCATCAAAAAGCAAATGTGAAAGACATTTATATCTGAACCACTTCCTATGCATAGGAATCTTGCAAGAAAATAAATCAACGAGGCACATAGTAGCAAGCATGGATAGATAAAACAAGTGCCACTTCAAGATTTGCAATATAAAGAGGGGAAACTTAATATTGTTGAGATCCATCAAACCATGTTTCCCTCTCTCATAATAACTTTCAGTAGCATCATGAATAGAACTAACAATATAGCTATCACATAAAGCATCCCTATCATGAGCCACATGCATAAAAGAATTAATACGCACCACAGGAACAATAGTAGTAGGAGCAGATTCAACAGAATAATTATTCTCATCACCATAATCATCATAAATAGGAGGCATATTGTAATCATAACTAATTTTATCCTCAATAGTAGGTGAATTGAAAATATTATACTCATCACCATAACCATCATAAACTAGAGGTTTAGTATCATCACAAGCTAAAGAACAGCTATTTTGCAAAGCATATTCTTCAAACATATCATCATAAGAAGGAACATCACATATGGGAGATAAAATATTATCAGAATAAACTTTCTCCACTAAAGCTGGGGAACTAAAAATATCATGCTTAACAAAACCAGCTTCCCCAAGCATAGACTTTTCTATAGCATTAGCAACAACAGTGTTCAAAGCATTCATACTAACAACACTATTAGCATGCAAATTAAGCTCCAAAGGTTTTTCAATTTTCTCTTCAAACACTTCATATCTAAACTCAGGAAAAAGATTACAGAACTCTTTGTTTTCCATTAAGCCTAACTAGTGAAAATAAAAACAAGAAACAAAAAGATGTAATTGCAGAATCTAAAGGAAATAACTCTGAGCACTCACACAGGAGGATGCGAGTACCTTTTACCTTACCTCCTCGGCAACGGCGCTAGAAAAGAGCTTGATGTCTACGCACTTCTATTCTTGTAGACACTTGTTGGGCCTCCAAGTGCAGAGGTTTGTAGAATAGCAGCAAGTTTCCCTTAAGTGGATCACCCAAGATTTATCGAACTCAGGGAGGTTAGTGGTCAAAGCTATCCCTCTCAAGCAACCCTGCAATTACGATACAGAAAGTCTCTTGTGTCCCCAACACACCCAATACACTTGTCAGATGTATAGGTGCACTAGTTCGGCGAAGAGATAGTGAAATACAAGTGGTATAGATGATTATAAGTAGTAAATACAATCTGGAATAAAAATCGCTGCGAGCAAACAAGTAACAAAACAGCAAGTAAACGGTGTGCAAAGCTTGGAAACAAGGCCTAGGGATCATACTTTCACTAGTGGACACACTCCCAACAATATAACATGATTGAACAAATAAACAACTTCTCTTCACTATGGTACTCTGAATTACTCTCCTATTGAATAACACTAATCATTGCGTAGTGGCTACAGAAGCACCCCTTGAAGTTCATCAAGTACTTGACAAACACCACTCATAGAGATATCCAAATCAGATCACAACTCAAGATAGATATTATTGCAACTTAGACCAAGTACTAACATGGTGCACACACTGTCAACATTACACCATGAAAGGAGGAATAGATCACTTCAATACTATCATAGTAATAATTATTCTCATAATCCATAAGAGATCACAATCATAGCCTAGACCAAGTACCACCATGATGCACGCACTGTCACCATTACACCATGGCAGGAGGAATAGATTACTTTAATAATACCACTAGAGTACACATAATATCTGAATAATAACATCTACTTGTTCAACATGATACAAAGCTCACGATCACATAAAGATCACATCATGGGAG
This sequence comes from Dactylis glomerata, assembly GCA_007115705.1. NCBI lineage: Eukaryota > Viridiplantae > Streptophyta > Magnoliopsida > Poales > Poaceae > Dactylis > Dactylis glomerata. The sequence goes on along the minus strand of QXEO01000483.1, from coordinate 1,021,241 downwards.
AGAGAGGTGAACCACATAGCTACCGGTAGAGCCCTCAGCCCCGGGGATGAACTACTCCCTCCTCATCATAGGAGACAGCAAGGTTGATGGAGATGGCGGTGAGGTCGATGGAGACGGCGGAGACGGCGATGGAGACTGATGGAGATGGCTCCAGGGGCACTTCCCCATCCCGGCAGGGTATCGGAACAGAGACTTTTGTCCCCCGAAATTCGTCGGTGGTGGCGGCGAAGCTGCGGAACTGTTTCTAGAAAATTGCCGACTCCTTTAGGGTTTTCCGTCTCGAGGCTTTATATAGGCGAAGGGGCGTCGTTAGAGGGGGAGCCAGGCGCCCTCACACGGGGCTCGCGCGGCCAGGGGCCTGGCTGCGCCACCCCTGTGTGTGGGGCCCTGGTGGCCCCCCTCCTACTCTCCTTCAGATCTCTGGAAGCTTCTGGGTAAAATAAGACTTCAGGAACTTGTTTCGTCCAATTCCGAGAATATTTCCTGTGTAGCTTTTCTGAAACACAAAAACAGCAGAAAACAGGGAACTGGCACTGTGGCATCTTGTTAATAGGTTAGTTCTGGAAATCGCATAAAAACACCACGAAGTGTAACGAAACAATAGGCAAATGGTGTAAAAACAAGCATGGAGCATCAAAAATTATAGATACGTTTGAGACGTATCAACGTGCTTCAGCAATAAAATCATCATTAAGCTCAATATAAGCATCATCATCATAATCATCACTAGGACATTCCCTAGACTCAGGTGAACTAACAGGTGTAACAGTGGTGTTTCCCAACTTAGCTCTAGCAATAGTAGCATCTAAAAAGGAACCTAGTGAACCACTCTCATCAAGCACAGTAGAAGCATCATCTAAATTATCAGTGGCATTTTCAATCTCAGCAGAAGTAGTAGCAGTAGCGTGTGGGTGTGGTGGTGTAAGCAACTTACTCATAATAGACGGTGAATCAAGAGCAGCAGAGGTGTTAAGAGTCATACCTCTTCTTGTAGTGGATGGCAATATAGAAACTTTTCTATCACGAGGTTTACCCATGATGAAGGGATTGCAGCGAACAATATGAATACCAAGTGAACTTCTAAATAAAGCTATGCTCCCCGGCAACGGCGCCAGAAAATAGTCTTGATGACCCACAAGTATAGGGGATCGCAACAGTCTTCGAGGGAAGTATTACCCAAATTTATTGATTCGACACAAGGGAAGCCAAAGAATATATGTAAGCCTTAACAGATGAGTTGTCAATTCAGCTGCACCTGGAAACAGTCTTGCTCGCAGTGGTTTATCAGTAGCAATAGTTTTATAGTGGTGACAGTAGTGAAACAGTAACAGCTGTAGTAAAATAGCAGCGGTAATAGTAACAGTAGTAAACAGTAGGAACAAATACTGTAGGCATAGGGATGAATTACGGGTGTTGCATGGATAAGATAATTCATGAAATCAATGAGACATGGGCATTGCAGATAAATAATGATAAAGCATCCTAGTACAAACAATCATAGGCATGTGTTCCATATATAGTCGTACGTGCTCACAAGGAGAAACTTGCACGGCATCTTTTGTCCTACCAGCCTGTTGCAGCAGGGCCTCAAGGGAAACTACTGGTAATTAAGGTACTCCTTTTAATAAAGTACCGGAGCAAAGCATTAGCACTCGGTGAACACATGTGATCCTCACATCATAGCCACCCCCTCCGGTTATCCCAATTTCTGTCACTTTGGGGCCTCGGGTTCCGGATAACAATATGTGTATACAACTTGTAGGTAAGACCATAAACAACAAGTATCATCATAGAAATAATAACATGTTCAGATCTTAAATCATGGCACTCGGGCCCAAAGTGGCAAGCATTAAGCACAACAAGTTGCAACAATGTCATAGGCACTAAATAAAGATACTAGGCACTATGCCCTAACAATCTCATATCAAATTACATGAACAATCTCATCCAATCCCTACCATCCCCTCACCTACAGCGGGGGAATTACTCACACATGGATGGGGGAGTCATGGATGGTCGATGGAGGAGCGTCGGTGATGATGGTGATGAAGATCTCCTCCAAATCTCCATCCCGGCAGGGTGCCAGAATGGAGTTTCTGGTTCCAAATCGCGGTTTCTGATGGCGGTGGCGCAGCGGAAGTCTATCTGGGGAAAACGCCGTCTCCCCGATATTATATCGTCAGAGGGTATATGTAGGCGAGAGGGGAGGCCGAGAGGATGGCTGGGGCCTCCTCACGCCAGGGTGGCGCGACCAGGGCTGGGTCGCGCCACCAGTGTGTGAGGGGCCCTCAGGCCTCCTCTCCCTCCTATCTTCTGGCTCCGTGGGTCTTCTGGTGAAATAGGATTTTTCATGATTTTTCCCGAATTTTTACTGAAAGTTGATTTCTGCACAAAAATGAGACACCAGAGCAATTCTGCTGAAAACTGTGTCAGTCCGTGTTAGTTGTATTCAAAACACACAGATTAGAGGAGAGACAATAGCAAAAGTGTTCGGGAAAGTAGATACATTTTGGATGTATCAAGCGTTACCCAGCAAGTTCATATAGGTAATAAGGTGTTTGATGCACTAACTACAGCCTTAGACCCAAGAGTCATTCGGCAATACAAGTTTTCATAAACATTTCTTCAGGAGGTTGATTTTATTCTGAAAACTATGCCCAACAGCCAACACAGGGTATTAGTGCCTTGAGAGCACCTTTTCTGCAATGTTCGTAGCTCCTTCCCAAAACAAGGGGTAACATGTCATATCCTTTTACACTCTGCAGAGGTGTGTCCTTCCAAAAGAGATCAAAGCCTTACTGCACAATCGGGCGATCTTTCCCGTCCACACTTCCTAGGTGTGGGGCCCAGTCGTTGATCCAAGCCATTCACTGCCTTCTCCGCACAACGCATGCCCACCCAATTCACACAGAGCGGGTTTAGCCCCTGATATTCACCCCCAACGATGAAGTACCTAGGCGCCTCTTGCGGACCATCATAGACACCAGTTGTCGTGGGAACTAAGGGGTCCCACCCATGTGCATGTAGTCTCGCAAGACCTACAGCGAACGGTAGCTGGCTGTCCATTGATATGCGAACGAGAGAAGGTACAGATGACTTTCCCGTCCCATTCTAAGTCTCTTGGATGACACGGTTTTTACGGCGCAAGAATAACTGCAGCATTGGTTATAAGCTCCTAGGGTTAACTTTCCCGTGCAAGTGGAACCTCCACCACAACAATCTTACCGTGGTTCCACCTGCCAGTCATCCTAGGTTATCACCACTTAGGTCGATAACCACTAGTCATATTAATTATGAAATGAGAGCCTTTTGCTTTTTGATGCAGTAATAATACCACAGGTATATTTGCAAGTAATTTGATAAACATAATCAAGAGAGATGAGCAAGAGTGAACTTGCCTTTTTGACTGCAAGATTATGCAAGTCAAGGTCTTCGATACGTAAGAAATCCAAATACTGAAATAGCAGCATCATCTGGTAGAGATGATGTTAAAAGAACTGCAGCATGATATGCATCATATATGCTATGCATCGCTCTAAGCGTAACCAAACCCTGATGGTTTGTTATTATTGAGTTGTGATGAGTTCTAGTGATGTGTTGCACTTTTAAGTTTGATTGCACACACAAGGTTGTTAAGGATTTTTAGGTTAACTGACAATTCTTCAAAAGCAGTAGAATAAAGCTTTAAACAAGAGTTATTGCAAAAGATAGGTATAGCAATAGGTGAAAACTTGAAAGTAACACTTTTAAGTGGTATCATATTATTAGCAAACAAGTAGTTGATTATGGACATGCAAAGTTGAGATAATTCTTATTTGATAAGAATACCCATTTGGTCTTAGGGTTGACAACAATCTTAACACACAATAGAATTACTTATGTTCCAACTGAATGGAATGGTTTGTTACTTACTTTAAATGTCTCTTGAAAGAATAACATTTGAAGAACATATTTATTACTGAATAGTAGTACTACACATAAGGTTTAGTGTTCTAGGGTTTTACCATGATTCTATCAGAATCAGTGAGTAGTTATTAAGTGGAATATAGCAAAGAAGCAAATTAAGGTTTATTCAAACTTGGAAGATTTTAATGAAGCATGTAGTGATTAGCACCCAATTAGTTAGTCATGAGTAAGTAGTGCTAAAGTAAACAGTTCATGGTTGATTCTAGAGTTGTTAACACTTTTAACATGCAAAGGTCATTACTTGAATCTAGGCAAGAATGAGTGTGATGCTTATTTGGTATGTTCTTAAAAAGAATTACTTTTGAAGAACACAAGCCTTAATGGACATATTTTTATTACTTAAAGGAATGGTGATTAAGTGATGGCAGATGGTAACAGTTTTTAAGTTGCAACAAAGGTGTTGCAAATAGTTAGTTGACTAAGGTATACCATGTTGAAATAGAATAACAAACTAGCCACTCATGGTTGAATTAGGAAGTATGGCTAGACTAGAACACTGAGGTAGTTATTGTTTTTTTTTGAAACTAGGTAGTTATTGGTTTTAGTACTAAAAGAAATGATAGGTGTTATATGTACTTCAAAAGAATAACTTTTGAAGAACATGTACCTTAATTAGTATTAGCAATAGAATTTCATTTTAAGTTTCAATTCTTATTCAGAAATAATTGGGAAAGCTTGGTTATTTATGTTCCTAGGTTTTCAGGGTTGAATCCAAATTTTAAGTTACCTCTTAATAAAACAATGGATGAAAATAACTTAGAATTAAGTAATAACACTAATACACAAGTTTTAATATATTCAAAAAAATTCCTAAAGTTTAGTACTTAAAAATTATTTAGGAAAATAGATTTAAGTTTTTAAGTTGTTAATAGAAAAGTTTTAAATTTATTCTTTGAATAATGGAATCTTGTTTCAGTAAATTAATTCGAGTTTATAAACATTTATTTTTCATTTAGAAAAGTTATTTGATTCCTAAATTTGTTTCAAATTCATGTTCAATAATAGTACTTAAACATGTTTTAAAATTTCACTCAAAATTATTGTACACAAGTATGAAATGTTATAATATAAACAGATAGATCTTCTTTTTAGGATCATTTTGATATATCATTCATATTTTTCTGAATTCAGATGAGTTAGATATGATTTTTCTAAGTTTCAGTTATTTTCTGGAATTTCTGAAATAACAGACAGATTCATATTATACCGAGCTAACCCCTAGCCATAGCGACTGACTAGTGGGACCGAAGCCTGGTCAGCTGCCACATAGGCATTTGACCTGGTCAAACCAGATGACGTGGAAGCCTATGACGCCATCGCTCCAGGAACTCACTGATGGATTTCAAATTCGACAATTCAAGTCAAATTGAGTTAAACGAATTGGTGCTTCAGCTTCGGAGGAGCAAGACGAGCACTATGGTGCAAGCGCCGCCATTTTTTGGTCACTGAAGCTTGCTCCGGTGAGCTCGACTGCGGCGGTGCACGGCGGTCGACGGTGACAGCGAGCTATGTCGAGTCCTACAACTCGGTAAGATGCTCAGGAGACGTGGATTCTCACCTGGATGCTTCCAAGGTGCTCGCCGGAGGAAATCAGGGGCGGAGATGACCGCAACTTTGCCGATTCTGGCGAGTTCCTGCAAAGAAGAACGGCGAAAATCCGCCGATTAAACGAGATCCAGAGCGATTCCTTTAACAGGGCTGCCTATCTCATCATGGCGGAGCTCTGGGGTCTCTTATCGTGGCTTAGGGAGGCTTATTCCGGCGAGGTGAAGTTCACCGGAGCTAGGGTTTTGGTTACCTGCAAGAACTCGAGAGAGAAAGAGAGAAGGGTGCGGTTCTAGGGTTTCCTTGGCGGCGGAGGGCTTCTTATAGCCGACCTGGGGCGGCGGCCTTCATCTCGTATGTCCAGGAGACGGCGGTCGATCGAGTGCCTGGAGAAGCTCCACCGAGCTGCCTCCATCCCGAGGTTGAAGATGGCGAAGGGGTAAGTTGGGCTGGCTAGTGTTGGGCTGCGTCAGCTGGGCTTTGCCTAGGCAAGTTTTCTCCCCTATTTTTTCTGTTCATTTCTTTTCTTTTATTTTCTGTTTTCTGTTTTGGACATGCTAACTAATATTTGATTTCTGTTTTTGCAGGGATTTGAACTGAGGTTTCTCATAAATAAATTTAGTTGTTCAGTAGTACAAAATAATGTATAAAGTTAGATTTATATGTAATAGCATCTAAAACACTTTAAGTAATATTAAGGTTTGCATAAGAATCTAGATAGAAGTGATTTTAAAATGTCATGTTCTTTGTTTTAATTTTTAATATTTTTCTAGGACTGGATTAATTTGCTAGATGATTAAGTAACAACTATATCTATGTTTGGATGAAAATAGAGTTACTATAAATGGTTATTCATACCATTGGATTTCATGTCTTAAGCATATGATTATGATTTTATGCTTATCACTACTTTGCTACATAATTTCATGGGGTTGTTACATGGAGTTATACCAATGGCATTAATTAATTTCTTTATACTTAACTTGAAAATACAAACTACCTCTCTTTTACAAAGAAGATCTCTTTATCTGGGGTCCACATACATAACAAGAGGTGAGTGGTTTACTAGGTAATGGTTTGGACTCCTATTAGCAGGGTTATTACTTGGAAACAATTATTTGGTTAACGGTATAACAAGATTGTATGGTTGGCTTATGATCACAAGTGTTGCATAAGTAGGAATGATGCTTGGGTATGAATCCCCAAGTAAATGGATAAGAGGTTATGGAATTGGATAGATAGCTATCCCACTCAACCAGGAAATAGTGTTCCCTCTGAAATGTGCTCAATGCAACAAAGGATCTATAGACTAACTAAGTTTCTAGATCAGGGCTTATGATCTGCTCAACCTATATCCAGATAATTCTATCAAAGAAACTTGTACACAGATCAAGGTATCTCCTATAACTTTAACAAGATGGTTATCTCCTAAGTGAGATGTGTTTAAGTTGGACTCCTACTCCACACTTGGTTTTAGGATGATATCTGCTTATCAGACTAGGTTTTATAACTAACCTAATTATCTTCATCAGCAAGCATAATCATGTACTAGACATGATCATACTATTTCCTTCATCAATTCCCTCTAACAAGGATTTATCTTGGTTGTACCTTCCTTCTGAGATTAAGGATATAATCTCCCCTTTGTGTGATTCATATAGGCTCTACTCCACTTCATAACTCTATAAGTCTAGGTATTGTTTATACTTCCTAAGGATGGTTCTAGTCTAGAACAGAATTAGGGTTTAGGATGTGATCTCCCCTATATCAATGACTTGTCCTAGTTAGAATTGGAGTAGTGTCTAAAGTCTCCTAGTTGGCCTTTATAGGAATGGATCTAATGTTCTTAAGTGATCTCACCTAGAGTTAAGGCAAATCTTATAATCAAACTGGCATTGAGTTAACCTTTCCACTTCTCATATGTGGACTCACTAGATTAGGACATAAGAATATAGAATAGATCATGATTTAAGAATAAAACTTGTGTTGACTTCTTAAGCATAAAAGAAGTAGGGTTTAAAGAATACCATGATGATCTTGGTGTGAATAAATAGTTGGTTCTAAAATGGCGTGTCAAGCATTTTAGTTGTACCTCACTTAACTCTCTTTTAGTTGTTGTAACTATAACTACCCAAAACAAGAATTTTAACAAAGGTCATATTGAAGTTTATCGCGCTCTAGTTGATGAGGTACTTCAATTCCATCAACTCAAGTAAAACTCCAATCACTTTGATATGTTTTATTTAAATGCGTGAAAATTACCCAAATTTTCTATGCATGAAATGCAATGCACACATCTAGTGCCTCTATTTTGTAACCTCTAATCCTGGGATATTACATTGTCGTTCGCATTTTGATCGCGGGAAGCGGCAGTCATCGGCTCTATTTCCCGAAGGCGTGCAAAGATTACACTAATGACGTGCCAAGATTACCGATGGCGGCATCGGCTCTATATCTTTACTATTAAAGCGAAAACCGGTGTCCGGTGTCACACTTTCAAATTCCGATGATACCCTCAGATAGGACACCAAATTACCCACCATTGCCATCTCACTTATCGCCCTTATCCCGGGAAATCCCTCGCCCTTATCATGGAAAATAGCAACAAACTCTTCCAATCTAATCTCTACAACAAAAAGTGTCAATCATCGATTGTCAACGATCGGCCGTTTCCTTCCGTCGAGCGGCCGTCACGCACGCGTCCAGCAGTTCCGCTTCTTTCGCCTCCCGTTCATAATTTTCGCCTAGAAATCAAATCCCCAAAATACCAGAGTCTCACCCCGTAATACTCGCAACCCTGGACATACGAGTATACCGTAGTATAATTCTCATGATCTCGCAGCCCCGTGGTACTCCAATGACGCGGACGCCGGCGTCCCGCCGGCAACCTCATATCGGCACGGCGCTTCACCTCCACGGGAATAAGTAGACTGTCTAGACGAGCAGGTCACGCCGACCGCCGATGACTTCCTATCGGCATGCCGCTTCACCAGCAGGGTCACCGCAGCCATGAACTACGACACCGAAGAAGAGGGCACAAGATTAATTAAGGAGCTTCAGGGCAATGTGCAGGCTAAATCTCGAAATAGCAAGGCAATAAATGAGAAGTTTTTCAGTTGGTCTTGACACCAATGGGCGGCGGTAATGGCAGCTTGCTAATTGGGTACGGCGAGCGGACGACTCATACTACATATTCTCCATCGGCATGATATTCGGTACGGCGACTCGGCGAGCCGGTCAGCGCGACTCCAACTAGCTCGTCCTCCACAACAACTACCACCTCTGCGTGTAGCAATGAAGTTTATATATGTTCTCCGGCGGCTGTCGCTGACGACATGGCCGACGTGCCAGTGGCGGGCAATAATTCATCAACGCATGTCTCTCTGTCCCATCCCTTTCACGCTGAGCTCCTTGCTGGTTCGGAACTTGTCTGCTCGTCGCGCATCAGCACTTGAGTCCTCACCTGTAGTCCTATTCTCTGGCGTTGTCATTCATAGCAGCTATGCCACCGCCGGTGAAGAAACTGGCCGATGTCGCCAGCAGTCGGCGCGGTGACGCTGCTCGTCTCGCCGGTGTTCTTCTTTTTTCCTATGGCGATGACGACCGTGAGGCTCAAGCTGCAGACCGTGGCAGATGGTGTAGCCGCTTCGCCGGAGACAAGGCATCAAGGTTTCTGTAGCAAAAGAATTACTACGCCGTTCATATTAGTTGGATGCGAGTATTACGGGAAAGGATTCTCTGTCAGAATTGTTTTTCAGCCTAAGCTAGACACGGAACGGCAGAGTTAATTTACAGAACCGTTGGATAGACGCCAGTACGTCGGGCGACGGATGGTCGCACGGCTTGGGCACAGGCAAGCCGTGTCGTCCGGGCCAAGCCCAACGATCTCGTCGGAAGAAACAGGAACGCGAGCGACGCCCTGCTGGTGCTTTTTTCGTCTCATCTGTATTGGCGGCACAGCAGCGGACGTCGCCGGCGAGGGCCCTGGTCGCCGCAGGACCACACGTATCGATCCAGATGATACGCGACACCGTGCCCAACCACCTCATCGACGTCGCAAGTCCATGCTTGGCATGTCACGGTGCTGAGAATTTTGATGCTTGGGCTGCTGTTGGCCTACGATGTTGTCAAACATATCGGCAGCCAGAGCCGAACATTGTAGCGTCAGGGATCCCTCCACTGCGTGCTGGACAACCATACATAATTAGATGTGGTCATTATTTTGGTTCTCTCGCGCAGCGAAGCCTCATACATGCATTTACATCCGGCGCTTGCTGGGTATTTCTATTATTCAGCATGTTAGAGTGGACTACTCGGTCAGCTCGGCTACTGCTAGCTTCCTGGTAACGGTGAAGAGGCACGATCATCATTCAAGTAATAATAGCATTGGATGTAATTGTCTAAATTTAAATAATCAGAGGATCTACTTTGATCTCTTTTGGCTGCAGCACATGCCCAAGCGCACCCGTTTGGATCGTGGCGTCCCTGGTCTCCTTTGTTCCTTTTTTTCTTCTTCAACGTTTTGCCGATAGATCAGACCAGGAAACTGATGCTGCTCTTCTATCCCGAATGAGCTGATGTTTTAGCTAGGTGGCGCGCAGAGCACAACCATCAAACAAAATATATTGTAAGAGCATATGCGTTGGTGGGTTGATAAGTAGAAAAAAGCACCACTATTACTTGAGAGACCACGAGTTTACGATCCAATGGTCGTCGGGGAGATAGATGCTAGCAACACGGAGTACAAGCTCGCTGTCAGGACTATAGAAATAAAAAAGGTTAAAATAAGAAAAACTCCTATTTTTTAAGTTGACAAGGAAGAAAATACACCACTATTAGTTGAGAGACCACAAGTTGATTGATCCGAAGGTCGTCATGGACAGGATGCTAGCAATGCGGAGTACAAGCTCGCTGCCAGGGATATGCACGCTATCAGTTCCGCGCTGCTGGCAATCATAATTTGGTGTACCCAAAGAGGTAGTGAAGTTTTTCTATCCCCAATCTCCGCCGAATAGTAAATTCTAGCACTTGTTCCCTGAAACACCGACGAGGAGACAAAAAGGAAAGTGCGAGGGATGGATGCATGGAAATGATGTAGAGGAGGGAGCAGCAGACCAAAGCGGCAACCTATTTCCCCTTTGGATCCTGTGAGGAGGGTTTTTTGAGTGGGGGAGAATGTCGGTGAAGGAAACTATGGAGGGGGAGACAAATAGAGAGAGAAAGGAGAGAGAGGGACATGGAGAGAGAAGGGGAGGGTAGAGAGGGAGAAAGGTGACTTCCTGGTGCCCCTTTGCGATAGAAGAAGTACTGGTCAAGTCGTTGCACTAGCACACTTTTGTGTTGGTGACCAGGGCTTGCTTTTGTGATATGGACCAAGAGTCCCAAGGGATCTGAAGGTGAACCTAAGAATTAATATGAGAGTGAACGATAGAAGGCGTCCTTAATGAGCTTTACCTAGGGAATCAAATCTCACGAACCCTCGGGTCCTGGTGATGACACCCCCCCCCCCTTTCCCCACCGTTTCTCACAAAAAAAATAAGGACAAAAAGGGAGGTTGGACATGGACCTCGCCAAAGAACTTGCCTCTTAGACCTTGTAGCAAATTTTTTGTGTTATTTTAGTATCATTGCAACATTTTTTCCACGGTGGTTAAGAACATGCGAAGGATCATGCTGTGAGAGGGAGCATCACGAGATCAGGAGAGACGAACGAGGACCAGGATGAATGGATAAGGCTTTGTTTGGTGGTGTGTGGGCCCATTGAAGACGTGTCGTATGACCGAATAGGACGATCATGTCGATTACCGAAGGTACGCGAGCAATTTTTAAACAAAAATATATATAAGATCCGCTGCAACGCGCGGGCATTAAGCTAGTCACACTAATGACGTGCCAAGATTACCGATGGCGTCATCAGCTCTGTTTCGCCGGCTTTGCGCACCATATCTCTGAATTGTGACACCATGAGCATTATTCGACTAACTTTTTGTTTAAAACAGATTATTCTCTGTGAATTTGTCAAGAACCCTTCAAGATCATGTTGCTATGCTGCCTCACCAAGTCAAGAAAATCAAATCTCCTCAAGCGTCGTTTCTTCTTTTCTTCTGCCATAGTTTTATTTTGCTGGTAGCGAAGGAGCAAGATTCTGGAGTTTGACCGCCTCAGCTGCCACAGTCAATTTTATGGAATGATGCGCAAGTTTGTGACCTTGTGAGAATTTTGAGTGACCCTCCGGCAAATATCTAGGCATAGGACAAGAAAAACAAAAGGAAGTTGCAATAACTAGGCCCCAGGTCGTGTGGTCGCCTTATGTCGACAGAAAAACAAAAAAGAAGTTGCAATTTTGACTGTTACCCCCGGCGGATCTAAGATCGGTAATCAGGTTAACGGGCCCACACGACCAGGGCCCAGCAACAGTCAAATTGCGCAATGCAACCTCTTTACCCCCCCAAAGCTGGGTTACAGGCTCACGCTACTGAGCTCGGCGAAGGAATCAACGGATCCAACCTTATAAACTGGTGAGGAGCATCTTAAAATACCGATGTGGGACTAAATGCGGCCCGCTCCTTCCATCTCTTCTCGTCGTCTTCTCCGTGAGACCATCCGCCGGCGCCCCTCCGACGCTCCCTCTGCACGGCCGCCTCGCGCCCTCCCTGGGGCGCCGTCGCCGGGCGCGCGCCTGTACTTCGACCTCGACGCGGCCCCATACCCATACGTCTCGCCGCAAGCGTCCGCGCCACGAGCTCCGACGGCCTCCTCCTCCTCGACCTGGCAGAGACCCGCCACTGCCTCCTTGCCCCTCCGCACATCCCCGATACCATCGACAGCGCACAGTTACAGTACCTAGCCGCGGCTGGCGCCGCCTCCCAGCTGGACGCCGCGCGCTTCGTCTGCAGCAGGGCAGGGGAGTGGGATGAGCGGCAGCTGTTCGTCATTTCCGTCCAGGATGCTCTCGGTTGGCAGCCAATTCAGATACGCGATTTACTGGCGTTCAGCGGCCGGCTGTGGTGGTTCGACGTGACATCGGGCGCCTTCTCTGTTGATAAGCATGATCAAGAGTTCTTTCTATCTGCCGTGCGTGCTCCCAACAAGTTGCTAGATTGCACAGTTTTTTTTTCTTTTTGGGTTAGATTGCACAGGTTTTGGTTTACCATTTCCTCAAATCATGTGCTAGGAAACTTGTGCATATGATGGACTGTCTTGTTTATAGAGACCAACTGTAACTGTGAATAGGTACTCCCTCCGTTTTAAAATATAAGATGTTTTAGATTTGTGAAGCAATTGTACTAGACATCTTTTAGTGTATATATACACTAAAAGATGTCTAGATACATTTCTTCCACAAACCTAAAACATCTTATATTTAATAACGGAGGGAGTAGCAGTTATTAGAAGTCATAATTTGGTACTGCTAGAAAATCTGATGTATTTTGTTGATTACATTGGTATTCGATTGGCACTTATTTAAAAATTGTCTACCTTATGTAATTATTGTTTATTTGTATCGGTGCAAGTACCTTGTTAAATGCCTAAACCATAGTTCCAATTCAGTTCTTGCCATAACTGAAATACATAGATTTTGCCTCCTTTAAGGGTCTACTTGATTTTGCCTCTTTTAAGGTTCTTGCCATAACTGAAATACACATATTTTGCCTAAACCATAGCTCTCTAGCGTGCACGTATCTGGGTTGCCACTGTCCATGCCAAAGATTGACATGAGCATGCTGCAACCTGTGCTTCAACGAATAGACAGGCGCCTCCTCGCTTGGGTAAACCACACCTACTTTCATAGGAAGGCAGGGTAGCCATGGTCTATGTCGTCTTCTCCATGGTCCCTAATTTTTTTTTTGGCGGGTAGATTCCTAATTTTTTATGGCCTCCATCGTCTGGGACAAAGCTTAAAGCATCTCAACCGGCGATCCGAATTGCCCCCCGAATGGCCTTTTGGGGCGGGCATGCCAAAATGGGCTCCCACCTAGGGCCCCAAGTCGATGTCGGCATCAAGCCGCACTCAAAAATCTGTCCAGCAACCCTATGGCGACCCCAACCTGTAGGAGTCCATCCAGGAGCGCCAACAAGCGCGACCACGTCGGATTTGTGTGGCGGGCCTTTCCTAGTAGCGGAGGAGACCTAAATACCCAATTCATTGCCCCCTCCCACCCCCACCCCCGCACGACATTCCCGCCCCTCCCGTCTGCCGCATCTCTTCACAAATTGAAGCAGCCGATGTGGCGCAGACGAACCAGTTCAAGCAACCGCGAAAGAAGCGGTTGACCGAGAAGCCAGAAGATTTGACGCACGAGCGCTGGGTGGCGGACATGGAGGGTCGCGCGATGCTGGAGCTTTGAAGAAAGCCCCTAAGGGGGCGGCTTTCGTGGAGGCGAGCTTCTTTGGCAGCATATATTTCAGGCACACCGAGGCGAGTGGGGAGCACCACCGGCGGCCTGTCTAGGAGCAGCTCATTGTCCTCACTGGCGTTCTACCACGAGGCCCAGGCTGCACTTGGACAGCCGAGCTGGTTGCCTGGTTCTCCTCTGAGATAGGCGAGACTGAGCCGCCACCAACAACGGTCGCGGGGTCTTCTTTCTGATCGTGTCGGACAGGCACCACGGCGGCATCGACCTTGATCTCAATGACGAGTTCACCAAGTCGTCGGCCATTCGCCGGGCACTGCTCTTTGGTGCTAACGCAAGCGATACCTCCTCCACTGTTAGTCTCCTCTTCGACATGGACACCCGCAATGTGTTCGACAAAAATCCCAGCGGGAACAATGCCGCTGATGAGTTGTGTTATCGCATTATCTTAATATAATTGCATAATGTGTTCTTGGTTAGCAATTTTCTCAGTTATTTGCGCATAGACCATGGATGTCGATGATATCATTACTCGCATGATCCATGACGGTGTCGGCGGCCATACCGTGGAGGTCGACACGGAGGACGCCAAGGAAGAGTAAGAGGAGGAAGAAGTGGGGGATCAAGTCGACTTGATCGATGTTGAGATCAGCGCCAAAGGGAAGAGGCCAATGCCAATCAAACACCCGAGGTGGAGGGCATTGGAAGATGAGTGTCTTTGTAGTGCTTGGAAGGTCATTAGCCTTGACCCTATCACCGGTGCCAACCAAAACTCTGGCACCTATTGGAAAAGGATTAAAGATAAATTCAATGAGAGGCAGAGCTTTGGAGCATATGCCTCGATGCCATACGTCGCATAGATGAGGCAACATACAAGCGGCATGCAACAAGTTCAACAACAATATCACCACCGTGATCAGTAGGCAAGAGAGAGTGACACTTCAATGGAAACACAAGTGTGGTTCAAACTTCGTCAGATTTGCTATTCTACATTTGGCACCAACATAATGTGTAATGTTGGTTTGTTTTCTTTGTTTCTTTGCTGTAGTTAAAGCAAGCTCTACGGATGTTTCAAGATGAGAACAATGAGAAAAAATTCTCATGTATGCATTGCTTCACGAAGTCCATACTTGTGAGAAGTGGAAACAAACCCGGCTCACTACCAATGATGCAACCCAGGACAGCTTAAACCGGGTTGATTTGCTATATTATGAATTAGAAGTACATCGGAGTAAACGCCAGCTGTACAGATAGGAACCTTTTCTCGTATATACATGCATGAGAAGGTATGTATTCACCTCGCAAAACTGGCCAAGGATTGCCTGAAAAAGATAACACAAGGAAAAAATCCAGCTGCAATAGAAAAAAGATGTGGTTTCATGAGCTGAGGAACTTCAAAAATGTCCCTCCGTGTGAAGAATTGTGTTAATCGGCCGCTCAACGATATGTGTGTGAAAACCACCGATGCTGCAACGCTTCCCTGGCTGTTGGTCTCTTTCTGGGGTTAATTTGCAGAAGGCAAGACAGAAAATCAACAAACTTGGAGTCGGAGCATCGCAAGTGGCGCCGCAAGGAGGATTTCTCTGGTACCAAATACTCCAGCTGATCCGTCTCCTAGAGTAAGAAGAGCAATGGAGTTGGAAATATAAACAACGCGTTCCAAATAAGTCTAGTGTGGTGGCAATAACTGTGGAGGTGCCATAGAACAAATGAAATCCATATGCCAGAGATGTTTATAGCGATGACAAACAAGTTTGTTTCTCAAGATTATGTGCAAGGATGGTGTTCACCTAATTGGCATAATCAATGACATGAGGGAACGAGATCCCAAAGAAGTAAAGACCAACATGGTTATCCCATGAGACCAACTGCGAAGAACACCTCAGGCAGCTACTAAAACACCTTGATACAAGTCCTCCACTAACAAGAAGGCAATATTCTTCCAACTAGTATCTTATTATTGCGAAGCTACTTATGCAAATCATTTCAGTCTTTTGACTTTGATCTCTTCATAACATAATTTTTGTTAGAAAAAAGTTGCACTGTAAATAAGCTTCTATGGCAGCGTACTTGTGAAGAATAATGTCAGTGACATTCACCATGCCAAGCATGTGGGACACAAAGAGGTCCTGAAGGCAGAACTAAGACTAGTTTTTCCAGATGACATGCAGAAATCCAAGGATCAAAACAATAGCACATAATTTTGCTTCAACTAAAGTGTGCATGCAGACTAAATTAGGTAGATATAACGTCAAGCACATTGAAGTCAAACAAAGATTGGGCAACAAAGTACCAAAATAATATTGGTTTCTTAAATACACTTAAAAGTGCTCCTGGTGGAGCTTATGATGTTTGACGAGACCACCACAAGCTTAAAGAAGTGAACAAGATTATGTACCTCGTTCTTGTGGAAAAGGTCATACTCTTCTGTAAAGTACTTCTGAGTCTCCTGTCCCAGTGCAAGCATCTTGGTGTCAATTGGGCCAATTATTCCAATTATTCGAGCAAGGATCGTTGACACTGATTCATTAGGAAAGAGCACCTGTGACATGTAGCCAGCGTCCTCAGTCACAAGGAGATCTATTTCTTTGAGAAACGGAAGAACATGGCTATTTGATACAGACAGATGTAATTCTACCGGTACCAGGCATCACATTAGCTTGTCAGCTATTACTCTGGAAGTGCACTAATCCTCTTAAATTATTTCTCAAGTGTTTTGAACAAATATTATAGACACATTATCTTCAATTCATACTAGATCAACAGATGGTTCTGTTGTATATCAATGTTAGTACAAGGTCCTTCTTTGCTTACATTGTACTGTAGTATTTTGCAGAATAGAGTCATAGACTTTTGAATTAACTCCCTAGTTTCTGCACACTTTCGTATTAGCATCTTTAAGACCACAAAGGAGGTCCTACTCAACCTGTTAAAGGTGGAAGAAGAATCTATAGCGTTCAAGTATGTTAAGTCTTCTTGGGATGAAGTGAGTTATTAAACAAGCACAAACAATAGCCTAGATCAGAACCTTAACTGCCAGAGATTACGGGGATAAGTTCAAAAATCAGACACTATTCATATAGTCGTAGATAAACTCTGGTGTATCTTTGATTGTGATTGGATCAAACCGTGTTATTGTAGATAAAATGTCGATATGCCATGAGAATGCCATGTGAACCAAACAAAAGTGGAGTTTAGTAAGTCAACATGTAAACTTACTTCACCAGTGTACAGCTCAGCGAAGATGCAGCCAAGAGACCAAATGTCAATCTTCTGGTCATACGGGAGACCCAGAATGATCTCAGGAGCACGGTAAGAACGTGATTGAACATATAGGATTAAGTTGTCTGTTAAGAAGCAACTGCTTCCAAGATCAATAACCTTGATCTCACATCTGCTGTAGCTCTTCATCAGGATATTCTCTGGTTTCAGGTCACAGTGAACTATATTTAAATGATGCAAATACACCAAAGCTTCTAAGCACTGTCGAGCTATAGCCTGAAAACAAGGGAATGTCTCATGTTTCAGTGTTTTTACATTTTAAATAAACTATTATGCTTAAAGTATATTCCACACTACCCAAATTTATCACTTGGAGAGAAAAATGAAACTGAAGGGCCAAAACACGAATGCACCTTCCTTTAAAACTATTGAATGATTTGATATGGATTTAATTTTTCAGTGATGACATAATTCATAAAATCAAAATGTATACAAGAAGGTTACAAAGGGTGCTTCAGTAGCAGAATAGATGGACGCTCTCAGGAAAAAGAAAATAACAGTTAGATACCTGTATTCTCGGCAATGAAAAGTAGACCTCATCACCAGACTCCTGGTTATACTTTTGGAATTCATATAGATTTGCCCGTAGTAATTCGGTGACAATGAAAAGATGTTCCTGTTGATGTTTCAGCTGTTAGCATTATCCGACGTCAACAATGACAAAATAATGCTGGAATTAATACTTAACAGGCCAATAACTGAATCGTATACAACAACAACATCAAAGACTTTTGTCCCAAACAAGTTGGGATAGGCTAGGTATGAAACCTACCAGGAAACGTATGGAAACAAAAAAGAAAGAGTGAAAAGGGTAAACTAATATTCTGGCACATGGTAGTGAATATAATTAATTCCCTGTTTAAAGAAATTTATCTCCTCAAATTGTAAGGTATGGGGTGTAAAAAGGAAACCAACAGTTTTAACTGAATTTATCTGCATATCAATACCTGATAGTAGAAAAAATCATATAGGCGTAATATGTGATGTGCATCTGCCGGATCATGTTTATTTACAAACTTAAGGAGCTTTATCTCATCCAAGCTCTGATCAAAGAAATCCTTGTCATTTTTAATTATTTTAAGGCAGACATCCATTCCCGTGCAAAGATCGCGTGCCTGTACGACCCTGCTGAATGCAGCTGAACCAAGATATTCCGTGATGCGATATCTTCCGGCAACAACTGAATCTACCACAATAGGAAATTCTTTGGTTTCTTCAAAGCCAGTCCTGCAGGGGAAGCCTATCACATGAGCACATGAGTAAATTCAAGTAACTATTAGGGAGCAGAAATAAATACAAAATGTACTGGATAGTGAACCTGTTCTTCCGGTGGAAAATTCTCAGCTCAAATTCTTCATATTCTTGATAGAAAATAGAGCTTGCAATATCAATATCCGTTTTTGGACCTTCACCAATTTTATGAGTAGTGGTATTTTGGACATTTGTATCTGCTGACCCAAAGTCCTCCATCTCATAAACATCTTCAGGTTTACCAATTTCAGGAAAAGGATGGATGCTGTAACTATTCTTTAGAAGTTCTTTGTCATCGACAGTTTTGTCATCTGTTACGATGTCAATATCTAGTTCATCATTTACTCTGAAGTCAGGGTCAAACCTACAGTCTGAAAGAGATTGGTAAAGTCAGAATGGAACCACATAGTCCACACGCAAAAAACTATTTGACTTCATATGCGAATACTACTGATTTTTTGGAATTACAAAGGCATGCAAATCTGGATCAGCCAGAAAAAAATATCACATTAAACAGCAAAAATTACATCATAATTCTAGTTTGTTAATCAAGCATACATCAATGTTCTAGAACTGTAACGGTCATTAGTATTCGTATATAAGTGCAACGGTCATTAGAGCTACAAAATGTAATTCGAATCTCTTCAGAAAACAGCCTAACAACACCGTCGCAAACTGAATCGTACGTTGAGCTTTTAAAGAATTCAGCAAAGCATGACAAATGATCTAGATGAATATGAACGATGCCAGAAGTACTTACTGTTAAGAGCACCCGCTTCTTCAGCCAAGTACGGGCTAAGCATCTGGAGCTCCTTCTCCAGCGCACTCAGATCAAACTCCTGGGCATCCCCACTCCTGGAATCCACTAACGGACCACCCTTGAGCGTGGCACCGTCGTCCACGTTGCGCCTGAACTTAAGTGCACCTGCACCTGAACCGCACTCATCCAGCACCTCCGTCAGGTCATCCATGATCTGGTACCTCCCGTACACAGCAGACCAGGAATCACTCACAGACTCCTGATCATCCTTCTCCCTTTCCCCATGGCAGCACCTGCAGGGAGGTGACGTATACACCTCTGCGCACCCTCCAGAGTCTGCACTGTGCTTGCTATGCGCATGCCGCCGGCTGCTGTCATCGCCAGTGCCACATGTCCCACTCTGCCGCGAGCCGGCGTCGGGGCCAATAATGAACTTGTCCTCCTCATCGCCGTGGCGCTGGAACAGTTGGTCGTCGTAGAGCCACTTTTCGCCGAAGAAGAGGTCCGCGGTGTCGTACTCGCGCGCCGTGCCGAACTCCGGCTCCGAGGAAGGCGCCTCCGACGGCGCGCCCCGCGGCGACCACGCCCCGTACGGATTCCGCAGCCCTGATCTCCAGGCAAAACAGCCAAACCAAAACAGAACAGCGATAAAATTCGGATCAGAATTCGAGCAACAGAGTTGACGAACGCGTCTAGTGTCAGTCAGTGACGCGCGGAGATCGAGATTTATTACAGCATCAGTGTGTCCCCGGTCTCGGCGCGCGCGCCGAGGGAGGGAGGGCTCGGCGCATTGGTGGGAGCGAAATGAAATTCGGGTGTCGCGTGTACCTGAAGGCGTGGAGCTCGTGCTGAGGTAGGCGTCGGAGGAGGAGGTGGTGGAGCCCGGGCTGGCGAGCGCGGCCCTGGAGTCGGCGTAGGAGACGCCGAGCCGCAGCGGCGGGAGCCGGGGGTCGTCGGAGTCGGGGGATTCATCGGCTCCCCTCGCCGCGAGGACGCCCTCCCGGAGCGCGAGGCCCTGGGACCCGGCGTCCGCGGGGAAGCCCATGGCTCCGCCGCCGACGACGGCCTCCTCCGCGCCAGGCCCCGCCGATATATCCAGCGAGCGAGCGAGCCCACTCACGCGCGCCCAGCGTGCCTCCGCCGCTCACCCTGCGCCGCCGTCACCATTTGAAGCGAGCGAGTGGGCACCGTATGATGCGACGAGAGCGATAGAGGAGCACTAGCAGAGGCAGCGGCCGCACGGGATCCAAGCAACTTCTCCTGGTTGACAGGCGGGGCCCCGCAGGCCAGCGTGTCGATGTCGGCGTCGGCCCGGAGGCCGCTGTCGCTGGGCGACGCGGTGGTTGGTGTTGGTCAGGGACTCAGGGTGGCCGGCGAAGCGATCCGATGTGGAGAGAGCGCTGCGGAGCCGCCATTATTGTCAGTCGCTGTTGCGCTGGACGTCCTCTGGTGGGGTGGATTCTCTGCGGTGCGGTGCGGTCGACGATCGTGACGGAGACGGCGGGCGGATGGGTGGATCTACCTCTACCAGCGGCAGCGGGCAGAGGCAACGACGCCAGATCTGCCGTGGCAGGTCGGCCTCGCACCTTTCCCGAATCTCGACCCTACCGTTCGAACAACACACCTGCTCCGGCTTTTAGCGAGCAGCTGAGGCATAATTGCGTCGCGTACAGGCCCCGGCTTGGCGGATTCCAGTGGAGCGAAAGGCCGTGCAATCGTGCAACTCGTAACGAATGAATGACGCTGCATAATTGCAATTGTGTTTGGTAGATGAGAGTTACGGACTAGCTCGTACTCCATCTCGACATTCTATATGCTCCGTCCCATTGTTCGACACTTTTTTCAATTGGAGGGACTAAAAAGCGGAAATGCACATTTGATCCGAGTGCATATGCTTTTTTTTAATAAAATAAAACCATTTTAATATGTTGAAAGTGTTACAAATAAATTATTTCTATGTTTAAATTGATATTTGTTCTCCCTCGTCCCAAAATATTTGCGTATATTTTTACTATTTAATCTTTAGAGTGGAGTTTAGGTATATTACATAAATATGTTTTCCACAACTATTGGTGAAAAAGATGGTGTCTTATGGAATAAAGGGTTATTGGCTCCATCTAACTATTGGTGTTTTGTCATGGATTAGTATTTTTTTTTGTGAAGTAGTTCATGGAACCGGTGGGTTTCATGTCCGGTCCTTCTTTTTGTCTCAGCAATTCGGTGGTGGAATAGTAGTTATACACACGGGTGGATCTACCATCCCTCCAGCCCGAGCAGCCGGCCAGGCTTGCCAGTGGCTGCCCTGCTTGTGTTGCATGTTTTTTACAGTAATTTTATTGAAAACCTGACGTATTAAGCATGTTTGCCTAGGCTTTAAGAAGTTTTTGGGTTCGCCACTGGTTGGACATTCTATGTTACAAGGACTATGTCCCTGTGCACCCCATGATCCTACTTTTCGAAATCAACATCTCATACAATTTTTGAAAACCTCTAAGGTTACTTTAAATTATTTATAATAACTTTTATTTTGCAGTAGTCAATGTAACCGAGCGGTTCTTATGGCTTGTATTTTTGGGCTTTCTTATGGCAGTTCGGCTATAGAATAGTGTTTAGATGGTTTTTGTTGTGACGAGTGTGTTCATAGGCACTACTGTGCCCACAATAACTTTTGGGCCCACTCTATGAAGCGAACATATTTTTAAAACCCTTTGAGATCAATAAAATTTTACAATTTTATTTTATATACTTTGTAATAGTCATATATAAATACACATTATTTTAACTTTAGAGCCTCTCATATATTTTCTAGGCGGACTGTCATCATGTTCTGGTGTTAATACCTATATCATAAGATTCAGGTCGTGTATGAAGTTTTGGAGGTTTTATCATCACCGATCCGTTTTGAAGTTAGCTGCCTTCAGAATCGATTAGTTTTTTTCCATCAATGGTAAGCTTCGGAGTTAGGCACCTTACGTGTACCTAGTGGGGGCAGATACACTAACCAATAAATTTTATCTAGGGGAATCACACGGTTTGTTTCAGTACCGGTCCATCTATTTTCTTTTTTCTAAATATAAGTACGTATTACAAAGAAATGAAAGTGTCCAAGGGAAAAAGGAATTGTAGGGACCATTTTTGTTTAATCCCTCCGGAATACTTTTATTTTTGTTTCCTAAGAACGGTGCCGCGTATATGTCACATGGTTTGTTTCCGATCCAGTTCAATCATACCAATCCATCAATTTTCATTTTTTTCTTAATAAAAGAAACAAAATATCCAGGGGCAATTTGTTTGTTTCCAGCTAAATCACACCGATCTGTGAAATTTATTATTTCTGTAATACGTACATTGTTTTAAGAAACGAAAGTGTCCAGTGAAGGAAGGAATAATAGGGGAGATTTCTTTTTCTATTGAATCCGTACATGTTAAAAAAGGTAAGAGTCCATAAGTAATTATCTCCTCCTATGCTTAACGTGTCCATGTAACGTGACTTGAGTGTCGTATTTTCATATCCAAATGTCACATAAATTTATATGATATGGGCTAAAGCGTTGGGCCTAATGCCTCCAGAATCTTTTTATTTTTTTCTTTCCAATGAACGTGTCACACATATTAAACATGACCTATCGTGTATGTCTAAAATATGTGCGCGTACATGTTACGTAAAATCTTTAAATCTAGACCATTAAATTACAGATCTAAGAGCTAAAATAATTCTAATGATGTGGATTAACGTGGTGTCTCTATTTTAGACACTCGTATTGTGCTTTTAGTATATAGTAGATAAAAACACTTTAAAATGTAAAAAAAATCCTGAACAAAAATTCCGTGCGTACATCTCGACATTTTATATGCGTATGTTAAAGTTTCGTAGTAAACCGTTATTTTTAGTGCTATGTGTAAAAAAATATAAAATCATGTCACGTGTAAACCCTTATTTTAGCACCAAATTTTATCTTTTTCTCCTAGCCTACATGACAAGTCGTCTTTTCATGAAATAACTTGGTTCACATATAGGTTGTGAAGATGTCCATGCAACATTTTTTTTTAATAATTCAAAATATATTTAAACTGCATTTAAAATAAAATGCATTTACACCACAAAGTAAAAAACGTCGTGTCTGGTAAAAAGTACTAGAGTATTAAACTTCCTCCGATGAGTCGGCGACTGCAGAGGGGATTATATCGCACTTGTTTAGTGTTACCACCTGAAAAACAAAAGTAAGATTTCATCTTGTCTGGTTAGGCGCACCATCCTGTAAAAACGACGTCGCACTGGAGTTGTCACGGTAGTTGAGGCGGATTTCGGGGTTAAAAATAAGTGCTCAAAGTTGGTAGAAGGACAAGATGACGTTTGTGTCGTTTTGTACGTTTAATGATTATTACAGACACCAGATCTACTATCTTAATTGATGGTTGAAACCTATGGTTACAGTGGTAACTTTGCTGAAAAGCGATTCAGAGAAGAACGACCGTTCCATCAAGCAGTTCATCATCAGTTCAAGGTTTGGTGATGAGATGGATACTAGCTCTACTTTTTGTTTCTTAGTAAAAAACGGGAGAAAGCTTGGTGGAATACATTTGACCACCTTTACGTGACGTGAACACTCACTTCTGGATATATTATCTGCACTGAAAACTCAGTTTCATCTGATAAACTGTGGCAGGAATCACGTGACTTGCAGAAGTTCAGTGTAGTTTATAAGCTCACCAAAATAGCGGTTACCTTGAGAAAGAAGGCAGAATTAGATCAAACCAAAATTGCGGTTATCTTTCTTAGTATTGGAGTGATAAAGCCAAAGTAAAGCTAAACGACCACTTTCCCTTTCAATTTCTTTTCCACTCGAAAACAGTGGTAGCTGAAGCTTAAGTGTAAAGACTGCATGATTAGTCAGTGAAACAGGGAAAGTTGCACATAATTTCCAATGATTTTGCGAATCATTGGTCCGAAGATCACTGAGGTTTAAACCCACAAACACTGGATCCCTACAAGTACATGGGACCAGGAAAACTCCTCTGAATTCTACTGTGACAAACTGCAGATTACCCTGATCCCGCTTTGGCATTTTTTCGATTTCAGACTACTGGAACACAGCAGCGTCACTTCAGACAATATAGTGCAAGACTGCAAACGGAACGGCGCACATAGGGTACCACTGTACACAAGTTGTGGCTACATTGCGCCTCTTGTTCTTTTCTCCTGGCAATATGCTGTTCCGGTACAGTTGAAAGCAAAGCTGCACTAACACTCACTGAGCTACTAGGCATATCTAATTCTTAGCCAATTACAAATGAATCCATCAAGCCAACAAAGTGTATATGAGGGAAACAACAAAATATTGTACAACACTTCGCATCAGGTACAGCAAAAGGAGAGATATCAGGCAGGGGGCAAGCAAGCAGGCGCACAACAGCGGTTGGTGCATCATTCAGTGCTTGCTCCCCAGCGATACCGATACCGGGAAAGCTACTTACACGAGTAAGCCAATCAGCGGGTAGCCTATCTAATTTCCGCCAAAATAATCATTAGAGAAGGAAAGAGGGTCACTGCTTAGTGGGCACGAGGGCCAGACTTACATGACCAGAGTAAGATCACCAGCTGCAAGTCTGCAATTTACTCATTTCCCAGCTTTACAGAACCATCCTTGATAAGCCTTATGCTAAGGCTATTGAAACGTCCTCTCGAATAATGCCGCGATGCCTTTCTCCAGTCTGTGCCGGTTTTCATCATTGCTACAAACTCTTCAAAGCTAATTTTGCCATCCTACAGAAACAATCGAAGTAGATTCTTAGTAAGGAGAGGATACTATCCGAAAGGTTGTACCTTCCTTTTGCTACAAATACAAATGAACCTCCACCTTGTCGGTGTCAACTTCTTGCAATATGTCCTTAACCACTTCCGTGATATCACCTGCCCCATCTTCCACCAGGGCCTCCTGAAGCTCCCCGGGCTCAATAAAACCATCGCCATCCTTATCGAAAAATAGGAAGGCCCGCCGAAGGTGCTCATCATTTGCCATCCTTTGTAAATGAAGCGAGACAGCCAAAAATTCACCATAATCTAGTGCTCCTCTACCATTTGTATCCACCTAATTTCCATTCACAAAGACCAAATATTAATATCATAAACATTTGTTCTCACTAATGATAGAGGATATTTCATAAGTCAAGCAATTTGGACTACCTATTTTTCAACATAAGTAGTTGACTATTCTCATGGACCGAAGCGAACCACAAAAATGAAGGTTAATTTTAAATTCTTAGCAAGTTCGTTGCTCTCTATATGTTCAATATATATAAACGATAACTTCAGACAAATGTTAGCCTTGAGGCTCTAGATCTTATCAACCATAAATAACAATATAAAGCAAGTAGAAATGTAGAATAGACAAGTTCTTAGTAGAAATGTAAGAAAAAGTTGATTATATCCTTCATCCCTTATTGCTATTTATCAAGGTCCCAAGAACCAAACAAATGCAATAAGATGGACCAAGTTACTTCCACCATCTGCTAGACCCAAAAAGGTCAATTTATTTTACTGCATTAACTGCTTGATGGAAAAACATAAGAACTATGTATCATACATAAATTTTAGAAGCAGATAAAGTGATGCAGTATGGAGAATGATCAAAGATAGGGACGCACTTAATCTGACTGTAACATTTTAACAAGCTAGGAAAACACTTACAGCTTCTATTAACATTTGTACTTCAGATTCTGCAAGGTGAGAACCAAATTTTGCGATCCCGCTCTTCAACTCTTCATATGAGACAATACCATCATTATCAGTATCCATCACCTTGAACATCTCCTTTATGTCCTCAACTTCTTCAGCTGACAAGTGGTCAGCAATAACCTAGTCAAACATTTTTCGTCAGTACAACATATTTGCCATGTAGAATTGAAATAGCAATATCAAAGGAAACTAAGTCTGATTCATGGAAAAAATCCACACCCTTAGTGCTCTTCTTTTGAATCTGTTCATCCTTGAAAACTGTTTCAGCCTTGACTTTACAATGTCTCCAAGAGGAACATTTGGAGCTTTCTTGGCATTTTGAAGCCATGTATGCTCTGCGATAACAGAAATCAAGAACAGTCCTAACGAAATGACACTTTTCTAACAAATTAAGAAAGACGGTCTGCATATTAACATATGATGATTAAATGTGCATTATCTGGTGGCTGGTATGAGAAAGTTCGATATTCAGTCCGCGCATCCCAAGATTGAAGAAAGAATGAATATAGCTGAACTATTAGAACATGAAGCCACAATAAAAAGAAACTTGGCATTATCGAAAAGCATTCAAAACAAGGCAGTCAGATCCTGTGATCATCTAGTTATCAGATTACACAATAACAACCGGGAAACAAAAATAAGAGAGGGACAGGCTGAGATTTAAAGCAGCACTACAAGGTACTCCCTCCGTTGCCAATATAAGAGGTTTTGGCAGTTCAATTTAAACTACCAAAACGTCTTATATTAAGAAACTAAGGTAGCAGGAACTAAGATGATGATGTTTTATGAACTTCAGAATGCTGAAAGTACCATAATATTGCGCCATTTATTTAAACGTAGATGATACTGAAGGTACATCTTACCAAGAACTTGCTTTGCCGTTAGCCTGATTTTTGGGTCAGGCTGAAGCATCTGTCGAACAAGATCTTTAGCATTATCAGAAACATGGGGCCAGGGTTCTCTCTTAAAATCTATATTTCCACGAAGGATAGCTTGTGCAACTCCTTGTTCAGTCTCTGCAATATAGCCTTGTAAGACAATTTGCACGAGAAAAAGCTTAAGGATAAAAATTTCTCATGAAGAAAAAGAAAAGTACCAGCCCAAAATGGAGGAACGCCGCATAACAATATATATAAGATAACACCAGCACTCCATATGTCAATTTCAGGTCCATAGTTTCTCTTGAGCACTTCAGGAGCCATGTAGTAGGGACTCCCCACAATTTCAGAAAACTTCTCGCCTGAACATCACATAGTGGCATCATAACATGTACGATACATAAGTTTTAAATATACGTCATACATACATTTCACAGGGAACAACTAAGGGTGTGTGATAGAAAGCAGAGAAGATCATCGAACCATTAATGTTTCAAATAATTTGAATAATGCACGGAACGAATATAATACGTGAATATGAGGGCTTTCCAGAGACATTGCAAATCCAACAGCACCATATAAGGAGAAGGATGTTACATACTACCTCCGTCCCAAAATGTAAGCCTTTTTAGAGAGCTAACTTAGCTATCTAAAAAGGCTTACATTTCGGGACGGAGGTAATATTTCAGATGGCTTATCTATTCCATTTTTCCTACTGGTACACTGCTCCAAGAAAATCTGTTTTCAATACTATAAAGATGGCATCCTCCGTTATACCAACGGCCAGATTTGGCTGCCCGCCAAAAAGGCAGATTTGGCTATAAAGAGGTGCCTCCTAAAAACATTTGGGACGCTTACAATCGACAACAAACAGAATAAAGAACAAAAGACAATTCACATTCATTTGTGTAAGCAAGTTAAATGTATCGAGCTCAAGATACAAGTCACACTTTATAACAGTTTGGTTGCTCCACATGTTAGACTGTATATACTTAGGGCCTAACTGTAATTGTACCAAACCCTAATTGGCCAAGTGCCCAATATATAAACCCCCGGAACCCCACGACTTATCGTGCGAGGCTTCCCCCAAATTCTCTGGCTTACCGTTCTACACCACACATGCATTAAAATTAATTGGATCCAAATCTTAGTGATGAAAAGAAACTAACAAACCAAGTAAGCGGAGGTCAGTACGGCAAACAAAACTAGGTGCATGAAGGCCGCATGGTACACGAACAAGGGGGGGAATGTCATTAAAAACTCAGTAAGGTTCATGCTGTGTAGTGTGAAATGTTGCATAACAAGAAATCGAGAAGAGAGAATATGGCATAGAACCAAACACAGACTTACTCGACGTTAAATATTCAGGTGGTTCAGACTAATTATTTTTCAACCAGAGGACAAGAGGTATATAAGTGAAGTGAACGAGTTGTGCCTATTAAGTTCAGCGACATAAAGGAGCACATCTGTGTGAACTGTTATCAGTATTGCTTCAAGTCTCCAGCGGCATACTCTTCATGATTGGTATGAACTCTTATAAAAAAACAATACTACTGTTGCCAAATGAGCTGCTTATAGATAATGCTGAGTCTGCTAACTGTTGCTTGACTGCTGAAACATACATCCAATCACCTGATCCCTAATAACTGTGGCATTGAACCTTATTTCCCGAAATAACTGAGCTCAGGTTGAACATGGGATCAGCATACACGATAACAAGACTTGGTATGGGACTATAAGGGAAACAACACTACACTGTATTTGGCAACAGTTATGTGACGTCTGCTTCCACTAATGATTCCTCAAAATAGCAATGACCCATAACGCAGCAAGTCAACCTAGCACCTAATAAGATTCTAACATCGGAACTAGCAGGACAATCTGCAAGAGCCAACTATGAATAGATTCAGGCCCTGCAGAAGCAAAAGCACGAAGCTACATTGAGCTACCGAGTACTGGCATGTCTAATTCGTAAGAACAAAAGGGATATCTATGTCTCTAAAAGTCGTACCAAAAAGAGAGAGAACCACTAAATTCTCGTCAGATTACGCAAGCACGAAAATAGGTCTCAGCTACAGCAGCGACCACTACCGAAAATTCCACCACCTAGGAAGGGCCACCAACCCACGGATCACGCTTGAACCGAAAAAGTCCAAAAGCAGTTGGTCCAAATCAAATCAGAGGCGGATCTCGGCGGCTCACCGGGTTTGAAGAAGATGGAGAGGCCGAAGTCGATGGCCTTGAGCGGGGAGTTCTCCTTCTTGTTGGCGAAGAGGAAGTTCTCGGGCTTGAGGTCCCGGTGGATGACGCCGTGGTGGTGGCAGAGCTGCACGACCTCGACGATGGTGCGCGTGACGGCGGCGGCGGCGCGCTCCGTGTAGTGGCCCCGCGCGACGATGCGGTCGAAGAGCTCCCCGCCCTCGCAGAGCTCCATGACGAGGTGCACGGCGCCGTCGTCCTCGCAGGCCTCCCGCAGGGTGACGATGCTGGCGCTCCGGGGCAGGTGCCGCATGATGGCCACCTCGCGGCGCACGTCCTCCACGTCCACCGGGGTGCGCAGCTTGCGCTTGGAGATGGACTTGCAGGCGAGCAGCTCCTTGGAGCCCCGATCCATGCAGAGGTAGGTGACCCCGAACTCGCCGCGGCCCAGCTCCCGGTCTAGCGCGTACTTCTCGTCGATCCCGCCGCTCACGTCCCGCCCTTCGTCGCCGAGCACCGACAGCCGCTTCTTCTCCCCCGCGCCGGCGCCGGTGCCGCCGGCGAGGCCGCCGCCGCCGCCACCGTTGCGCGGCTGGTGGGGCTTCTTCTTGCCGGCGGAGGCGGGGAAGTGAGAGGACGCGACGTCCTCCCGCGCCGCGGCGGCCGGCGAGCGGCAGCAGTTGCCCATGGCCGCGCGAGATCGGGGGTGGGGCCGCTAGGGTTTGTACGGCATTGGGCACCGCTGGGGTGGGGTTGGGGTGGGGGAGAGAGAGGAGGAAGAGAGGGGAGGGGAGTGTGAGGGAGAAGGTGGGCTAGAGGCAGAGCTAGAGAGAGTAGAGGCGAGACCTCTGTCGGGTATAACGGTATAGAGGAGAGTCGCTCGTGGGGGACGCGTAGCGGGGGAGGACAAAGGGTGGGGAACATTCCCACGTGGCGTCGTTTAGGGAGCCCGATGGGTGGCTGGTGGGTGGGCCCCGGCAATGGAGTTGGGTCCTTTGCTGGGAATTCGGGGGTGGTGGGACCCATGGTCGTCGACGAGTTTGACCGGATTCAGCTATCGGGGTGGAGGCGTGGAGTGGACAAAAAGAATCAGAGAATCCGGTGATACAAAATCAGGTGCATGAGCCATTGCGCCATTGTTTAGCGGCTTTGCTACAACGAGAACTAGTTTTCAGTTAAGTCCTACTCCCTCCGTACCAGATTATAAGCCTTTTTATATTGCTAGAATAATATTGTAAAACGGCTTATATATTGGTACAGAGGTAGTACGTTATTAAAATTTATATCATGATGATTCATATATTTAAGTTGTAAGTTAGATAGCAATTGAGAGTTTTTCAGTTGCAAGTTGAATTATAACTAAGATTTTTTTTAGTTGTAGTGAGGCTGCAATTAAAAACAACCTTCAGACTATTAGATTTGCTTCATAATTTATACTAATAGTGAGTTGAAATTGCAATTCAATGATGTCACACCCATTGTTTAGCGTATCGGAAATATTCTTCCTAAAATTTTATGCGACGTCATGTAAAACTTACTATATTTTTTATGTATATTCCACTAAATTAGCAGTCAGTCGATAAATAATTGACCAATCAGCCATCTCTAGAACTTTCCCATCTCAGTTAAATGTATGTTTTTATGTATATATGCAACATCATTTGGGATATTATAGTCGTGGGAATTAAGGATAGGATGTTACGAGATAACCACTTTTGTGCTTGCTCTGAAATACGACATACGTCAGAGGTTAGCTTGGATCAGGACGGACAATTGTAGTGGAAAGAAGATGACCTAGAAAAATAAAATAAACCTTGACCTCAATATGAAAAAAAACTACCGCTTGAGCTATTAATATTCCTTGTGGTAGTGTCCGCTGACAGAGTCGGCAATTCATGCCCCGGAGCGAAAGGGCGGACGGCCTTCTTCGGACAGCTTGGTGAGTGTGGTGCGACGATGCATGTGCTTCGATAAGGCGGTGTGGTGTCACCTCTAGTTGGCAGTCTCGGTGTGCTCTTTTTCATGTGTGGCTATTCATGTCATTTTTTCTTTATCTTTGATTTGTTTAAGAGGGTTTTTGAACGGATCGTATGGGCACCTAGAGGGGGGGGTGAATAGGTGCTACTCAAATTTTAATTCTTTTTCAATTTAGGCTTGACACAAAAGGTAAATTCTCTAGATATGCAACTAAGGTGAATTTACCTATATGTCAACAAGCAAGATACAAGTAGTAAAGGCAATAAGGATAGAGGTAACCGAGAGTGGAGCACACGGAGACACGGATGTAATTCCCGTAGTTCCTTCCTTTTTAGGGGAAGTACGTCTACGTTGGAGGGGTGTGGTTGCCACAAAGGCCTAACCAACGCCACAAAGGCTCACCCTATTCTCCGGTGCAAGCTTCCGCCACAAAGGCCTAGCTCACTTTCCACTAAGGGATTCCTCAAGGCGGAATCGGCCTTTACAAAACTTGGGGCACAACTCCACAACTGAATTGGAGGCTCCCAAGCACCACAAAGATCTCAATCAACAAGTATCAAGATTTCAATCACACAAACAAGGTCAAGGGACACAAGGGAACCCAAGACCAAAGGGCCCTCAAGCAAATGAGAGGGGAAATCAAATCGCTTCAGTGAGGATGTAGATCAAGGGCTTCTCCTTCGATTCTCCAAAGATCAAGAGCTTTGGTGGGTTGAGGGAGGAGATCTTGCGAATTTGGTGGCTCCAAAAATGGTGTTCTTCTTGCACAGCTCGAGCAGCTTGAGGTGGAAGAAGGGGAGGGGTATTTATAGCCCCTCCCAAAATGTAGCCGTTGCTGACTTGGAGGGGCGGATTATCCGGCCAAAGTTGGGCCGGATTATCCGGCTGGCCGGATTATCCGGCCCCTGGCCGGATTATCCGCCCCCCTTATCTGGGTGACGCCGCTTCAGGTCCTTAGCCGAATTTGGGGTCGACTTCGGGGGGGGCGGATTATCTGGCCCCTGGCCGGAATATCCGGCCCCCCTATCTGGGTGATGCCGCGATAAGTCCTTAGTCATTTTGAGCTCTCGCCTGGGGGGCGGATTATCCGGCCCCCTATACTGGGTGACGTCGAGCCAGGGACTTGGCCGTTTTTCGGCCACTCTTCCGAGGGGCGGATTATCCGGCCACCCTTGGCCGGATAATCCGGCCTGGCAAATCCTGAGCTGATAATCCTGCACAACTTAGCACACACTTAATATCCCTAATGTTGTTATCTAACACACAAAATCTGAGGGAAACAAAGTTTGCACTTTCAATCTCCCCCTTTTTGGTGTTAGATGACAACACTAGGATTTGCAAGAAAGATCGAATATTTCAAACAACAAATATTTGAGCAAGATAAGGGGCTCCCCCTAGATGTGTGCATCTTCACCATTGAGTTTAGAGGAGACATACCTTTGCATAGATAACTCAAGCATTATGGAATTCCGAATATGATAATACGATATACCGGACAATAATTCCATAGCTATTTCACCAAAAACCATGAGCTCATAAAAAATAAGTGAACAACACATAATGATCCACATAGCATATTAAGAACATATAACATAGTCTCATACACCACATGGTAGCAAATAAACGACACGAAGTTCAACCACACACAAAGTTCAACTTAAGACGAACGAAATATGAAGAAACACAAGCGCCAAAGAATGATAAGCGCGCAAGCTTGTGTTTCCACCGATGCAAATCCCGTAAGACTCCTAATAGAACTACTTCTCCCCCTTTGGCATCAAGACACCAAAAAGGGAGAAGAGCGATGCTACACGTCCCGAGGAATCAATCCTCCAAGTCATCGAAGTCGCCGGAGTCCACATCATCATAATCTCCGCCATCACCCTCGTCAGCTCCAGCATCCTCATCCTCAGCCTCAAAGTCCTCCTCAGCCTCAAAGTCCTCCTCAGCCTCTGCACGAGCACCTCCTGCGGGAGCATCTGGAGCATCAAAGAGATGCTTCTGCATATCCATCCAGTTGTAGCGATCGGTGTTCCAAGCATCATAGGGCACAGGAGCAGTAGGAGTGGGATCTGCGGTCTGAGCACCACTGAGACGGTGAAGGATCAGCTGCTGAGTGTCCTGGATGCTCTTCCTCTCAACATAGCCCTGGTAGTTCTCACGGTGGATCTCTACCTTCATGCACAGAACATTCCGCTCAAACCAACTGAGCTTCCTCACCTCCCTGGACATAGCAGATGCAGCAGTCCTCTGATCACGGGCAGTAGCACTTGTCCTCGCATCAGCCATGAAAGTGCCTGGATATGCAGCTGAAGGAGCAGATTTCGCCTTTCTCTTGACATACATCTTCTTGACAAGGTGCTCCACACAGTCATCATGGATATCATAATCTCCAAGGGCATGCTTGATGAGTAGCATGATGTATGGAGCATATGGCACAGTGTTCCTCTGAATGATAGCATCCTTGATCTCATAGAAGATGAAATCCATCACATCAAGGGTAAAGTCCTCAGCAGGGTCAGTCGACGTGGCACACTCATGAGCAAAAGCAAGGAGGTCAACCAGAGAGGTGCGAATGGCATCATTGTTGCCACCACTAGGAGCAATGTTCTCCCTGAAAATGCGGACCAGCTGATCATAGAGCGGATGCAGTCCTTGGATGAAGCCCACAGTGCCGGTGGAGTCATAGAGATCATACAACTTATCTTTATCAGGCTTGGTCCCCGGATTGTGAATACGGCGACCCACTGGAGTGTCTCCATTATATGCATACCCCAAGAGAGAGGCAAACGTAGCAAAGTCCGATGTACACTCATGCTCGCCGGTCATCCACTTCATAGACTTCTGAGCATTTGGCAGAATCACAAGGGTAGCATAGAACTGCTTGATGAGACCGGGATTATAGTTGCACTGAATGTTGGCCAACCCCATCAAACCCAACTTCTCAACCACAGAAACTGCTTCATCAAAATAAGACTTGCTGCGAAGGTGATCAAAATCAATTGGATGCATCGGGCGACAAGGATTCTTGAAAGGCACATAAACATCACGGAAAATCCCCCACTGCTCCTCATTCCAGAAACCACGGTCTTCAATCTCTTCATCTCTTGGTGAGGCGTACCAATTGTTTCGCCGCACAAGAATGTACTCGGCCTCGGGCATGCTCTTGTAGTTAGGACGTGTTGCTTTGCCTTTGCGACGGCGGGCTTGAGCCTTGGCAGCCTTCTCTTTCTCAGCTTTCCTAGCAGCCTCCCTCTGTTCCCGACGGATAGCAATCTCATCCACAAGAACTCCTTCCTCATTCCGAACAAGCCGACGCTTGCGCTTCGGCAAACTCGGACCACCTGTGAAAGAGATATGCACGGAGAGCATGGGGATAAGCGTATGCACACGAGTTATGGAAAGGATCAACGAATCATGAAATATGAACAAGCAAACTTCACCTAATGAATCAAATTGACAGCAGCAAATATAAAAAGAGACTGAAAAAAATCCCAGGCCGGATTATCCGGCCAGGGGGGCGGATAATCCGGCCCCTCGAAAATTTCTTCTACAACTTGCTGCAGTGACCAATTTGATAGATCGGGGGAAGGATTCATACAACATGATTCATAATAGAGGAAAAACAACAACTAGAGGGCAATATCACCAAGAACATGCAAGGGTAAAATCACATCCTAGGAATAGAACAATACCCGCATCCATTGCGAAATCGGCTTGGTGAATGCCTTCCAGAGGAGGAGAAGAGCAACCTCTGAAGAAATCCGGCCAAGGGGTTGGCCAGAGCTCCGGCGGCGGCGACGGGAAGGAGGCGGCGGCGGCTGGGAACTCCTGGAAGGGGTGGGGAAGGAACTGCCCTAGGGCAGCCCGACCCTGCCCCTTATATACCCAGGTGCCACTTGGGCCGGATTATCCGGCCAGGAGGGGGCGGATAATCCGCCCCCCCCGGATATTCCGCCCAGGGGGGCGGATATTCCGGCCTGGGAGCCAGAAAACTGGCCAACTCGAAATTTTCAAAAACAGATGTTGTTTTGATGAAAAATTTGAACTCGTGTGCATGGATTAGATGTCTTGAGAGAGGATGGCTTAGGTGAGAGAGCAAACATGGTGTGGTTCTCGGCACTTAACATTGCAAGAGCAAATCGACTAAATATCCAATGCAAGTGCCTTCCCATATATAAAAAAGAAAATAACATCGAGAGAGAACACCAAGACCTCAAATAAGATATGCAAGGAATCAACTCTTCGCAAAGAAGAGGTCGGTGGCCGAAGCCACCATGTATGAGTGTTATGGCATTGGACCGCGAAGATGTATCTTGGGTCCATAACCACTACTCATCATTGAAGCTCACTGACGAAGGAATGACAGATGGGCCCCCGACATTCGCCTACCTGGTTTTTGGTCCAGGTGGGGTGTCTCAGGAAAGGCTTTCGAGGCCCGTCAAGGCAGTGTTTCGATGCGGCCCAGGAATATTACTTGGTGTACAAGCGAAATTTCGAAGAGTCCAAGCTAGATTAGGTCTCGGTTGATCCGATCTGTACTTGGCTTGAGAAACACTCCTGAGACCTAGCCTTATCTTATAAAAGGCTGGGAGGGAGGTTTTGAAACCCTAGAATCACTTCCACCCACCTCACGCCGGAGCGCTCGACAACTTAGAGCTCTCTGCTTTTGGCCAGATCCAATCTGAGCCGCCATTGTAACACCATCATCGTCGCCACCACCTCAATACAAAAGTCAGACAAGCAGGACGTAGGCCTTTTACCTTTCGAGGGGGCTGAACCTGGGTAAATCCTCGTGTCCTTCTGCTTTCGTCTGATCGCCGTCGAGTTCGCCAGGTTCCCAATATGCTTCCTAGATCGAAAGCCCTTCGACATGGGCATTGCCGGGGATAAACCTCGTCAATTGGCGCCGACCGTGGGGACGACGGGATCTGGATCTACGGATTCGCCGGCTCCATCACCAACCGCAACCAAGATCGGCATCGACACCGCCGTCGGCATCGCTGAGCCGACCAATGTCGGCACCCCCGTCAAGATCGACGCTACCATCGGCATCGCTGCGCCGACCAACGACGACACCACTTCCAAGATCGGCATCGACACCCTCGCCGGCATCGCTGTGCCGGCCATCGTCCACACCAGCCCGATGGAATTCGAGACTGGCGCCGTCGAATCGACTGTCGTCGATGGCATCTCGCCAAGCACTATCAACCTCACCTCGACGATGAACGCCATCGACCCCGTCCCGAGCGCGGCAAGGGCAGCGCCCGAAGGCTACGACATGGCCTTCGGATTGTTCAATTTCCATGTGGACAGCAATGGAGCAATGGAACTGCTCTCCATCGGCGAATCGGCTCCGCTCGTGGCCGAAACGACGACACCACCATCCGTCGGGGGCAAACCCTTGGCAAGCGCGTCACTAGCGTCGTCGAAGGAGGAGCTGAGACTGAAGATTTCGACCCCATCAGTAGGGTCGAACGATTTCGAAGATCCGCCTCCATCCCCGACCACCGCATACTGCGTCGACTGCGACGCATACCACTACATAGGCGCCGGAGATTTCTCACTCCATGAGATCGCCGGCTGTGAAGATCCGCGGGGAGGTACAGCAGCTATCTACCCAACGATATCCGAGTGCGATCGGGCTCTCAACGCCCTCACGCTTCGCACAGCACCCTATGATCCTGACTACGTCGAAGGATTATACTCGGACTACACGTGCTCCGACGACGACGACGATGTCTACCCCGAAGCTAAGGGGAAAATCGGCAATTCGGTGAGCTCTGCCTCGCTATGCGAATCTAACGCATCTAGCGACGGCTATATGGCTGATCATGACTTTGATTTCATGGTCGAAGTCGGACCCTACGTCGAAAGCGACGACGTCTATCCTCCAGCGCTGGGAGAAATCAGCGATGACTCGACCCCGTGGCTCGGGGGCCACTGCATGATGGCATCACACAACGAAGGAAACAACAGCGGCGGTCGAAACCGAGCAGACAGCGGTCGACCAGTGGTCACACATGACCAGATTCGGTTCGCAAGAAGGGTCTATGCGGGCGAATTAAACTTCGGACCCAACCCAAGTCCAAGCGATCTGGCTGCACTCCGATTCGTCGTTCAGGAGCAAAAAGATCAGATCAGCGCTGATAGACGAGTGTTGGAACGACGCAGAGAGGAGGCCGACGCATCCAGCAGAAGGCGGGCAGAAAGATCATCGCACTACTCTTCAAGCGTTCAGCACAGATCAAGATCGCGCACTCAGCAGGGGGCCGATATGCATAATGTCACTCGAAACCTGGAGGCAGAATTCAACGAAGCTGAGTTAATGCCCAAGACCAAGGAAGCAGCAATCATGGCTGCAGCGGCATACATTGCTGTGAACGCGTCTAACGGTGACGAACATATGCGACACCTGCGAAATCTAGCACTCGAAGGAGTAAGGGTGCTGCAAGGCACGCCTGGCTCAGCACATGATGCGACAACAGCAAGAGCCGCTCCACCACCGGAACAGGCTAGGCACCCAGCACCAGTGCCAGCCGTAGCGCCTCGGACGCATGTGGTCGAACCTCTCAACGGAGAGCTTCGGCATGGCCTGGCCCAGCATAGAGTCGACCAAGGGCGAGCGCGACGCGAGGCGGAAGCGTTTGGCGGTCCCAGCGACGGACTCTGCGGGGCAGAATGCTTTAGCCTTTTGATCCGCTCGGCACCATTGCCGAAAGGAATCAAGCTCAGCGACGGCGTAGTCAAGTTCAACGGGCAGCTGGATCCCCGAATTTGGCTAGATGATTTCATGACCGCTGTCAAGATCAGCGGCGGATCCAGAGACAACGCTCTCCAGTTGTTATCACTGCACCTAAAAGATAACGCAAGGGCATGGTTGAATAATCTCGCCCAAGACAGCATTCGCTCCTGGGAAGAGTTTCGGCAAGCGTTTATCGCAAATTTCCGAGGCACCTCACGACGCCCTACGTCGTTCGAAGAGCTTCGCTTATGCGTGCAGAAGACCGGCGAAAACCTGAGGTCATACATCTCACGATGGATCAGCCTTCGGAACACGATAGAGAATATCTCGCCCGAAAGGGCCATTGATGCATTTCGGGACGGCTTATTTCGGCGTGACTTCAAGGAGGAACTGGGGCGCTGCAAGCCCAGAACCATCGACCACCTCATGAGTTTGGCGAACGAATGGGCCGATGGTGAGGACTCCATCTCGGCTCCTAGAAGCCGCCGTCGATCAGCAGAACACGATGGCGATGCGAAGGATCAGTTCCATCCCGGATCTCGGAAGAAAGGTCGCCGAAGCCGCTACGACAACACGGAGAACGTAGACATGATAGCAGCTGGCTACGTCCACGAAGACCGCGACGACAATCGCGACTTACCACGACGAGGAAATACTTACTACGGCAGCAGCAGCCGTGACTCGAAACCCAGCAAGGAGTGGCGTCGCCGGCAGCCACAGCTGTCGGCAGAAGAGATGCTCGACAGCGGATGCCCAAGGCACACGTACCTCGACAAGGACGGAGTACGAAAACCTGCACACCTCCTCATCGAGTGCAGGGAATTCCTTCGCCTCAACCGAGCACTTCAGGAGAGGATGAATGTCGAGCAACCAGTGGCAGGGGCGATAGCCTACAACGCTCCACCGCCACCACCGAATCCACCAGCAAATGTCGTACAGCAAAGCCATCAGGCCGCTACGATCCAGCAAGCCAAGCAGCGACAGCCGGCCAACGAGGAAGAAGAGTTCCCGCCTCCAAGAGGTTTCGTGCCCATGATTCAGAGGGGGCGCCCGACGAACAAAGTTCGGCGGAAACGCGCGAGAGAAGTATTCCACGCCGAGCACGCGCCACCAGCTACTCCCGAATATCTGAATTGGTCCGAACACCCGATTGGTTTCGACCGGTCAGATCATCCACCGAAGATACCACGCCCAGGACACCATGCTCTGGTTCTTGAGGCGCAGATAGGGGGCTTCACCTCGAAAAAGGTGTTCATGGACGGAGGCAGCAGCTTGAACCTAATCTATGCAGACACGCTGCGAAAGATCAAGATTCCACTAAACAATCTCCTGCCAACAGAGACCTCCTTCCACGGAATCGTCCCGGGAAAGCCAACGTATCCATTGGGGGCGATACACCTCGACGTCATCTTCAGCACTAAAGCAAACTTCAGAAAGGAGAAGATCGAATTCGAGGTGGTCGACTGGCCCTCGCAGTACCATGCCATCCTCGGGCGACCAGCGTTCGCCCGATTCATGGCCGTACCCCACTACGCCTACCTCAAGTTACGGATGCCCGCAAACAGAGGACCACTGACGATCAGCGGCAGCTTTGCGCGGTCAGAAAACTGCGACAAGGACTTCAACGACATGTCCTAGACTTTCGGAGTGCACGAGGAATTGCACCACATTCGAGAAGCCACTGTCATGGACATCGACCCACCGGCGCAGCAGAACGCCCCAGAGCTGTCTTTCGATGCCACCAAAGACACCCGGGAACACCAGATCCACCCGACGGATCCAACCAAGACGGCGCGGGTGTCGAACTCCCTTTCCCCCGCATAGGAAAGCGCGCTCGTCGAGTTCCTCCGTGAGCACTGGAGGATGTTCGCCTGGTGTCCAGCAGATATGCCAGGCATCCCCAGGGAACTCGCCGAGCATGAGCTTAAAATATTTCCCAACGCGAAACCGGTCAAGCAGTCTATGCGACGGTACAATCCAGAAAAGACTAAGTCGATGGGCGAAGAAATTAATCGCCTCCTCGAGGCTAAGTTCATCAGAGAGATCAAGGAAGCCACATGTCTCTCGCCACCGGTCATGGTGGAAAAGAAGGACACCAAGATCTACAGGATGTGCATCGACTTCACAGCCTTAAACAAACACTGCCCGAAGGACTACTTCCCCTTGCCCCGAATCGACCAGATCATCGACTCCACGGCAGGATGCGAGCGCCTCTCGTTCCTCGACGCCTACTCTGGATATAACCAGATACGGCTAAAGGTAGAAGACGAAGACAAAACGGCGTTCATCACCCCGCACGGGGTATACTGCTACATGACGATGCCTTTCGGGCTCAAGAACGCCGGAGCTACGTATCAGCGGTGTATGCAAGCATGCTTGAAGGAGCAAATCGGACGCAACGTCGAGGTCTACGTCGACGACATTGTCATCAAGACATCAAAAGCAGATACCTTGCTCGATGACCTTCGAGAAACCTTCGCCAACCTCGACAGATACAGCATCAAGCTCAACCCGAAGAAATGCTCTTTCGGGGTACCCACTGGCCAACTGCTGGGCTATTTGATCTCCGAGAGAGGAATCGAAGGCAACCCAGAGAAGATAAAGGCCATCATCAGCATGCACCCCCCGAAGACGCTTCGACATGTCCAGCAGTTGACAGGTCGACTCGCAGCGCTTAGCCGCTTCATCAGCAAGCTTGGCGAAAAAGCACTGCCCTTGTATCGACTGCTAAGAAAAACAGACAACTTCGCGTGGACCGAAGAGGCGCAAGCCGCCTTCGACGACCTCAAGCGACGACTATCGACCTCGCCAGTTCTCGTTATACCTCGAGAAAAGGAGCCAATGTTGCTGTACATAGCGGCTACAAATCAAGTTGTCAGCTCGGTGCTTGTGGTCGAACGCGCAGAGGAAGGCAAAGAACACGGCGTACAGAGGCCCGTGTACTACTTAAGCGAGGTCCTGTCACCAACCAAGCAAAGATACCCCCATTATCAGAAGTTGGCATACGCCATCTACATGACGGGGAAGAAACTGCCGCACTATTTCGAATGCCACTCCATCATAGTAGTGGCTTCGAACCCAGTCTCTAGCATCCTCAACAACCCAAACGCTACAGGGCGTGTGTCGCTATGGGGAGTCACGCTGGGACCCTGGGAGATCACGTACCAACGCCAGTCTGCAATCAAGTCGCAAGTCCTTCCGGACTTCATAGCCGAATGGACAGAAGCCCAGATGCCCGAGCTCCCAGACCTGTCGAACAGCTGGACTATTTTCGTCGACGGATCCAAGCGAGTTTCGGGGGCAGGGGCAGGGGTGGTCCTGGTGTCACCACAAGGAGATAGGATGCGCTACGTCCTCCGAATGCGCTTCCCGAACCCCTCCAACAACGAAGCAGAATACGAGGCCGTCCTCCACGGAATGCGCATGGCGAAGGCCTGCGGGGCCACCCGCATCAAGATACACGGAGATTCGAACCTCATCGCCCAGCAAGTCATGAAGGAGTGTGATGCGACCTGCGCGAACATGATCGCATATCGCGCCATGTACGACAAGCTCGAAGGCGAATTCGAGGGCTGTGAAGTAACGCACATCGGCCGGGAAAGCAACGAGGAGGCAGATAACCTGGCCAACGTCGGCTCAAGGTGCCTCCCAATACCGCCAGGTGTTTTCTTCGAGGAGATATTTGAGCGCTCCGTCAAGATCAAGCCAGTAATTGAACCGGCGTTAGCAACACGTCCGGAAGCTGGGACGGTCAATACCGCCCCAGCGGCAGGAGCAGCAGACCTCCCGAAGGATGCAGCCGCGGTCATGCTTGTCGAAGCAATATGGACAAAGCCGTACTTGGCGTTCCTGACGAGGGGCGAACTCCCAGAAGACCCCATCCACCGCCGACAAATCATGCGGCGCTCTAAGGCCTTCACGATAATCAACGGGGAACTCTACAAGCGAAGCACTTCGGGGGTGCTCCAGCGGTGCATAGCGCAGGAAGATGGAATCACCCTCCTCCGAGAAATCCATGAAGGAACCTGCGGACATCACGCCTGCAGTCGAACCCTCGTAGCAAAAGCCTTTCGGTCCGGATTCTACTGGCTATCCGCCCTCTACGATGCCAGGAACATCGTCCAGCACTGCGAAGCGTGTCAGATGTTCGCCACCAAGCCGCACGCGCCGGCATCGGAACTGCAAACCATACCTGTGGCATGGCCCTTCGCACAATGGGGGCTCGACCAAGTGGGGCCTCTCCCCAAATCATCTCGAGAAGGGCATACGTACTTGCTCGTCGCTGTGGACAAGTTCTCCAAGTGGATCGAAGCCGTTCCGGTCACCAACAAAGAGGCAATCACGGCGGTCAAGTTTTTCGAGTCCATTGTTTATCGGTACGGCGTCCCGAACAGCATCATCACCGACAACGGCACCAACTTCACTTCGGGCGAATTCCAGGGCTTCGCCAAAGACCTCGGCATCAAGCTCAAGTACGCTTCGGTAGCACACCCCAAGTCCAACGGCCAGGTCGAAAAGGCCAATGGACTCGTCTGCGGAGGCTTGAAGAAGCGACTGCTTCGACCCCTCAAGCGCGCAGCAGGCGCCTAGGTCGAGGAACTGCCTTCGGTGCTATGGAGCCTGCGAACAACGCCCAACTCCTCGACAGGCTACACACCCTTCTTCTTGCTCTTTGGAGCAGAAGCCGTGCTGCCCACGGACGTGCGCTACAGCGCGCCCCGCGTCGCCGCCTACGTCGAGGAAGACGCGGACAAGGCGTTAGCAGACGCCCAAGACCTGCTGGACGAAGCTCGAGACGTCACCCTCGTTCGATCGGCGGTCTATCAGCAGAGCCTCCGCAATTACCACAGCAGACGGGTACGCGGACGCTCTTTCGAGCCGGGCAACCTCGTACTCCGACTCAAGCAAACAAGCACGTCGAAGCTGGAGCCACCATGGGAAGGCCCGTACCTTGTCCACGAGGTCATCCCAGGAGGAGCATATCGTCTACGCAACCCGAAGACGGGCAAAGACGTAGATAACCCATGGAACGCCGCGCAATTGCGCCGCTTCTATCCTTAGCTAGCAAAGCTGTCTCCTCTACCCCCTCTAATATGTAATCAAGTGTCGGCAGCAGTCCGCACCCAACATTATGCCTTCGGCACCAAGCAATAAAATTCGAGTTCCTCACTTCATGAGTTAACATATCCGCATATTCGCCTACGCTCGGGGGCTCAGTCCTTCGACCCACGCTCGGGGGCTCAGTCCTTCGACCCACGCTCGGGGGCTCAGTCCTTTGACCCACGCTCGGGGGCTCAGTCCTTCGACCCACGCTCGGGGGCTCAGTCCTTCGACCTACGTTCGGGGGCTTCACCTACGCTCGGGGGCTCAGTCCTTCGACCCACGCTCGGGGGCTCAGCCCTCCGACCCACGCTCGGGGGCTTCGCCTACGCTCGGGGGCTCAGTCCTTCGACCCACGCTCGGGGGCTTCATCTACGCTCGGGGGTTCAGTCCTTCGACCCGCGCTCGGGGGCTTCGCCCATGCTCGGGGCCTCGACGTCTCGGCCCATACTTGGGAATTGCGCTCTCTAATCCTGAATTCGAGCACTGCGTTGTCTTCGACCTACGCCCATGGATTTTCGTCTTCCCAACCTACGCCCGAAAGCTACACCTTTTCGGCTACAGATGAAGAAGATATATATATATAGATTGAAGGTACAAACACAACCACAAGGCCAGGTCATGGCGCCGCAGCGCCTTGGTTCGCCCTCTGCCGATCACTTTCGACAACAATTTGTCGAGCGATACAGTCAGCGGTACTTCTACAAGCAGCATAATGGGGCTCCATGTTGTAGCGGCCACTGGGCGACGGAGGAGGTGTCTTCAGAAGCTCAAGGTCGACTTCAGGGTAGTGAGCATGCACGAAAGCAAGTGCAACTACAGCCCCGCTACGCAGGTGCGCCCGGACAAAGGAATGTATGGCGTTGCCGTTCTCGAATCGATCAAGCAGCGCCGGCAAACCTTCGGGCTGATCGTTTAGAGGAAACATCGCCTGGTGCACCAGCGCGAGGGCACCTCGGCTCGTCTCAGCCAACGCGCCAGCCTGAGCAATCCTATCTTGTAGAAGTGTCAGCTTCACGGCTTTCGATCGATCAGCCCAAAAGTTATCGGCAACAGAGTTGGCATGATTCTGGGCAGCAACAATATGCGCATTTACGCGCCGAGCTTCGGCTGCACTATCAAGGCACGCATCTGCGAAAAGAGACCGAAGATCAAAACCTGCATATCTAAGTCAATGCACAGCGAAAGAAGTTCAGAGACTCACACTTCAGGGATTTTCCAAGATTTTCTATCTCCTCGAGAAGAAATTTCTCGCAGTCTGCGGCATGCGACGCTTTCGATAGAGAGACGTCAACCCTGGCAGTAACCATCTTCAGTTGCCGCTGTGTATTTTGGAGCTGGTCGCGCAACAATCGAATTAGCGACAATTCGCCTGAGGAAGGTGCTCTTCGTTCGACGGCACCAGAAGTACTGCTCGCCGTTTCGTACGAAACAGGCCAAGCACCAACACTCAGGGAAGGATCCTGCACGAGAAACCAGTCATCACACACAAGCATTGGCAACCAGATGACAAGACGATTAACATGATAGCAGAACAAGTTTTACAGCAGAAAGGAGTTCTAATCGGGGTCACAGCCCTCGATGCGGGACAACCAAATCTAATTACAGATGCGTACTAAGCATCACCGACTCTACACTGAACTACCGGCCCTGCTAGACGGTGCGCCGGATGCTTCACGCTTCCGCGCCTTCGCCGCTGCACGCTTCTTGTTCCTTTCGGCCAAGAAGCTCGTCATTCGGGCGGCCAGATCACGAGCACGGGCAACGTAACCCTTGGCGGATTTGTCGCGCCCGTCCTTGTCTTTCGGGTACGTGCCCGTGATCTTGTCAACATCGAACTCCACGTCGTGCATCATCATCATGGAGAAGACAGACGTGGAGCCGATAGTTACCTGACGACGAACCGCGGCAAATAACGGGTCTTCGCCATCCGCCTTCACCGCCAGAGCTTCGAGAATCCCCGCCATTGTATCACTTGTCGAGTCGGGTACAGACGTATCCCGAACACGAACAAGCGTTGACCGCACTCGTCCTAGGAGGTTGACAACCTCTCGACTCAGGCGTTCGGCGAGGCCGACACTGGATTCGATTCCAGAGGGCTCCTTCATAGCTCCGG
Organism: Dactylis glomerata; assembly: GCA_007115705.1. Classification (NCBI taxonomy): domain Eukaryota; kingdom Viridiplantae; phylum Streptophyta; class Magnoliopsida; order Poales; family Poaceae; genus Dactylis; species Dactylis glomerata. Next base: position 976,333 of record QXEO01000483.1, on the reverse strand, counting down.
CATCCAATTCGGCAGCAGCTACAAACAAAGAACAACCTGCCAAGTCAAGATAGGGCGGTGCAGCACACAAGTTAACCCAGGCAGAGCTCGAAGAACTCACCGCGCAAAGCATCAAGCGAAGTTTGCAGGCGTTGGTGCAGCTCTCCTTCTCGGGCTTCGGCATCCAAGCGGCTCTTCTTCGCACGCTCCTGAGCTTCGGACGATTCGGCCTTCAGCCGGGCAATTTCGTCATTCAGCTCGGTAACTTTCGCCTTCAAACCTGAATTCTCAGCGGCAAGATTGTCCAGCTGAGATTTTAGAGAAGTCTTGTCAGCGGCGGCCTGAGCCCCAATCCCTAATCATTCAAAAGACGACATCAGAAAGAGAAATGAGATAACATACAGAGTAAAAATTCGCAAGTGGAGTCGCAATACTCACGCCGAGTCTCCTCGAATTTCTCGGACAACTTTCGGTTCTCCTCCTCCAAGGCAAAGAAGTTTCTGCAAACCTTCGACAGGTCCCTAACAACGGGCTAAAAAGGCAGAACAGAAGATTAACCTTCGAGTCATGATTTGGAGGGCAAGCCTAAGTGTAAACACTTAGACTCACCCTCGGGGGCTGCTAATGGTCAAATACGCGAGGTGCAGGTCGAAAGTCTTTGGACTTACATGGTTGCTAGGACCGGAAGGCCCGCCGGACGAGGATACAAGCACGAATTCTTGTTCCGTCGCCTTCTTCTTGGAAGAGGTCGAAGGCTTCGTCAGAGCAACTTTGGGGGCGACAATATCGGCGACCTTCTCCTGTGAGTCTGCCGTTTGCTCAAGGGCGTCGTCATGAGGTCGAACCTGGTATCGATCTTGATCCCCTGGACCAGTTGACGTTTCCTCGGTGGAAGATCTGAAGCAATCAACAACGTTAGAACTGGACAGCCAAATCAAAACAAAACCACAAGATGCACGAAAGAAAAACTTACGATGCATCGATCCCGAATTTCGGAAGGATCTTCTTCTCCGTTTGAGGAGGAGGGCGGCGGTTCAAAGGCGAGGCAGGGCTCGCGCTGTTGCCATCGTCACCCGAAGTAAAATGGGTGTCGTCGATATCTTCTGAATCTTCGACAACGTCCGCGACTCGCTGTTTCTTCGGAGCCCTCGGCGGCGATGGAGCGGCGGAGGTTGACCCCTCCAGCACTTCGGCAAAGTCGCGCCCCGAATATTCGCCCATCTCGGGCTGGGGCGGATAGCATCGGGCTACGTCAAATACCTGCACGAGGAGAAGGATTGCACTCGACACTGGGCGATCCGGCTAAGAAATAGGGAAGGCATTCGAATAAGAGCAAAGTCATACCTCGGTGCGGGGAAAGGCTTTGCTAAAGGCTACGGCGCCGAAGATCTTTGGCACGGGATCCTTCTTCTTGATGTTCGTGACGGTGCGAACGCACTCGTCGATTTCGGCCTCGTGCAGTTCGTCCTGGGAGATTCGGGTCGAATCCCGGCGATCGCTGTAATCCCACATGCAGTGGGCTCGGGCAGCGAGCGGCTGGATTCGACGCTCGATAAAAGTGCGAATCAGCTGGATCCCCGAAAGCTCCTTCTTCGGAGTAGCTCGGAGCTGCTGGATCCTCTCCATCAGCGGTTCCGTAATCTTCAGCTCCTCATCCGAAAGATCGTGCCTCCAGGATACACGAGGTCGAAGAACGCCGGTGGAATGGAACTCTTCAAGTCCGAAGTTTTCGCCGCCGGAGGGTTTGTCCTTGGCGTAGTACCACTTCGTCCTCCACCCAGGATTATTTTCGGGTGTCTGGAGGTTGAAATACTCGACGTCTGGGCGCACTTGAACGCCAAAACCGCCGGTTTGGTAAGGCAGAGGGTGCCGAATCACGAAGATTCGGCGCCACAGTGCCCAGTGGGGTTCGATCCCCAGGAAGCATTCACAAAGCGTGATAAAGCACGCAATGTGAAGAACAGAGTTGGGATTCAGATCGTGGAGCTGAATCCCATAGGCAAAGAGAAGGCCACGGAGAAAAGGATGCGGGGGAAAAGACAAACCCCGCAGCAAAAAGGCAATGAAAATTACCCGGAATCCGAGGGGTGGCCGGGGAACGATCTCCGGGCCGGCGGCGAGCGATTCCGCCGGCGCGTTCTTCAGGAGACCCATCTTCTCGGCCTGGGACAGTTCCTTGTTCCCGACCTTGGATTGGACCCAGCGACCGACGGCAGAGCCTTCGGCGTCGGCTGTCCTGGCTTTCTTAGCAGCAGCAGCGGCGCCGGCGGCTGTGGAGCTCCTTTTGCCCATGGTCAGGGCGCAGCAAAGGTCGCGGAAATGGAGACGGAAGGGTAGAGCTACAGGAGCACTGCGCGAGGAAGGAGAAGATGGCGGCGGTGTGAGACAGACTGTTACCCTGCCACCGTCATTTATTCCGGCTCTGGAGATCTACGTCAGATCTCGACCGTCCACGATGAAGTGGAAACGGCCGGACTGATCCCACCGTCCACGTGTCAACACGCGAGCACCGCGGCGTCCACTACGCACGGTAATCAAGGAAACCGCGCCGGTTATTTCTCACCCACGCGCGGGACGTGCGGTCAAACTCTGTCAATGGCCGCGATGCGCGGCCTGAGGGCCCACCATACGTCTCGTCCTAGCAGGGTCAGGTCTGTCCTGCAGGAGATGAGGTGACGACTCGATGCAGCTTATCGTCAGCAATGACGCGTTTCCTTGGGAAGTTGGTTCCCTTTTCGATTCAAAGGGTAAAAACTGGCGAAGGCTCTTTCGAGTCCCAAAGGTATGTACCCCTTGCACTCAGTTGATCTCTTGATCGGGTTTCTTTCGAGGTCTTCTGTGCTCTTCTCTTTTGTGCCATTCGAATAAGCATTGAGTTTTTCGACGACTCTGTCTTTCGTTCCTTCGAGGGAATTTTCCGGTCCCTCGAATTATCTTTATCGGGCCAGCAACGCCTTCGACATATTCGGGTTAGGGTTTTGATCCCTCGAATTATCTTTATCGGGCCAGCATCGCCTTCGACATGTTCGGGTCAGGGTTTTGATCCCTCGAATTATCTTTATCGGGCCAGCAGCGCCTTCGACATATTCGAGTCAGGGCTTTGATCCCTCGAATTATCCCTTTCGGGCCAGCAGCGCCTTCGACACAATCGAAGACAGGATTTCGGTCCTTCAGGCCATTTCTTTCGGGCTAGCAGCGCCTTCGAGACATTTGAAGCAGGGCCTCGATCTGTCGAGTTGCTTCTTTCAGGCCCAATAATACCTTCAGAGAATTCAGGTTTGAGCTTCGAACCTTTGAATCATTTTCTTCGAACCCGTCTTTCGAGCTATCAACGCTCCTCAATCAACATACCCGAATTTCGGTGGCAATATACCAGTTCGGATGCCGTATGTCAAATACGAAGGTAAGTCCACGATTTGCAACATCGGATGGCCCGGTATTCGTATCAAACGCGCTCTGCCGGAAATTTTCCATACCTACGGTATGAAGCTTGCACCGATGGACGCATCGGATGCCTCACAATGAACTGGGCTCCGACCTGGTAAGTCCGACGCGGCTCGGGTCGGAGTAGCACCAGCCCACGCGGGTTCGAGTCGGGGGACTCGAATCTGAGTAAGCTAACCGTATGTCTTTGCAGCAATGCAATTAACTGAGACCCGGCGTGAGTCTCAGGCCGGTTATGCGCATCCCTCTGCAAACCCAACTTAACACTTTCGAGGCTCTACACAAGAGCGGCTTGAAAATCACGTATCGAAACGAGCATATTATTCGAATGACCCCTGTACATTTGCAGCTTTGCAGGCCAAGTGCTCATGTCGGGTGCGGCTGGGAAGACTTTCGGGAGGAGTCCCTGCCATAGTCTTCGGCTATCCCAGGCACTCGGGGGCTACTGACGAAGGAATGACAGATGGGCCCCCGACATTCGCCTACCTGGTTTTCGGTCCAGGTGGGGTGTCTCAGGAAAGGCTTTCGAGGCCCGTCAAGGCAGTGTTTCGATGCGGCCCAGGAATATTACTTGGTGTACAAGCGAAATTTTGAAGAGTCCAAGCTAGATTAGGTCTCGGTTGATCCGATCTGTACTTGGCTTGAGAAACACTCCTGAGACCTAGCCTTATCTTATAAAAGGCTGGGAGGGAGGTTTTGAAACCCTAGAATCACTTCCACCCACCTCACGCCGGAGCGCTCGACAACTTAGAGCTCTCTGCTTTTGGCCAGATCCAATCTGCGCCGCCATTGTAACACCATCATCGTCGCCACCACCTCAATACAAAAGTCAGACAAGCAGGACGTAGGCCTTTTACCTTTCGAGGGGGCTGAACCTGGGTAAATCCTCGTGTCCTTCTGCTTTCGTCTGATCGCCGTCGAGTTCGCCAGGTTCCCAATACGCTTCCTAGATCGAAAGCCCTTCGACATGGGCATTGCCGGGGATAAACCTCGTCACTCACATATCACAAGAATGATATAAAGAGAATGATATGATTACTATCGGCATTATGGGGGGAGGGATAGCCCAATTAATTAGGACCGCACTCCCCCTATCTCCATGCCCACACCTAAACCAAACAAGCATTGAAATATAGGTGTATTTGCAAGATGTTCAAGCCACACTCCTTGAATCGATGATATTTAGCTCATTCCTCAAATATCCAAATCTTGCTTCATCAAGAGGCTTCGTGAAAATATCGGCAAGTTGATCCTTGGTGCTAACATATGCAAGCTCAATATCACCACGGGCAACATGATCTCTAATGAAATGATTCCGGATCTCAATATGCTTGGTTCTTGAATGTTGCACCGGATTATAGGCGATCTTGATAGCACTTTCATTGTCACATAAAAGAGGCACTTTGTCACAATTGACACCGTATTCCTTCAAAGTTTGCCTCATCCATAACAATTGAGTGCATCCACTTGCGGCGGCAATGTATTCGGCTTCGGCGGTGGAGAGAGATATACAATTTTGCTTCTTAGAAGACCAACACACCAAAGACCTACCAAGAAATTGGCAAGCTCCGGAGGTTGATTTCCTATCATCCTTGTCACCGGCCCAATCCGAATCCGTGAAGCCACAAAGGGAGAAATCCGAGCCTTTGGGATACCAAAGGCCATAAGTTGGGGTATGAACCAAATATCGAAAGATTCTCTTAACCGCCATAAGATGGCTTTCTTTAGGAGCTGCTTGATACCTTGCACACACACCTACACTCAACACAATATCGGGTCTAGATGCGCAAAGGTAAAGCAAAGAACCGATCATAGAACGGTATACCTTTTGATCCACATCTTTACCATTGGGATCAAGTTCAAGATGACATTTTGTGGCCATTGGTGTGGCGGCCCCATTTAGCTCCTTCATCTTGAACCTCTTGAGCATGTCTTGGACATATTTGGCTTGATTAATGAAAGTCCCTTCTTTCAATTGCTTGATTTCAAAACCAAGAAAGAACTTCATTTCGCCCATCATAGACATCTCGAACCTATCGGTCATAAGCTTTGCAAATTCATCATTAAAAGCTTTGTTAGTAGAGCCAAAGACAATATCATCAACATATAGTTGGCATACGAAAAGCTCCCCATTTACCCTCTTAGTAAAAAGAGTGGGATCGATTTGCCCAACTTCAAACCCACGGTCTAACAACAACTCCCTAAGGTGCTCATACCACGCACGTGGGGCTTGTTTAAGGCCATAGAGTGCCTTATGGAGTTTGTAGACATGGTTAGGGAAGTTGAGATCCTCAAACCCAGGGGGTTGCTTAACATACACTTCCTCTTTTAATGGACCATTAAGAAATGCACTTTTAACATCCATTTGTTGCAACTTAAAATTATGATGAGTGGCATATGCAAGAAGGATACGGATGGACTCAAGACGAGCCACGGGAGCATAAGTCTCTCCAAAGTCAATGCCTTCAACTTGAGAGAAACCTTGAGCAACCAATCTTGCCTTGTTCCTTACAACAATGCCATGCTCATCTTGCTTGTTCTTGAATATCCACTTTGTGCCAATCACATTGCGGCACTCCTTTGGCTTCTCTACTAACACCCATACATTATTGCGCTTGAAGTTGTTGAGTTCTTCATGCATAGCATCCAACCAATCCGGATCTTCAAGAGCTTCAAATACTTTCTTGGGTTCAACCATGGAGATATAAGCATGATGAGTGCTAAATTGTGCCAATTGACGCCGGGTTGACACTTTGCTTCTTAAATCTTCAATAACCCTCTCAAGGGTATGACCTTTGAGTTCCAAATCCCTTTTAACTCTTCTCTTGCGACGGGTTTCGATTTCCTCATTTGACCTTGGAGGAATCACTTGATCATCTTGATCATTTTGGTCCCCGTCTTGACCATCAAATTGACCTTGATCATTATGATCTTCATGAGTAGGTTGATCTTGGTCATGTGAAGAATTGGGGGCGGTTGAAATAACCGGAGAGGATGGTGGTGCCCCTTCTTCTTCATGAAGGTCCTTGTCTTGTTCTTCAGTTGGTGCATTAGTTGCTTCCTTGGGAGAGGCTTGTTGAGCTTGTGAAGATGAAGGCTCCACTTGAGTAGAGCATAGTCCTTCTCGGTCCGCCACAAGGTGTCCCTCAATGGGGCGGAAAAATCCCACGCCCATTCTTCCTATGGCTTCTCGAGGTATTTCATCATCTACATCACAAGAAACAACATCTCGCCCCCCTTGGGAGCCATTATTTTCTTCGAATACCACACTACAAGATTCTTCAACACGTCCGGTGGACTTATTGAAGACTCTATAAGTGTGGGATTCGGCACCGTAACCAACAAAAATACCTTCTATTGCTTTCGGATCAAATTTACCTAAACGAACTCCTTTTCTTTGAAAGAAACACTTACACCCGAAGACTCGGAAGTAGGAGATGTTGGGCTTGCTTCCGGTGAGTATTTCATATGGAGTCTTGTTTAGGCCTTTGCGGAGGAAGAGCCGGTTTGAAGAGTGACAAGCCGTAGAGATAGCTTCGGCCCAAAAGTTGTATGGAGACTTAAACTCCGCCAACATGGACCTAGCCATATCCATAAGAGTCCGGTTCTTCCTTTCAGCTACACCATTTTGTTGAGGGGTGTATGCAGCGGAATATTGATGACGTATCCCCTCATCACTGAGAAACCCATTCAAAGTGTAGTTCTTGAATTCCGAGCCATTGTCACTTCTAATTGCCAAAATAGTTTGCCCATGTTGACGTTCAACTTATTTGGCAAAGTCGATGACGGTTTGTTGAGTCTCACTCTTATGCTTGAAGAAGTAGACCCAAGTATATCTTGAATAGTCATCAACAATCACCAAACAATATTTCTCCCCACCAAGACTTGCATGAGAGGGAGGACCAAAGAGATCCACATGAAGGAGCTCCAAGATCCTCTTGGAGGAAATGATAGTCTTGCTTGGGTGGGGAGAATCATGCATTTTTCCTAGAACGCAAGCCCTGCAAACACGATCTTTGGCAAAAGAAATATTCTCTTTTAGTCCGAGAATGTGGCCACCCTTGTGAAGACTTTGCAAAGTTCTCATATTGACATGGGCTAGTCGGCGATGCCAAAGCCAACCCACATCGGCCTTTCCAAATAAACACATTGCACTTGTAGTGGTTTTCCCCGAGAAGTCCACCACATACAAGTTATTTTCAATGTGCCCAACGAAAGCGACCTTTAGAGACTTGCTCCACAAGAGTACCACAATTTCATTATCAATGAAGACGGCAAAGCCCATCTTACCAAGTGCACGAACTGAAAGTAAATTGTAACCTAGGGTCTCAACAAGCATGACGTCCACAAGGGAAATATCCGGTGCGACCACCACCTTGCCAAGACCCAATACCTCGGATTGTGACATATCTCCATACGTGACGGTTATGTTGTTGTCATTAGGCCTCAACTCTGTCATAATTTCCTTGCTTCCGGTCATATGACTTGTGCATCCACTATCAAGCACCCATTTTGATCCACCGGAAGCATAGTCCTACAAGAGATCATTGCTTGGTTTTAGGTCTCCATTTTTCAATGGGTCCTCTTTTGTTAGCAACAAGGGTCTTTGGAACCCAAATAGACCAAGCAACATAACCATCATTTGGACCAACATATTTTGCATAAACATCACCATAATAATCACGAAATAGAATATAGTGAGGGTTAGCAATTCCCGCATGATCATCATGAGTGGCTTTGCCACTCACAATAGGATCCTTCTTTGCTTGTACGGGCTTGGCCTTCTTTTTCTTGTTGTTGTTCTTCTTCTTCTTTGAGACATAGCCAATCCCCGTTTTATCATCAAATGCCTTTTGCTTACTCAAAAGGTCATTCAAGTTTTTCTCACCTATGGGGATGGAAGACTTGGCAAGCTCATCTTTCAACCTAGCATTTTCTTCAATAACATTTGCATGATCACAAGTAGAAGTAGAAGAACTAGGCACATTATTCTTAGTCAATTGAATTTGAAGTTGTTCATGTGACTTGGTAAGAATGGAGTGTTCACTTTTCAAGGCCTTGTGAGCCTTGTCAAGATCTTCTAAATCCTTAACAAGTATGTCATGACCAACACCAAATTCAACCTTTTCCTTTTTAAGCATTTTTACTTTAGCACGAGCATGGTCTCGCTCTTTAATGAGTTTGGAAACAACTTCATTATTAGCTTCCTCAATGGAATCGAGCTTCTCTTCGAGAGTTGCTCGTTCCTCTTGCTCTTCTTCAAGAGACTCGGTTAGTGAGGCAATATTTTGAGCATATTCTTTTTCAAGCCTCATTTGTTCATATAGTTTTTCAAGAGTTTTACCATATTGGCTCAATAGACGTTCAAAGTGAATCTTGTGAACACCATCTACACTAGACACATAATCATCAAAAGCAACAATTTCTTCCTTTACTCTCAGACTAGCAAGATCATTCAAGGGAGCATCATTTGTCTTAGAGGAGGAGAAAGATGTGGGTGATACCTCGGAAGACTTGGCCATAAGGCACTTGACGTTCTTGACAAGAGATTCCTCATTGAGGGATTCAAAGAGTGATGTGGAGGAAGTAGAGGTGGTTGCCATTGCGGCCATCTCACTAGTTGTGGTTTCTTCTTCATCACTCTCACTTGCGGAGTACTCTTCTTGAGTCAAGAATACAAACTTTGGTTGTTTCTTCTTTGGTCCACCCTTCTTCACAAATGGCTTCTTTGAAGGTGACTTGGTCTTGCTCTTGAGGATGAGCTTTCCACCATGGTCTTCTCTCTTCTCATAAGGGCACTCGGCAACAAAGTGGAATCTATCATTGCAATTGTAGCAAGTCCTCACCCTTTGACCATTGTTGTCATTCCTTTGATAGCCACTTGACTTGCTTCTTCTTTGATTGTCTTCTTTAGCCTTGTGTGGATCAACCCAAAAGGTTTTTCCATAGAAGGCCATGTGCTCATTGTACTCATGTCTTATGTCCTCGGGACACATCTCTAGCCTTGCTTCAATGCTTGCTTGAAGAGGAACCTCTTTCTCAACCACACTAGCCTTTAATGCAAGATTGGAGCTTCTTTGCATTCCTATGGCACGAGCACGAGCATCTTCCGCATTTTGTGCGGAAACCTTGTAGGCTTGAATCTCTTGCATCACTTGATTGGAGGTCATCTCATTGAAGTTGTGCTTTCCTTGAACACTCTTCACATCCGCGGGCTCATATGGAGTGAGAGCAAGAATGTACTTCATCTTGATCCACTCATCATCAATACGGTGAGCACCGAGGTTCTTGAAGGTGGTAGCAATAGCCTTGAGTCTTCTATACATCTCTTGATGATCCTCACCATCCAACATGAAGAATCCCTCCGCTTGATTTGAGAAGGCAATATATCTTGTTTTCTTCATGCTCTCATTGCCAACGAAAACATCGGAGAGACCTTCCCAAGCTTCTTTGGCGGTGGAGAAATGTTGGATGTGAGGCAAGTCCTTGGGCCCAACGGCGACTTGAATCATGTGGAGAGCGGTTGCATTGAGTTGACTATTGACGGTCTCTCTTCTTGTCATGTTGGTGGGATCCACGGCCTTGAATCCTTCTTCAACAATCCTCCAAAGCTCAATGCAAGAACTGCGCACATGAGAGATCATTTGATATTGCCATTGACCAAAGTTTAATGCATCAAGCTTAGGCGGATCACCTCTATGGTTAATATGAGGATGAGGAACCGGCGGGTCGGGTGAATACCAATGTGGGTATTCACCTTTCCTGTCGCCCTTGGTGGAAGACTTAGCATCGCCATTTTTGTCGGCACCCTCCTCATCTATCCCCACATTCTCCACTTGTGGAGTAGCGGGTTTTTCCGGGGGGGGGGGGAGAAGCATTAGCAGTTTTAGCTTGCATGAGTTGCGCCATCATTTCACGCAACTCACTTATTTGAGATGTCATGGAAGCCATGGATGATTCCAAGGATTTGAACTCACCCATGGAAACTTGACCCGAGCCCTCCTTTGGTGGTGGATCCATACTCTTAGGCAGTTAAGCCCGAAATAAGAGCCGAGGCTCTGATACCAATTGAACGGATCGTATGGGCACCTAGAGGGGGGGGGGGGGGTGAATAGGTGCTACTCAAATTTTAATTCTTTTTCAATTTAGGCTTGACACAAAAGGTAAATTCTCTAGATATGCAACTAAGGTGAATTTACCTATATGTCAACAAGCAAGCTAAGCAAGATACAAGTAGTAAAGGCAATAAGGATAGAGGTAACCGAGAGTGGAGCACACGGAGACACAGATGTAATTCCCGTAGTTCCTTCCTTTTTAGGGGAAGTACGTCTACGTTGGAGGGGTGTGGTTGCCACAAAGGCCTAACCAACGCCACAAAGGCTCACCCTATTCTCCGGTGCAAGCTTCCGCCACAAAGGCCTAGCTCACTTTCCACTAAGGAATTCCTCAAGGCGGAATCGGCCTTTACAAAACTTGGGGCACAACTCCACAACTGAATTGGAGGCTCCCAAGCACCACAAAGATCTCAATCAACAAGTATCAAGATTTCAATCACACAAACAAGGTCAAGGGACACAAGGGAACCCAAGACCAAAGGGCCCTCAAGCAAATGAGAGGGGAAATCAAATCGCTTCGGTGAGGATGTAGATCAAGGGCTTCTCCTTCGATTCTCCAAAGATCAAGAGCTTTGGTGGGTTGAGGGAGGAGATCTTGCGAATTTGGTGGCTCCAAAAATGGTGTTCTTCTTGCACAGCTCGAGCAGCTTGAGGTGGAAGAAGGGGAGGGGTATTTATAGCCCCTCCCAAAATGTAGCCGTTGCTGACTTGGAGGGGCGGATTATCCGGCCAAAGTTGGGCCGGATTATCCGGCTGGCCGGATTATCCGCCCCCCCTATCTGGGTGACGCCGCTTCAGGTCCTTAGCCGAATTTGGGGTCGACTTGGGGGGGGGGGGATTATCCGGCCCCTGGCCGGAATATCCGCCCCCCTATCTGGGTGACGCCGCGATAAGTCCTTAGTCGTTTTGAGCTCTCGCCTGGGGGGGGGGGCGGATTATCCGGCCCCTGGCCGGAATATCCGGCCCCCTATACTGGGTGACGCCGAGCCAGGGACTTGGCCGTTTTTTGGCCACTCTTCCGAGGGGCGGATTATCCGGCCACCCTTGGCCGGATAATCCGGCCTGGCAAATCCTGAGCTGATAATCCTGCACAACTTAGCACACACTTAATATCCCTAATGTTGTTATCTAACACACAAAATCTGAGGGAAACAAAGTTTGCACTTTCAGTTTTCCCATCACCTTTTATTGGTTCGGCTGCGTGGCTTTGTTTATAAAGAGGCAGTAAAGACTGCTTTGAGGAAAATAGACCTCGTGGTAGTTGATTTTACTTGTGTAGGTCATTATGTGCTCCAAATTTATTTGTTTTGTTTCACTTAATGTTGTTGTTGTGCACAACATCTTTGGTTCGCTTAGCATATGATACTAGTGTCTCACACAAACTTTATAATACATTGTGTGTGAATTTGTGTACAATATCTCTTTGGCATTATATTTATACTTACATATATACGTGCTATGACACTATATAGTACAATGTTTAAGAAATTGTTTACCGTTAACTTCTCGGCTGGCCTATACGATAAATCAAACCGATAAGCTATAATCTTATCGCTCACCCAATGATTTATGATTTATCGGGTGATTAATCGGCATATCGGCTGGTTTTTTTAACACTGGTATGGTATTATGATACGAACATCATCACTCTCTTCATTTATATCGTTTGCCACGTCAGATTTCAAGAAAAACACTATACCATTGGAAACTTTTTTTGAATATGAATCAAATGGTAGATATATATATCTCTCATATTTTGTTGATAAAATTAGTGGTCAAAGTTTTTAAAACTAAGTACATGCCTTATAAACTAACTCGGAAGGAGTATCTATGATACTCCCTTATGGCTAGTCTTAAAACATAAATCTACTTTGGTCCTTTTTTCTGTATGATAAAATTCCAAGGTGCTGTCCTAAAAATCGAGCTCCAGAAGAGTAGGAGGATATTAATTTACACAAACACGCTTTGTCCTTGGCATGGTAAAGACTCTAATTTTTCAAATACCTATCCGTTTTCAGTCTGACATATAAATGCCTATCCGCTACGAGGGTTTGTCCAAGCATAAAACCAGACGGCGCTTTCTTCAATTCGCCTAACCACGAAAGGTGCACTTATTTCCCCCTTTTTTTGACATACCGGACATGCGCACGCCTCTGTTTTATCGTGCTTGTTCGTTGTTTCATCGAGTTGGTGAGATTCCAGAATTCTACAAACGTTCTCGATCTCAAGACGTGTAGTACTCCGTATATGTTTTTCCTCATTCGAAACCGTGCACTCTCGTCTCTTATCGCTCAAAACCGTGAAGGTTTGGATGGCAGACAAGAGTGACTGACGACGAGTTCGAATCATCACGAAACAGAATCACGCTTGGATGCCCCTTCCGACACACCAACCCCTCCTTCAAGAAATTAAAGAACGGCGACAGGACCAAAGCCAAACCAGCACTGTGCCGTGGTCGCGCGGCCCGGCGTTTTGGCTGCACCCACAATATTCCCGTAGAAAACGGACGATTCGATGCTGGCCGCGAACCTAGCTCTTCGATACATCATACACGTTCAAGTCAAGCAGGTCGCTTCTTGTGTTGAAGCCGCGGCAAGGTTACGTAGAAACCTATCGACCCTGCAGTTTGGTTGAGGATAAAGGGATGGATCGATTGATTCCGCATTTTTATGCGGTGTAGCTAGCTAGCTTGCGATGGAATTCTCCGTCGCCCTCTCCGACTAATTATCTGGGCGGGCCCGCTTTACGTACGGCGCCTCTCGTTGCGGTTGTACGCATGCATGATGCATCACACGGTTCCTGTGAGTGATACTAGTACAACAAACACCCCCCGGCCCGCGTTCACGGAAAGCTCTCAATCAGTGGCGCGCGCCTACTCGATGCAACGAACGCGATTATTCACGGGCGTCGGGCGGGGAGTAGCCAAAGCTCTGCATGCTGAATTATGTGGTGCACTCGATGCTCGAACGCGCGCGCGGACATTACTACATATATAAAAGTTGGAAGAAATAGCGCTTCCTCAGCTAGGCCACATCAGCACATGCACTATAGATGTGCAATTTGTGCATCTACAGTGCACCCTACATCCACCGGTCACCACACATTAAATTATGCATCTACAGTGCACAGCTAGAGTATTGTTTTTACTCTTTTTTCCTCAGCTAGGCCACATCAGCACATGCACTATAGATGTGCAATTTGTGCATCTACAGTGCACCCTACATCCACTGGTCACCACACATTAAATTATGCATCTACAGTGCACAGCTAGAGTATTGTTTTTACTCTTTTTTTAATTGCCTACAAGGGTCTTCAGCCCAATACTCTATGTGCCTCGCTTGTCGTGTCGTGGATCTGTTTCTTAACCAGAAGACCGCTCAACGCGCGGACATACTGCGTGTGCGGTGTGCCTCGCTCGCTCGTCGTGGATCGTCCGTGCGGTGCGGGCATGGCATACGGCGCCGTGGAAACCAACGACTGTGTTTTTCTGTTGTTTTTGTAAGAGTAAAATTAAATTCCACTTCTTACTTTATAGTTGTGTATTGGAAGGGAATTTCGTGCTCCTGGGCACCAGTGCTCTCGCCAGGTGTAGCTGCTTGATTCATCGGTTTTTATGTTGGGAACTGTGCCATTGCCAATTTGTAGGAGATACGGGCGATGGGAAAAGTGTTATACATGTGCCTCCGTATGCTTGGAACAGTGAGGTTGGTGACCGGTGTGGTCCTATACTCCCTCCGTCCGGCTTTACCCTGCGTTTTGGGTGATTCACGGATACCAAAGCAGGACTTGAAGCAGCTAATTTCTCCCCTAAACTGACTAAGATGCCCCTCTGCTAATCCCACGCCCCGCCATAGAATGCATGCAGGCATTTGTTCTCTGGCCATCGAATTCATGCATGCACTGGTTCCCCACGTTGCCAGAGTCTATCACTAATCAATGCATGCATGCTCTGCCAGCTTTAATTCTTCACAGAGAGAGAAAGAGGAGGCGTTTGCTGGCCCGCTATTAATGCTGCATGGGGGAGACGAAGGAAGCTGCGGGAGGGCAAAACAGGAAGAAAATGAAAAAGATCTCAGAACGCAGGGTAAATCTGAATTTCCATAAAAAATTAGAACGCAGGGTATACGCGGACGGAGGGAGTACTATGCCAGATGAAACGGCACAGTTCTCGTCGACATGAATTAACTGCGGGTGGGCCATGCCTATTGCTGGATGACGAACCTATTTTTGGCACTTCTTCCATACGACCGACTGTGCCGCCGAGCTCCTTCTTCAAGTTGAGCATCTGAATTTGGCTGAGACCATGTGGAGGTGAGTGAGGAGCTTGTGTGCGTGCAGCAATGGTGAGTGCAAAAGAGATAGGAAGATGAGTGGTAGCTGTTTCTCTGTCAGTTACTCGATGGGCAGCTGTAACAGCTAATGATAACACTTAGTACCAGTCAACAAATGAAAAGAAAAGCTCCTGTCAGCCTGCCAGGCTATTCGATTCAGAACAAGAGAGAGGGAATCCATATTGAACTCATGTTTAACTTGATTTCAAAATAATTTGCGATTACAGACGCGTGCTTACAACTGGGACAACTGATACTTAACAACACAGTAACACTAAACGGCGAACAGACTGAAGAACTACCTGCCTAACTAACACACTGGCTAACAAACACGAGGGCGATGCTTCATTTATTTCCTCCATGGCTAGTACTTCAGTTCATGTTCATCAGGATGAGCAGAGTAGCGATGAGGTTCAAACAGCAAAAGGAACATCAGCAGACCAAAATCAGTCCGTGTGCTGTCAGATGCAATGCGAGGTGGAGCAGATCGTACGACATAGTCTTTTTTTTTGAAACGAGGCAAAAGCTTTGCCTATTCCATTGATTAAGAAGAGAATAGAGAGTTTAGGTTACAAAGGAGCGTAGCTCCGGGAACAAAAGTCTACTCTCGCGGCATCAATGCGCTCAAATATTTAGCTCCGACTATTCCCCAAAGGGCGGCACTACTCTTAATGTTACAAATAAGGAGTGTGGGCATTGAAGCAACATTTCGAAATACTCTCGCATTTCTTTCATTCCAAAGCTCCCAAGCGGTTAGGAGTAGCAAGGAAGTGAGCCCCTTCCGGCGCGTAGTATGTGCTCCGGAGATCGCACACCACCAATCATGAAGGGTGTCGAAGTTGCTCCAAAGGCTCGTATCAAGATCCGCAAGGCCAAGCCAATCTTTCAATCCATTCCACACCCTCATGGAATATCTACATTTGAATATGAGATGCGCCGCCGACTCCGGATCTCTCTTGCAAAGTTGGCAAGGGCCACAATTTGGCCACCCTCTCCTTAGTAGGCGGTCCGACGTGCACACTTTATTTTGAAGGATCAACCAAGCGAAGGTTTTGCACTTTGGAGGTGCCCAATTATTCCAAACAGCCGGCATCATGAAGGAGTTTGGGGCCGCATCGAATTGAGCTAGGTAAGCCGTGGATGAGGAGTATGCCCCGTTGTTGGAAAGCCTCCAAGTAATATGGTCCGGCTCCTCGGTGAGGTGAATCTCTTGGATTTTGGTCCATAAAATTGTGAACTCCGATATGAGATCTACGGTAACCGCATCCACAAATGATAGGTTCGTCGTCCAAAATTCTTGCTCAAACCCTTTGCGCACCGAGAAGTTCTTCTTCTTGGAGATTTTGTAAATGGAAGGGGCGATGTCTTTTGGTTTATGTCCATCAAGCCATGGAGTGTGCCAAAATAATGCGGTTTCTCCATTTCCGATGTGCAAGTCAATGCTCTCATAAAATAGGTTCATGTCCTCCTTGGAGCATGGGTTTCCCAATCCAACCCAAGCGCGTCCCGGATCCGTCCACTCGTGCCATGGCCACCTAACTCGCAATGCTTTCCCGAATTTTTCAAGGTCCAAGATACCAAGGCCTCCCATGTTCTTTGGAGAGCATACTACCTCCCATTTGACTTTGCATTTCCCCCCGGAGACTTTATCCGACGCCGCCCAAACAAATGCACGCTCAAGCTTCGTCATGGCCTTAAAAATTCCCTTGGGCATGGGCAAGACGGTTAGAGGGTAGATGGATTGGGATGTGATGACGGATTTTACCAATTCCACTCTACCGGCGGTGGTGATGTACTTTCCTTGCCCCAAAGGTAGTTTGGTTGCCATCTTATCCACAATATATTGGAAGTCTCCACTACGAAGCCGATGCACCGAGAGTGGAAGCCCCAAATATCTAATGGGGAAGGATGAACGCATCGCGGGGAAGCCATGGAGCACATCCTCAATGTTGATCTCGGAGCATCTAATGGGCACCACCATGCTCTTGTGGACGTTGGTAACTTGCCCGATGACCTCTCCAAAGTCTTGGAGAATGCGTGAGAGCATCTCCATATCATCTTTTTTAGGGGCCATAAAGATAACGGCGTCGTCCGCATAAAGAGAGGTGCGCATGGTAGTAGCGCGCCCCCTAAGGCGGTGAAGATTTCCATTTTCCGTTGCTTTGGTTAGGATGGCTTGGAGCGGGTCAATTGCAAGCACAAATAGCAAAGGAGAGAGAGGATCTCCTTGCCGTAAGCCTTGCCCATGAGCTAATGGAGAGCCCGGCACTCCATTCAAGAGTACCCGAGATGATGCGGAGCGAAGGATGGCAACAAGCCAATTCCGAAATCTTGGCGGAAAGCCAAGTCTTTGGAGCAAATCAACTAGGTAGTCCCATCGCACGGAGTCAAAAGCCTTCTTGTTGTCAAGTTTTAGCAAAAGGGCGGGGGTTTTAGCCTTGTGGAGTCTTCTCGCATAGTTGCGCATATAAAGATAGTTGTCATGAATGCTCCTCGTCTTGATGAAGGCACTTTGGGATCTTGAAATTAGGGTGTTCATAAAGGGGGCATGGCGCGTGGCCATCATCTTGGTAACAATCTTGGCAATGCCATGAATTAGACTAATGGGTCTAAAGTCGGTAATTGACTCGGCCCCATCTTTCTTCGGGAGTAGAACAATGTTCGCAGAATTGAGCCAATGAAAGTTTTCGTAGTGAAGGTTGGAGAAGAGGTTGATAACTCTCATAAGGTCCTCCTTAATGATGGCCCAACAAACTTTGAAGAATAGCCCCGTGAAGCCATCGGGCCCCGGAGCCTTGTCGGAAGGCAATGCCTTAACCGCCTCAAGAACCTCCCCCTCCGTAAAATCCTCGGCAAGGCTAGAAAGATCACATTCCGGAAGGGGGATGTTGTCCCAATTGAAGTCTCGGGAATGAGTGGGTCCTTTCTTCATAGCCATGGCAAAGTGTGCATGGATTGTGTGCTCAATGTCCTCATGCTTGGTTACCCAACCGGCGCCCCTTTTCAACCTAAGAATAAAATTCCTCCTTCTTCGAGCATTGATTTTCATGTGGAAATACTTGGTGTTTGCGTCACCTTCCTTTAAGTTGACCATCCGGGCACTTTGCTTCTTCCTTGCCCTTTCCATGATTGCCAAGCTAGTAACCTGCCTTTTTAGAGTTTTCCTAAACTCGTGCTCCTCCGGGGAAAGGGGTCGGAAATCTTGCGCCTCATCAAAGCGTAAAATTAGCTCAAGTGCCATGTGGAGGTGGAGTTTCGCATGAGAGGAAAAGGACCGGCTCCAAGATCGCAAGCTCTTGGCCACCCTAGCGAGCTTGTGAAAAAGAGCTTGGCAAGGCTCATAGTGCACCGTGTGTTCCTTCCAAGACTTTTCAACCACCTCCTTGAAACCCGGTAACCTTGTCCAATAATTTTCAAACTTGAAAGATCTCGGCTTTTTTGGCCCACGGGCGCACGCAAGGAGGAGGGGACAATGGTCGGATAGCGAGGACGATAGAGCATGAAGGATGTGGTCACTAAAAGCAATGTCACACTCATGATTGCCGAAGACGGCGTCCAACTTGCTTAAAGTAGGGTTGAGTCTCTCGTTGCTCCAAGTGAACCGGCGGTTTTGAAGAGGGAACTCGTTGAGCTCACAAGCTTGTAGCGTGTCACGGAAACGGGTTAGCCTCCTCCGGTTGACATTGGTCTTGTTTTTATCTCTAGCTCGATAAATTTGATTGAAGTCACCGTTAACCATCCACTTTGTTCCCAGTGGTGGCTTGTGGTCGATAAGCTCGGCAAAGAATTCCTCTTTCCAACTATGTCTCGAGGGGCCATACACCGATGTTAGCCTGAAGGAGAAATCATCTCTAGTGCTCGTGAGGGTGAGCGATAGGCAGTGGGTACCGGCAAGCACATCCGTCCCCTGCAACACAGTATCATCCCACAGGATGATGACCCCTCCCTTAGTGCCAACCGCCGGAAGGTGCACGAAGGAGCGGAGCCGAAATCCTCCGATGAAGGCGGCAGAAGAAGCATCTAAGTTTTGCAATTTAGACTCCTGGAGGCAAGCGACTGTGCATGCCGAAGATGCAATTGTCTCATTCACCGTTGTACAGCGATCCGGATCATTGAGGCCGCGGACGTTCCAACACAAGAGCGAGAGCAGCTGTTGAAGTGTGTCACTCATTTGGGAAACTAGAAGTGCTCAGGATTGCAGTTACTAGACGAAACACAGATAGAAGCAGCAGCTGAAACAATAACCACCAGGGCGATTCCCAGGTTCTCTGCCAGCTCACAGGCATGGCCACACGATTACCACAAGTTTCAAACCATAACTTAGCTAACATGGATACAGCAGGTGGCACAACAGCAGTGGCTTTTGCAACCATTGATCACTAAGCTTGATCAGCATCCTCCTGAGCGATTTCCGGCGCTTCCTGCCCACCAAACCTGATGAGCGCGTCTTCAACAGCCTGCGCACGGACACAGTCCATCCTGAACATTGCACGGAGCCCAGCGATGGCGGAGGGTGGCAGCTGCTGCCTGAAGAGCTGGACGAAGTCATTGATCGCCTCCTGCGATACGTCATCTCCGTCGTCGATGATTCCCAGCTTGCGGAGGAGGTTGCGCTGAGCCAGCTTGGCCACAGGCACTCCCCTGGCCGAGCTCTTGAGGCGCAGACTGCTGCGCGTTGCCGTGAAGCCCAGGGCCAGCGTCTTCCTCCTGTTCTTCTGCGGCAGGGGCTTTGGAGAGGCCACCGGGTCCGGCAGGATAGCCGGCTGCGCCTGGACGAAGAGCGCATCCAGCGCGAGCGTGCGCGAGCTGCCAAAACCTGGCGGCGAGGTGGGCGAGACGGAGCGAGCTGGCGTGATGGAGCGTGCCGGCGAGCGAGAACGAGCCGGCGTGGCTGGGCTAGCCTGCGCCGCAAAGCGATCAAAACCTGGAGGGCTTGTCGGAGAAGCTGATGGCTGCATGGGGCGCAGCAGAGCCGCAGGCGAGCAAACGCTGAGCGCCGCCGCGCTCAGCTCGTGCAGGTACAACTTCGGTGTCCTCCTGGACGCTGCAGAAGAGGGCAGCACAGAGACCGGCGATGTAGGAGACGCTGGCGGAGTGAGGAGCTCACGGGAGAGACGACGACCCGAGTGTGGAGACGGGTTGCGCCCCCTGGGACGCCCGCGCTGCTCCACAGAGGCTTCTCCGCCTTCAGCTGAGGGCTCGAAGGATCCCGCAGCAGTGACCTCGTCGCGCCTGGCGGCCAGAGCAGCAGCAGCCGCTAGCTGGGCAGCGGACAACGAGGGCGCAGCGCCCGTGCCCCCAGCCTCCATGCACGGTGGCTGCACTAGCGTGCCAACATGCTACAGGGCGGCGTCACCGTCCGGCTGCAGAAGCAGCTGCACCTGAGGCTGCACAGCGGTCACGAGCGGCGGCTCAGCGCCTAGCAGCGGCGTCTCGCTGGTGACTGGCTGCGGAGCAACCGTCCCATCTCTGCGACGGCCATCACGCCGGTCTTGCCCGCCATAGCCACCGTCTTGACATACCACTCCTCGCTAATATTGCATAAGATTGATGATAATTGTGTAGTCCTCGTGCCACCTCCGGTGCCCTGAAGAATTGATGAAGATTTTTGATTAAACCCCAGGAACAGATGAAATACAAAAGAATAAACATACGAGAAAATGTAAAAGCAAGTTTAGGCACTTGTAGAAGCGGCGACCCTGGTTTTCCCCAGCTCGACGAACAACAAATGCGCGAACAGTAGCTTGTCCGCACACCGGGCAACGGATCAGAAAGAGCGCAAGAGTGCTTGCATAAAGGAAGACGATGCATCCGACATGCCGATGAGCTTGATTGTGTGCAAGAAGGTGTGAGCGAGAGAGAGATGGTGGACAACGATGAGAGCTACTGAAGTGGTCAGTGGCGGAGACGCGTCTTGCTGCTCATATACCAAAACACGACTCACTGTGCAACGACTCACTGAAGTGGTCAGTGGCGGAGACTACTAGCTGTAATGCTACAGGTGTAGGATAGACAGCTACAAGACACCTCAGTAGGCGGTGAGACCTTGCTGCACGTTTACACACTGCTGTCGGCACAGTGACCTCGCACATGCACGCACATTTAATGAACCTACGAGAGAAATACATAGAGCGAAGAATATATACATGCATATATACAATAGCGAAGCTATCTATGTACTCAGACAATACAGACAGATGGATGACAGGCTAGCTAGAATCAACGGCTGGGAGTGGCTCCAGCCGGTGAGAGCACTAGTGCTCATGTGCCATTGCCACTTTTGCTGTATTTGTGGCATATATTATCCTATTTAGTTGAATTTTCGTCAAATTGTCTCAGTTAGGAGATTTTAAACATGACTTTACTCTGGGTTACCATTTTGCTATTTTTGTTAGATAGGTCATAGGACCGATATGTTACGTCGATCTGGCGTGACAAAATGTGTTAAGATCGGAGCTCCCTATCGACGGTCTTGTCCTACATTTTCATATCTATTTGTTTCATTTTTTTATCATTCTGATATTTTAGAACCCCGATCACCACTTCACTTGCTCAATAGAAACAGATTTAAAAAAAAGAGGGTCCAAAGTTTCTAAAAGCTGTAACCCATATGAATTTCATTCAGTGGGTAATCACTGCCACAAATATATAACTAGGGGGTAAAAAAGTGGACTTCACTCTTTTTAAAATAATGCTTTTGCCCCACTTTGTAAATAAACTATAAGGTCGAATCGACACAATATGGTAACAAAGGCCTCTTGTAAAGTAGATCAAATATAAAAGAACAAAAGCAAGAAAAAACGCACCCTCCCCAACCACCCAAGACAACCGACAAAATGTGTAACAACACCTCCTTGTGAAACAGTCGAACTTCGTTGCCCTGGGCCCCACCAAACTATCATCGAAAATGGCCGCCTGCCATCTAGCTTCGTGCGGTGGAGCGTCGTTCCTGCCTAACAGACAACAAGGATCAGAATTGAAAAACACTAGGTCACGCATAAAGGGATAGGAGGCCGCCGAGAACGTCCCACACCGGGTTCGAAGTGCACCAAGGTAGGATCCCGGTACGAGTTTTGATGTCAGCATGGCAGGAATAAAAGGAATCCGAGCTCCGCGACAACTGTCCCAAGAGGGTGGCGAGGCCACACGCCACCATTGTCGAGACTACAATAGTCTAGGGTTTTCACCCGCGATGGTGTGGGAAGGTAACATAGTGACGCCCCCAGGAAGGGCACGATACCCACATGCATCGCCGCCGCTTGCACCAAAGCACTGGGCTTTTGACCAAAAAAAACCTCTACGCCATACTACGGACCCACGAATTGAACCTCCTGCTGCCATCAAAACCTGACCACCATGACGCAATTTGGATGCCATCTTGCAGTCTCCCTTGTGTGGCTTGCACCAACGTTGGAATAAGGTCTAACAACATCAGTGCACCACCGCCGCCAATTTCGACAGAGGAGGGTATCGAGAGGGGGACCGAGAGAAGAAGAGTGGGCGGGGTCCCCCATGCGTCACCTGCCAGGAGCGACCAGGAACGAACCATTTTTCTGTTGATCTCGTATCCTATGTACACTTCGATCTTACTCCCTCCGTTTACTAATATAAGATATTGGTCCGTATCCAGACTACTTTTAGGGTATAGATTCATTCATTTTGATTCGTATTTAATCTACTTCGGAACATCTAAAATATCTTATATTATTGAGGGAGTACCTTGTTACTTTTATGGTTAGCACTTGCAAATCAGCTTTGGAACATTATTTAGTACAGAAAGAAAGAGGAAAACCAAGGTGAAAGCTGGGTTCCTAATCATGTACAGTATGTCCTTTACACTCTGTCTTGGTTGACCACACAACTTGGAGTCTTGGAGTAGAATATGCGCTCCTGCCGGTAAAGACATGGTGAACCAGAATTCATTCCAGACTCCTCTGACCAGAGATTCCAAAGGTGCCTTGCCAAACAATATTTGGACCAAACTTTATTGACTCGCAGAGAAAGGTCAGTTTGTTTGTCTACCAGCACCTGGTTATCATAGAACGTTTCTCTTGCCCTGCAAGTATGAAGTTGATCATCTCTCTTTTCAAACAACAGCTGGTATTTTTTAGGTGAGAGAGAACTGCAACTCAAGTAGCTATCGAGTGCGCAAGAGTTGTACGGATTTGATGGTCCCATCCCATCGCAGCACCCTTTTTTTAGGTAACCAATTGTAGCACTGCGTTTTGTGGACAAATTCGTAACCGGGCCGTCATGGGCAGTAGAAACTCAGAAGGCCGAGGCAATTTAGACAAAATTAACCTAAACTTGATACAATCGTAAAAAATAAACCATCGGCGAAACAATTTCACCAGAATAACCCTTTTTAGCCGTGCCATCCACGGTGGCGCGGCAGAAGTTGGTGCGGCGCCACTGCCAGTGGCGCGGCAGTGGCTGCCACGTAGGCTAAGCGGGGCCCGCCGTGGTAAGTGCGGTGCCACTGAGGGTGGCGCGGCTGTAGCTTGTGCCGCGCCATTGGGGGTGGCGCCGCACTTTCGAATTAGGGTTAGCCGGCCCAGGCCCGAGCTGGCCTCCTCCCTCACTTTTTCCCTCACCTCTTGTTGTGTGGCGGCTGCTCTCTCTCCCCCTCTCAATCCTCCCACTCAAAATCACCCAAATCGAAGCTTTTCTCCGTGGATTTCGCCTTCCCCAAGTGTCCTAAGGTACTCTCCATCATTTCCCATTCATTTGACCCATTGGAATTTGCATTTTTGTTGTTGAATCCCCAAATCTTGGAAACCCTAGAAATATTGATTCACCCAAAATTGCAATGTTGATTCTTGTTAATTTGGTCAATGTTGGCTTGTATGATGTGTATGAAGTATTTTAGTGTAGATTGGTAGGTTAGGGTTAGGGTTTGTTGTTATGGTAGGGTTAGGGTTAAGGTTTTCTTGTTATGTTAGGCGGTATGGGAGTATGATGTGTTAGTAAATATTGGCATAGGTACTTTTTTTTTTACCTTATTGTTGTTATACCAAATATAGGTATGGCGAGAATTGTTCATGTTCATCATGTTGACAAGGAAGCATATTTGAAAGGCAATTTAGAGCCCGACCCGGATGAGCTTGACTTGGTGTTCGAGCGTACTCCTACGTACGCCGAGGTCTTGGAACAAGTTAGGATAGAGTTGAAATGGATGGACCCTAGTGATGTTGTTGAGTTGGAGGGTAGGCACAATGCCGGATTTGGCATGCACTTCCGTTGGAAGATAATGCGTATCAACTCCAAGCAACGTTGGGGAGCATACAAGGAGGTGGTGGCCGAATCTCTCGACAAGGCTCTTGAGTTATTTGCCACCAAAAAGGTTGGTGGTACTTTGCATTTGGACTTGAACCGGAGTGCCTCCCGGGTTGATGCTAGGAATTCTCCACCGAACCACCAAGAAGAAATGACGGATGGAAGGCCAATTTCAAAGGAAGACGAAGCATTGGAAGAGGAGGATGATGAGTGCGGGGATGATGAGAATGATATTGAGCTTCATGACCACAATGTTGGAGATTTGGATATGTACTATACGCAAGAAAACATGGACCATGACATCCCATACTCGCGATGCTATGCATCGGACTCGGATGACGATGGTCCCGAAGAAGAAGTTGATGAGGAAGGGTTCACGGCCAAGGAGGCCGAAGTCCACGAGAAGGTATTGGGGCGAGATCATCGGATACCATTGTTCCGTGATCTTAGTCTCGCGGATGAAGCCACGGTTGACGGCGGCGAGGGTATAGTGCTTGGACCTAGGCCTACTTCTTACCGGGATGGCAGTCATGAGAGTAATGGTATATCAAAAGGCTTGATGTTCAACACCTTGGTGGAATTTAAGCAATGGATCAAGGACTTCTCGGTTAAGTATCATCGTCCCTATACGGTGCTTCACTCAGACGTGAAGAAGAGTTACACTGTTAAGTGCGAGGAGGATGGATGTCCTTGGATTGTGTGTGCAAGACCATGGAAGGGAGGACCCGATTGGCGCATAACAAGTTGTGTGCCAACTCACATGTGTCGCGGAAAGAGGGTGGATGGCAAAGCAGTAAAGCATGATCACCGACAACTCACCTCCGAGTTCATCGCATATAGACTTTCCAACCAAATCTCGTCACTTCCAACAATGAGCATCAAGACAGTCATGGAGCTTGTTAAAGCTCTCTTTCACTATGATGTGAAATACGGCAAGGCATGGAAAGCGAAGCAAGCTGCATTCAGGATGTTGTATGGTGATTGGGATGAAGCATACAACCGAATTCCTCGGTTGTTGTTAGCAATGGCCGACGCAAACTCGGGCATGGTTCATGTGGTAGAGCCTTATGGACGGGAAACAATGATTTACAATGGAAGAACTGTCCGAGTATTTGGCCGTGCATTTTGGGCTTTACAGCAAAGCGTGAAAGCTTTCGAGCATTGTAGACCGGTAATCTCCGTTGATGGCACATTTTTGACCGGCCAATATAGGGGGACTCTCTTGGTTGCAATAGCAAATGATGCCAACAACCGTTTGGTTTCTTTGGCATTTGCTTTCGTTGAGGCGGAGAACAACAATAACTGGCAGTGGTTTTTTCACCTTTTGAGGACCAAGGTATTACCGCCACAAAGGGAAATTTGTGTCATCTCAGATCGACATCAAGGAATTATCACAGCGGTAAATATTGAAATTCCAGGGCATGCTCCTTTGCACCATAGATGGTGCATGAGGCATTTCCGTTCAAACTTCTATAGGGCATGTGGTAGCAAGGAGTTGACCGATGATCTTCAAGATTGTTGTCTCGCTTTCACTGACCGGCGTTTCACAAACTTGTACATCAAATTGACCTCAAACAGAAAGCTCGATGCTAAGGGTCAAGCATTTCTCAGTAGGCACATCCAAGATAGAACAAAGTGGGCAGGAGCCTTCGATGAAAATGGTCGGAGGTACAGTCAAATGACAAGCAATATGGCAGAGTGCTTCAACAAGGTGCTCAAGGGTGTCCGTGCATTGCCCGTGACGGCAATTGTGCGATACACATTCGACAAGTTAAATGAGTATTTTTTGAATTACTCAGATGAAACGGATAGGCAGATTGCGGGAGACAATACGCAAAACCACAAATACGAGTACCCACCCAAAGTTGACGAGTGGAGGACATTTCAGTCTCGTAAGGCGGATTCTGAAGTTGCCACCGTTTTTTATAACGAAGAGCTCATTTATCAAGTGAACGAGCCCGGAGGAACCACGGCCGACGGTGTCCAACACGGAGGCCGAGCATTCAAGGTCTCGCTAAGGACTTGCGAGTACACATATGTGAGGCCATCTTTGGTCCATCTCGCTTGCTCGCATTTGCTAACGGCGGCTCGGGTGCGTCATTTGGACTACAATCACCCTCTCACCGTGAGAGAGTCAGACTTCTCCATCACGACGACCAAGAAAACATGGGCTCCTAGATTTAACCCATACATAGACCAATCGCAGTGGCCCGAGTATCATGGAATCCAACTATGGCCCCATCCGTCATGGAAGGTTGTTAAACGTGGAAGACGTCAGACTAAGCGTTTTAGGGGCGACATGGATGGATGGGGTCGTGGTGGTGCGAGAGAATCAGGAAATGACCAATTTCAAGAGCCATGTGATAGATCTCATTGTGGAAAGTGTAATGGTCATAGACACAATGCTAGGACATGTACCCAAAGGAAAAGAACAAAGAGAAATGACCCGAACGCAAGCCAACCCATGAGTAGTCAACAAGGTGGTTCAAGCCACCAAGATGTTCCAAGCCAACAAAGGGGTACCCAACAAAGTGGTCCAAGCCACCGAGATGTTCCAAGCCAACAAAGGAGTACCCAACAAAGTGGTCCAAGCCACCGAGATGTTCCAAGCCAACAAAGGAGTACCCAACAAAGTGGTCCAAGCCACCGAGATGTTCTAAGCCAACAACGGAGTACCCAACAAAGTGGTCCAAGCCACCAAGATGGTCCAAGCCCAAGCCAACAAAGGAGTAGCCAACATAGTGTTGCAAGCCAACAAAGTGGTCCTAGTCACCGAGGTGGTCGAAGCCACGGAGGTGGTCCAAGCTATCGTAATCCTAGGCAACAAAGAGGAAGACAGCTAGGTCTTAGAGGAGTCCGTGGTGTAAATTGAACTAGTATGATAGGATATCTACAAGGACCATTTCCGTATGTACTTTTATTTTGTGCTCTACAATTTCTAAATTTAAGATAACATTTTACATATTGTGTTTACTAACTTTTATCTCCACTCTTATTGTAGATATGGCGGGGAGTCAAGCCAACAAGGAGGGGGATCAGACCTTCAATGAGTCATGGAGGAAGGTGATGGAGATGGATGCGGCCGAGAGGAAGAAGAAAGAGGCAACACAAATGAGGATGGAAGAAGAGCAACAATTGAGGGTTCGCGAGGAAAGAATGAGGAGAGAAAGAGAAAAGCAACGTCAAAAGGCGCTTGTGGATAGGGTAATAAAGAGCATTCGTGAGTACGATGAGATAATGAAGAGAGCCTATGATAAGATAAGCAACATGGAAGTAGAGAGGGAGAGGGAGAGAAAGGTGAGGGGGACGGGACATAGCTCAACTCAAGGTCACAAGGAGGACGAAGATGTTCAAAATGAGGCTTGGAGGAGAGTGAAGGAACAAGATGCGGCCAAGAAAGTGGAAGAAAGAAAGAGGAAGCTGAGAAAGAGGAAGCGAGGCGGGCGGAAGATATGAGAATGCGGTGGGAACATATGAGGTGGCAGGACATGCAGCGTGCCAAAGCACTTAAAGAGAAGAGAGAACGAGAAGCGCGTGCTAAGAAGGAGCGCGAGGCTTATTGGGCGGCGCACCTAGCAAGGGAGGACGCAAGGATAAAGAGGGAGAAGAAGGAACTATTTGAGAGGGTGGCTGCTGAGGCGCGTGCCATAAGGGAGGATAAGGAAGAAGAAGAGAAGAAGAGGAAGGCCATGGCGAAGGCGAAGGCAAAGGGACCATGCTTGAGCAAATAGAGCATTCGTGAATTTGGGCATGTATTGAACTATTGCATGTGAACCTTGTGTGAACCTTGTCATTTAGAACTATTTGCTTCCATTTCGAACTATTTGTGAACCTTGTTATTTCGAACTATGTGTGAACCTTGTGTTGTGTGAACTATGCTTGATCCCTGTCATTTCGAACTATGTGTGATGCTTGTGAACTAGTTGTTGCTGCTGAATTTCTATAAAATTTTGACACAAGTTGCTGACATTTTTCCATAATTTTGAGCATTTTTCGAGCTCCAGGCTTGCCGCACCGCGCCGCAGCAGTGCCGGGCCACGGTGGCTGGCGCCGCAGCTGTGCCGCGCCACGGAGGGTGGCGCCACAGCAGTGCCTGCCGTGCAGCTGCCGGGCGGAGCTGCCATGTCTGCCGCGCCACTGCCTGTGGTGCCGCACACCTGCCGCGCCACCCGCCGTGGCGCCGCACCTCTGCCACGCCACTCTCAGTGGCGCCGCAGGCCTGGAGGTCTCAAAGATGCTCAAAATCATGGAATAAAACAGGCTCAAGATCAAATTCACAAATATATCGGCATACAATCTCAAACTCAAGTGAAATACCACAGACCAAGTCCATATTGGCAAACATGCTCAAAATCAAGCTCAAGCTCACAAACACAAGGACATATATCACAAACACATTCAAATTTGAACATCATATCATGCATAAACCTTAAAATCTTACATAGACAAACATCAAGTCCATATTGGCAAACATGAAGTCCGTATTGCCAAACACAAGTTCAAAGCGAGATTACTAAACATGGCAAGTTCATATAGATAGATAGCATAAAACCTAAACATCTACTTTCTTCCACGCTTCCCTCCTCCCCTTGATGTCTACGCACGCATCTGTTCTTGTAGACAATGTTGGGCCTCCAAGTGCAGAGGTTTGTAGAACAGCAGCAAGTTTCCCTTAAGTGGATCACCCAAGGTTTATCGAACTCAGGGAGGAAGAGGTCAAAGCTATCCCTCTCAAGCAACCCTGCAATTACGATACAGAAAGTCGCATGTGTCCCCAACACACCCAATACACTTGTCAGATGTATAGGTGCACTAGTTCGGCGAAGAGATAGTGAAATACAAGTGGTATGGATGATTATAAGTAGTAAATACAATCTGGAATAAAAATGGCAGCAAGCAAACAAGTAACAAAATAGCGAGTAAACGGTGTGCAATGCTTGGAAACAAGGCCTAGGGATCATACTTTCACTAGTGGACACACTCCCAACAAATATAACATGATTGAACAAATAAATAACTTCTCTTCACTATGGTACTCTGAATTACTCTCCTATTGAATAACACTAATCATTGCGTAGTGGCTACAGAAGCACCCCTTAAAGTTCATCAAGTACTTGACAAACACCACTCATAGAGATATCCAAATCAAAGCACAACTCAAGATAGATATTATTGCAACTTAGACCAAATACTAACACGGTGCACACACTGTCAACATTACACCATGAAAGGAGGAATAGATCACTTCAATACTATCATAGCGATAATTATTCTCATAATCCATAAAAGATCACAATCGTAGCCTAGACCAAGTACCACCATGATGCACGCACTGTCACCGTTACACCATGGCAGGAGGAATAGATTACTTTAATAACACCACTAGAGTACACATAATATCTGAATAATAACATCTACTTGTTCAACATGATACAAAGCTCACGATCACATAAAGATCACATCATGGGAGAGAGCGGTGAACCACATAGCTACCGGTAGAGCCCTCAGCCCCGGGGATGAACTACTCCCTCCTCATCATAGGAGACAGCAAGGTTGATGGAGATGGCGGTGAGGTCGATGAAGACGGCGGGGACGGCGATAGAGACCGATGGAGATGGCTCCGGGGGCACTTCCCCGTCCCGGCAGGGTGTCGGAACAGAGACTTCTGTCCCCTGAAATTCGTCGGTGGCGGCGACGGAGCTGCGGAACTGTTCTGGAAAAAACGTCGACTCCTTTAGGGTTTTCCGTCCCGAGGCTTTATATAGGCGAAGGGGCGTCGTCAGGAGTGGCCCCAGGCCTCCTCACACCTAGGCGGCGCGGCCAGGGCCTGGGCCGCGCCGGCCTAGTGTGAGACTGGCCTGTGGCCCCTCTCCTTCGCCTCTTCGGATCTCTGGAAGCTTCCGGGAAAAATAAGACTTCAGGAACTTGTTTCGTCCAATTCCGAGAATATTTCCTGTGTAGCTTTTCTGAAACACAAAAATAGCAGAAAACAAGGAACTGGCACTGTGGCATCTTGTCAATAGGTTAGTTCCGGAAATCGCATAAAAGTGCCACGAAGTGTAACGAAACACAAGGCAAATGGTGTAAAAACAAGCATGGAGCATCAAAAATTATAGATACGTTTGAGACGTATCAGCATCCCCAAGCTTAACTCTTGCTCGTCCTCGAGTAGGTAAGTGATAACAAAAGAAATAATTTTTGAGGTGACATGCACCATCACAATCTTGATCATATATGTAAGCATTGTGAGGTGGGATCAAAAGAACTTAAAACATGGACATGAAAGACATAATCTTGATAGAAGAAACTTAGCGACCATGTTATAATATGAAAATGAACACAAACAAAAGATCATGAATAATGAAACAATGAAAGTCAAACGTGTGTTTAAATCATAAGGAAAAACATACAAGTGGTTTTCAGCTTGTCCTTCATGGAGAGCAAAACATAAATGCATAGGACACCTTCAAGTTTAAGAGGGTGACTAGATACAAGTAATTTAAGAACAAGTGAAACCATAGTCATGAATCAATCAATGATAAACTTTTGGACAATGCACATTATACTCCGAATGACAACTATGCTCTCTTAGATGGTGCATAAAGGTAGAAGGTGGAGACTCAACATAAAAGTAAAAGAAAGGCCCTTCGCAGAGGGAAGCAGTGATTAAACATGTGCTAGAGCTTTTCATTTGTAAAACAGAGAGATAAAAATTGGTTTTGAGAGGTGGTTGTCTTTGTCAACGACTGGCAATGGGGTTCTTACTATCTTCCATACAAAAATGAAGCAAGTTTTTGAGAGAGAGATTAGCACTTTTGTGCTCTTTTATAAAGCTTGGCACTCCTCCCCACCTTTTTTTCTTTCTCAAACCATGGCTAACCGATTCATCGGGTGCCCACCAACATTCACATTCCATGGAGGAGTGCATTTTTTTCTTTTCTTTTTTTCTTTTTTTTTTCTTTTTGGAATAAGCAATATGGAAGATAGCAAATCCGACCACTACGTCCCCATGAGCTGAAAACAGTGTCACAAAACGAGAAGTATTTTGAACGTTTTGAAAGGTAGCACATGAAAATTTACTTGGAATGGCTTACAAATACGATGCATAGGAATTTATAGTGGACACAATGGCAAACTTGGTTTTTGGGAGTTGGATGCACGAGTAGAGCTCATACTCAGTACAAAATGAGGGCTAGCAAAAGACTGGGAGCGACCAACTAAGAGAGCAATAACGGCCATAATCATGCAAAGCGACAAAGCAACATTAAAAGAAGCATAAGATGGCATCAAAAGTCAAAAACTAAATGATCATAGAGGCTATAGGCGACTTATTTTGTAGTCAACATGGTGTAAGCATGTGCCAAGTCAACCCAAATAAAGCATCAAAGGAGAAAACCAAATAAATGCTTCCATATAATAAAAACGACGCATGATTTTTTTCAAAGGCTCATTAAGCAATCTCAGTTATTTGAGACAAGTCATGCTATAGCAAAACCACTAAGTATACTATCAAAAAGACATCAAGCACGACATGCAAAAGCCTAGGCCGCAGTCTACACAAGCTCCTTCTTGTACCACTTTTTTGCATAAAGCTTTTTCTCTTTTCCAACACCATTAAAACCTTTTTGAGGAAACTCTTTTGAGGAAAACCAATAAAGACCAGAGGCAAAAATACACCTTGATGAAAATATATGACCAGGTCTGAATGCAACTCAAGGCAAAAACGAAAACCAAAAGCAGTAGCAGAAAAAGAAGAACACTCGTTGAACGATAAGAGTGAAAACTAGAGTGTTCTTGGCAAATGAAAAGCGAGTTCATCTCCTCCAAAGGAAATATGATGTGATCTAACCATTTATTGCAGCAAACAAAGCAAAACTAATAATGAAAACTAAAACAACTGGCACTCCAAGAAAAACACATAGTGCATGAAGCAATAAAAACATAGTGTCTTGAAAGGTGACCTGATTTTTGCCGATGAAGAAGGGGTGCCTCGGGGGCATCCCCAAGCTTTGACGCTTTTACTTCTTGGAAATTTCTTGGGGTGATGCTTGGGCATCCCCAAGCTTGATCTTTTATCCATTCTTCATCTCATCTCATCATTCTCCAATCCCTACACTTGAAAACTTCCTTCATACAAAACTAAACACAATTCTATTAGCAACATTAGTGTAGCATAACATATAATCAACCTCTTTTTGCTTCAGGTTTCAACCTAAAACCACCACATATAAAGCATATACTACTGTAGCAACTTCCCCAAAAGTTCCGTGATCAAAAGAACTCGCAAAGAAAGCGATAAAGCGGCAAACACAAATATTGACAGAAATCTGTCAAAACAGAACAGCTGACAAAGGTCGAATTTTTAAGGGGTTTTCTGTTGCTCAAATAAAAAAAGTGTTCAACTAATGAAAGTTTGGATATAACCTGGGGCATATGCACAAGAAATCGCAGGTCCAAAAGATATACAAAGAATTTATACGAATTTTTACGGTGCAGCACCGAAAACAGTTTCAGGACAACAACATCCCCAAATCTTACCTTACTCAAATTAGAGGCTTCTCTTGGCACAACAACGAAATAAAAAGGATAAGGAGCGGTTATTACAGTAGTAATAACTTCCAAGACTCATATAAAAAAAATTACTGAAAATAAAACAATGGGTTATCTCCCAAGAGTGCTTTTCTTTAACGCCTTTGAGCTAGGCGCAGTAATTTGCAAAGATGCTCATGTAGGCGCCATATAAGAGCTTGAGGCAAAGGCGCCATATAAGAACTTGAAGCAATAGAGAGCATCAAAAAGCATGTATGAAACACATTTAAATCTAAACCACTTCCTATGAAAAATAGTCTTGTAAAGAGACAAGTCATGAAAGCGCAAAGCAAAAAGCATAGGAAGGCAAAACAAGTACAACTTCAAGAATTGCAACATAAAGAGGGGAAACTCAATATTGTTGAGATCCATCAAACCATGTTTCCCTCTCTCATAATAACTTTCAGTAGCATCATGAATAGAACTAACAATATAACTATCACATAAAGCTTCCCTATCATGAGCCACATGCATAAAAGAATTAATACTCCCCACATGAACAATAGTAGTAAGAGCAGATTCAACAGAATAATTATTCTCATCACCATAATCATCAAAGACAGGAGGCATATTGTAATCATAACTATTTTTCTCCCCAAAAGTAGGTGAATTGAAAACATTATAATCATCATCATAAACTAGAGGCTTAGTATCATCACAAGATAGAGAACTACTATGTCGCAAAGCATATTCATCAAACATATCATCATAAGAAGGAACATGGATAGCACTAATGGTACAACTGTTATTAACCTTAGAATTGGTACCAAAAAGATTTTCAATATCAAAAGTAGAGTGCTTTTCCCAATCATGATCACTAACATAAGTAATAGGCATAGGAACATCATCCCAATCAGAATTATCATAATCTATAGCAGGATCATAACGCTTAGGGGAAAATACCGTGTCCTCTCGCTTTTTACTCCTCTTCTTCTTCTTCATACTCTTCTTACTCTCTCCTTTAGGAGGGAGAGACTTGAAGGGCATCTTCTCCACATATTCTGGTTTGCTGACAGAAACAACAGAAGAAACTTTGGAGGATTCCTCCTCTCTATTAATAAGATAAAAACATCTATCAGTCCTGTCATAGCTTGGTAGAATATCAAGTTTTATAAGATTTTGTATGTAAGTATTTGCAAGGCAATCTTTAGCACAATGGAGACGACAACCACGAAGGGTACTATTAATGTCAACATCTCTCATATCAACCAAAGAAATATTCCTAGATATCTCTTCACAATTCAAAAACAAAGTAAGCTCATCATACTGATTGAAAGTAATCTTATCATCACAATACAAATCTGCGGTACTCGTTCGATTAATTGGGCATTGAAAATTAAAGTGACCCTTTTCACCGCAAAATTCACAAAGAAAAGGATAAAGCTCACAAACCCTTTCACCAAGCACATCTAGATCCTTGAGCCACATACTGGTTTCTTCATTTGCGTGGGTGATGCAATAATCTTCCTTGTTGTAACTCTATTCACAAGGTCTATGTATTCCACAAAAATTAACATGCTTATAAGAAATAGTACTTTTAGAAGTTTGAGCATGTTTATTGCAATCATCAATAACAATATCACTTTCTATGCAAGTGTCATTAAAAGGTTCACGATACACGTCCCCATTTCCTTTAGGAACATTCATATGGGAAGCAAAGGCTTTAAAGCAATCAACCATAATTTGAGGATCAAGACCATACTTAGCACTAAGCTCTTGAAAATTAGCAGTTTCAACGAAAGACTTAATGCAATCAAACTCGTAAGTCATACCTGATCCTTTACCTTTGTCGCTATCCCAACCTTCAATATTGTTTTGAATTGTGTCAAGCAGACCCCACTTGGTGTCTACATCCTTGCTTGCGAAAGACCCATCAAAGCATGCATCTAGATAGTCCTTGTAATATCCTGAAAGTCTTGCATAAAAATTATTAATAACAATATTACGGGGAAGATCATGAATAGGACATTTATGCATTAGTAACTTCAATCTTCCCCATGCTTGGGAAATGCTTTCTCCCTCATGCGGCCAAAAGTTATATATCCGATTACAGTCTTTATGAATTTCACTTGGAGGATAAAACTTGGAATAAAAGAGATGCACAATTTCCTCCCATGCAATAGATGGACCATCTTTAAGCAGCCGGTACCACTCCTCAGCTCTGCCTTTCAATGATAAAGAGAATAGCTTCTTCTTAACTTGGTTCATTGAAATACCTGCACACTGGAACAACTCGCATAATTCATGTATAAAGAGCAGATGATCACTAGGATGGACAGTTCCATCTCCTAAATAGCAGTTATCCCTAATACGTTCAACAATCTTCGTAGGTATTTTAAAATGATGGGGAGCACAAGCATCACTAGAAACATCACATATGGGAGATAAAATATTATCAGAACAAACCTTCTCCACTAAAGCTGGGGGACTAAAAATATCATACTTAACAAAACCAGCTTCCCCAAGCTTAGACTTTTCTATAGCCTTAGCAATAACGGTATTCAAAGCATTCGTACTAATAACATTGCTATGCGAAATAAGCTCCAAAGGTTTTGCAATTTTCTCTTCAAATCTAAAATCAGGAAAAAGACTAAAGAACTCTTTATTTTTCATTAAGCCTAACTAGTGAAAATAAAAACAAGAAACAAAAAGATATAATTGCAGAATCTAAAGGAAATAACTTTGAGCACTCACACAGGAGGATGCGAGTACCTTTTACCTTACCTCCCCGGCAACGGAGCCAGAAAAGAGCTTGATGTCTACGCACGCGTCTGTTCTTGTAGACAGTGTTGGGCCTCCAAGTGCAGAGGTTTGTAGAACAGCAGCAAGTTTCCCTTAAGTGGATCACCCAAGGTTTATCGAACTCAGGGAGGAAGAGGTCAAAGCTACCCCTCTCAAGCAACCCTGCAATTATGATACAGAAAGTCTCTTGTGTCCCCAACACACCCAATACACTTGTCAGATGTATAGGTGCACTAGTTCGGCGAAGAGATAGTGAAATACAAGTGGTATGGATGATTATAAGTAGTAAATACAATCTGGAATAAAAATGGCAGCAAGCAAACAAGTAACAAAACAGTGAGTAAACGGTGTGCAATGCTTGGAAACAAGGCCTAGGGATCATACTTTCACTAGTGGACACACTCCCAACAAATATAACATGATTGAACAAATAAATAACTTCTCTTCACTATGGTACTCTAAATTACTCTCCTATTGAATAACACTAATCATTGCGTAGTGGCTACAGAAGCACCCCTTAAAGTTCATCAAGTACTTGACAAACACCACTCATAGAGATATCCAAATCAAAGCACAACTCAAGATAGATATTATTGCAACTTAGACCAAGTACTAACACGGTGCACACACTGTCAGCATTACACCATGAAAGGAGGAATAGATCACTTCAATACTATCATAGCGATAATTATTCTCATAATCCATAAAAGATCACAATCGTAGCCTAGACCAAGTACCACCATGATGCACGCACTGTCACCGTTACACCATGGCAGGAGGAATAGATTACTTTAATAACACCACTAGAGTACACATAATATCTGAATAATAACATCTATTTGTTCAACATGATACAAAGCTCACGATCACATAAAGATCACATCATGGGAGAGAGAGGTGAACCACATAGCTGCCGGTAGAGCCCTCAGCCCCAGGGATGAACTACTCCCTCCTCATCATAGGAGACAGCAAGGTTGATGGAGATGGCGGTGAGGTCGATGAAGACGGCGGAGACGGCGATGGAGACCGATGGAGATGGCTCCGGGGGCACTTCCCCGTCCTGGCAGGGTGCCGGAACAGAGACTTCTGTCCCCCGAAATTCGTCGGTGGTGGCGGCGGAGCTGTGGAACTGTTCTGGGAAAAACGTCGACTCCTTTAGGGTTTTCCGTCCCGAGGCTTTATATAGGCGAAGGGGCATCGTCAGGAGTGGCCCCAGGCCTCCTCACACCTAGACGGCGCAGCCAGGGCCTGGGCCGCGCCGGCCTAGTGTGAGGCTGGCCTGTGGCCCCTCTCCTTCGCCTCTTCGGATCTCTGGAAGCTTCCGGGAAAAATAAGACTTCAGGAACTTGTTTCGTCCAATTCCGAGAATATTTCCTGTGTAGCTTTTCTGAAACACAAAAACAGCAGAAAATATGGAACTGGCACTATGGCATCTTGTCAATAGGTTAGTTTCAGAAATCGCATAAAAGTGCCACGAAGTGTAACGAAACACAAGGCAAATGGTGTAAAAACAAGCATGGAGCATCAAAAATTATAGATACGTTTGAGACGTATCACCCCTACGCGGAGCAATCTTCTTCCGTGGCTCCAACACGAAATTATCATCGTTGGAATCGAAGACTTCTTCCGTGACCACCTTCTTCTTTGTCTTCTCCTTGAAATCATGTGGTGTGTACTTGTCCCTATGCACACCTTTGTTCTTTCTCTTTGATGGCAGGGGTGATGCCTACACACGCTTCTGTTCTTGTAGACAGTGTTGGGCCTCCAAGTGCAGAGGTTTGTAGAGCAGCAGCAAGTTTCCCTTAAGTGGATCACCCAAGGTTTATCGAACTCAGGAAGGAAGAGGTCAAAGCTATCCCTCTCAAGCAACCCTGCAATTACAATACAGAAAGTCTCTTGTGTCCCCAACACACCCAATACACTTGTCAGATGTATAGGTGCACTAGTTCGGCGAAGAGATAGTGAAATACAAGTAGTAGTGATGATTATAAGTAACAAACGTGATATGAAATAAATATCGCTGCGAGCAAACAAGTAACAAAACAGGAAGTAAACGGTGTGCAAGGCTTGGAAACAAGGCCTAGGGATCATACTTTCACTAGTGGACACACTCCCAACAATATAACATGAATGAACAAATAAATAACTTCTCTCCACTATGGTACTCTGAATTGCTCTCCTATTGAATAACACTAATCATTGTGTAGTGGCTACAGAAGCACCCCTTAAAGTTCATGAAGTACTTGACAAACACCACTCATAGAGATATCCAAATCAAAGCACAACTCAAGATAGATATTATTGCAACTTAAACCAAGTACTAACACGGTGCACACACTGTCAACATTACACCATGAAAGGAGGAATAGATCACTTCAATACTATCATAGTAATAATTATTCTCATAATCCACAAGAGATCACAATCATAGCCTAAACCAAGTACCACCATGATGCACGCACTGTCACCGTTACACCATGGCAGGAGGAATAGATTACTTTAATAATACCACTAGAGTACACATAATATCTGAATAATAACATCTACTTGTTCAACATGATACAAAGCTCACGATCACATAAAGATCACATCATGGGAGAGAGAGGTGAACCACATAGCTACCGGTAGAGCCCTCTGCCCCGGGGATGAACTACTCCCTCCTCATCATAGGAGACAGCAAGGTTGATGGAGATGGTGGTGAGGTCGATGGAGACGGCGGAGACGGCGATGGAGATCGATGGAGATGGCTCCGGGGGCACTTCTCCGTCTCAGCAGGGTGCCGGAACAGAGACTTATGTCCCCCAAAATTCATCGATGGCGGCGGCGGAGCTGCGGAACTGTTTCTGGAAAATTGCCGAATCCCTTAGGGATTTCCGTCCCGAGGCTTCTTATAGGCGAAGGGGCGTCGTCAGGGGGGCAGCCAGGGGCTCCTCACACCAGGGTGGCGCGGCCAGGGCCTGGGCCGCGCCACCTATGTGTGAGGGCGGCCTCTGGCCCCCCTCCGGCTCTCTTTCGGTCTTCGGGAAGCTTCCGGGAAAAATAAGACTTTTGGCTTTTGTTTCGTCCAATTCCGAGAATATTTCCTGTGTAGCTTTTCTGAAACACAAAAACAGCAGAAAACAGGGAACTGGCACTGTGGCGACTTGTTAATAGGTTAGTTCCAGAAAATGCATAAAAGTGCCACGAAGTGTAACGAAACATTAGGCAAATGGTGTAAAAACAAGCATGGAGCATCAAAAATTATAGATACGTTGGAGACGTATCAAGAGGATCCTCTTGTTCCTTCAAAATAAGACAAATGCAATGTTGACATTTCTAGAATACATGGAAAATCGACGTTCTAAGGGGTTGCTTATGACACATGCGATCTCGTACCGGCGTGGATTCCTCGTCCGCGGAGGCCGATATGGCCTGAGACTCGGACGGCGACGGCGTTGATGCAATCTCAGGATCACGGCAACCAAGAAGGTTTCCTAATCTCCGTAACTTCTGGCCTTGACGCTATAAGAAGAAAATAATTATGAGTGCACACTTATTAAGTACCAAACGGAAGGTCAAAGAATGTTCATACCTTCACGAATTCTCGCAATCTTGAATAGCCCTCTTTGTTCTGTGGCAATTCCAAAGCCACCTCGAATTCAGTAGCTTGCTTCTGGATCTCCGTGCGCTAGCATGTATATGAATATGTAAACACACAACTGGCAAGTGGAGATAGTAGTGAGATTGCCACAGAACAAAAAGAAGAACAAGCTTACCACAAAGTTAATTGCGGGAGCAAAAGGGACTTGGCGCCCTTCTCTGACAAGCTTATTGTAAGAAAGATTGCCAAGCTGGTCGAACGACAAAGGTTCTTCCAAAATGACATCCGTGTAGGCATCCGGAAGAAGCTGCAAACGAGTCCTTGGTTGAAACCAACGGAGATAGTTGTTGAAACCATCATCAGAATGGTCCGCTACATTAATTCCTTTTGCCCGCTTAGCCTCCGCCACACGTTGTTGAAACGTCTTGATATGCATCTTGTGAATATTGGGCCAATCTGTCTTCCGATGTTTGATCCTGTCATAGCTGCATAATAAAATAGCACACTGTCAACAAACAAGAAGTACATTACAAAATGGCGGAACGGCGGAAATAGGATTCATACTGGTGAAGCATACGATCCGTGTCCTCATACATCGGCGGGTACTCTTGATATAAATCAAACTGCCGCATAACCCGCTGCGTCAAGTGATACTCAACAGCCCACATGCATATCAACGGGCAACGCATATACCACAGATTTCTTTCAGCCGTGCAAGCAGGGTTAAGCTGCCAGGCAGCGTCACCGTAAGAATATCCTTTGCCATATGGTTGCCATATCACCTACAACATGCCCAATAATAAAGATCCTACATACCGGAAACGAGAGAGTGAGGGAATAGAGTTTTTTACCTGCTCAGGGACAAGGTTGTCAAACTCGTTGGTGTATTGTTGATATGCTTGTTGTGGGTCAGAAGTAAACTCAGAATGGACGTCCCAATAGTAAGCAAATGTGGGATACCAGTGGGGGTTGTCACCATCGTGCCAGTCTTTACGAGGACCAATTTTTGGCCGTCCAACAGGGAAGCGTTCCCAACTCCACACCGAAAGAAGAAGCAGCGAACCACCAATACAAGCTTGTGGATCTGTCCTACAACAAGCATCGTCAAGCTGCACATGGTATGAAAGCAAACATCAATAACAAGAATGTAGCCAAAATGGAGAGCAAATGTACGGAATAGACAAAACAACTCATTACCTGACGATACAACCAAGCCAAAGCAGCAGTGCCCCAGCTTCACTTCTTATCCATGACGGTGAGCGCCTTAAGCCAATGCCAGTGCGCGGTCTTCCCACTAGCGTCATTGAACAGAGTCCGTGTGATAACATACCACATGTACACGCGGGCGTAGATCTTAACGACATCCTCATCGGCATCCTCAGGGCAGGTATTGAAGTTATCTGAGATCCATTTGAAAGTAGCCCCGGCGGTGACCCTCAACTTTACTCCTTCCTTGTTGAGAGTATCCCCGGGGCACTTCCCAATAAGATCTACCATCTTCCCGCGCCAATCATCACAGGCTGTATCGATACAAACAGGAGCCCCCTCGATGGGGAGCGCAAGTATCATCGCCATGTCCTCTAGTGTAACATCCCAGCGTTTAGGACCAAACGGGGGTAGAATCAGGGTTTGTGCATTTCATTCATGCATCTGAAAACCTGGAAATTTTTTGCGCAAATTATTAAAACACAAAGCGACTGAAGTTCCTCTTACTCTGATGTTTAAGTTTAGTGCATCGGAGTGAGTGCGATGAATTTCGGCATGACCTTTATTGAATCATTGATTTGGGGGGAAGGAATTTGAATTCAAGATTTAAATCTAAACTTGAGAATAATTCAAATAAATTTGAAATAAGCAATTGAATAATAAACATTACACAAATTGAATATAGAAATTAGTTTTGGAATAATGTCTTTATTACAAATGAGTAGGATATTATATTACAAATCTCAATAATGAGAGTATTTACATTAAAGGTTTAGAAAATTACAAAAGGAATAAATAAAATCCTAACGAATCTTTAATCTTGTCATCATCTTCATTCCTGCAATAAGAAGCAACAAAGACAAAAGAAATGTGTTGTATGATTAAAATGTTTGCCCCCATATATGTGGAGGCAATTTAATTTATTAAACTTAGTTAGAGAATTTAGGAAGAACTCCTAAATTCTATATCCTAGAACTAGAGGGCATCACTTCTAGCAAATAACCAACTCTGGGAAAAGGGTCCATAATTCATACACTTGAATGGATAGGCATCTTTGAGTCAGGCAAACAAATCAAATTTTGAAACAGATAACAATAGCAGTAGATAGCTTGACACCCTCTAATTCTAGCTAAGTTTAAAGTAATAAAATCCAAATCAATGAATATTAAATTCATACTTAACATGATATTGGTTAAGTAGAATTAAGAAGTCACCAAAAATCTATTTAGCAAAAACAGTAACATTTGCTCAGCCAAATTACAAGTGGCAACACCAAAAGAAATTCACCCATCAGGATAATCATGGACATAGCCGTGGCTTGCTTGTGAAGGCAAACAAGCCAAATTGGTATTTTGCACTGAGTGTAGATAACCACCAGCACACCAGAGGCAGCCGCACCTCACACACCACCATTTCACCACCTGCTCATCTTACCTCAAGAGAACGAAGAACCATCCCAGATATCACCACAAAGATCCCAGCTCAATCAACAAGTGACCATGGTCACTTAGAAGATCACCAGAGGCTGATCAAGAGGAGGAGCAGAGCTGCCAGGAAAGAGGAGCAAGAAGGCAGCAAGGAGTGCAGCCGAGCCAGATCAAGCAGGACAAGACCACCACAAGATCCAGATCAAGAAGGAGGAGAAGGGCACCAGAACT
Source organism: Dactylis glomerata (assembly GCA_007115705.1). Classification (NCBI taxonomy): domain Eukaryota; kingdom Viridiplantae; phylum Streptophyta; class Magnoliopsida; order Poales; family Poaceae; genus Dactylis; species Dactylis glomerata. The sequence goes on along the minus strand of QXEO01000483.1, from coordinate 934,413 downwards.
AAGCCTGATACCAACTTCTCTTCTTCTAAAATTTCAGCAACAAGGTGAACAACCAAGAACAAGCAATAGTTTCTGTTCTTATCATTAACAAGAGGAATAGTGGGGCAGCAGAATACTCTCAGATTGCATAGAAGTGCTATGCTAATTCATCACCGAGTAGTAGGAAACCAAATAAGTGTAGTATCTGTCCTTAACAAAGATCTAAGCCTCAGACTTTGCATCACTGGCCAAATCAAGTAAACCAGTAGGTCTCTGTTCTTATCAGTAAATCCATAAGCAAATGCTTATTTTCTACACACCACAGCCACCAAGGTCATCACTAGCAACAGATATGCACAGCAGACCAAAACAGCCAGCCAAGCATTCACATAGCTTCTTTGCATACTCTCCTGGAGGCACCACAGGAGTTATATAAAAGAATAGCAACAGTCACTTGGATACAAGCTTGGTATTCTAGAAATCTCTAGAAGTGGAGCTTGATTAAATCATTACTGAACCACTTGCTTCAGTTCATAACATATATCAATTCCTTCATACAATATAAACTGAATCAAAGATTCAGTTCAGCATCTTAATAGAATTATAGCAAGAAGCTAACAGTAGCACACACAAAGAGAGCACCACTGCACATAGCACAACCCAGTCATAGCTATACCAATTCCATCAGCAAAGCCACAAGATTAGTTGCACATCACAGTACCCTAACCAGTGTAGTATCACCAATCATAACCAGTGACTAGCATCAAGGATTGCATCGAGCTAGAAGGTAAGAGAGAAGGGGAACAACTCACTGATTTAGGGTCGGCGTGGTGGAGGTGGCGGCGGCACGAGGGTGCCACGGCACCTCTGCACTGGGCCACGCCAGCTCGAGGGCCGGGAGGCCACCGGCGGCAGCAACAGAGGGTGGTCGGTCAGGTGGCAGGAGGAGCCTCGACGAGCAGCAGTGGCAGAGGAGGCGACCGGCGACGGCCGAATCAGCCTAGCCGTCGCTAGGGTTTTCGGCGTGCCGAGGAGGCGCGGGGCGGAGCAATCGGCATGACAAGGTAGATCAGGAGGCGACGGTCCAGTGGAGGCTGGTGGCGGCAGCGAGCGCCACCGAAGCCGGCGGTCGGCGGCGAGGGCGTCGCCAGTGGTGGCTAGAACTCGCCAGCGTGAGGAGAGACGGCTCGATCGGACCGATCCGGTCCGGTGTTGACCAGCAGGCCGACCAGGCCAAGATGGGCCGGCCAGGCCAGTTGGGCTTAGGCCTATTAGCCAGCAAACCTCAGCCTAGCTCTAGTTAAAAAGAAAAAAATGTTTATTTGATTTTAGGATTTCTAGAAAATGCTAATAATACTCTATGAGTACTTAAAAATGAACTAAAAATAATTTTGAATACTACTCATAACATATTATTTTAAGAAATGATAATAACCCCAAAGGGTTGAATAAATTTTATTCATGATATTTTGGCTATTTTGACGAAAATAAAATTGATATTTTAAATGACCTAAAATTTGTAACTACAAATTTGAATAATTTGAATCATACCTAGAGAGTTCCATAACATCATAATTACTAATTCTACCATTCATATATATAAGTATGACTTAGCATCTAATTGAATTCCTGAGTACTTAAATCTTAGTTAAAACTGAAATACAACACACAAAAGGGGGGGGGGGGGTAAATCACTTAAACCCTAATGCATAGCAACTATATGCATCATAGCATGATTTGCCTCTTTAAACATTGTCTTATCAGACAATGATGCTATTTTTTCCAGAACCCGGGGTTCAGGGTTCAACCGAAGCTTTCGATTGCAATACCTTGCAGTCTCAAGGCAAGTTCACTCTTGCTCATATCTCTTGATTATTTCTATCAAATTACTTGCAAATATACCTGTGGTATTACTACTGCATCGAAAAGCAAAAGGTTCTCTTTTATAAGAAATATGACTAGATGGTTATCGACCCGAGTGGTGGTAACCTAAGAGGGCTGGCAAATGGAACCATGGTATGATTGTTGTGGTGGAGGTTCTATTTGCACGGGAAAGTGAACCCTAGGACTTAACAACAAATGTCGTAAGTGATTCTTGTGCCATAAATTACGCGTTAACCATAAGACTTGGAATGGGACAGGAAAGTCAGCTAGTTCTTCTTCCTTTCGCATGTCAACGGAGGACCATACCGAATGGTCGGGTTGTAAATCGTATAGCGTTGCCTGACAACATGGGTGGAACCCCTAAGTTCCCTCGGTACCTGGTGTCTATGATGGATTGCGGGTATCTCGGGCATGTAAATCCGGGCTTGCACGTTGGCTATGCCGTAAATCGGGGCTTACGGTTGCCTGAGCGAAGCAAAAGGGTGGGCATGCGGGGTCGCGGAGAAGGGTAGTGATTGGCTTGGATCAATGACTGGGCCCCATACTAAAGTGTATGGACGGGAAAGATTCGCCCGGTTGAGCAGCAAGGCTTTGATCTCTTATGGGTAAAGCAACGCACCTCTGCAGAGTGTATCAAATTGTGGCTTGTCACTCCTTGTTCCGGGAAGGAACTGCGAACACGGCAGGAAAGGAACTCCATGAAGTTCTAGTCAACCTGTGAAGGCTGTCGGGCATAGTTTTCAAAATAAAAGCAATCTCTTGAAGAAATGTTTATGAAAACTGCATGACCTGTGATCATCGATCTATGGTTGTAGCTAGTGCATCAAACACTTATCCCTTTTAAATGAACTTGCTGGGTAATGCTCGTTACTCACCCCACTCCCTCTTAACCCTTGCTTAGACTCTGAAGACCAGGAAGAGGAGGCACTCTACGCCAATGCAACCCAGGAGGAGATCTTCTATGAGGAGCCAGATCTGTCTGGTGGTGTAGAAGGTGAAGATTACAAGATCATCTATGGTGCCGAAGAGGAAGCCAAGCAGTAGATGAGATAGTACCGTTAGTTTAGCCGAGCAACCTAAAATACTACTAAATAAGTTGCTGAGCTATCATAGTTCTTAGATGTACTTTCAGTTATTCTAGAACAAGTAATGTAAGTTGTGAGTCAATGGGGTATCCTCGATGAACCTAAGAGGACCTCGGAGTTGTTGTTTATTTGGCTTGTAATAATAAAAGTTTATATGTGGACCCGCAATGTTTCTGCTGTACCACTCTGAGGGATGTAATATTTGTGAAATGGAGTTTCATAAGTGTTATGTCAACGACTTGCGTACTACAACATGCAGTGGTATGCTGGGTCACCGCATCTAGCGTGACCGTCATCTCGCCAGTCCGGAGGTGAAAGGTGTGGGTCTTCGGCCTCCACCGGTCCATAAGCGCGGTGATCGCGACAGAATTCACGTTAAGTGTGGTCCGGGTGACCATATGGATGCACGGTAGAAGCCCAAGATTGTGGATGTAGGGGGTATACCGCTCATCGTAGTTCATCGGCGTTGCCGACATCTGGTGGTACCTAAGTCGCAATGGTCCAAGAACCTGCACGGTGACGAACATACACGCACGGTGTCACATACCAATTCAAGCATACCAATATTACATTTGAGTACTTGGTTTTTTAATTACCTTCTTCTTCTCGGTCATCATATAGGCACGGTGACGAACATCAACTTCACCCTCGAGAATGCTTTTATTGGTTAACTCCTCCATCCTAAACAATCCGACTATAATGTGAGCATATATGCACATAAGTCATACAATTCTTCTATAACAATTTATCTCCAATATTTCATCTACAACTATACAATTCATCTAAAATTAACTTCAACTACAAAATTCATCTACTACTCATCCTATTAACATATATGTGAGCATATATGCACATAATCAAACAATTAATCTACAACAAATCCATATAATATGCAAATAATAATTCTACTAATTTCATACATATGACAAGAAATCTAAAATTGCTAGTTCTATAAGAAGAAACATAAATCAAACAAGAAACATAAAAATTGCACATCACAAATAATCTAAAATTGCTAGTTCTATAACAAGAAACATAAATCAAACACACATATCCACCACACAAATCCATCCATATGAATCAAACACACATATCCATCCATTTGAATCTACCATACAAGTCCACCACACAAATCCATCCATATGAATCAAACACACAAATCACTAACTAGGATTTCCAAATCCATCCATCAAAACCATCCATTTGAATCAACCATATCAATCCATGCATCACTAACTAGGATTCAAACTAGGGGATTAGAGAAGGGGAAGAGGGAGAAGGGCAAGGGGATTGGAGGGAGAATACCTTGGTGAAGATCTTGAGCAAGGGGATTCTTCTTCTTGTTGAAGATTTAGAGAAGGGAATGAGGGAGAAGAGGAGCCGTCGGCGCCGCCATTGGTGAGGGAGAGAAAGGTGGGGAGGGAGAAGTGAGGGAGAGAGGTGGGCCGGGGTCGGGCGCGGGCGGCTGTCTAACCCTAATGTGCCGCGCCACCGTGGGTGGCGCCGCACGCACGCCTGCCGCGCCACTGCGGGTGGCGCCGCACTATCGCTGCGGGGCCCGCCGTGCCGACGTGGCAGCCACTGCCGCGCCACTGGCAGTGGCGCTGCACCATCTTCTGCCGCGCCACCGAGAATGGCGCGGCCAAAAAGGGTTATTCGGGTGAAATAGTTTCGCCGATGATTTATTTTTTAAGATTGTATCAAGTTTAGGTTATTTTTGTTTAAATTGCGGAAGGCCGAGCATCATGCAAACGCCCGGGCCCTCTAAGCCCGAGCCCACATAGATTCCCCAGCCTTTTCCCCGTGACGAGGTCAGAACCCACTGACAACGCAGGCCCACATCACCGGAGCCCACCTGGCCGTCTGGCGATCGCCTCCCACCTGCTCCGCCATCCTTTTCCTCGTCTCCAGAAAACGAACGGCGAGCGGAATCCGGGGACGCGATCACGCGAAGGCGGTGGTACGGCAGCCATGGACCGCGTGCAGCTCCTCCTCATCGGCCTCCCCGCGCTGCTCTTCATCTCCGACCTCTCCCACATCTTCGCGCCGCCGCCTCCGCACCTCCGCCACGGCCATCCCCACCCGCCGCACCACCCCCACCCGCCGCACCACCCGCACCCGCCCCACCACCCCCACCCGCCGCACCACCATCACCCGGACCCTGCGGCCGCCGCCATACAGGTGAGCCGTAAACCCTAGCCCGGATTCGTCTCGTAAGACCCTAGTCCGGAATTCTGTTTGCTCCGATCTAAACGGCAGGCTGATGCGTTACTTTTGGTTCAGTCACTGCAGCCTGATCTGGACGGAGCTGGATTCGGCGCCACCGTGGAGCTGCAGTTCTGCGCATCCTGCTCGTACAAGTGAGTCCGTGAGCTCACTGTGTTTTGTGTGGTTGCTGGCTTGATCGATTGGTGTGGTTAGTTTGCTTGTGCCGATCAAGTGATAGTATGCGTCCGAGTGTTCTGAATAGTTGTGTGCTTGTTGCAGTTGACATAGATGAACCAATTTATGATGCATAATGATTTAGGAGGTGGATTGTTTGGTAGTCTAGTTCAATAGTGTCACTGGTGATTGCTAAATATTAGGATTTCCTAATACCAAATGCTAACGGCTGGTAACTTTCTTTAATTTTATTCTTGAACTTATTGATTCTGTGCATCCTGCTTGTCCGTGAGCACACTGCGTTTTCTGTGGTTGCTGGCTTGAGATCGATTGGTGTGGTTAGTTTGTTTGTGCCAATCAATTGAAAATATGCTTAGTGTAGTGGATACCGAGTGTTCGGAGTTGTGTTCTTTGCCGCAGTTGACATAGACGGACCAATTTATGATGCAAAATGATTTAGGAGGCGGATTGTTTGGTACTCCAGTTCACTAGTGTCAGCGGGGGCTGTTACGATTTCCTAATAGCGAATGCTAACGGCTGGTAACTTTCTCCAAGTTGATTCTTGAACTTATAGATTGTGTTAAACTAGTAGTGGGGAGCTTGAGCAGCTATTATTTGTGAAAACGTGAATGCTCAATTGGTACAGTGTGTTTTGTGTGTCTGCTGATGGTGGTTGCTTGCTTGCTCAAACGGTGTGTTAGTTTGGTTGTGCAGATCAAGTTAACATATGCATAGTGTAGCGGATACAGTGTTTGGACTTTGGAGTACTTGTGTGCTTGCTGCAGTTGACATAGACGGACCAATTTATGATGCAAAATGATTTAGGAGGTGGCTTATTTGGTACTCCAGTTCACTAGTGTCACTGGTGTTAAATAGTATTTTCTAATACCTAATACGTAATGTCTGGTAATTTTCTCCAAATTGTTCTTAAACTTATATGAACATGTAAACTATTAGTGGCGAACTCGAGCAGCTATTATTCATGAAAATGTGAATGATCGTTTACATTGCGAAACATTAATAGTCACACACTCATGCGTATGAAATTAGGAAAATATCAGAATAAATATGGAATATTATTAGGAAAGAGAGTCGATTAAACAAAAGGAGATAAGATTAGAGTTAGTGATCAAATTAGTATCCTTTCAATTATTTACGCAGGGGTCAAGTAAGTCCTCCCATGTAAGGGCTGAGCTAGGAATAGAAACTGACGTATAGAGGACCTGTGATATCTTTCACTCTTTGACAACTTAAGCCTTGAGAATGTTAGCAATGTGTTATAGGGACGCCGCACAATCTTGCTTCTAGGGATGTGGTTATAGCAGATACTTAGGTTGCCAGGGAGGAGGTAAGTGTCTGACTTTCAGATATCAAGATGCAAGATTAGGCAAAACTCCTAACAACAACTGTTGTTTGTTGAGAGTTTATGTTTTACCGACCAGTTATCTGCCCCGTTCATCCTCCCAAGTCCCAAAATATGTTCTACTCCTCAACCCCCTATGTGTATTTAGATAGTTTATTCCACACTATCACATTTGTTTTATTTGGACAAAAGGCCTTTCGCCGGCTTGGTTATAAGCAAACAGTGTACAGGTATAGGGAAGATGTGCTGGGGTTACGGGCTCCTGATTACAGTTAACACGAAATGTCCTAGAACTGACCAACAAAAGAACTGTCACGGCCAGAGTCTTGGAGAAAAGAAAAGGCATAATCAACTTTGGTGTCAAAGAACCACAAAAATCAAACATTATCCTTAATACACCTATGTATGGCCACCGTGCACAAGCATTTTCTGATAAATCTTATCCATCGGTTCCAACAGCTTCTCCTTCTCCTGGTCCTTGAACAATGGTATCCATTGCTGCACAACACAGCACAACACATAGAATACTTGCAAAACACATCTTCTGGTTGCTTTGGCATCCTCACCTCCATGAACCGTCGTTTCGCGCAGATTCCAAATCCCCCAGGCTACTGCTGAAAATTAGAAGATCACCATCTTTTTCTTTGTCCTGTTACACCCCATAACCCAGTGTCTAAAGAAATCCCCAATATTATTTGGGGACCCTGTCCCTGGACCACTTCGATGCTCAGCAAGAACGGGTAATCAAGATTTGGTTCACATCCTCTTCCAAACTACATAAGCTGCATCTATCTGGATCTTTCCACTTCTTAACCAGTCCCACACCAGCTGGTTATCTATTTCACGTAACTTGCTAAATAAAAATTGATATACACATTATTTTGGGTTTCTACTTTAGTATTTCTTTATTTTTATCTATTAAGGACGATACAATTGTAATTTGTAAGCATGGTGCTATATCCTTGCTTTCTGCTAGTGCACAGTACTTATCTTGTGTTCAGCTATGGATGGCAATGACGAATCATACTTTTTGTTCATTTAATATGAGCTGACATTATGCGCATTCATTGGGTTACAGACCTCTAGCTTCAGGTCAACTGAGATTTAACTTTTATTTGAGTAGAAGTAAGTTCTCCAGTTAAACTTGGTGATTGTCTTAACTGGCTGTATTGTTTTTACCCTTTTACCATGGTGTTAACACGTTTTATGGGAAGTCCTTGGTAGCATGTGCTATACACTTAAGGATGTTTCCAAGTTCCAACACCCTTACTGATCACAATTAGAAAGGCACACAGATCACATTAAGTTGATAGGAAGATTGGGCCTGTGCTGCTGCAGAGTTTGAGAAGCATATAAATACCAGTCTGATTTTTTCTCTATGGACATTCTTTGACAAAGTACTAAGGTGTTCTAAACTGTCGTTATTACTTTGGTTTGTTTTCTTGGGCACGTGTGCCTAGTGTTTGCAGAATACATAGCAATTTTAAGAAACTGGAAAATGGTTTACCGATTTTAAGATAACAATGACATGGTGAAGTCATCCCCACTTATGCCAAGAGGTCCTGGGTTCGAACCAGCCTCTCTGCATTGCACTTTGCAGGGGTAAGACTAGGTTCATATAATCTCTCCCTAGACCCCACCTTGTGTGGGAGCTTCTATGCACTGGGTCTGTCCTTTTTTTAGTGACATGGTGACTGCTCTGCCATTTACCCCTTTTGCTTCCCTCTTGCAATCACATTTCACAGCTACCCACGTTCTACCTATCAGCCTATCACCACCTTTTCTTTCATCTAGTTACACTAGTTTTCCTTGACTCCTTGGCCATCCACACTATGTGGTTGTAGGAACAAGGATAAACATGTTGTACTTTGCTGCAATGTAAGTGGTCACTCTCTTGCAAATGACGTGTGGTCGCTGGAAGAAGCCCCCTTACTAAAGGTTCATGGAGGGTCTTAGATGACCTTGTTGGTGGATTCCCTGGCTGCACCAGCAACAGCAAGCATGACATGCGTGACCTTTCCATCAGAGAAGACGCCTATTTAGCTATCATTGAATTCGGAATATCTGGGCTGATGCTTGGTTACAGCTGCCAGTAAAGTGAAATATGAAATGACTGCCTCAAATTAGTAATTACTAAATCCTGGTAGGGATCTAGCACTCTTAAACACAAAACTTGATTAATTCCTAAAATCAGTTAACTATTTAATTGTTTATTGCATCAACAGAAAGAAGCAGTAGTAACTGCATTTTTTATTTACTTTTCTCACTCTGCTGGCTCTGCTTGAACTTTTTTCTCATCTTGAGTTTTCTGATCATACTTGAAAAGGACATTGAATGAGATTTTCTAAGCTATACCCATGCCAGAATATTTATCCCCGGATCTCCGCCGGCGGCCGTCCCACCATTCCAGTACCGGCGGTTGCGCCTTGTTTTCCCACACCGCCGACTTAGTCAGCCGTTCCCTTCTCCCCCACCGACCTGCTCCCCTACGACTTCCCCTATTCATCCGCGGCGCGGTGGCCCTTCTTCTCCCCGACCGGCGGCACCCGCAGCCCTAGCCGACGGCGATCTGCAGTCCGAGCGGTGTCCGTAGACCGGTGACCACGCCTCCGCTACTTCCCTGTGTTTGGTGGCGCCCCTCCCACACTCTCCTGCATCGTGCAGGATTTCTTTGGCCGCCGGGGCCACCACACGTGGCCGACGGGGCATCGATGTCCGCTGAGGTGGATGGTGTGCTGGACGCCATCGACGAGCCATGGTGTGCAAGGAGGCGACATCGACCGGGAGGAGGAGGTGGCGCCACTTCCTCCTGATTTGGATCCTCCTAATTGGATTCGCCTTGTCCTTTTTTTTGACATTTTTTCTAATTTTTGTCGAGGGATTCTTAAAATTAAACATGCTGGACATCCAATTTTCGTTATGGTTTTCTAAATTTCAGAATCAATGTTTTCTATAATAAATTCTGGCCGGAATGCACAGCGGTCGGTGAGGTACCATCGTCGAGCCAGGCATGGGTGCTGGCCGTACTTGCTTTTGATTTCTTTACTTGAAAGGATCGATGAATGAGGAGCTCAGTTTGTACCTTACTGTTGTTTGTCCTGAACACCATGGTTTGAATCCGTGGGTTCAAACTGGACACAGGTAGATTGGATGGGTTTAGGAAAATAAAAACAGTCTGCTTTTGTTAGGTTTCTAAAGAATAATTTTTGAATGGTTTGGGTTGGGCAGTGGGATGTGCTTGTACAGTCTGAGTGGGGTTAATCTGGATTGAAACTATATATCTTTGGTTGGGTGCAAAAAGTAGTTCACGAATTTCCCTATCCTGTTCATGGATTCTTCTTTCACCGGATTATGAATTCCTGTAGTATTGCTGGTAGTGGATACATGCATGACATCTTTTTATGGTTATTAAGATGCATGGATTTGTTATTACATTTGCGTGGATGAATACAGTACAACAAGATTTCTTACAAGTTGTAATCCGTTTCTTTCACAAAATTGTATTGTTCATGTTATGTTTTTGTGTGGCTTGAGGACCGGCTGGCCAGTCTTTCTGAACTGGGAGAGGGCGGAGTAGTTTTGTTTTTGGTCGACAGGTTTATTATATTCTTTAGTTGGTACGAATGGGTATGGGCTTACGGCAACCGCACAGGTTTCAAATTTAACAGAACTAAACGGAAGGACGTTATAGCATGGATCACTGAATAAAATCGAACGGCCAACAGGCTATGCATAGCTACCACCCCGGGTAGAAAATCCGCGTCGTTATATAAATTGTATGTTTTTCTCTGCACGTGCACTGAAAACTTTGAATTCCACTTTGCAGGGGAAATGCAATGACCATGAAGCGCATGCTGGAAACATCATTTCCTGGCATTAATGTTTTCTTGCACAATTATCCTCCAGCTTTCCCCAAACGGGTACTGAGCAAAGTTATGCCAGTTCTTCAAGTTGGAGCCATTGCATCAATAATGTATGGTGACCAGATTTTCCCCAGACTTGGCATTGCTCCACCTCCATGGTTTTACTCGTTGCGTGCCAATAGATTTGGAACCATGGCATCAATTTGGCTATTTGGCAATTTTGCTCAGTCTTTCCTGCAAAGTTCTGGTGCCTTTGAAGTTTACTGCAACGGAGATTTGGTATGTTTCCTATATCAGACACTCTCTTCTGTTAACACATACTTCCTCGGTCCCATAATATAAGATGTTATCACAACCAATATACACCTAGATTGGTTGTAATGGCATCTTATATTATGGGACAGGTGGAGTAAATTGCTTTTCTTCATGATTGCATCATAAAAATGAGTTTCAGTTGTACCCACTTTTTTGACTACGAGTTCATTATTATTCAAGAAATACTGTCACAAACAAATTTTACCCCCTTGCCTTGTTGAGTTATCACAAAGATGTCTTTTAATGAGATTTTCTCTCTTTTCCTAGAAAAAACTGCTACGTGAATTATTTTTGATCTACCAACATGACTTGAGCAGTATTATACATATAAATTTCTTCTTTACTGAAAATTGCTCCAATCTCTACAGGTTTTCTCAAAATTAGCCGAGCAGAGGTTCCCTAGCGAGTTTGAGCTGCGTGATCTCATCGGCAGCAGACTGCCCCGCTCTGCATTTGGGAAAACTATGGGAAACGCCTTGTCTTAGACGGTGATTTCAGAATATCATGCTCCACGCCGATGCATTTCTACTAAGGTATTTTATGGTTAGCTATCGATGTTGATCCTTCTGAAACGCTGCAGCCCTGTAAAACACTACCCTATCTGTGTGGTTTGTAAAGGTCCTAGAAAGTAACTTGGCACGAGATACTGACAGTGTATTGGATGACCTCCTCTCATAATCGTGATTGCCTGATATTGCTATGCTACTGGCAGAAGTTTGGAAATCTGGCACCAAAGTTTGAGTCCTGTTCCGGGGGAGTAACTAGTCTTGTATGCTGCGTCTTGAATGCACTGTGTCTTGTATCCGATTCATTGTTTTTGGGGTGGTTTGTATCCGATTCGTTGTCTAAATAGCCCATGGGCTACTTTGAGCTCGTAGATGGCCCAGGTGGAGTACATTTTGGCGGGAAACTAGATGGCAAACTCGATGCTTTGTCCACCATTTTTGTTTAAGAATAGGTGATTTATCGATACTGAAATAGCCTAAAACAGTCTCCCAAAACCTAAAGGCACATACAATGGGGTGATGTCAGTCTTTCCTTACGGCTGCTATGTGGGGTGATGTCAGTCTTTCCTTACGGCTGCTATGTGAGATATTTGCTTAATTGGAGGGGAGAGAATGGAGAAAGAGAATGTTGTCTTCCCTTAGCTAAGAGATGATCTCTTTTAGAATAAGAGAAGGCTATTTTTCCATTATATGATAGGTCTTCCTTTAGCGACATAATTTTTACCAAAATCAAATTAATTCTATTAATTGCTAGGAATAACTATAAAAGATAATATATTATATCACTATTATTTGTTATCTTCTCTAAATAATATGGAGGGGCGTAATTGTAGTAATTGTACATGCCCTAAAACAGGCGCTTTGTTAGGCAACCTGAAACAGGAGTTCGAACTCATCTTCGACCATGGGCTACAGGGCACTCTTTTTGGTCAGAGCCGGATCAGCCGGGGTTACAGAGGACTCTCCTTTTTGGTCAGAGCCGCATGGACCGTGTCCATGTGCACCAAGAGCAGGAGTCCAAACCCCTTCTTTCCCCAACACGGCACCAGAACTCCTGCTCAATTCCAGAATCACCAAAAACCCTCCCCTTTTCGCCTCCGGAAGCATGCTCCGACGCCTCGTCGGCGCCGATTCGGCGCCCCTCCGCCGCTCCCTCTCCACGGCGGCCTCGCGCCCTCCCTGGGCCATGGTCTACAGCAGGGCGGCGCTGGACACGTCAGCGGCGCCGTCGCCGGGCGCGCGCGCGTCCTTCGACCTCGACGCGGCCCCGTACGTCTCCCACATCTCCGTCCCCGCCCACCTCGCCGACGGCATGGACTTCGCCGCCGCAAGCGTTCGGGCCACCAGCTCCGACGGCCTCCTCCTCCTCGACCTGGCCGAGACCCGCCACCTCCCTCCCGGACCTCCGGGCGGCCGTGAGTCCTTGGAGAGAAAGATGCTGCTCGAATTGAGCGCGGCTGGCGCCGCCTCCCATCCGGACGTCGCGCGCTTCGTCTGCAACCCTCTCAGCGGCCAGCTCTTCCGCCTCCCGGTCCCGGACACGGATGTCGCCGAGACGAGTACGGCCTTCGGCTTGCTCACCCAGTCTGGCAGCCCCCACGGCCCGCCTGATCGATTCGTGGTCGCTCAACTCAGCTGCCGGGCAGGGGAGAACCGCAAATTCGTGCGCCGGTTTCTGTCCGATACAGGGGAGTGGGACGAGCGGCAGCTGTTCGTTCCGGCCACCATACCTGATTGGCCGAGAATGCAGATAGGCACCAACCATGATGTTCTGGCGCTTGGCGACCGGCTGTGGTGGGTCGACCTCACCTGGGGCGCCTTTTCTATCAACCCGTTCAGCGACCAGCCAGAGCATCGCTTCATCGAGCTGCCGCAGGGCAGCGTGCTGTCGGATTTTGAGTTAACAGAGAATTTGATGCTGGGCAGGCGCCGGCTCATCGGGGTCAGCGAGGGGAAGCTGAGATATATTGAGGTATCAACTGAAAAAGAGTTTGTGGTCAGGTCGTTTTCATTCGAGGACGACAGATGCTGCTGGAAGCCTACACGTGAGACAACAGTTAACCTAGTCATACGCAACAAATCCAAACCAGAGGAAATGGACATGCCGTGGATTGTTGCCATTGATCCATTCAATGCCAACATTCTGCATTATCAACATAATCACGCTATAATTACCATGGACATGGCTAAGGGGGAGTTGATTGGGAAGAGACCTTTTCCAGATAGCATTAGAGGACTAAGCCCTTGCAACACTGCGTTCTTTCTGCCGTGCGTGCTCCCAACATGGCTTGAATCAAACCATATCCCTGGTGCAGGTATACATATGCTTCCCTAAGTTGCTTGTTCCATACATTGGTTATTGCAGCTCTGAAATTCGTTTTACTATAATTGTTAGATTGCATAGGTTCTAGTTTAGCTTATCTTTCAAATCATGTGCTCCAGTGCTTTGGAACCTTGTCGCAGCATTGATTGGTTTGTTGATACACACAAATTTATCTGTTTGGGAGTTTCTGAAGGGAGTGATTTGGTCGCTGATATCTTATCTTAAATATTCTGTAGAGTAATAGAGTTAATCATTGCACATAGGCTCATAGGCCATTATTAGCAGTGATTGTTTTCTGAAAATGGGAGGCTGAATTTGGTATTGCTAGATAATAACTGGTGTATTGTGATTGAATTGGACATTGGATTGTATATCATGTAGAGTAAAAAAAGATTTTGTTCTTTATTTAATGTCAACATATATCTTGCGGTATGTTCCAATTCAGTGATTGCGGTAACCAAGAAACACGTATAGCTCGTTGTTCTGTGCTATTTATGTTTTAAGTTCGTGTATCTATGGGTATAACTGAAGGTACACTTTCAAGAAAGACCACCAATTGCACAAGGAAGACTTTGGCAGACATGTTGGTTCGTGTAGACAATGACCAGAAGTGAAGCATGCCGGCTAACTTATCTTTGGTACTTTCTCTTGAATCATTTTTTCTTGTTTGGTTACGTAATATTTAGTCATATTTGTTTATTTTTCGTGATCATGATTCAACATTTCTCCTACACTTCCCGTGCAATGTCTACTTTCAGAGACAAATAGTTTGGCCATGTTTCCGTGTCAATGTTGAAGACACACTCCAGTACTATTGTTATCCTTAATTCCAACTCGTTTTTAGAATCATATCCAGTTTCATTTGGCTATGACAATACAATGTTATTTTAGGTCCTAGATTGTATACTCAAACTGGGGATTTGTAGCAGATTGCATCATAGAATGGTTCCTTTTCTTCAAGCATGTGTATTTAAGGGAATAAAGGACGCTGCTTGCATATGTTCCTTACACATTACCTCCAGTGCTTAACTGCTTGCCACCATTTAGCTTGTGTGAATTTAAACATGAACAAAAGGCTAAAGGATGCCCTGCCTTTTCACCACAATAGATTTCTTGTCTTCCACTAGTCAATATCCTGACATTGTTATCCCGAATCATAGCTGAACAGAAGCATCTTGCATGCTCTTTCTTACCAAGTTACCATGCTATAAATTTACTTCCCACCAAAATTGGAATGTTATCCAACTATGTCATTACCAAAGCATCTGGAAGGCTGTTGATGTTCTGTTTGCCCCTTTTCCTTGCAGATTTCTTAAATTTGTCTGGCAGCAAAGTTGATGTTTTTTGTGTGGAATGGAGCAACGTTGATGGTGGTACCTGAAGGTGAAGGACATGGGCCCCTCATTTTGATAACTTTGGGCTTGCTTATTTGTTTATGCAGTTCTCTTTGAAAACATATGGGTGTTATTATATATTTTGGGGCTACATTTCACAGAAGCTTGGATGACAGCCTTTAGAAATGCAATGTTACTTACCAGAAATTTTGCTTCTTATGTGTAACATGTAAATGCACTTGTGTGTTAATCTTAAGTTCACTCTGCTCATCATGAAAATTAGGATATGTTTAATCTTATTAAGCTGATATGTATTGTATTTCTATGCTGATTATAAGAAGTGGATGCACCCTCTTAATCTTATTAGATGACTCTGCATAGCAGAAAACAAACTGTTCTGGGCCTAAATGCTAGTTTCGTATATATATGGTTGTAGAAAACACCAGTTGATGACTACCATTTATATTACAACTTAACTCTGGAATCTGAGTCCGTTCTTCAAAAAGATGGAATGGTCATGTCCCCTGGATGGAGAGCCTCACAGCTGGAGTTAACCCAGCAGCATGTCTTGCTTCCGTTGGCAATGCCCAGATGATCTAGTTTAATCTATGGCTTAGCTAAGCAAGATAAGCTATATAACCAAATGCACCCAATGTCACTCCATTTGGCAGAGAGAAAAAATCCAGTACTCAAATTTTGGTTGAATAGTGTTGAGTTGCACATGGCCGCGAGGATATGATGATGTCTTATATCTTGTTCCGGATTGTATATTTAAACTGTGGCAGATTACATTATAGAATATACTACTAAACCATGAATATAACATGCTTGAATCCGTTCTTGACTGGTACGGTCTCCAGTGCTTGGCCTGGCTGGCCAGTGCTGCTGCACGGGCACGGGGCTCTTCAACCTGGCTTTCTATTTGCATTATAGTAAAGGCAGGACGGGAAGTTTTTCCGTTTTGGGTGAGGGTTGGCTGGCGTACACGACGGAGCCCTTGTTTTGTTTTTATCCAGAAACGGGGCGTAGGGTTAGAGGCAGAACTTTCCTTTTATGGGTGAGTGGCTGAGTGCTGGGTCGGGCTAATCAGCCCTCTCGTGCTGGCTAGCTGTGTCCATGTAACTGCATATGCAGCAACCCAGCTAGGATCATAAACAGTACGTATCATGTTCAAGTGTATCTTTGAATTTGGAAACCAAAGTGTGATCTATTCTGAAACTAAAAACTGCTACTGTTCATCTCTGAAAATGCAGTAAACATATGCTTTGAAACTGCTGTAGCGTTTGTTTGGTTAACTATAGTTGCACATTCTGTAAGAGTTATTGTCACCAAAAGCTGATTACCAGTGCATATTTAGTCGAGTCACGGGTTGAATATAATCATTTGCACAACTGAAATCGACAGGAATACTTGATTACTGCTCTTGTTAGCATAGTGCTGATCTCATCGTTTGTGTAAGTGCCTTGCTTTCTTGCAAATCTAAACTGCAGGCCATACATGTTGTGCAAATAGTTACCAAACTGAGCGTTTTCATTAGAAATCCATCAACAAGCAAACAGGCTACTGTTATCCAGAGAAGTCGTTGTACTTCTGTGCGACAACCCAGTTAAACTTGACAGCTTAGTGTCAGAATAGTCCTATAGAGTAAAAAAAAAGCTGGTCCAGGACATATGTATGCTATTTTGAGGAGAAAATGCAACTGTCTTCAGTACTAGAATTACACTTCACTTGATCATTGTTTTCAGGAAAAGGGAACTAGTGCAGTTGCAAAGCCTTTTGTTAAATTTGCCCTTTGTTCAGAGTAGAACCACCAGTACTGTAGCATGTATTCAGTTCCCGACAGCGGAGTTTAGCTCCATAAAACCTTCAGATTACCCAGGTTCGAAGTAGTTTTGTAGCAGTGACCAGTCCAAATGTTTAGTGTGGCATCAGAACGACACAAGTCATATCCTGTAGCTGTACTTGTATCTCCAGGTTAAAAATTAACATTCTGCTGAACTGTGAGGTACAAGAGCATCAACTAGCACCATACCCTGATCAATATAACATGTATGGTTGGTTTAGTCACAGGAGTTAACAAACAGGTTAATCTTCCTCTACCTTGCAGTAGCATTTAGGTGGACCTGACTAGACTTTTTTCTCCATGTCAGCACTAGGAATCCACATGACTAATTGGAAAATAAATATTACTATTACTCTTGTAGTATCTTGAGGTTCCAGTAAGTTGAATTAGCTTCTATTAGATAAACTTCAGGGTATACATCAGTAGTAGTTGACCTTGAGGATTCAAGTGACAATGGTCATGTTCGTAACCTCTCCACTCCACTCAAATCTGCAGAGCCTGTGGAGCTCGGCTTGGGCCACTCCGGGAAAACGCGCGGTAGCTCCTTCCGCTTCTGGAGCCCATTTAGGCCTTGTTTCGTACTAGAGTTTTGGTGGGGATAATCCCCTAGAGTTTTGGGTGAAACCCCCACCTTCACCCAATCCCCACAAAACCTCATCCACAATCCACTAGGTAGAGGTAGACTATTGGGGATTGAGAAAAATACACTAAAATTTAGGGAAGAGTGGGGATTATACTCGCCCAATACTCTAGTACCAAATATACTTTTAGAAGTGAGTGGGGATTTGGGGTTTGGTGGAGATTATCCCCACAAATCCCCACCAAAACTCTAGTACCAAACAAGGCCTTAAGGAGCGGAGAGCATTCGAACAGCTCCTATATCTACCTTCTACTCCCTCCGTTTAGAAATATAAGATGTTTTAGCTTTGTGAAGTGAGTGTATTTAGACATGTTTTAGTATATAGGTTTGTTTGAATCTATACACTAAAAGATGTCTAGATACACTCACTTCACAAAGCTAAAACATCTTATATTATATTTTTAAACGGAGGGAGTAGGTTAATAGCTCTAGGTAATGCCCAAATTAATAGAGTCATTAATCTCTGCTAATAAGATTGCTAGAGGTCATGATGGTTACCGAACCGTGGTACATAAAAAAACCAGTTTCGTTCGTCAGAAAAACCGATTCTAAAGGGAACACAAGTCGTCGTAGGTCCTCCGTCCCGCGCGATTTTTTTTTTATAATGCACATTTTTGTAGTATTTACAAAAGTAAGACGTTTTTAGAAGCAATTCGAAAACTAGGACAGTGTTCTAACCGGCGGATGCAATTAGCGCTAATTGTATCTGGCGGACGCGATTAGCCGGAAGTTGTATCCAGCGGATACGACTTCTTTTGCTGCATGCCGACAGCGCGTCTCGACGCGCGCGAAAGCTGTCCGGCTCGGCCTGTCGGTTCCGCCGGACGCGACAAGCACGCGTGGCCCGGCCAAAAACACTCGGCGCCCCCGTGCTGATTCCGGTGCTGTGTGTGCTGTTCTTTGCCATTCACTCCACTCTCCTCTCACTCACTCCCTCACGCAGCACTTCTCTCTCACAGCTCCTTCTCTCTCACAGCTCCTTCTCTCTCACTTCTCTCTCACACGATTCGATTTTGAGGTGATTTCTTGATGAAATGAAGTGCGATTTTTTGCAAGAAGTAGAGGAGAGCCCGATCTACATACGGGTTAGCTTGTAGAGAAATTTCGTTGGTTTGTTTAGTCGCATTTTGGTGTAGTTGGTGTTAGTATTCCTGTAGCTGTTCATCTGTTCTTGATATTGTTCTTGTTGTTCTTGTGTTCTACAGGTTGATTTCGTAGCTGCAGAAGAGGTGTGACGTGAGGCTGTTGCAATGTGTTGATTTTCAAGCTTGAAGGGTAAAATGTTAATATCATACGGTGGTCGTGTATTTTTTGTTGATATAGTTTAGCGGTGTAGAGATATGGGCTTAATTATGGAGAAATAATTATGGTACGTATAGTGGCATGTAGATATAGTTTGTGTAAAAAAAATTTGTAGGTGTTCTAGTGTTCTTGTTGTATTATGTAGCGTTGTTGATGTTGTTTTTGAATTCTCCAGGTTATAGTGTTCTTGTTGATTCCGGTGCGTTCGAAGTGGTGTGACGTGAGCAAGTTTTGAGGTGGTGATTCGCACGCTACGAGGGTAAAAATCTTATTCTCAAATGGTGAAACTGTAATTTTGTGTATATATATTTTAGCGGTGTAGTTGACGGAAGTAGGATTTTTTATGTAGCAGGAGTCATGTCTGGATTAGTTAGATTTGTTATTCATTATGGATACGGTGCGGTCCGTAGCAGTGATGCTGGAGTTGATCTTAGTGACTTTGAGTATCATGAGGTGGAGTTCACTGATCCTCAGAGTATGCGTATTGGGGAATTTAAGAGGATGTTAATGGTGTTCTTAGGATGGGATCGTAAGCTGTACACTGTCAGCTTACAAGCATTGTGGAGCAACTCAACTAGCAATATATATTGTCAGTTGAAAGAGATAGAGCGTACCTCTCAGTGGGTCGGCTGGTTGAAAGGGTGTGAGCGCCGGCAAACATCCCCGATCGCCCTTGTGGTTGCGAAACCGATTACTGTCGGAGGGGAGGCCGAGTCAAGCCACAGCAGCCAGGCAGTTGGTTTAGGTTCTTGGCAGAGCATGCAACCAGGTGATGAGCCTGCTGTGGCCATGTCATATACCGACGACATTGGGTATGAAACAGGGCAGAGTAGTCATGCATTAGGTGCAGGGGCAGATGATGCAGGTGGCGAGATATTTTCAGATGATGAAGATGAGGTTTTGCAGCAGCAGATGGAAGCTGAAGATGTTGATGGAGATGCTGATGATATTAATTCGTCTGACTCTGATGAAGAAGATGAAGAAGATGATCAGGATGAGGCCCCGATTCCGAAAGAATGGAATCAGGACTTCTCAAATTTAATGAGAGTGAACGAGGGGCACGATTCGGCATGGGAGTATCACCCGAACAACATCTCAGTCGGTTCATTATATCCCGACAAGCAACGTCTTCAGGATGCAATAACTAGTTGGGCAATGTCCACGCAGAGGGTATTTAAAACAGTCGCGTCAAACAAGAAATATTTGACAGTGGAATGTACCAACGAGAGATGTCACGCTAGGGTGCATGGCTACCTCCGCAAGAATGACACCTTCTGGGTGGTGAGCGACCACGTGCAGCACACATGTATTATTAGGAACCAGTTGGTGGATCATAAGAACCTGAGTTCCACACTCGTAGCTCGACTATTTCATACACAGATAGTCGAGGGCAAAGCTATGGAGGTAAAGGCTATCCAGAAGACAGTGAAGCAGAGATACAAGTACAACATATCATACGGTAAGGCCTGGAGGGCTAAGCAGAAGGCGTTGGAGACGCGATTTGGGTCATTCTTTGACTCGTACGACTCGGTTGTCCGTATGTTGCACACATTGCAGGAAAGAAATCCGGGCACCTATGTTGACATCCAAGACTCATGGTTTGCGGAGGACTCCACTGTGAAGGTTTTGGAACGAGTGTTTTTCTCGTTTAACATATGCATCGAAGCATTTAGATACTGTCGACCGGTGTTATGTGTGGATGGAACATTTTTGACAGGCAAGTACAAGGGTCAGATTTTGACGGCCATTGGACAGGATGGAAACAACCAAATCGTCCCTCTGGCATTTGCTTTTGTGGAGAGCGAAAACACGGAGAGCTGGTTGTGGTTCTTCAGACAGTTAAAGATAGCAATTGTGAAGGAGAGGCCGAATGTTTGCATAATTCATGATAGGCATGCTGGTATACTGAGGGCGGTGAAGACGCTGAAAGAGGCCGGTCCCGATGAAGAAACACCATGGCTTGACTTGCAGAGCCGGTGGTGCATGAGACATCTAGGTGCCAATTTTTTCTCACAGTTCAGGAGTAAGAATCTTATGAACCTATTCAAAAAGTTATGCAAGCAAAACCAGCAATGGAAGTATGCATTTCTCACAAAGAAGCTGTATGAACTAACTGGAGAGCATGTTAAACATAGAAAAGCAGCCCGCGCAGCCGCAGTAGCGGCTCATGCAGCTCTAGTAGCAACTCAACAAGAAACAACATTACCCCCAGAGGAAGAACCAATTGGACTTTGCGATCTGCCAGGATTTGATCCCCCCCTCTTAGGAGGCGTCCTGGGTCTCGCATAAAGAACTTTGCACAATGGATAGAGCATGGGCCTGTGGAGAGGTGGTCATTGCTTCACGATGCTCATGGAGCTAGGTTCGGCTGTATGACCACTAACCTAGCTGAGTCATACAACTTTGTGCTTAGAGGAAATAGGGCACTCCCACTAACAGCAATTGTGGAGGGAATTTTCTATTGCACACTGAAATATTTCAAAGAGAGACGGGAGGAGGCTGAAATGCATAATTTGAGAAATCCAAACACACCATACTATGAGAAGATAGCAAAATACATGGAGAAGAAGATAGAAAAGGGTAGAGGACACATGGTCGTTGCCACCGGAAATGAGGAACTGAGGTTTGAGGTCCGTTTACAAACGGACAAGTTTGGTACTGGCAACATCATGAGGACTCATGAAGTGAAAATTGGAACTGAGGAGTTTCCAACTTGTGAGTGCACATGCAACAAACCAAAGTTACTTCACTTACCTTGCTCACATGTTTTGGCTGCGTGCGGGATGCTTCAAATGGACCCAATGTCCTTCGTGCCCCCCTACTACGGGAGCATGGCTGTGGTTTACACTTGGACTGGCGAGATGCATGGATATCGTGCTATCGGTAATTTCAACACGGTAGATCCAGGGGAAAGGAAGTATATCCCAGATCCTAGTCTAAAGCGCACGAACAGGGGTAGAAGACAGTGTAGGCGCATCCGAAATGACATGGATGAATCTGAAGCCGGTGGACCAACTCGACAATGCTTCCTATGCAATACATGGGGACATAAGGATGATAAATGTCCCACTTTCTACCCTAACCGAGCTACTCGAGGACGTTCGAACCGTGGAAGAAGAGGTCGCGGAAGAGGAAGAACGTAGATAATATGTGAGGAACTACGTTTTTATTAGAATTATGTGACGAACTACGTTTTTATTTGTAATATGTGAGAAACTATGTTTTTATTTGTAATATGTGAGGAACTCCGCCGTATTTGTAATATGTGCAGAACTATGTTTTTATTTGTAATATGTGAGGAACTATATTAATATTTGTAATATGTGAGGAACTATGTTTTTATTTGTAATATGTGAGGAACTACATTAATATTTATAATATGTGAGGAACTATGTTTTTATTTGTTACTTTGTTTACGTTGTACTAATATTTCTTGTTCATATGTTCAGGTATGGATTATCCACCTTTGCTTGATGACCGCGTTGAATATGATCATCAGGGCAGATTGCTGAAATATTATGGATTCCACGATAATACTCATCGTATCGAGCCTCTACAGTGTCGCACTCCGAATGAGTACTGGATGATACACCCTGCTTGGGTAGACAGGTACAAAGTCATTTGTATTGATATTACTATTAATTCTTGCCTTTTGATTATCTATTACTAATATGTTTAAATTTGTTTGTAGGTTGAAGTGGGCTGGACTTCTACCTTTCGCACGACTAGTAGAGTCAACCCGCGAGGACTTGGAGGAGCATCCGCGTCATGAGGTGATAGAGACCGAGAGGAAGATGACCTTGGACAGGGCTTTGCTCAGTGGTTTAGTGGACCGGTGGAGACCGGAGACCCACACGTTCCACTTCTGTTGGGGTGAGATGGCTCCTACTTTGCAGGACGTCTCATACTTGTTGGGACTTCCATTGGCTGGTCATCCCATAGGGCCATTGAGAGCACCTAGAAATTGGGCGGCGGATCAGATTGCTCGTTTTAACGGAGTCCGTGGAGACGTGGCATATCCGGATATAGATTCCTCGCATGGGCCTAAATATGCTTGGTTGAGGGAGTTTCAGGTATATTACTGCATTGTTATTTCATGCAATCTATTTCGAAATTTGGTTGCACTGTGACGATTCCTATGTTTTCTCATTCTTATCTTTGCAGATATGGAAGTTTCAACAGACTACGGAAGAACAGATTACTCGGTCCTTGGAGGCGTACCTGCTGTGGTTATTTGGGAAGATTATGTTCATAGACAGTCACGGAGACACTATTTCTGTGGGTTTCATCCCTATTGCACTTGAGATTGCTAATGCAGTGACTCCAGATGACATTACACCGAGGAGTTGGGGTTCTGCCTTGCTAGCATGCATGTACAGAGCTATGTGTATTAGTTGCCGTAAGAGTAAGCCACGTTCTATCCTCCTTGGATGCCCACTTTTTCTTCAGCTATGGTCGTGGGAGAGATTTGCTATTGGACGCCCAGACATTAAAGTGAGTGATCCATTTCCTGCTGACGAGATGGTGGATCCTGATGACATCGATATGCCAACTATTGCTACACTTTGGACACGTCGAAAGGTACATGCGTAACGATATTGTTTTTATTTTGCATTGCTGAAATACGTGTTTCACAAACTAACTGTTAAATTTTACATACAGAGACGGTTTGCCTTTGACCAGCTTAGGGGCTGCTACCAGTCGATTACCGAGGCATTTGATTTTTACCCCGGCGATGCGGTAATCTGGGACCCATATTCTCCTGCAAGTATCGCAGCTAGATATCCTGGTGGGCTTTCTTATTTGTGCACAAGAGATCACGAATACTGGCTTACAAAGTCCAAGATTGTGTTTGATATATTTGTGGAGGAGATGTCTCAACAGAGGGTTATAAGACAATTTAATCTTCTTCAGGATATAGTTCCACCTCCAGCGGATGAGCCCTTACTAGCAGAAATCCACGAGTAAGTATTGTTGACTGCTGCTATTTTTTATAAGATACATACCTGCAGACTGCTTCTATTTTTTATAAGATACATACGTGCAGACTGCTGCTATTATGGTGCTAATGTTATAATTTGCAATAACAGGTTAAAAAAGAAGGGCACAAATAGGACAGTGGAGAAGTGGCTCACATTTGTTGGGAAATACATTAGAGAGTGGGAATATGCGCGGAATAATGTTTGGTCCTCAGATGTTCCATTCGATCCTGAACTCTTTGAGGAGTATTGTAGGAGATACAACAGATGTACCCGCACATGTCTCACTAAGGCAAGAGACCCCAAGGGATATTTCGAACCAGCACTATGTGATATGTATGATGCAGGATCGTCGGCAGGCTCAAGAATACAAGCTGTAAGTTATTACAATTAAATGTTGATATGGTAAACTCCCTATTTTGTAGCTAATCGTACATATTATTTTTTATTCAATTTTTGTAGGCCGATGAGGTTCACGGAGCCGTTAATGATATTTACCACTTCACACGCTCTCAGTCTACGGCGTCTCTAATTCCACGCCAACCTGTTGTCACCTTTCTGGGCAAGCTAGAGAAGAAGCTACGTTCTATTTACTCCACTCTCATTTGCCGTACTACTGATGATGTTCGTCGGAGAAGTGGACAAATGGACCCTCATACTTGGACGCCGGATCCACCACGGTATCCAGAAGTGCCTACGCCTCCAGCCCCTCTCAGGCATGCTCCACGTCCACGTCTTGATCCACAGGGGAGTATGAGGCCACCTTTTACTGTTGAGCCTAGATGTTCAGCTTCGCGGCGCTCCACGTCGAGACAGAGGCCACCTCCTCCTGATCAGGCTGGAGGTTCAGCTTGGCAGCATCAGCAGCAGCCTGATCCTTACCAGGCTGGAGGTTCAGCTGGGCCTTACCAACAGCCTGCTCCTGATCAGCCTGGAGGTTCAGCTTGGCAGCATCAGCAGCAGCCTGATCCTTACCAGCCTGGAGGTTCAGCTGGGCCTCACCAGCAGCCTGCTCCTGATCAGCCTGGAGATTCAGCTTGGCAGCATCAGCAGCAGCCTGATCCTTACCAGGCTGGAGGTTCAGGCTATGTGCAGCAGCCAGAGTATGACTACTTGAGCCAGCCGCAGTATGGAGGCATAGCGTCGCAGATTTTTGGTTATACTCCACAGATGGCCATGTCAGAAGGTACGTGTAGTTCACAGTTGTTGTATTTCTTAAGTTATACATAGCTGTAATTTCCTAATATATTTTGTTGCATTGCACGCTACAGCATAGGGAGGGACGTCGCCTATGCAGGGATCGACTTGGATGACTGGTGACATCGATATTAACTCGGACCCTATGGGTGGTTATATGGCCTTGCTTACTACTCCTCCACCTGATCCCACACAGCAGTCACAGACCGACAACCAGGAGGTCGAGAGCACTCAGTACTATCGAGCGGCCCCTAACAGGTATGGATGGACCACGCCTCCGCCACGAGGACCACCACGTGCTCCGCGCCGTCGATGATCTTTGTGATCTTTGTATCTTTGTATCCTAATAATTTGTATGCACATTCGTATTAGACATATATTTCTAAGCATGTTTCTGGTTCTCATTGTAGTACTATCCTATGATGTATGAGACACATATATTTGTCACGATTTATTTCCGACTATTTGTTCCCGCCTATTCTTTCCCGCTCGTTCTTTCCCGCCTATTATTTTCCGCTAGTTGTTTCCCACCAACTCCATTCCCGCTCGTTATTTTTAGCAAATTTTCTTCTTCAACAAAGGGCAAGAGAGTCGCATGTATTTCTATTTTAGTTTGCGATATATAATACCGATGTATCACGCACTTTTAATATTTTAGTTTGCGGTATGTAATACCGATGTATCATGCACTTTCTATATTAATATAAATGTTACTTCCAATATATATTCTTAAATATTACTCTAAGATAAAACTTCCGAAATATTTGCCGCTACTAAAAATAATGCAAAGTAATGGAAATAACAAGTTTTTGGGTGCGCGTTGGTTGGCTGGGTGGAAACACCTATTGTATCCGCCGGATACAATAGCAGGTGTGCACAGGCGTGCATGCCTCGAAATCATCCAATCGCATCCGGCGGATACAAAATGTTCTTTTTCTGTCCGCCGGATGCGAAGGTGTCCTAGTTTTGTAATTTGCATCAAAAGAATCCTAGTTCTGTAAATGCTAAAAAAAAGTGCACTATAAAAAAAAAAATCGCCCGTCCCGCGTCATCCTAAAAACAGTTCAATAAAAAAACCAGCAATGTGTGACGAAAAGACCTTCATCCGTCAAAAAGACCAAATCGTCGGTTAGCACTCACGTGCCAAATTCTCCTCGCTCCTCCCATCGGCCATCGCCCGCCGGCCCGTGCCAGACTTGGCCGCAGTCACGGCGTCTGCCCTCCACCTCCTTCCCCGACGGCCGGCGAATGTCCTCCTCCTCCTCTAGCCTTGATGCTGGTCATAGGCGCTTCCCTACCTTCTGCCTCAAGATTCACCGGTGGTGAAATATCCATCCCCTGCATCGCGTGAGGCCGGCGGCGCCATTCGGTGTTGCACCGCCCATGGGCTCATGTTCGGCTGCGGGGCACTATGCGTCCGCAGGCAGGAGGGCGCTCGATAAGAACACAGGCAGCTCCTCCCCGCTGCTCCTCTTGGACGAGGCGAAGACGTGACACACGCCAGGTTGATTCGGGAAAGAGGCCGCTCCTCCCCGATGAGGCCTGCGCGCCGCACACGTAGTGAGCGCCCCCCGCCGCTGACGTCCCCGTGTCCCTTCCTCCCCCGCATGGAGCTCCGGCCACCGCAAGCCTATCGACCCCGGGGCGGCTCCCCACGTCTAGTCCCCTTTTACCATCCTCCATCGGTGAGCTTCGGCACCGAAGCCCACCACATCCTGCAAGCGCTAGGTCACGAGGCGTCGACAGGCACCAAACATACTGCCGCCCACGGGGCAGATTGACGCCATGGGGGAGGCCTCTTCCAAGTCTCCCGAGGCCGGATCGATAAATCACCAGCGTGGGGCCGTAGACGAGCCAGGATTCGCCGTCAGGTCCCTCTGCCTCTTCTGTGTGGGCCTGCTGCCACTGCCATCGGCCGCCATGGGAGCAAAGTGAGAGGAGGGCTAGGCAGGACGCATGGGAGAGGGGATGGAAGGGCTAGGCAGAGAACGTAGGGGATTAGGAGTAGGTGTGCTACTCGACATGGACACCGCCGTCCGCTCCTTCTTCCCCCACGGTTCCGCTCGATTTGCGTGACGTGGAGAAGGTCGATGACGCCTAGCCGGCCACGCCAAGATGAGAGGAGACCAGAGGGAAAGTGATGAAGGGGATCCTACTGATGCTTGGCCGGTAACACCGGGATGGGATGGGAGGATGCCGGTGGAAGGCCGACGGAGGAGGTCTACAGGGGGATAGGGTGACTCGCGGCGGCGCATTGGCGCTGGTCGTCGGGATGCAGCGGATGGTTGATGTTGCGCTGCAAGGTTGCGGCATCGCTGTCGCACTGGATGGGGTGGCTCGGGGCAGAGCCGACCATCGGGATGCAGGCTGGGTCTCCTCCGAGCATCGCGCCAGTCAGTCGCCTCGTTGGAGCTGGCCTCCCCTGCCGTGCCGGAGCTCGCTGCGTTGGCGGCATATGCACCGGCCAAGAAAAAGGCAGGAGACGGGAAACCGAGAGTTGGATCAGATTCTAATCGATGTGATTTTTCTTTCATTGTTGAACTGAAAATGCTTGGGAGAAGAAAGAACATGGAAGCGGATGGAGCAATCGCCGCCGCTTTCTCGGTTCTCTCTGGAAAGGGGATAGATCAGACCATCCCGTGATGATTTTAGCTCAATAAAAAATCTAGATTGTGGAACTTACTAAGAGCTGGCTTCAACATTTAGTGGTTTTTTGGATAACAGAAATTATAAATCAGTTGTTAAGAAACGGGTTTCAAAAGCAGTTTTAGTAAAACAAGTTTTTATTTGACAATTAGTAAAAGAAGTTTTAATATAATTTTATGTTAGCAACAAGTGTTCAGAATTATTCGTCTAGGTGAGAAAACTGCAAATACATGTTTTTTTAATTTTAACACAATGATTGTATTTAGCTGAAACTAGAACGCTGATGTGAGGCCGTGATTGTATATATTGGTCTGATGGATGTGCAAAAAATTCTTGTTCCGCTGCCTCTGCTTGCTAATGTAACGCAAGAAAACCCTATCAAATTTGCTAGAAATATATTGGTTCTATTTTCCTTTTGGGATAAGAATTGGTGTTGCAGATGGGTGGCTGGGTCTATGTTCAATTTTAAAGCCATTAATATCAACGAAATACAGAAAAACTGAGAGAGGGAAAATAACCAGAGTAGCAATTTAGCAGAGAAACTGAAGACGGATGCAAAAAAAACTTGTCATTGTTGGACGGTTGGACCTATATGGATATATTTACACTTTTATGTAATGGAGGGAATGCAAGCCTCTCTGAATTGAAATTTCTCTTTCGAAATGTTCTATTATTTTTTAGTTTATTGCACGTTTAGAAAGACTTGTCAAATATTCATATTTAATTAAAACTGATGCTACGGCCTCCATATTGGGAAAGAATCTAATTCTCAGGAAAATGAAGATTGCCGTATTGTGGCGAAGCCTATCGATTGAAAAAAATCCTGTGGTGAATTTCGCCCAACTCGGCGACGCCTTTCTTTTTTACGGGGAAAAAGAGATTTTTACGGCGATATCTGCTTGGAAAGACAAAATACTTGGCCACACATCATGGTATTGGCATTAGTATGTACGATGATGGTAAAGCAAAGAAAATAAATTAAAAAAATGGAAGATAAAAATCAAGTAAGGCGTGAATGTGATAGAGCTCAGCGAAACAATAAAGCATGAACATGTTTTAATTTGGGAGCTCGACGAAAGAGTTTGACGTTGACATGAGAAGTATTAGAAAACGGCAAGTTTTACATTTAATTGGTCTACCCGTAGCAACGCACGGATATTATTATGCTATAGTTGTGTAAAGCCTGTTACTACTACAACACAAAAGTGAGCAGACCACACATCAACTACTTCATAGCATAGCTAATAAAGTTAATGAATTACTAGACTTGATCTCCATTTATCTAGCAAACAATATTTATGGACCAAATTCCCAATCAACCACTAGATGTTCAGGGAAAGCCATATGACAAATTGACAATTAGGTTGGAATCCTTTACATAACCAGTAGCACATAGCATCACAAGCTAAACCCTCCAATCCCACTGAATTTAATCCTGAGCACATTTGCTTGAGAAGCCAGGCTAAGGATCCAAATGGAACCGCAGGAGCACACATAAGCATGGGTTGAGCACTTTTTTTCTAGCAAGCTGGTCACAGACTACCTATTCCATGTATGCCTAATATTTCTTTGAGCAAAAAAATAACTATTAAGTGAATCTCTGGCAAATGCACTGTTAGCAGTAACAAAATTCTGTGGAGTGTTTACATAATAGATTTGTCCTTTTCTGATGTAATGAACTATGCAAAGTAGGATAAACAACCAAGACTGATCTGTGTTAAACGTTTATATTCCAGTATGATTAAGTACGACTCTAACAAGCTTGCACCATGCCTTGTTATTCCAAAACTTTATCACAAGTAAAGTCCAAACCTTCATATTCACCTTTCTGGAAAGGGC
Source organism: Dactylis glomerata (assembly GCA_007115705.1). Classification (NCBI taxonomy): domain Eukaryota; kingdom Viridiplantae; phylum Streptophyta; class Magnoliopsida; order Poales; family Poaceae; genus Dactylis; species Dactylis glomerata. Next base: position 904,933 of record QXEO01000483.1, on the reverse strand, counting down.
TTATGAAAGTAAAAGATGAATTCTTCGAACGGGACAAATATGTGAGGATACATGGTTGGGTGATTCTCCTTTGTCTCACAAATACATGTCTTTATATAACATAGTGCAACTAAAACAAGTTTTGGTTGCCAATGTCATGCCACAAATGCCCTTGAATATGGCTTTTTGACTAGCCCTTAACAGAGGATCAAGATGGTTACATCTGGTACAGCGATTGATTAATATTCAATTATATAATCAGCCATATGTTTTCGTTTGAAGCTAATAAAAATACTACTTATGATAAGGATTTTTATGCGGTTCTTGCATCAGTTTTTTTTTGCTTACCAAAGATAATTTAGCAAAAATAAACTGGCAAGAAAGTAAAAAAAATGTTATTGCGATCAAGATGAATCAATACAACACCTATTTATCCCGTTTCCCTTAGCAAAGGTGATTTGGTGAAATGTCTATATGGATTTCATTATAACTCCACCAATAAACATTACAAATTTGTTTGGGAACAAATCCGAGTTAGTGTTTGCGCTTCAGTTTGGGCCTTATGAAATGTAGGAAATGATTATATCTTTAAGAAGGTTGAAAAAAATCTTTTATGCAGGCCCATTGGCTACTCATTGGATTCGTATGTGATCCTTCCTACAACCAATAGAGAGGCGAGAGGCTTTGGTTACTCGTTGCAACCGGCTAGAGTTGATCGCGTGGGATTTGTATAACCAGTCGAGTTGATGTTTTTATCCTAGATTAACATGTTGATGCAGAGTCATTACATGTTGATACATGTTTCAACCTTGTGCGATCTATGATATAATTTTCTGTTAAGATCTAAACTATTAATAAGTCAATAAAAGGTTGCATGCATCAATCGATGTAGAGGCTGGCTATGTCTTCTTTTCGAAAAAAATCATGCCTTGTTATGTGCACTTTGGTGGTAGTCTTGATTGGACTCCATTCACATTATCCAGTCTGAATCTTCCCTGGAGTTCATATGGATGAATTGAATCTTCGACATTGACTTCAATGAATTTAATGCTCTTCGAGGTATCCCATGCAAGTCTGGTTCTTGCATTATGTTGATTATTTTTGCCAAAGTAACTGGAATATATACTAATTTGTGATATCATCTGCATCACAGTAAAAAATGACAAATAATATGACATAGATCATGTTGATCGACTGATAGAGTATTCGATGCAATATTATGGTTGGTGGTTCGAACCCTGTGTGGAGGCTATCAAGTCATTGCAAGGCGGGTTTGACTATAGTGGATATCACCATTAGGCTTTAGTCAAAAATTATGTTCTTGAGCTCAAGCGTCATAGTGACCATGTTGACCACATGAACCTTGTATGGATAGGGCTGAGTTGAAGTAATACCATGTTATACAACATATCTTCTAGGCAGGGTGTGTCTTCTACTGAAGGCGACCAACTATTGGAGGCCTCTACTAGAGGCCTCTACCGAAGGCATGAAACTAACTACGAAAAAATACTTGATGTGCATGGTGGTAGCTATACATCTGGTACCGCGTGTCTCACGCCGTAGAGTGTCCGTAAATTGATATTGGCAAGTCCAACGGTGCCGGACGCATGCGTAGCTACCTCATAGACAACAGATTACCTCTCAACTAGCTAAAGGCCTCTACTGACGACATTAAACTAATTGAATGGGCAACTGGTTTGGTCAGCTATGACATGAGATATGTTAAATAAGTTGGGTGAAATGGCTATGTGACCACAAGAATGTGAATAAGACTTACAACCCTAGACACATGATTGTAGGCGTCGATAGATTAAATAACACACCTCTGTAGAGTGTATTAAATTGTTGCAGTGTCAGTCTTCGAGAAGGAGCTGCAAACATGGCGAGAAAGAAATCCACATGGGATTCTAACAGCTCGTGAGGCAAAAAAAAATCATAGTTTCAGAAATAAAACCTAAAATCTTTGCACACAAATGGTTTAAAAATCATTGAGCTCCAGGACCATTGGTCTCCGTACTCATCCCCTGTATAAGACATTCACTCTTAGATTTTGAGCCGGTAGATGCGGGTGTGGAGTACCCCGACCTCCAAGAGGAGGAGTTCATGGAGCAAGCACCCACTAAAAGAGGAGGAGGAGTCAACTACTACATGAACTTCAATGAGAAACTTAGAGATAATCCATAGAGTTTGTGGTGTAGTCCACTTCAAGGGAGTAATTGAGAGTTAGTCATTGTAGAAAAAACTTGGTTTGAATTCCCTTGTCTTTTTGGAGTTTCTGTTGTACTTTGGTAACGTTGGTATCAGAACTTTTATAATATGTCCTACTTTGAAGCAATGTTCATTTTATAAGTTGCACTATGGACCGCTGCAATGTTTTGTTTGTGCTACTATGATCGACATATGTTCGAGGTATCCCTTTCAATATGTTGAAGATTTTCATGTTACTATCTTTGTGATATGTCGAGTCACTTCACATTCTCATATATTGGCTGCAACACTCAAGCCAACAACAATTGTCTTCACCTTTGGCATATTAAACGCACTTGCTCCACTCTCTAAATGGAAATATTGATTACGGATATACTATTAATTGAGAGATGAAAAAATGGCAATATACTGAGGAGTGATGCAGCGAAGAAGTGGCAAGGTTGAGATTTGGGTAGGTCAAATGATAAAATTGAGATCAGGGTGGGTCAAAGTGTTAGAAATGATAAAAAACTTTATATTTCGGATGCCTAGTAAGTTGTTCCTGATTTGTATAATTTTTACTGAAGTGGGGATAGATGCACCATTTATTTGCTTATTGCTATGTCACTGAGCGTCGCGAGCGATATCACACATTCTCATGCAACTTGATAATTTGTTCATCAAAATAGAAATAATGTCCCTACAAAAATAAAAATACATGTCCTTGATAGCATACATTTGATTGGATGGGCGCTTTTTCTAGTATATGAACATAGTGGTAATGCAATAGTACAAAGGGTCAAGTCCTGCAGCGTTTTCCCCAAATTAATTTCCCTTGCCTACTCCTTTCGCCATTCTCCTCGGGTGGTGGCCCTCTTCATAGCCCTCCAAAGTGCAGCTGCTAAAGGAGTGCCTTCATCAACAGCGAGTCCCCTCCCACTGGTCCACACTGCCGATGTATACTCCCTACACTGACCGGAGAACACACCAGTCACCTCACGTGATAGGGTGACTTGGTGGTACTTCTTCATGGTGTCCAGGAAGAAGAGAAGCTGGCAATCTCAAACTAGTTTGCTAGTGGTGGTGGTGGGTGGTGGTGGGTTCTTGTGATGGCTAGCGTGGGAACACCGCGAGAAGCAATTTACACTAAAATTATATACTTTCATAGTAACTGATACGTCTCAAACGTATCTATAATTTTTGATGCTCCATGCTTGTTTATACACCATTTGCTTTGAGTTTTGTTACACTTCGTGGCATTTTTATGCATTTTCCAGAACTAACCTATTAATAAGATGCCACAGTGCCAGTTCCCTGTTTTCTATTGTTTTTGTGTTTCAGAAAAGTTACACAGGAAATATTCTCGGAATTGGACGAAACAAAAGCCGAACCTCCTATTTTTACCAAAGCTTCGCGAAGACCGAAGATGAGACGGAGGGGGGGGGGGTCAGAGGCTGGCCACACCACAGGAGGGCGCGGCCCAGCCCCTGGCCGCGCCCACCCATGGTGAGGCCGCCTGGCCCACCTCCCGACGATGCCCCTTTGCCTATAAAGTCCCCTCGACGGGAAAAACCTAAGGGACGGATCGCTTTTCCTAGAAACATACTGCAAGCCGCCACCGTCGTCAAAACGAGATCGGGAGGATCCAGGAGCTCTTCCCGGTGATGTCTACGCACGCGTCTGTTCTTGTAGACAGTGTTGGGCCTCCAAGTGCAGAGGTTTGTAGAACAGCAGCAAGTTTCCCTTAAGTGGATCACCCAAGGTTTATCGAACTCAGGGAGGAAGAGGTCAAAGCTATCCCTCTCAAGCAACCCTGCAATTATGATATAGAAAGTCTCTTGTGTCCCCAACACACCCAATACACTTGTCAGATGTATAGGTGCACTAGTTCGGCGAAGAGATAGTGAAATACAAGTAGTAGTGATGATTATGAGTAGTAAACATAATCTGAAATAAATATCGCTGCAAGCAAACATGTAACAAAACTGAATGAAACGGTGTGCAATGCTTGGAAACAAGGCCTAGGGATCATACTTTCACTAGTGGACACACTCCCAACAAATATAACATAATTGAACCAATAGATATTATCATCAATATGCAACTCAAAACAATTCTCCAATGGAAAACGAACACTAATCATGCGTAGGGCTACGAAGCACTCCTCAAAGTCTGTATGTACCCAAACTAGATTGTCCCACACTATCACCATGAACGCACTAGATGGTTCCAACAAACACCAACAATTCATAGAGACATTAACCAAAAAGATACACATGATGCACACACTAGTCACCTTTACACCATGATACGAGGTATCTCCGGAGAGTACAATAATAAAGCATAGGAGTAGCATAATATCTGAATAATAACATCTACCAATTCAACTAGATACAAAGTTCACGATCACATAAAGATCACATCATGGGAGAGAGAGGTGAACCACATAGCTACCGGTAGAGCCCTCAGCCCCGGGGGAGAACTACTCCCTCCTCATCATAGGAGACAGCAAGGTTGATGGAGATGGCGGTGAGGTCGATGGAGACGGCGGAGACGGTGATGGAGACCGATGGAGATGGCTCCGGGGGCACTTCCCCATCCCGGCAGGGTGCCGGAATAGAGACTTCTATCCCCTGAAATTTGTCTTCGATGGCGGTGGCACTGCGGAACTGTTCTGGAAATTTTGCCGATTGTTTTAGGGTTTTCCGTCCCGAGGCTTTATATAGGCGAAGGGGCGGCGTCAGGAGGCGACCAGGGGGGTCTCACCACCAGGGGGCGTGGCCAGGGGATGGGTCGCCCCCCTCCGGCTCTCTTTCGGTCCTCGTCCTTCGTCCGGGAAAAATAGGAGTTCTGGGACTTGTTTCGTCCAATTTCGAGAATATTTCCTATGTAGCATTTCTGAAACACAAAAACAACAGAAAACAGGGAACTGGCACTGTGGCATCTTGTCAATAGGTTAGTTCCGGAAATCGCATAAAAACGCCAGAAAGTGTAACGAAACACAAGGCAAATGGTGTAAAAACAAGCATGGAGCATCAAAAATTATAGATACGTTTGAGACGTATTAGCATCCCCAAGCTTAACTCCTGCTCGTCCTCGAGCAGGTAAGTGATAACAAAAGAATATTTTTTTAGGTGACATGCACCATCACAATCTTGATCATCGAAGTAGGCATTGAGTGCTGAGATCAAAGAACTTAAAACATGGGCATGAAAGAAATAATCTTGATAGAAGAAACTTAGCAACCATGTTATAACATGAAAAAGAACACAAATGAAAGATCATGAAAATGAAACAATGAAAGTCAAACATGTGTTCAAATCATATGGAAAAACATACAAATGGTTTTCAGCTTGTCCTCCATGAGAGAGCAAAACATAAATGCATAGGACACCTTCAAGTTTAAGAGGGCGACTAGATACAAATAATTTAAGAACAAGTGAAACCAACATCATGAATCAATCAATGAAAACTTTGGGACAATGCACATTATACTCAGAATGACAACTATGCTCTCTTAACGGTGCATAAAGGTAGAAGGTGGTGACTCAACATAAAAGTAAAAGAAAGGCCCTTCGCGGAGGAAAGCAGTGATTGCAAGTTTTATAAACCTTCAAAAATTATGGTACTTACCGGCTTTGAGCTCTCATTGCCCCCATCATAAGCATCTTGAATGGTTAAAGTTAGTGCGAGAACACTTATGCTGCATATGCTTGACAAATCATAAGTTGAAAACCTCGTGTCCTGTGAAATACGAATACCCAAACCTCATGCTACTTTGCTTAGAGTCCCAAGCAAGCTATTGTCATTGTAAGTATACACGTATCATCGAGAACCGGCAACGGGGTACCTCCGTGCCCGATGACATGGAACAAGCCCACATCAAAATGACAGGACAAACAGATAATGAACACCTCGGCATCTCTTTTATTTACCATTGGTATAGCTTTTTATTGCGAGATGCGTTGTCGAATGTTCACTATGGGCATGCTGTAAATTTCCACCATGAATTATGCATGGCTTAGATTAGCGGCCCAGGCATTTCTCTAACACATATACAAACTCCATGATCCCACAAGATTCCCAATTCATTTCACACCGCGAGTATCCATAAACAAAAGATCACGATATCAACTCAAATGAAAGATAGTGCAATGTTGAAAGCTTGCCCCATGATGGCATGGCTGGGCTAATTCCCAACTTACAACTTGCAAGCATAACAACTCAGCATAAGAGACCACAATGTCAAAATTTTAAAACGAGAAAAGTAAAGTGTGCCATCCGGTTCGTGAGAGCTTTACTGACCAATTTTCGCATAACACCAAAAAGAGTTTAATTTGAAGGATAGATAAAAGCAAGTCAAATATACTTTGGAATAGCAAATTGCTAATAGGTATGTATGGTGGACATAATGGAACAACTTGGTTTTTAGGAGTTGGATGCACGAGTAGAGCTCATACTCAGTACAAAATGAGGGCTAGCAAAAGACTGGGAGCGACCAACTAAGAGAGCAATAACGGCCATAATCATACATAGCGACATTAAAAGAAGCATAAGATGGCATCAAAAGTCAAAAACTAAATGATCATAGAGGCAATGGCGACTTTGTTTGAGTCTAACATGTGTGAGCATGCGCCAAGTCAACCCAAATAAAGCATCAAAGGAGAAAACCAAAATAATGCTTCCAAATAATTAAAACAACGCATGATTTTTTCAAAGGCTCATTAAGCAATCTCAGTCATTTGAGACAAGTCATGCTACAGAAAAACCACCAAGCATACTATCAAAAAGACATCAAGCACGACATGCAAAAGCCTAGGCCGCAGTCTACACAAGCTCCTTTTTGTACCACTTTTTTGCATAAAGCTTTTTCTTTTTTCCAACACCATTCGAAATTTTTATAAACAAATCTTTTGATGAAAACCAACATGGACCAGAGGTCCAAATACACCTTGATGCAAAGATAAAACAAGATCTGAACAAAAATCAAGGCGAAAAACAAAAGCTAAACGCAGTAGCAGAAAAAGAGAACACTCGTTGAACGAAAAGAGTGAAAACTAGAGTGTTCTTGGCAATGGAAAACGGAATAAGTCTCTCTCCAAAACAACATGATGTGATCCAAACATTTATTGCAGAAAACAAAACTAAACAAACTGAAAACTAAAAACAACTGACGCTCCAAGAAAAACGCATAATGCATGAAGCAATAAAAATATAGTGTGTTGAAAGGTGACCTGATTTTTGCCGATGAAGAAGGGGTGGCTCGGGAGCATCCCCAAGCTTTGACGCTTGTACCTCTTGGATATTTCTTGGGGTACGTTGGCATCCCCAAGCTTGAGCTCTTATCCATTCTTTATCTCATCTCATCATTCTCCAATCCCTACACTTGAAAACTTCCTTCATACAAAACTTAACTCAATTCTATTAGCAACATTAGTGTAAGCATATTAATGAATCAACCCTTTTTGCTTCAGGTTTCAACACAAAACCACCACATATAAAGCATAAACTACTGTAGCAACTTCCCTAAAAGTTCCGTGATCAAAAGAACTAAAAAAGAAAGCGATAAAGTGGCAAACATAAATATTGGCAGAAATCTGTCAAAACAGAACAGCTGACAAAGGTCGAATTTTTAGAGGGTTTTCTGTTGCTCAAATCAAAAAGTGTTCAACTAATGAAAGTTTGGATATAACCTGGGGCATATGCACAAGAAATCGCAGGTCCAAAAGATTTACAGAGAATTTTCACAAATTTTTACGGTGCAGCACCAAAAACTGTTTCAGGACAGCAACATCCCCAAATCTTACCTCACTCAAATTAGAGGATTCTCTTGGCACAAAAACGAAATAAAAAGGACAAGGAGCGGTTATTACAGTAGTAATAACTTCCAAGACTCAAATAAAAGAAAAAGAACTGAAAGTAAAAACATTGGGTTATCTCCCAAGAGTGTTTTCTTTAACGCCTTTGAGCCAGGCGCAGTAATTTGCAAAGATGCTCATGTAGGCGCCATAAGAGAGCTTAAGGCAAAGGTGCTATATAAGAACTTGAAGCAAGAGAGAGCATCAAAAAGCAAATATGAAATACATTTAAATCTAAACCACTTCCTATGAAAAATAGTCTTGTAAAGAGACAAGTCTTGAAAGCGCAAAGCAAAAAGCATAGGAAGGCAAAACAAGTATAACTTCAAGAATTGCAACATAAAGAGGGGAAACTCAATATTGTTGAGATCCATAAAACCATGTTTCCCTCTCTCATAATAACTTTCAGTAGCATCATGAATAGAACTAACATAACTATCACATAAAGCATCCCTATCATGAGCTACATGCATAAAAGAATTAATACTCCCCACATGAACAACGTAGTAGGAGCAGATTCAACATAATAATTATTCTCATCACCATAATCATCAAAAACAGGAGGCATATTGTAATCATAACTAATTTTCTCCTCAAAAGTAGGTGAACTGAAAACATTATACTCATCATTGTAACCATCATAAACTAGAGGTTTAGTATCATCACAAGCTAGAGAACAGCTATTTCGCAAAGCATATTCATCAAACATATCATCATAAGAAGGAACATGGATAGTACTAATGGTACAAAAATTATTAACCTTAGAATTGGTGCCAAAAATATTTTCAATATCAAAAGTAGAGTGCTTTTCCCAATCATGGTCACTAACATAGGTAACAGGCATGAGAACATCATCCCAATCAGAATTATCATAATCTATAGCAGGATCATAACGCTTATGGGAAGATACCATGTCCTCTCGCCTTTTACTCCTCTTCTTCTTCTTCTTCATACTCTTCTTACTCTCTCCTTTAGGAGGGAGAGACTTGAAGGGCATCTTCTCCACATAATCTGGTTTGCTGACAGAAACAACAGAAGAAACTTTGGAGGATTCCTCCTCTCTATTAATAAGATCGAAACATCTATTAGTCCTGTCATAGCTTGGCAAAACATCATGTTTTATAAGATCTTGTAAGTAAGTATTTGTGAGGCAATCTTTAGCACAATAGAGATGACAACCACGAAGGGTGCTATTAATATCAACATCTCTCATATCAACCAAAGAAATCTTTCTAGATATCTTTTCACAATCCAAAAACAAGGTAAGCTCATCATGCTGATTGAGAGTAATCTTATCATCACAATACAAATCTGCGGTACTTGTTTGATTAATTGGGCATTAAAAATTAAAGTGACCCATTTTATCGCAAAGTTCACAAAGAAAAGGATAAAGTTCACAAACCTTTTCACCAAGCTCGTCTAGATCCCTGAGCCACATATTGGTTTCTTCATTCCCGTGGGTGATGCAATAATCTTCCTTATTGTGATTCTGTTCACAAGGTCTATGTATTCCACAAAAATTAACATGCTTATAGGAAATAGGACTTTCAGAAGTTCGAGCATGTTTATTGCAATCATCAACAACAATATCACTTTCTATGCAAGTGTCCTTAAAAGGTTCATGATACACGTCCCCATTTCCTTTAGGAACATTCATATGGGAAGCAAAGGCTTTAAAGCAATCAACCATAATTTGAGGATCAAGACCATATTTAGCACTAAGCTCTTGAAAATTAGCAGTTTTAGCGAAATACTTAATGCAATCAAACTCGTAATTCGTACCTGATCCTTTACCTTTGTCGCTATCCCAACCTTCAATATTGTTTTGAATTGTTTCAAGCAGATCCCACTTGGTGTCAACATCCTTGCTTGTGAAAGACCCATCAAAGCATGCATCTAGATAGTCCTTGTAATATCCTGAAAGCCTTGCATAAAAATTATTAAAAACAATATTACGGGGAAGATCATGAATAGGACATTTGTGCATTAGTAACTTTAATCTTCCCCACGCTTGGGCAATGGTTTCTCCCTCATGCGGATGAAAATTATAAATGTAATTCCTATCTTTATAAACCTGACTAGAAGGATATAATTTAGAATAAAAGAGAGGTACAATTTCCTCCCAGTCAATAGATCGGCCATCCTTCAATATTTTATACCTTTCCTCAGCTCTGCCTTTCAGTGATAAAGAGAATAGCTTCTTCTTAACTTGGTTCATTGAAATACCTGCACACTGGAACAACTCGCATAATTCATGTATAAAAAGCAAATGATCACCAGGATGGACAGTTCCATCTCCTAAATAGCAGTTATCCATAGCACGTTCAACAATCTTCATAGGTATTTTAAAAGGATGAGGAGCACAAGCATCATGAGAAACAACACATATGGGAGATAAAATATCATCAGAGCAAACTTTCTCCACTAAAGCTGGGGAACTAAAAATATCATGCTTAACAAAACCAGCTTCCCCAAGCTTAGACTTTTCTATAGCATTAGCAATAACGGTATTCAAAGCATTCGTACTAATAACATTGCTATGTGAAATAAGCTCCAAAGGTTTTTCAATTTTCTCTTCAAATCCAAACTCAGGAAAAAGACTAAAGAACTCTTTACTTTCCATTAAGCCTAACTAGTGAAAATAAAAATAAGAAACAAAAAGATATAATTGCAGAATCTAAAGGAAATAACTCCGAGCACTCACACAGGAGGATGCGAGTACCTTTTACCTTACCTCCCTGGCAACGGCGCCAGAAAAGAGCTTGATGTCTACGCACGCGTCTATTCTTGTAGACAGTGTTGGGCCTCCAAGTGCAGAGGTTTGTAGAACAGCAGCAAGTTTCCCTTAAGTGGATCACCCAAGGTTTATCGAACTCAGGGAGGAAGAGGTCAAAGCTATCCCTCTCAAGCAACCCTGCAATTATGATACAGAAAGTCTCCTGTGTCCCCAACACACCCAATACACTTGTCAGATGTATAGGTGCACTAGTTCGGCGATGAGATAGTGAAATACAAGTAGTAGTGATGATTATGAGTAGTAAACGTAATCTGAAATAAATATCGCTGCAAGCAAACATGTAACAAAACTGAATGTAAACGGTGTGCAATGCTTGGAAACAAGGCCTAGGGATCATACTTTCACTAGTGGACACACTCCCAACAAATATAACATAATTGAACCAATAGATACTATCATCAATATGCAACTCAAAACAATTCTCCAATGGAAAACGAACACTAATCATGCGTAGGGCTACGAAGCACTCCTCAAAGTCCGTATGTACCCAAACTAGATTGTCCCACACTATCACCATGAACGCACTAGATGGTTCCAACAAACACCAACAATTCATAGAGACATTAACCAAAAAGATACACATGATGCACACACTAGTCACCTTTACACCATGATACGAGGTATCTCCGGAGAGTACAATAATAAAGCATAGGAGTAGCATAATATCTGAATAATAACATCTACCAATTCAACTAGATACAAAGTTCACGATCACATAAAGATCACATCATGGGAGAGAGAGGTGAACCACATAGCTACCGGTAGAGCCCTCAGCCCCGGGGAAGAACTACTCCCTCCTCATCATAGGAGACAGCAAGGTTGATGGAGATAGCGGTGAGGTCGATGGAGACGGCGGAGACGGCGATGGAGACCGATGGAGATGGCTCCGGAGGCACTTACTTATCCCGGCAGGGTGCCGGAACAGAGATTTCTGTCCCCCGAAATTTGTCTTCAACGGCGGCGGCGCTGCAGAACTATTCTGGAAATTTTGCCGATTGTTTTAGGGTTTTCCGTCCCGAGGCTTTATATAGGCGAAGGGGCGGCGTCAGGAGGCGACCAGGGGGGTCTCACCACCAGGGGCGCGACCAGGGGCTGGGTCGTGCCCCCTCATGGTGAGGCTGGCCCCTGGCCCCCCCGGTTCTCTTTTGGTCCTCGTCCTTCGTCCGGGAAAAATATGAGTTCTGGGACTTGTTTCGTCCAATTCTGAGAATATCCGGTGTAGCATTTCTGAAACACAAAAACAACAGAAAACAGGGAACTGTCACTGTGGCATCTTGTCAATAGATTAGTTCCGGAAATCGCATAAAAATGCCACAAAGTGTAACGAAACACAAGGCAAATGGTGTAAAAACAAGCATAGAGCATCAAAAATTATAGATACGTTTGAGACGTATCACCCAGCACCCTGCCGGAGAGGGGAATCCCTGCCGAAGGCCTTCTTCACCACCATGGTCGCCTCCGGAATGATGTGTGAGTAGTCTACCTTGGACTACGGGTCCATAGAAGTAGCTAGATGGTTGTCTTCTCCACCATGTGCTTCATGTTTATGTCTTGTGAGCTGCCCTACATGATCAAGATCATCTTTATGTAATCATACATGTTGTGTTTGTTGGGATCCGATGAGTATTGGTAATATGTCAAGTTGATGTGCTGAATTATATCTTATGTTATCTCTATGTTGTTTATGATCTTGCATGCTTTCTGTTGCTAGTAGCTATCTTGGCCGAGTAGATGCTAGTGACTCCAAGAGGGAGTATTTATGCTCGATAGTTGGGTTCATGCCTCTATTTAATCTGGGGGAGTGACAGATACCTCTAAGGTTGTAGATGTGCTGTTGCCACTAGGGAGAAAACAACATTCTTGTGTCCAAGGACATTTGCTTTGTTTACATTATGCACTTTGCTTAATGCAATTATCTGTTGTTCGCAACTTAATACTCAAGGGGTCCTCGGACGATTCCTCGCGAGTGGATTTTTCGTCATAGATGCAGTTGGATGGCGGTCTATGTATTTTGTCGTAATGCCCAGAGTAAGCCTCATAGTGATCCTCGTGAGGTATGTACGTTATCTTTACTCTATCAATTGCCCAATTGTAATTTGTTTACCCAGCATGCTTTATTTATCTTATGGAGAGACACCACTAGTGAACTGTGGACCCCGGTCCAATTTCCTTTATATTGTTACACCGTTTTACTATTACTCGCTTTGTTTACTTTTACCTGCATACTATTATACTTTTACCACTCGATACACTCAATCCTTTGTTTATGGCAAACCGGTGAGATTGACAACCTCATCGTAAGTTGGGAGCAAAGTACTTGTTTGTGTTGTGCAGGTTTCACGTTGCTGCTGGGGGAAGACACGCGGACAACAAGTTTTCTGGCGCCATTGTCCGGAGTGTCACGAAGCTAGCAAGCATCACCTTCTGAAGTTTGGCTTTCTCCTACTGGTCCGATCAAACCTTGGTTTCACAACTGAGGGAAGACTTGCTACTGTGCTCATCATACCTTCCTCTTGGGGTTCCCAATGGGCTGTACTTACAAGCCATCAAGCAGTTTTCTGGCGCCATTGCCGGGGAGGAAGAAGACTTCTGCAAGGGAAGTCTCGCACGCACAATCTTTTACTTTGTTTTTGTTTTGTTTTGCTTTACTTTATTTTTTGCTTGCATCTTTTTATAAAAAATACAAAAAAATTAGTTTCCTTTATACTCGTAGTTGCTTTTATTTACTTGCTTTTAGTTTTGTTAGAATGGGTACTCCTAAAAACACCAAGTTGTGTGACTTTACTAGCACCAAAAACAATGATTTTATCTGCACTCCTATTTCGCCACCTGCTCCTGAAGCAAATTTTTATGAGATCAAACCTGCTTTGCTAAACCTTGTTATGAAAGAGCAATTTTCTGGTGCCAGTTCTGATGATGCTGCAGCTCATCTCAACAATTTTGTTGAGCTATGTGAGATGCAAAATTATAAGGATGTAGATGGTAATATTATTAAGCTTAAGTTGTTTCCTTTCTCTTTAAGAGGAAGAGCTAAGGATTGGTTGCTATCTTTGCCTAAAAATAGTATTGATTCCTGGGATAAGTGTAAGGATGCTTTTATTGAAAAATACTATCCTCCTGCTAAGATTATAGCTTTGCGTAGTGATATCATGAAGTTTAGACAGTTTGATAATGAACATGTTGCTCAATCTTGGGAAAGAATGAAATCTATGATAAAGAATTGCCCTACTCATGGACTGACTACTTGGATGATTGTCCAAACTTTTTATGCAGGACTGAATTTTTCTTCAAGAAATCTATTGGATTCAGCTGCTGGAGGCACTTTTATGTCCCTTACCTTGGGCGCCACAACAAAGCTTCTTGACAACATGATGGTAAATTATTCTGAGTGGCACACCGAGAGAGCTCCACAAGGTAAGAAGGTAAATTCTATTGAGGAAACCTCTTCCTTGAGTGATAAGATTGATGCTATTATGCTTATGCTTTCTAATGATAGAAGTCATGTTGATCCTAATAATGTTCCTTTGGCCTCTTTGGTTGCTCAAGAAGAGCATGTTGATGTAAACTTCATTAGAAATAATAATTTCAACAATAGTGCTTATAGGAACAATTTTGCTAGCAACAATTATAGGTCGTATCCTTCTACCAATGATAATGTGAAAGAGCATGTGGCCCCATGTGTGGTTTTGGTAATTAATGAAAATCCCTATGGACTAATGTTTGCATTGAGTTATATTTATAGGACATGTCCGTAGACAATGCTTGAGCCATATGTTGGTTTCAAGGGTGTAAGAAGATGAAGATAAAGAAGATTATTCAATAACCAAGGTGTTTTTCAAGAAGTGATCCGAAGTTGGTCTAAGGGAGTTGAGCCTATAGAGTGTTTCTTGAGGAATAAGATGGAGTGAACTCTCATGTGCATTCTCAAGACATCATCATTATGAAGGAAGAAGATGAAGTGCAATGTTGATCAAGTCGAAGCGCAAGTTAAAGATAGGCATATAAAAGATATCATTTGCTTGAAGTTCGGTGTCCATTTGGTGGTAATGGACATGTGAAGATATTTCTAATAGTGTCTCTCCCATAGTGAAGTATGGGGGAGCAATCCGCAAGACTTCACTGAGCAAGCGCAATCAAGAAAGGTAGTCCAACTTGAGAAGATCAAGATCGTCACCATCTAGCTCAAGTGGAATGCGCAAGGCAAAGGTATGATATTGATAGGGTTTCTTTCTTACCAGTCTCATAGTGTTTGGGAGACCGGGTTTTAGGATCGATAGCCGTACTATCAAGAGGGGCTCTCAAGTGAGTAACCTATTTGTATCGTTCGGAGAGAGCTCAAACCTTTGCATACTTGGCATTATATTTCTTGGTTCTTATTTGGCTTTTATCCATGTGAGGTTCTATAGCTTGTGGTTATTTACATGACAAGCTCTAGGTCATCAAAAACAGATTTCGTATGGAACTCTTATTGCGTTTTTGGTGTTTGGAGGTTTTACCGGTTCATCTTTATAGCTAAGTCAAACCTTTTATCATTTGGTTTCATCCTCCTTTGTTGGACTATGATGTTTCTATGGATGAAGTTGTAGAGCTTGTTGTGGTGATTTCAACAAGCCCAAGATCATCGAAAACGGAGTCCGAATGCAAAAGTTACAACCGTTTTCATATTGATGTTTTCTCCCGGGCCGGAAATTCCGCTCCAGAGGCCGGAATTTCCAGGGGGCCAGAAATTCCATAATTTCCGCCCCTGCGAAATTTCGCTAAGTCCTTTTTCTCGAGCTGTGGTGCAAACCTCAGTATGGGGGCGGAAATTTTATTAGGGGGGGGGGGGGGCGGAAATTCCGCCCCTAGGCCGAAATTTCCACCTTAAGTAAACCCCGGAATTTCCGCCCCCCTAGCCAGAATTTTCGGGGTAAGTACTCCAACGGGCTGATTTCGAGCTGGCCTATAAATAGTCGTCCCTTTCCTCAGATCTGAGTTGGCTCTTCCATTTTCTCTCTCCTCCATTGTTGACCTTGAAGAGCTTGCCCTTCGTCCCCATCCCTCCCATGATTCTTGCATCTTTTTGAGGGAAAAGAGAGAGGAGATCTAGATCTACATTTCCACCAATCAATATCTTCTCTATATGAGGGGAACCTATTGGATCTAGATCTTGTAGTTCTTTGTGAATTTCCTCCCTTGGTCTTCCTCTCATATCCCTCCATAGCATTTGTTGCTTTGGTAGGATTTGGGAGAGAAGGATTTGAGCACTTCGTGTGTTCTTGCCATTGCATTTGGTGCATCGGTTTGAGTTCTCCTTGGAGATTCGGTAGTGAAAGTTCGTTGAGCTTTTTACTCTTGGGTTCTTGGAACCCTAGACGGCTTAGTGTCTTAGTGGTTACTTGGGGACCTCCAATTAAGTTGTGGAGTTCTTCCCAAGCTTTGTGGTGCCTCCGTGGCAATTACTTGGGGACCTCCAATTAAGTTGTGGAGATTTTCCCAAGCTTCGTGGTGCCTCAGTGGTGATTCTTGGGAGCCTCCAATTGAGTTGTGGAGATTGCCCCAAGCTTGTACGGGTTCGGTGACCGCCCTCAAGTGTCCCATAGTGGTCGGGTCTTCCATCTTAGTGGGAGGGCTCGAGGAGATTACGGTGAGCCTCCGTGGCGTTTGGGGAGCCTTGTGCCTCCGCACCGCTCCAATGGAGATTAGCACTCGCAAGAGTGTGAACTTCGGGATACATCGTTGTCTCCACGTGCATCGGTTATTTCTATACCCGAGCTCCTTTACTTATGTAATTTACTTTGTGATAGCCTTCGTGCTTGAAGTTATATATATCTTGCTATCACAGAGTTGCTTATATTGTCTAGCATAAGTTGTTGGTGCACATAGGTGAACCTAGTTTATTTAGGTTTTGTATGCTTGGCAAATTAAACGTTAGTTTTATTCCGCATTTGTCAAGCCACTCGTAAAAGTTTTGAATCGCCTATTCACCCCCCTCTAGGCGACATCCGTGTCCTTTCAATTGGTATCAGAGCAAGGTCTCTCATTTTAAGGCTTCACCGCCTTGAGAGCAAATATGTCGGCTAGGGGATTAGTGCACAATGACACCTTTATATTTGATGGCACTAATTATGATATATGGAAAATTTGCATGCTTAATCATTTTTGTGATATGGACCCAAATATAGAGAGAATTTTAGATATGGGTTTCTCTCCTCCTAAGGATTCCCAAAGTCTATCTTTAGAGGAGAAGAGAAACTCTTATCTTAATTCTCGAGCTACTAATGTGCTTTTCGATGTTGTGAGCAATGCAGTTATGTATGCAATCGTGCCTTTCTATAACGCTCATGAGTTTTGGTCAAATATTCAAGAAAAATATGTTGTGTCCAACACTATTGAGGATGATTGTATTCCCTCCACTTCCAGCGGTGATGAACTCTCATCCACCTCACAAATGTGTGGCAAGACACAAGGTAACGATATGGTGAGTGGTGATGAATATTGCAATGTTGATAGTAAGCTTACTTGTGATGACCGTTCATCTCTATCTCATTGCAATTCTTCATCTTTGGACTTAAACACTTGGAGCACCATAAATGCTTTACATGCTTGTGTTGATAGTCCTTGCATATCATGTGTATGCTCCTTGAACACATCTCATAATGATATGCTTACTTTGTCTTGTTGCCATGATATAAATGCCTCTAGTTCCCCTAGTTTTTGTGTGTCTAACAATGTAGAGGGAACCGGAAATTCTATTGGCCAAGACATGGTCTCACTTGGAGCTTCAAGTATTTATTCATCATCATCTATTGCTTCCCACATTTGCCTTATGGCTAGGGCTTCAAAGGTAACTCCTACTTTGGAACCCAATATATCTAGTGATGATGAGAATGAGGATAATGAAGAAGAAGAAGATGATCTTGCATCTTTATTTGAGAAGAGTGAAATGTTTTTTCATGCTATTCCTAAGAATAAAATTGCTTGCTCTTACTTCTATAAGATTTTGGCTATTGGCACCAAGAGCAATAAAATTATTGAGGAGCATGAGAATACCATTTTTAAAATGCAAGGTCATGCCCATGATTACGCGGATGAGATCGCGGATCTAAAAGAAGCTCTAGAAGAAGAACAAACCACCAAGGAATCTCTTGAGGAGACCTTTACTTTAGAGTTATCTAAAATAAAGAAATCCTATGATAGAACTCTTGTGGTGGAAAATGATTTTGAAACTAAATATGAAGAGCTTGTAGTTACTTATGCTAAACTCCTTGAGAATGTTGTGCTTCTTAAAAATGGCTCTAGGGTCATTTCGTGTGAGCCCATCATTCTCACCGAGTCGCATGAGCAACTTAAATCTTCAAATTCAAACGAGCTTACTAAATTGCCTTCTCCGCTTTCCGTTAGTGATGATGCTTGTGCTACTAACTCTACTTCTTATGAAGCATCCATCTTGAAGGAGAATGTTGAGCTAAGGGCTCAACTTGATTTGCTAACTAGCAATTATGGGAAATTGGAAGAAAATCATGGAAAGCTCTCTAGCTCCTATGAGGATCTTCTAGCTTCCCATGATAGGCTAAAATTAGCTCATGAGGCTATTATGTCAAAGGTAAAATCTAGTGAGCCTCATGTGGACATTTGCACTACTTCTCAAAATGCCATATTGTCTTGTGCTAGTCCTAGTAATTCATCCACTCATAACATTGCTACATCTTGTGATGAATTACTTTCCTTTCCTTTTTGCTCTAACAATGAAGCTTCTACTTCCTCTATTACTTGTGTTGTTACTAACCATGTAGAGGAAATCGAAGAGCTCAAGGCCCAAGTCTCTTCTTTGAAGAAAGACTTGGTAAAGAGTCATGAAGGGAAATCCAAACTCGACAATATGTTGAGTGTGCAAAAATCCCCCAATGACAAGAGTGGATTTGGGTTTATCTCCAACAACAACAAGAAGTCCACGGTTAACGAGAAGAAGAAGGGCCAAGGACAAGTCAAAGATCCGGCCAAGATTGTTTGCTTCAAGTGCAAAATTGAAGGGCACCATGTTAGATCTTGCCCTTTGAAGAAGAAGGCACTAGTTGTGAAGCAACAAGGGAAGCGGCCTCAAGTTCAAGGTCATGCTCAACCTCGAGTTGAAGAAATGCCACTTCCCATGAAGAATCAAGCTAATGCTCCCATTGCGGAGAAATCAAGTGAGAAGAAGGTGAAGAAAAGAATTTGCTACATATGCCTTGAGAAGGGTCACCTTTCTTCTTCATGCACCATGGGTAACTCATCCAACCCTATCATAATTGATGATGCTTATTCCCTTTGCAAGGATAAGGTTGGCAATGTGTTTGCCAAATTTGTTGGTACTCAATGTGGTGTCAAGAAAAGAACTGATACGTCTCCAACGTATCTATAATTTTTGATGCTCCATGCTTGTTTTTACACCATTTGCCTACTGTTTCGTTACACTTCGTGGCACTTTTATGCATTTTCCAGAACTAACCTATTAACAAGTCGCCACAGTGCCAGTTCCCTGTTTTCTGCTATTTTTGTGTTTCAGAAGTGCTACACAGGAAATATTCTCGGAATTGGACGAAACAAGTTCCTGAAGTCTTATTTTTCCTGGAAGCTTCCAGAGATCCGAAAAGGAATTGGAGGGGGGCCACGAGGGCCTCACACACCAGGGCGGCGCGGCCCAGGCCCTGGCCGCGCCCCCTATGTGTGAGGGCACCTCGGGCCACTTCTGACGATGCCCCTTCGCCTATAAAGACCCCCCGATGGAAAAAACCTAAGTACCCGATCAATTTTCCATAACACATCGCGATCCGCCGCCGCCGTCGACCCGAAGATCGGGAGGGTCCAGAAGCTCTTCCCGACACCCTGCCGGAGAGGGGAATCGCCATCGGAGGTCTTCTTCATCGCCATGCTTGCCTCTGGAGCGATGAGTGAGTAGTCTACCTTGGACTATGGGTCCATAGCAGTAGCTAGATGGTTGTCTCCTCCACCATGTGCTTCATGTTTAGATCTCATGAGCTGCTCTACATGATTGAGATCACCGTTATGTAATTCTACATGTTTGGTTTGTTGGGATCCGATGAATATTGGTGTTATGATTGAGTTGCTATACTGAAATATATCTTATGTTATCTCTATGTTGTTTATGATCTTGCATGCTCTCCGTTGTTAGTAGCTATCTTGGCCGAGTAGTTGCTAGTGACTCCAAGAGGGGGTATTTATGCTCGATAGTGGGTTCATGCCTCTATTTAATCTGGGGGAGTGACAGAAACCTCTAAGGTTGTAGATGTGTTCTTACTACTAGGGAGAAAACAACATTCATATGCTCGAGGGCATATGCTTTGTTTACATTACACACTTTGCTTAATGCAATTATCTGTTGTTCGCAACTTAATACTCATGGGGTGTTCGGATGATATCCCTGGGAGTGGATTATTAGTCATAGATGCAGTTGGATGGCGGTCTATGTATTTTGTTGTAATGCCCAGAGTGAATCGCATAGTGATCTTCTTGACATATCACATTTATCTTTATTCTATAAATTGCTCAACTGTAATTTGTTTACCCAGCATGTGTTATTTATCTTATGGAGAGACACCACTAGTGAACTGTGGACCCCGGTCCTATTTCCATCATATTGCTATCACCTGTTTACTTTACTCGCACTGTTTACTTTACTCGCATACTATTATCACTTTCCACTCGATACGCTCATAACCTTTGTTTCAAGCAAACCGGTGAGATTGACAACCTCATCGCAAGTTGGGAACAAAGTATTTGGTTGTGTTGTGTGCAGGTTCCACGTTGCTGCTCGCAAAGCAAAGCTTGGACGAGGCGCCATATATAAATTGTCCGGAGCTGTCGCGAAGCTTGCAAGCATCACCTTTAGTCTTATTGTCCACTCTTCTCCTGATCGACATACCTTGGTTTCTTAACTGAGGGAAAACTTGCTGCTATATTCATCAAACCTTCTCTTGGGGTTCACCAACAATCTAGCAATCAACCATTTTCTGGCGCCGTTGCCGGGGAAGAAGTGGAAGACTTCTGCAAGGATATTTTTTTGCACACACATCCTTTACTTTGTTTTAAGTTATGCTTTACTTTATTTTTACTTGCATCGTTTTATATCAAAAACCCAAAAAATTTAGAATCCTTGGTAGTTGTTATTTCTTTACTTCTAGTTCATTATGTTGTTCCCTAAGTATGTTTTGGAGGACCTCTCAATAGGTAGTGGTTCAATTATTGGAAAAAGTAACATGGAGGAGTTCTTTAATCACATTAGTATGCATAAAGAAGTTGAGGAAAAATCTTTTGTTGAGATAGCTCCTAGTATTGAAGTTGCTTCTGCTTATTTAATTCACATGTTGGAAGTTAGGTTTGCTAGCCTTAATCCTTTTATGCAACACATGTTCCTTAAGCTTCATGAAATTGAAGATCTTGAAAAGAAAGCTTTTATCTTGGAAACTTTGCGCTTAGAATTTAAAGATGTCGCTATTGAAGCTAGAAAAGTTCTTATGCGTTTTAATAAACTCGGTTCACCTATAAAGGTTATTAGTACAAACGATGAAGGAACCGAAATACCTATACCTAGCAAGCTCTTGGGATTGTATGAAGCTTTCGAAAATAATTTTGACTGGATCTGTCCCAAAAATCTTTTTAGTGCTTTGAGTGAACCAAAGCGAGATCACAAAGGGTCTTCTAAAACTTATGTGGATGAAATACAATGCCTTATTGACAAGACCTCTGCAGTTGATCTTAATGCTCGTTCTAATGTTACTTGATTCGCAATTTTCTGCGCCTAGCTCAAAGGCGTTAAAGAAAAGCACTCTTGGGAGATAACCAATGTTTTATTTCCAGTACATTTTATTTTATTTGAGTCTTGGAAGTCATTACTACTGTAATGACCTCTCCTTATCCTTTTTATTTTATTGTTGTGCCAAGAGAAGCCTCTAATTCGAGTGAGGTAAAGATTTGGGAATGTTGCTGTCCTGAAACTGTTTTCGGTGCTGCACCGTAAAAATTCGTAAAAATTCTCTCTATATCTTTTGGACCTGTAATTTCTTGTGCATATGCCCCAGGTTATATATAAACTTCCGTTAGTTGAACACTTTTTGATTTGAGCAACATAAAACCCCTAAAAAATTTGACCTTTGTCAGCTGTTCTGTTTTGACAGATTTCTGCCACTATTCGTTTTTGCCGCTTTATCGCTTTCTTTTGAGTTCTTTTGATCACGGAACTTTTGGGGAAGTTGCTACAGTAGTATATACTTTATATGTGGTGGTTTTGGGTTGAAACCTGAAGCAAAAAGAGGTTGATTATATGTTATGCTACACTAATGTTGCTAATAGATTTGTGTTTAGTTTTGTATGAAGGAAGTTTTCAAGTGTAGGGATTGGAGAATGATGAGATGAGTTGAAGAATGGACGAAAGCTCAATCTTGGGGATGCCCATGCATCACCCCAATAAATATCCAAGAAGTACAAGCGTCAAAGCTTGGGGATGCCCCCGAGGCACCCCTTCTTCATCGGCAAAAATCAGGTCACCTTTCAAGACACTATATTTTTATTGCTTCATGCACTATGTGTTTTTCTTGGAGCGTCAGTTGTTTTAGTTTTCTTAGTTAGTTTAGTTTTGTTTGCTGCAATAAATGGTTGGACCCCAACAAATTTCCTTTGGAGAAGTTGCCTTGCTTTGCATTTGCCAAGAACGCTCTAGTTTTCACTCTTATCAAAAACCGAGTGTTCTTCTTTTTCTGCTACTGCTTTTGGTTTTCGTTTTCGCCTTGATTTGCATTCAGACCTTGTCATATATTTTCATCAAGGTGTATTTTTGCCTCTGATCCTTATTGGTTTTCGTCAAAAGACGTGTCTTAAGAAATTTCAAATGGTGTTGGAAAAGAGAAAAAGCTTTATGCAAAAAAAGTGGTACAAGAAGGAGCTTGTGTAGACTGTGGCTTAGGCTTTTTCATGTCATGCTTGATGTATTTTTTATAGTATGCTTAGTGGTTTTGCTGTAGCATGACTTGTCTCAAATAACTGAGATTGCTTAATGAGCCTTTGAAAAAATCATGCATTGTTTTAATTATTTGGAAGCATTATTTTGGTTTTCTCCTTGATGCTTTATTTGGGTTGACTTGGCGCATGCTCACACATGTTAGACTCTTACAAAGTCGCCAATAGACTTTATGATCATTTAGTTTTTGACTTTTGATGCCATCTTATGCTTCTTTTAATGTCGCTTTGTCGCTTTGCATGATTATGGCCATTATTGCTCTCTTAGTTGGTCGCTCCCAGTCTTTTGCTAGCCCTCGCCTTGTACTGAGTATGAGCTCTACTCGTGCATCCAACTCCTAAAAACCAAAGTTTTCCAAAGTGTCTGATTGCTGGATGAATGACCAGCCCGTTGGGAACCCCAAGAGGAAGGTGTGATGAATATAGCAGCAAGATTTTCCCACAGTTAAGAAACCAAGGTTTATATCGATCAGGAGAAGAGCGGACAATACGACTGAAGGTGATGCGGACTGGCTTAGTAACACTCCAACAAGGGCGCCGTTTATGACACTTGTTGACTCGTCTTCAGCCAATAGCAACACGGAACCTACACACAACACAACCAAATACTTTGTTCCCAACTTGCGATGAGGTTGTCAATCTCACCGGTTTGCTTGAAACAAAGGGTATGAGCGTATCGAGTGGAAAGTGATAATAGTATGCGAGTAAAGTAAACAGTGCGAGTAAAGTAAACATGTGATAGCAATATGATGAAAATAGGACTGGGGTCCACAGTTCACTAGTGGTGTCTCTCCATAAAATAAATAACACATGCTGGGTAAACAAATTACAGTTGGGCAATTGATAGAATAAAGATAAACGTGATATGTCAAGAAGATCACTATACGATTTACTCTGGGCATTACAACAAAATACATAGACCGCCATCCAACTGCATCTATGACTAATAATCCACTCACGGGGATATCATCCAAACACCCCATGAGTATTAAGTTGCGAACAACGGATAATTGCTTTAAGCAAAGTGTGAAATGTAAAAAAAGCATATGCCCTTGAGCATATGAATGTTGTTTTCTCCCTAGTAGCAATAGCACATCTACAACCTTAAGGGTTTCTGTCACTCCCCCAGGTTAAATAGAGGCATGAACCCACTATCGAGCATAAATACCCCCTCTTGGAGTCACTAGCAACTACTCGGCCAAGATAGCTACTAACAACGGAGAGCATGCAAGATCATAAACAACATAGAGATAACAAAAGATATAATTCAGTATAGCAACTCAATCATAACACCAATATTCATCGGATCCCAACAAACCAAACATGTAGAATTACATAACGGTGATCTCAATCATGTAGGGCAGCTCATGAGATCTAAACATGAAGCACATGGTGGAGGAGACAACCATCTAGCTACTGCTATGGACCCATAGTCCAAGGTAGACTACTCACTCATCGCTCCGGAGGAAAGCATGGCGATGAAGAAGACCTCCGGTGGCGATTCCCCTCTCCAGCAGGGTGCCGGGAAGAGCTTCTGGACCCTCCCGATCTTCGGGTCGACGACGGCGGCGGATCGCGATGTGTTCTGGAAAATTGATCGGGTACTTAGGTTTTTTCTGTCGGGGGGGTCTTTATAGGCGAAGGGGCATCGTCAGAGGTGGCCCGAGGCACCCTCACACATAGGGGGCGCGGCCAGGGCCTGGGCCGCGCCGCCCTAGTGTGTGGGGCCCTCGTGGCCCCCTCCAACTCCTCTTCGGATCTCTGGAAGCTTCCGAGAAAAATAAGACTTCAGGAACTTGTTTCGTCCAATTCCGAGAATATTTCCTGTGTATCACTTCTGAAACACAAAAACATCAGAAAACAGGGAACTGGCACTATGGCGACTTGTTAATAGGTTAGTTCCGGAAAATGCATAAAAGTGCCACGAAGTGTAACGAAACAGTAGGAAAATGGTGTAAAAACAAACATGGAGCATAAAAAATTATAGATACGTTGGAGACGTATCAAGCATCCCCAAGCTTAACTCCTGCTCGTCCTCGAGTAGGTAAGTGATAACAAAAGAATAATTTTTGAGGTGACATGCACCTACACAATCTTGATCATATATGTAAGCATTTGTGAGCTAGGATCATAAGAACTTAAAAAATGGGCATGAAAGATATAATCTTGACAATAACAACTTAGCAACCATGTTATAACATGAAAATGAACACAAACAAAAGATCATGAAAATGAAACAATGAAAGTCAAACGTGTGTTCAAATCATAAGGAAAAACATACAAATGGTTTTCAGCTTGTCCTTCATGGAGATCAAAACATAAATGCATAGGACACCTTCAATTTTAAGAGGGCGACTAGATACAAATAATTTGAGAACAAGTGAAACCAACAATATGAATCAATCAATGAAAACTTTGGGACAATACATATTATACTAAGAATGACAACTATGCTTTCTTAATGGTGCATAAAGATAGAAGGTGGTGACTCAACATAAAAGTAAAAGAAGGGCCCTTCGCGGAGGGAATGAGTGATTGCAAGTTTTATAGACCTTCAAAAATTATGTTACTTGCCAGCTTTGAGCTCTCATTGCCCCCATCATAAGCATCTTGAATGGTTAAAGTTAATGTGAGAACAATTAGGATGCATATGCTTGACAAGTCATAAGTCGAAAACCTCGTGCCCCGTGAATACGGGTACCCAAACCTCATGCTACTTTACTTAGAGTCCCAAGCAAGGCTCTTGTAATTGTAAGTATATATGTATCATCGAAAACCGCCAACGGGTACCTCCGTGCCCGATGACATGGAACAAGCCCACATCAAAATGATAGGACAAGCAGACAATGAACACCTCGACATCTCTTTTATTTGCCATTTTGTTTAGCTTTTTATTTTAAGATGCGTCGTCGAATGTCCACCATGGGTATGCTGCAAATTTCCACCATGAATTATGCATGGCTTAGATTGGCGGCCCAGGCGTTTCCCTAACACATATACAAACTCCATGATCCCCACAAGATTCCCAATTCATTTCACACCGCGGGCATCCATAAACAAAAGATCACGATATCAACTCAAATAAGAAGTGCAATGTTGAAAGCTTGCCCCATGACAACATGGTTGGGCTAGAATCCAACTTACAACTTGCAAGCATAACAACTCAACATAAAAGACCACAATGTCAAAATTTTAAGAACAGGGAAAAAGTAAAGTGTGCCTTCCGGTTCGTGAGAGCTTTATTGACCAATTTTCGCATAACACTGGTAAGAGTTTAATTTGAAGAGAAGATAAAAGCAAGTCAAATTTACTTGGAATAGCAAATTGCTAGTAGGTATGTATGGTGGACACTTTGGAAAACTTTGGTTTTTAGGAGTTGGATGCACGAGTAGAGCTCATATTCAGTACAAGGCGAGGGCTAGCAAAAGACTGGGAGCGACCAACTAAGAGAGCAGTAATGGACATAATCATGCAAAGCGACAAAGCGACATTAAAAAAAGCATAAGATGGCATCAAAAGTAAAAAAATAAATGATCATAGAGGCTATTGGCGACTTTGTAAGAGTCTAACATGTGTGAGCATGCGCCAAGTCAACCCAAATAAAGCATCAAGGAGAAAACCAAAATAATGCTTCCATACAATAAAAACAACGCATGATTTTTTTCAAAGGCTCATTAAGCAATCTCATTTATTTGAGACAAGTCATGCTACAGCAAAACCACCAAGCATACTATCAAAAAGGCATCAAGCATGATATGAAAAAACCTAAGCCGCAGTCTACACAAGCTCCTTCTTGTACCACTTTTTTGCATAAAGCTTTTTCTCTTTTCCAACACCATTTGAAACTTTTATAACCACCTCTTTTGATGAAAACCAATAAAGATCAGAGGAAAAAATACACCTTGATGAAGAGATATGACAAGGTCTGAACGCAAATCAAGGCGAAAACGAAAACCAAAAGCAGTAGCAGAAAAAGAAGAACACTCGGTTTTTGATAAGAATGAAAACTAGAGCGTTCTTGGCAAATGAAAAGCAAGGCAACTTCTCCAAAAGAAATTTGTTGGGGTCCAACCATTTATTGCAGCAAACAAAACTAAACTAACTAACTAAGAAAACTAAAACAACTGACGCTCCAAGAAAAACACATAGTGCATGAAGCAATAAAAATATAGTGTTTTGAAAGGTGACCTGATTTTTGCCGATGAAGAAGGGGTGCCTCGGGGGCATCCCCAAGATTTGACGCTTGTAATTCTTGGATATTTCTTGGGGTGATGCATGGGCATCCCCAAGATTGAGCTTTCGTCCATTCTTCAACTCATCTCATCATTCTCCAATCCCTACACTTGAAAATTTCCTTCATACAAAACTAAACACAAATCTATTAGCAACATTAGTGTAGCATAACATATAATCAACCTCTTTTTGCTTCAGGTTTCAACCCAAAACCACCACATATTAAGTATATACTACTGTAGAAACTTCCCCAAAAGTTCCGTGATCAAAAGAACTCAAAAAGAAAGCGATAAAGCGGCAAAAATGAATAGTGGCAGAAATCTGTCAAAACAGAACAGCTGATAAAGGTCAAATTTTTGAGGAGTTTTATGTTGCTCAAATAAAAAAGTGTTCAAATAAATAAAGTTTGGATATAACCTGGGTCATATTCACAAGAAATTTTAGGTCCAAAAGATATACAGAGAATTTATACGAATTTTTACGGTGCAGCACCGAAAACAGTTTCAGGACAGCAACATCCCCAAATCTTTACCTCACTCGAATTAGAGGCTTCTCTTGGCACAACAATGAAATAAAAAGGATAAGGAGAGGTCATTACAGTAGTAATGACTTCCAAGACTCAAATAAAAGAAAAAGTACTGAATGAAAACATTGGGTTATCTCCCAAGAGTGCTTTTCTTTAACGCCTTTGAGCTAGGCGCAGAAAATTTGCGAATCAAGTAACATCAAGTGATGAAGCATCAAGCTCATAATTTGCTCTAAGAATAGAGTCAAAAAGCAATTTCTTTCTCTTCCTAGGGAAGTGTTCCGTACCTTTCTTTAGTGGGAATTGATATTTGATGGTGCCTTCTCTCATATCAATAATGGCACCTACAGTTCGAAGAAAAGGTCTTCCCAAAATAATAGGACATGAAGCATGGCATTCAACGTCCATAACGAGAAAATCAATGGGAACAAGGTTATTGTTAACCACAATAAGAACATCATTAATCCTTCCCAAAGGTTTCCTCTTAGCAACATCAGCAATAGGAACATCATAATAATATTTTTCAAGCGGTGGTAAATCAAGCATGTCATAAATTTTTCTAGGCATGATAGAAATACTAGCACCTAGATCACATAAAGCAGGGCAATCAAAACCATTAACATGCATATCAATGATGGGTTCCCAACCATCTTCTAACTTCTTGGGAACAGAAGCTTTTTGCTGCAACTTTTCATCCCTAATTTTTATGAGAGCATTGGTAATATGCTTAGTAAAAGCAATATTTAAAGAACTAGCATTGGGAGTCAAAGCAAGCTTTTGCAAGAACAAAATAACTTCAGATATATTGCAGCCATCAACATCAAAATCATTAAAAGAAGTAGAGCTATCATCTCCTACACTCCGAAAAATTTCAGCACTCTTTTGAGAAAAAGTTTTGGCAGTTTTAGGCTTTTTAGCACAAGGAGTGGGAGTTTTCTCTACACCAATCAAAGTAAGAGGATTGCTAGCATTAGGAACTACATCATTAGAGGTAGTAATAGTACAAACTTTCATATTCCTAGCAATCTCATCCTCTCTTTCCCATCTAGCATGCAATTCTGCTAACAATCTAAGATTTTCATCAATTCCAACTTGAATAGCATTAGCAGTAGCAAAAACATTGTTCTCTTTCACATCATTAGGCAACACTTTTAATTTCAGAAGTTCAACATCATGAGCAAGCCTATCAACTTTAGAAGCAAGAATATCAATTTTGCCTAACTTTTCCTCAACAGACTTGTTAAAAGCGGTTTGTTTTACTATGAAGTCTTTGAGCATGACTTCAAGTTCAGAGGGCGCGGCCCTAGTGTTGTTGTAGGAATTACCATAAGAATTACCATAACCATTACCATTGGTTGAAGGATACGGCCTATAATTGTTACTAGCAAAATTGTTCCTATAAGCATTGTTGTTAAAATTATTGTTTCTAATGAAGTTCACATCAACATGCTCTTCTTGAGCAACCAAAGAGGCTAGAGGAACATTATTAGGATCAACATGAGTTCTATCATTAGCAAGCATAGCCATAATGGTATCAATCTTATCACTCAAGGAAGAGGTTTCCTCAACAGAATTTACCTTCTTACCTTGTGGAGCTCTCTCGGTGTGCCATTTGGAATAATTTACCATCATGTTGTCAAGTAGCTTTGTTGCGGCGCCCAAGGTAAGGGACATAAAAGTGCCTCCAGCAGCGGAATCAAGTAGGTTCCTCGAAGAAAAATTCAGTCCTGCATAAAAAGTTTGGACAATCATCCAAGTAGTCAGTCCATGAGTGGGACAATTCTTTATCATAGATTTCATTCTTTCCCAAGCTTGAGCAACATGTTCATTATCAAATTGACTAAACTTCATAATATTGCTACGCAGAGATATAATTTTAGCAGGAGGATAATATCTACCAATAAAAGCATCCTTACACTTAGCCCATGAATCAATACTATTCTTAGTCAAAGACAGCCACCAATCTTTAGCTTTTCCTCTCAAAGAAAAAGGAAACAACTTGAGTTTAATAATATCACTTTCTACATCCTTATATTTCTGCATCTCACATAGCTCAACAAAATTGTTGAGATGAGCTGCAGCATCTTCAGTACTAGCACCAGAAAATTGCTCTTTCATAACAAGTTTCAATAAAGCAGGCTTAATCTCATAAAAGTTTGCAGCAGGAGTAGGTGGCGCAATAGGAGAGCAGATAAAATCACTATTGTTCGTTCTAGTAAAGTCACACAACTTGGTGTTTTCAGGAGTAGCCATTTCAGCAAAACTAAAAGTAAACAAGTAAAAACAACTATCAAGGATTCTAATTTTTTTTTTGGGTTTTTGATATAAAATGATGCAAGTAAAAATAAAGTAAAGCAAAACTTAAAACAAAGTAAAGGATGTGTGTGCGAAAAACTCCCCTTGCAGAGGTCTTCCACTTCTTCCCCGGCAACGGCGCCAGAAAAGAGCTTGATTGCTGGATGAATGACCAGCCCGTTGGGAACCCCAAGAGGAAGGTGTGATGAATATAGCAGCAAGATTTTCCCTCAGTTAAGAAACCAAGGTTTATATCGATCAGGAGAAGAGCGGACAATATGACTGAAGGTGATGCGGACTGGCTTAGTAACACTCCAACAAGGGCGCCGTTTACGACACTTGTTGACTCGTCTTCAGCCAATAGCAACGCGGAACCTGCACACAACACAACCAAATACTTTGTTCCCAACTTGCGGTGAGGTTGTCAATCTCACCGGTTTGCTTGAAACAAAGGATATGAGCGTATCAAGTGGAAAGTGATAATAGTATGCGAGTAAAGTAAACAGTGCGAGTAAAGTAAACAGGTGATAGCAATATGATGGAAATAGGACCGGGGTCCACAGTTCACTAGTGGTGTCTCTCCATAAAATAAATAACACATGCTGGGTAAACAAATTACAGTTGGGCAATTAATAGAATAAAGATAAACGTGATATGTCAAGAACATCACTATGCGATTTACTCTGGGCATTACAACAAAATACATAGACCGCCATCCAACTGCATCTATGACTAATAATCCACTCACGGGGATATCATCCAAACACCCCATGAGTATTAAGTTGCGAACAACGGATAATTGCTTTAAGCAAAGTGTGTAATGTAAACAAAGCATATGCCCTTGAGCATATGAATGTTGTTTTCTCCCTAGTAGCAACAGCACATCTACAACCTTAAGGGTTTCTGTCACTCCCCCAGGTTAAATAGAGGCATGAACCCACTATCGAGCATAAATACCCCCTCTTGGAGTCACTAGCAACTACTCGGCCAAGATAGCTACTAACAACGGAGAGCATGCAAGATCATAAACAACATAGAGATAACAAAAGATATAATTCAGTATAGCAACTCAATCATAATACCAATATTCATCGGATCCTAACAAACCAAAAATGTAGAATTACATAACGGTGATCTAAATCATGTAGGGCAGCTCATGAGATCTAAACATGAAGCACATGGTGGAGGAGACAACCATCTAGCTACTGCTATGGACCCATAGTCCAAGGTAGACTACTCACTCATCGCTCCGGAGGCAAGCATGGCGATGAAGAAGACCTTCGGTGGCGATTCCCCTCTTTGGCAGGGTGCCGGGAAGAGCTTCTGGACCCTCCCGATCTTCGGGTCGATGGCGACGGCGGATCGCGATGTGTTCTGGAAAATTGATCGGGTACTTAGGTTTTTTCCGTCGGGGGGTCTTTATAGGCGAAGGGGCATCGTCAGAGGTGGCCCGAGGCACCCTCACACATAGGGGGCGCGTCCAGGGCCTGGACCGCGCCGCCCTGGTGTGTGGGGCTCTCGTGGCCCCCCTCCAACTCCTCTTCGGATCTCTGGAAGCTTCCAGGAAAAATAAGACTTTAGGAACTTGTTTCGTACAATTCCGAGAATATTTCCTGTGTATCACTTCTAAAACACAAAAACAGCAGAAAACAGGGAACTGGCACTGTGGCGACTTGTTAATAGGTTAATTCCGGAAAATGCATAAAAGTGCCATGAAGTGTAACGAAACAGTAGGCAAATGGTGTAAAAACAAGCATGGAGCATCAAAAATTATAGATACGTTGGAGACGTATCAGTGTCCACCATACATACCTATTAGCAATTTGCTATTCCAAGTAAATTTGACTTGCTTTTATCTACTCTTCAAATTAAACTCTTACCAGTGTTATGCAAAAATTGGTCAGTAAAGCTCTCACGAACCAGAAGGCACACTTTACTTTTTCCTGTTCTTAAAAATTTGACATTGTGGTCTCTTATGTTGAGTTGTTATGCTTGCAAGTTGTAAGTTGGATACTAGCCCAACCATGCTGTCATGGGGCAAGCTTTCAACATTGCACTTCTTATTTGAGTTGATATCGTGATCTTTTGTTTATGGATGCCCGTAGTGTGAAATGAATTGGGAATCTTGCGGGGATCATGGAGTTTGTATATGTGTTAGGGAAATGCCTGGGCCGCCAATCTAAGCCATGCATAATTCATGGTGGAAATTTGCAGCATACCCATGGTGGACATTCGACGACGCATCTCAAAATAAAAAGCTAAACAAAATGGCAAATAAAAGAGATGTCGAGGTGTTCATTGTCTGCTTGTCCTGTCATTTTGATGTGGGCTTGTTCCATGTCATCGGGCACGAAGGTACCCCATTGGCGGTTTTCGATGATACATATATACTTACAATGACAAGAGCCTTGCTTGGGACTCTAAGTAAAGTAGCATGAGGTTTGGGTACTCGTATTCACGGGGCACGAGGTTTTCGACTTATGATTTGTCAAGCATATGCATCATAATTGTTCTCGCATTAACTCTAACTATTCAAGATGCTTATGATGGGGGCAATGAGAGCTCAAAGCCGGCAAGTAACATAATTTTTGAAGGTCTATAAAAATTGCAATCACTGCTTCCCTCTACGAAGGGCCTTTCTTTTACTTTTATGTTGAGTCACCACCTTCTATTTTTATGCACCATTAAGAGAGCATAGTTGTCATTCTTAGTATAATGTGCATTGCCCAAATTTTTCATTGATTGATTCATATTGTTGGTTTCACTTGTTCTTAAATTATTTGTATCTAGTCGCCCTCTTAAACTTGAAGGTGTCCTATGCATTTATGTTTTGCTCTCTATGAAGGACAAGCTGAAAACCATTTGTATGTTTTTCCTTATGATTTGAACACACGTTTGACTTACATTGTTTCATTTTCATGATCTTTTGTTTGTGTTCATTTGCATGTTTATAACATGGTTGCTAAGTTCTTATTGTCAAGATTATATCTTTCATGCCCATGTTTTAAGTTCTTATGATCCCAGCTCACAAATGCTTACATATATGATCAAGATTGTGTAGGTGCATGTCACCTCAAAAATTATTCTTTTGTTATCACATACCTACTCGAGGACGAGCAGGAGTTAAGCTTGGGGATGCTTGATACGTCTCCAACGTATCTATAATTTTTGATGCTCCATGCTTGTTTTTACACCATTTTCCTACTGTTTCGTTACACTTCGTGGCACTTTTATGCATTTTCCGGAACTAACCTATTAACAAGTCGCCACAGTGCCAGTTCCTGTTTTCTGCTGTTTTTGTGTTTCAGAAGTGCTACACAGGAATTATTCTCGGAATTGGACGAAACAAGTTCCTGAAGTCTTATTTTTCCCGGAAGCTTCCAGAGATCCGAAGAGGAATTGGAGGGGGGCCACGAGTGCCCCACACACCAGGGCGGCGCGGACCAGGCCCTGGCCGTGCCCCCTATGTGTGAGGGCACCTCGGGCCACTTCTGACGATGCCCCTTCGCCTATAAAGACCCCCCGACGGAAAAAACCTAAGTACTCGATCAATTTTCCAGAACACATCACGATCCACCGCCGCCGTTGACCCGAAGATCGGGAGGGTCCAGAAGCTCTTCCCGGCACCCTGCCGGAGAGGGGAATCGCCACCGGAGGTCTTCTTCATCGCCATGCTTGCCTCCGGAGCGATGAGTGAGTAGTCTAACTTGGACTATGGGTCCATAGCAGTAGCTAGATGGTTGTCTCCTCCACCATGTGCTTCATGTTTAGATCTCATGAGCTGCCCTACATGATTGAGATCACCGTTATGTAATTCTACATGTTTGGTTTGTTGGGATCCGATGAATATTGGTGTTATGATTGAGTTGCTATACTGAAATATATCTTATGTTATCTCTATGTTGTTTATGATCTTGCATGCTCTCCGTTGTTAGTAGCTATCTTGGCCGAGTAGTTGCTAGTGACTCCAAGAGGGGGTATTTATGCTCGATAGTGGGTTCATGCCTCTATTTAATCTGGGGGAGTGACAGAAACCTCTAAGGTTGTAGATGTGCTGTTGCTACTAGGGAGAAAACAACATTCATATGCTCGAGGGCATATGCTTTGTTTACATTACACACTTTGCTTAATGCAATTATTTGTTGTTCGCAACTTAATACTCATGGGGTGTTCGGATGATATCCCCGGGAGTGGATTATTAGTCATAGATGCAGTTGGATGGCGGTCTATGTATTTTGTTGTAATGCCCAGAGTGAATCGCATAGTGATCTTCTTGACATATCACGTTTATCTTTATTCTATAAATTGCTCAACTGTAATTTGTTTACCCAGCATGTGTTATTTATCTTATGGAGAGACACCACTAGTGAACTGTGGACCTCGGTCCTATTTCCATCATATTGCTATCACCTGTTTACTTTACTCGCACTGTTTACTTTACTCGTATACTATTATCACTTTCCACTCGATATGCTCATAACCTTTGTTTCAAGCAAACCGGTGAGATTGGCAGCCTCATCGCAAGTTGGGAACAAAGTATTTGGTTATGTTGTGTGCAGGTTCCACATTGCTGCTCTTAAAGCAAAGCTTGGACGAGGCGCCATATATAAATTGTCCGGAGCTGTCGTGAAGCTTGCAAGCACCACCTTCAGTTGTATTGTCCGCTCTTCTCCTGATCGACATTCCTTGGTTTCTTAACTAAGGGAAAACTTGCTGCTATATTCATCAAACCTTCTCTTGGGGTTCACCAACAATCTAGCAATCAAGAACCATTTGGGTGGCTAAGCCTATTGTGACTAACCTCTTAGGACCCAACTTGGTTGGGGACCAACACACCAAAACTTGATCAATAGGTGTTTGTTGGAGGGCATTGGAGACTTGGCTATATCATAAAGAATTAAGGGATCTTCATCAATATATTGTCTCAAGTCAAGTCAATTGGATTATCTTGTTTATATCATATATCCAATGTTCCTCTTTGCGGTAACATGTACTCAACTTATCTACATTGGAAGTTACTCGCCCCTTTTGCATGTGTTGGTTGTGTTCCATTACATGTGTTGGTATATGTTGTGCTACCTACTTGTTTTATTTTGATTAATCAAGTATGTACTTGTGGATTTGCACACCATGTATGTGTGTTTGTGTTTGAGCCTATATTGCATCTTCTTTTATATTATTTGGCTCTTTTGAGAGACTAATTGATTGTCCCATTTTGGGGGAGTGATATGCTTTGGCACTTCACAATCCTAAATATGTGTGCACATGAGGAATACCACTTAGTGTTGATATTTGAATTTATCTAGTCTCTATGTGGTATGTCATGTTCATGAGAAATTCAAATTCTATAATGTCCATTAATCTTCTCATATTGAATTTTATTTGCCTCTTGTGAAAATAAATGCTTTATCACATTATGGGGGGAGTAATATGCTTTGTGCATACTACAAACCAATAAAATGTGTATATTTGAGGTTGTGTCACATAGTGTTGATATTGCAAATTATCTTTTTTCTATGTGACATGTTTGCTCAAACAAGTTTCATTTTTCCAAATTGTTTTATTGCTCTTGTTTCGGATCTTGTTTGTGAAATACATTCTTGGTAGGGCTTTCCTGAAATGTGGAATTCTACATCAAAGTTGGAAAACCGTTTGCTTCAAGTTATCCTAATCATTGCTTTGCGTGATTGTTTAACTATTTGAGTCTATCAAGAATATCTTCTTTAGCATGGTGTTTAATTCTTATCCTTGTCATATGCTTCTTTGTTGTGAAGATGATCTTGGATTTATGTGTAAAATACCACTGGGAAATTAATAACTCCAAATACCTCTTGTCCTTGGACAATTGGTACTTTATCATGTGGTATATATATATTGATCATCTTTTTATTGGCTATTGCTTTTAATTACCTTATCTCTTTCCAAGGAATGTATTTGTTTGAAATTCCCATTGTCTTCCTTGACTCTTGTGATTCCATTTGATTTTGTTGAACTTGTTTTGTGTTATTCTTAATGTAGGTTGAGATGATGATCCCATTTGTGTGCATTTTGTATTCAAATGCAAAATCATAAATAATGCAATAATCTTGGGGGAGCTCTCCTATATTTGCTATAACATACTCTTGCGGCTTATTTCAATTGGTTTTGGTTATTGTTGGAAGACAAATCTTTTCTTTTTGGTACTTAGTGTGCCATCATAAAAAGAGTGGAGAGTTTGGTTTGTTTGTTGGAACCTTGCTCTCTACGGGAGAATGGCTATCTCTTTTCTTGATTTTTCTCTATATTCTTAAAATGAGATAAGTCATTGGGCATGTGTGTTTTAGTGATCCTTTATGCTCATTGGCATTTGCTTTGTTCACTTGATGGATTTTGGAGTCAATTTTGTGTTGAGTTGATTCTTTGATATAATTTTGGACAACCTTTAGTTCTTCACACCTTTGTGTGACTTCTTGGTCTTCTTGGTGTTTTGTCCAAATTGTATCTCTTTTGGCTCTTGAAAGTCTTGTGCATGCATATTTACTAAATGTATACTCTATGGCATGCTTTGCTTTCTTTGATCCAATATATAGGGTAAACTCCAATAAATCCTAAATCGGCTAAGATGTGCATGAAATTCAAGTTCATATCTATATGCACATATTTATGTGGAGCTTGTCCTATATATTGTAGTGTCTCTAACTACTTCGGACTAATGAGTTTGGGGACCATATTGTACTTGAACCTTATTTTAGGTACATGGAGATATATTGGTGCTTGTCTCAATAATAAGGATGAAGTGGTGACTAAATGATAATTTGAGGCAAGCTAGGATTATTGAAGAACTCCTATCTAGTATATCCTACAATTGATATCTCGGTAACAAGTATCTTCTTCATGCATACTTTTCTAGCATCCAACCTCGTGTAGGTTGATTCATGGCATATTTATCTTTATTTGCAAATCATCTGGCTTTTGCAAAGATTTTATTGAAACCTCTTTATTGCAACTTTGAGTTAGTTGAGATGAGTGCATATTATTGGGAACACATAAAATCATGCTCATGATTCACCCTTCCCAAATATGTCTATCTAGCAATTTTATTGCATATCAATTCCTCAAGTTCCTCACATGTGCAATATTGATGAAAGTGTAAATTTAGTTCTTTCTTTTGGTATACTTATTCGTGATACTTGTTGTTTTTCTCAAAACATCCCAACTATTTTCTTTCCCTTGTTGATATTTGTGATGTCTTTGACATGTTTGTGGTTGAAGTTCTTCAATATGCAATAAGATAAATTGAGCCTTTGACCATACTTTAAAAGTAAAAATCTCATTGGTATATTGCATGAACTTGTTTAGATATCATGTTCTTCTCTTTGTATCTATTTTATGTGTACATGTTTCTTGGTGATAATTATCTTTGTGATGTTGTCTACTTAGAAACTTATGCACATGAGAGATGATATCTCCTTAATTGATATCTTATTTATTCCTTGTGTGTTGGGATGGAATGCTAAGAAATATCATTCATTGAGGACTATGTGGATACTCTATGTTCATCTTTGTACTAGTCTCATAATATGCTTTGTTATTCCTACCACATATTCCTTTGGTTGAGACGTTTAATATGTTGGTTCCTTATTTGTTGCTCAACCATTTCCTTGATGCAAGTGTTAAGCTTGATTTATTTTCTATGGTCTCTTGCTAATGGTTCTTTTTAAATGGTGTTGAGGGAGTGAGGACTCCATGTTGTGCAAATTGTATTCAAATTCAAACATTCTATCTTGTGCACGTACCTTGGGGAGCTTCCTCATTTCATTTTAAAGCACCATTTTGTGGTTATTATAGTATTTGATGTCACTTGGTATCATTTTGTTTTGAATAATATCGAGGGAGTGATGATTCCATGTTTGTGCACCTTATACTTCAATTCAAATGGAATATGTTGTGCATAAACCTTGGGGAGCTTCTTCATATTATTTAGAGCATTATTTTGGTCTTCTCATAATATCTTTATTTGTTTCGCTATTTGGATCTTTTGATTGCTATCTTCATTTGTTGGAAGTTTAATCATCATGTCATCCTATTTTGTTTGCAATCTTTGATCCTCAATATAGTTTGATTTCCTCCAAAATTTTGTCTTTGGATTTGTGCATGTGTTTTCACTCTTTTTGGGCCATGCACACCTTGAGGAGGAACTCTCACTATTGGCCTTCTAAGCCTTTCCGCCCATTTTGGCAATGGATGCCAATGGGGGAGAAGTTTTGAGGGTTTGAAGGGAATTGGGCTTCATGCTTTGGTTTTGTTCTTAAGCATTTGCCTTGCATGCTTTGCATGGTTGAGTATATATAGTAGAAACTCCACCAACAACATTGGTTGGCAATATATGCTATGAAATTCAAGTTCATTCACACGTGCATAGATTATGGGGGAGTTTGCTCTATATATGATGGTTCTACTAACATCACATACTTTTGTTGTATTTGATGTTAGTGTAACCATCTTAGTCCTTTAAAATTCATTATATAAACCCTCTCAAAGAGATTGTCATCAATTACCAAAATGGGGGAGATTGAAAGAGCATGTGGCCCCATGTGTGGTTTTGGTAATTAATGACAATCCCTATGGACCAACGTTTGCATTGAGTTATATTTACATGACTTGTCCGTAGACAATGCTTGAGCCATATGTTGGTTTCAAGGGTGTAAGAAGATGAAGATAAAGAAGATTATTCAATAACCAAGGTGTTTTTCAAGAATTGATCCGAAGATTGGTCTAAGGGAGTTGAGCCTATAGAGTGTGTCTTGAGGAATAAGATGGAGTGAACTCTCATGTGCATTCTCAAGACATCATCATTATGAAGGAAGAAGATGAAGTGCAATGTTGATCAAGTTGAAGTGCAAGTTCAAGATAGGCATATAAAAGATATCATTTGCTTGAAGCTCGGTGTCCATTTGGTGGTAATGGACATGTGAAGATATTTCTACTAGTGTCTCTCCTATAGTGAAGTATGGGGGAGCAATCCGCAAGACTTCACGGAGCAAGCGCAATCAAGAAAGGTAGTCCAACTTGAGAAGATCAAGATCGTCACCATCTAGCTCAAGTGGAATGCGCAAGGCAAATGTATGCTATTGATAGGGTTTCTTTCTTACCAGTCTCATAGTGTTTGGGACACCAGGTTTTAGGATCGATAGCTGTACTATCAAGAGGGGCTCTCGAGTGAGTAACTTATTTGTATCGTTCGAAGATATCTCAAACCTTTGCATACTTGGCATTTATCTTTCTGGGTTCTTATTTGGATTTTATCCATGTGAGGTTCTAGAGCTTGTGGTTATTTCCATGACAAGCTCTAGGTCATCAAAAATGGATTTCGTATGGAACTCTTATTGCATTTTTGGTGTTTGGAGGTTTTATCGGTTCATCTTTATAGCTAAGTCAAACCTTTTATCATTTGGTTTCATCCTCCTTTGTTGGACTATGATGTTTCTATGGATGAAGTTGTAGATCTCGTCGTGGTGATTCCAATGAGCCCAAGATCATTGAAAACGGAGTCCGGATGCAAAAGTTACAACTGTTTTCGTATTGATGTTTTCTCCCGGGCCGGAATTCCGCCCAAGAGGCCGGAATTTCCGGGGGTGAAATTTTGCTAAGTCTTTTTTCTCGAGCTGTGGTGCAAACCTCAGTATGGGGGGCGGAAATTTTATAAGGGGGGGGGGGCGGAAATTCCGCCCCTAGGCCAGAATTTCCGCCTTAAGTAAACCCCAGAATTTCTGCCCCCCGAGCCGGAATTTCCGAGGTAAGTCACCTCCAACGGGCTGATTTTGAGCTGGCCTATAAATAGTCGTCCCCTTCCTCAGATCTGAGTTAGCTCTTCCATTTTCTCTCTCCTCCATTGTTGACCTTGAAGAGCTTGCCCTTCGTCCCCATCCCTCCCATGATTCTTGCATCTTTTTGAGGGAAAAGAGAGAGGAGATCTAGATCTACATTTCCACCAATCAATATCTCCTCTATGTGAGGGGAACCTATTGGATCTAGATCTTGTAGTTCTTTGTGGATTTCCTCCCTTGTTCTTCCTCTCATATCCCTCCATAGCATTTGTTGCTTTGGTAGGATTTGAGAGAGAAGGATTTGAGCACTTCGTGTGTTCTTGCCATTGCATTTGGTGCATCAGTTTGAGTTCTCCTCGGAGATTCGGTAGTGAAAGTTCGTTGAGCTTTTTACTCTTGGGTTCTTGGAACCCTAGACGGCTTAGTGGATTAGTGGTTACTTGGGGACCTCTAATTAAGTTGTGGAGTTCTTCCCAAGCTTTGTGGTGCCTCCGTGGCAATTACTTGTGAAAGGAATACGCCCGAGAGGCAATAATAAAGTTGTTATTATATTATTCTGTGTTCATAATAGATGTTTATTTTTCATGCTAGAATTGTATTAATCGGAAACATTAATACTTGTGTGATTAATAAACTAAAAGGGTTCCTAGTAAAGCCTCTCTTTTATACTAGCTCGTTGATTAACTGATGATCAAGGTTTCCTGATCATGAACATTGGATGTTGTTAATAACGGGGTCATATCATTAGAAGAATGATGTGATGAACACTCACACCCATAGTACGAATAGCAATACGATCAAGTCATCAAGTTCATTGCTATATCAAACTCATGCGAAGTAGTTCTAATCCTTAGACCATGAGATCATGTTAATCACTGATACCGGAAGGGTACTTTGATGATATCAAACGTCACACCGTAATAGGGTGATTATAAAGGTTGATTTGGGTACTCTGAAAGTATTAGTTGAGGCTCATGGATCAAGAGTGGGATTTGTCCATCCGGATGACGGAAAGATATTCTCTGGGCCCTTCTCGGTGATATTGCATTGGAATCGCTTGCAAGCATGTGACTAGGTCACAGGAATGCATTATCACGGAACGAGTAAAGAGACTTGTCGGGAACGAGATCGAACTAGGTATGGTTGATACCAAATGATCGGATCTCGGACAAGTAATAATATCGTGAGACAAAAGGAATTAACTATGTTCGTTACCGGTTCACACGATCACTAGTTCATCGTTGAGTAAGTGGGAGTCATCATGGATTTCCAGATCCCGCTGTTGATTATTGATCGGAGAGGAGTCTCGATCATGTCCACGTTATTCACGAACCGTAGGGTGACACACTTAAGGCTCGTCGTCGTTTTTGAGTGGATACGATACTCCGATCGAATTACAGGACAGCATAAGGGTTGTTTCAGAAAAGCACCGAAACTGTTTCGGGATATCGAAATAACTCAAGGGTGTATTTGTTAATGTTTGTTAATTGAATGAATTAACAAATATTAAAGAAGTAAAAATGTTTTATTAAATCAATAAGTGTGAATTTTAATTGGCATGAATGTCATGCATTAAAATGGGGGTTACCTCATGTTGATGAGGGAGTAATCACCGTAAAAGGGAATGAAGAAGGGGGCAATGAAGAGAGGGGGAGACCCTTGGCCGGCCACCCCTTGGCTGCCCTCCTCCTCTATATAAACCCCCCCTCTCTCTCCCTTGTGACATACTTCTTGATCCTCCCTCCCTTGCATAGTTGCTGCC
Organism: Dactylis glomerata; assembly: GCA_007115705.1. Classification (NCBI taxonomy): domain Eukaryota; kingdom Viridiplantae; phylum Streptophyta; class Magnoliopsida; order Poales; family Poaceae; genus Dactylis; species Dactylis glomerata. Next base: position 863,499 of record QXEO01000483.1, on the reverse strand, counting down.
CACTTTCCGTCTTGGCTTAGCGAAGCTCTGCCGGAATTGTAGTTCATAGTTCACACACTTGGAGAAGTGTGTGGAGGAGTGTCCGGCGGATCCCTTCTTCCGCTGCCCCGCTGGACCGAGGGCGTGGAGGAGTCGACGTCGAGCTGCACATGTGTGCGAGTACGGGGGCGCTGCCACTTGTGGCGCCGGGTACACGATCTTGTGATCGTCAAGTGAACCACGACATCGACTACGTCAAGTGAACAACTACGTCGACTACGTGCGTCTTCACTAACTCTCCATCGTCAATGTTTGTGCGGGAACGTAATCCCCGCTTACGGTCGTCGAGGGTGAGTATCCGTTGCTACCATCTCGTAGAGTATCTTGGCCAGTTTATGCGTTCATGCGTAGGAAAAATTTTGTTTTCTATGCTACGAACCCATCAACTTGGGGACCTCCAATTAAGTTGTGGAGATCTTCCCAAGCAATCTGGTTCCTTAGTGGCGATTCTTGCAAGCCTCCAATTGAGTTATGGAGATTGCCCCAAGCTTGTACGGGTTCGGTGACCACCCTGAAGTGTCCCATAGTGGTCGGGTCTTCCATCTTGGTGGGAGGGCTCGAGGAGATTACGGTGAGCCTCCGTGGCGTTTGTGGAGCCTTGTGCCTCCACACCGCTCCAACAAATATTAGCACTCACAAGGGTGTGAACTGTGAACTTCGGGATACATCGTTGTCTCCGCGTGCCTCGGTTATTTCTATACCCGAGCTCCTTTACTTATGCAATTTACTTTGTGATAGCCTTCGTGCTTGAAGTTATATATATCTTGCTATCACATAGTTGCTTATATTGTCTAGCATAAGTTGTTGGTGCACATAGGTGAACCTAGTTTATTTAGGTTTTGTATGCTTGGCAAATTAAACGTTAGTTTTATTCCACATTTGTCAAGCCACTCGTAAAAGTTTAAAATCGCCTATTCACCCCCCCTCTAGGCGGCATCCGTGTCCTTTCATAATGGTTATGGTAACTCTTATGGTAATTCCTCCAACAACACTAGGGGCGCGCCCTCTGAGCTTGAAGTCATGCTCAAGGACTTCATCGGTAAGCAAACTGCTTTTAACAAGTCTATTGAGGAAAAGTTGGGCAAAATTGATACTCTTACTTCTAAAGTTGATATCCTTGCTCTTGATGTTGAACTTCTGAAATTAAAAGTGTTGCCTAATGATGTAAAGAAAAATAATACTTTTGCTCCTACTAATGCTATTCAAGTTAAGATTGATGAAAATGTTAGGATGTTAGCAGAATTGCATGCCATGTGGGAAAGAGAAGATGAGATGGCTAGGAAGATGAAGGTATGTACCATTACTACCTATAATGATGTTGTTCCAAATGCTAGCAATCCTCTTACTTTGATTGGTGTAGAGAAAACTCCTACTCCTTGTGTTAAAAAGCCCAAAACTGCAAAAACTTTTTCTCAAAAGAGTGCTGAAATTTTCCAGAGTGTAGGAGATGATAGCTCTATTTATTTTAATGATTTTGATGTTGATGGCTGCAATATATCTGAAGTTATTTTGTTCTTGCAAAAGCTTGCTTTGAGTCCTAATGCTAGTTCTTTGAATATTGCTTTTACAAATCATATTACAAATGCTCTCATGAAAATTCGGAAGGAAAAGTTGAAACAAAAAGCTTCTATTCCCAAGAAGTTAGAAGACGGTTGGGAGCCCATCATTGATATGCATGTTAATGGTTTTGATTTCCATGCTTTATGTGATCTAGGTGCTAGTATTTCTGTTATGCCTAGAAAGATTTATGACATGCTTGGTTTACCACCGCTTGAAAAATGTTATTTTGATGTTCCTACTGCTGATGTTGCTAAGGAGAAACCTTTGGGAAGGATTAATGATGTTCTTATTATGGTTAACAATAACCTTGTTCCCGTTGATTTTCTTGTCATGGATGTTGAATGCAATGCTTCATGTCCTATTATTTTGGGAAGACCTTTTCTTCGAACTGTAGGTGCCATCATTGATATGAAGGAAGGCACCATCAAATATCAATTCCCACTCAAGAAAAGGTATGGAATACTTCCCTAGAATGAGGAAGAAATTAATTTTTGACTCTATCCTTAGAGCAAATTATGAACTTGATGCTTCATCGCTTGATATTATTTGATTCGCACTTTCTGCGCCTAGCTCAAAGGCGTTAAAGAAAAGCACTCTTGGGAGATAACCCATTGTTTTCTTTTCAGTTCTTTTTTTTATTTGAGTCTTGGAAGTTATTACTACTGTAATAACCGCTCCTTATCCTTTTTATTTCGTTTTTGTGCCATGAAGAACCTCTAAATTGAGAGAGGTAAGATTTGGGGAAGTTGCTGTCCTGAAACAGATTTCGATGCTGCACCGTAAAAATTCGTGAAAATTCTTGGAATATCTTTTTGACCTGTAATTTCTTGTGCATATGCCCCAGGTTATATCTAAACTTTCATTAGTTTTGCAGTTTTTGATTTGAGCAATAGAAGATCCTCGAAAAAATCGACCTTTGTCAGCTGTTCTGTTTTGACGGATTTCTGCCACTATTTGTGTTTGCCTCTTGATCGCTTTCTTTTTGAGTTCTTTTGATCACGGAACTTTTGGGGAAGTTGATACAGTAGTATATGCTTTATATGTTGTGTTTTTGAGTTGAAAACTAAGCCCAAAAAAGGGTTGATTCATTATTATGTTTATGCTAACGTTGCTAATAGAATTGTGTGAAGTTTTATATGAAGGAAGTTTTCAAGTGTAGGATTGGAGAATGATGAGATGAGATGAAGAATGGACAAAATCTCAAGCTTGGGGATGCCCATGCACCCCAAGAAATATCCAAGAGGTACAAGCGTCAAAGCTTGGGGATGCCCCTGAGGCACCCCTTCTTCATCGACAAAAATTAGGTCACCTTTCAACACACTATATTTTTATTGCTTCATGCACTATGCGTTTTTCTTGGAGCGTCTTTACTTTTGCTTTTAGTTTTATTTTATTTTATTTGCTGAATAAATGGTTGGACCCCAACAAATTTATTTTGGAGGAGATTTACTTGCTTTTCATTTGCCAAGAACACTCCGTTTTTCACTCTTATCGTTCAACGAGTGTTCTCTTTTTCTAGAACTGCGTTTAGCTTTCGTTTTTCGCCTTGTTTTTCGTTCAGATCTTGTTTTATCCTTTCATCAAGGTGTATTTGGACCTCTGGTCTATGTTGGTATTCATCAAAAGAGTTGTTTCAAAAAGGTTTGAATGGTGTTGGAAAAGAGAAAAAGTTTCATGCAAAAAAGTGGTACAAAAAGGAGCTTGTTTAGACTGCGGCTTAGACTTTTTCATGCCATGCTTGATGTCGTTTTGATAGTATGCTTAGTGATTTTTACTGTAGCATGACTTGTCTCAAATGACTGAGATTGCTTAATGAGCCTTTGAAAAAATCATGCGTTGTTTTTATTATTTGGAAGCATTAATTTGGTTTTCTCCTTGATGCTTTATTTGGGTTGACTTGGCGCATGCTTACAACATGTTTGACTCATACAAAGTCACCATAAGCCTTTATGATCATTTAGTTTTTGACTTTTGATGCCATTTTATGCTTCTCTTAATGATGTTTTGTCGCTATGCATGATTGTGGCCGTTATTGCTCTCTTAGTTGGTCGCTCCCAGTCTTTTGCTAGCCCTCATTTTGTACTGAGTATGAGCTCTACTCGTGCATCCAACTCCCAAAAACCAAGTTATTTGTTGGGGATATACCAAATGGGTATACCAGCGACGTAGTCCTAAACCAGCAAGCCAGGGTGGCCCATCAAGGGTGGTATGGCGGATTGCCTACCGGGCGGCCGAGTTGCTGAAGATACCACGGTGGTACTGGACGGAGGCGCTTATGGCGGATCCGAAGACAAGCCTATGGCGGGCTGCCTTGTAGTACACGCATAGGACTTAGTCTAGGACTCCAATTTATATCCGCTCCGATACCATTGTGTAGCCCACGCCAGGCACCTTTATAAGACCGGTGTGGAGCAGCCCTTGAGGCAGAAGACAACAACTAGGTTTACGGCCAATCGCATAGCGAAACAGCCAACCTCCTCATTGTAATCGAGCACTTGTTGCCATATAGTGAATTATAGCAGCACGTAGGGTCTCGCCACCGTTGCGGGATCTGAAGCTGGGTAAACTCGTGCTACCACCGTCCCGGATCGCTCCGCCGTGTTCACCCCCTTCCACAAACCGCCATACCCCTACCTCTATGGCAGATCTGTTGACGAAACCACGACAGTTGGCGCCCACCGTGGGGCCAAGCGCGTCTGGAGCGCGGATCCAGGCGGGATCCGCCTTCGCAGGCATCGGCGACACCGTCGCCATCGGGCACGTTCTCTACGATTCCGGCTTCCCCATCGTCCCAGCGGATAACCTCTGGGCATGCCGGCTAGAGAAGACCCCGCTCGATTCACCGTCGTTCCGATCGGAGATATCCATATCTTCATTGGAGAGACAAACCCTACCCCCGCTACGGAAACCAATTTCCGGCGGATTGGTATGGTTGAAACCCCCAAACGGACCGCTTTCGAGCTGGATACGGAGGAGGACTCATCTGATCTGGAGCTTCCTAAGTTGCCTAGATCGGATCTAAAGAACAACCCCACCCACCCCGCCCTAGAGGTAGAGGAAGTGGTGGAAGACTGCTATGAATCCGCCATGAGCAATCTGGCGTCAGAGACACCGCGGTACTGCCTTGTTGCGTTCGCAGGTATCACTTCGGGATCTACCTCCAATGGAGAAAACAGCCCAGGTGAATCCATCCTAGAGGCACTTAACGAAAGTGGTGAATCGGATGACTGGGACAACAAAGGCTATGATTCTGACCATTACGACGCCGCCATGAGAAGAATTGAGGCGGAATTAGCGCAGCAGGCACTTGAAGAGCAGAAAGAAGCTGCCAAGCAGGTGTTCGTGACCAACAAAGGAGATGACGCTGGGCAGACAATCGGTGATCCGCCATCTCAGGCAGCTCATGCAAGAGATGCCAGCAAAGAGCAAGGTAACCCGCCACAAGCCGCCGATCCCGCCATGGAACAGCTTCCTGAGATCCAGGGTGACCCAAGCCTTTGCAACCCGCCATCAACGAGGTCCAGCACCCAGAAGACTTCACGACCCCGCTGGACAAGGTCGTCTACGGAACTCTAGTAGATCCAACCACCCCTGACTATGTCAGGGACGTGAACGATCTCGAGAAGAAAAGACGAGCACTCCTCAAGGAAGCAAAGCGAGTCAAGAAGATGGGCCAGCAGCTTGATTGTAACAACTCAGAAATTGTAATCCACTTCTTATTAATTAAAATACCAAATTTTTGGACCCAGATAAAACTTTTTATCTATTATTTCATGCATACATATATTTTCCATTATATGATTTGTATGATTTCATGTGTGTTATTAATTGTTGGGCAATGGTTAGTTAATTCTAACCTAACCAACAGAAGCAAGTGAGAATAATTATAAGAACCAAAGAAAGAAGAAACAAAAGAAAGAAAGAAAAAGAGAAGAATAAGATGATCTAGGAAATCTGTTTGACTACCCTACTTTGAGCAATTGGATTAAGAAATCTATAACTCACCTCAGTGTTTGGCCAGTGAGTTGAGCTTAACCAAGTCACATACTAACTCAACCAAGCAGTTGCTACTCAAAATTCAAATCAGAACATCACTCAAACTTCAACCAAAGTTTGAATCTGAAACAGTGACTATACTCAAAAATGCAAATAATATTTCTGCAAAACTCAACCTTTCTTTGTAATAAAATTATGACTGGAAACCTTGGCCAATATGTTGATCACCCAAAGTGGAAGTTTTCAAAATTTCGAATTTGAAATTCTTGTGGGCAATTCGTCGAACACCTGGCAGATGAAATCGAGCCAAATCATAGCTACTGTGAAGATCACTGTTCTTGCTCGCCCAAACCCTGTTGCCATGCTCCTGGACGATGCCTCGGTCGACCCCAGCGCCCCCTGCCCCGACCCAAGCCATGAGAAGCGGAGGGAAGAAGAGAACTGCGCCCAGGGCCCCCTCCCAGTCTTCTTCTTCTCTGCACGCTCCCGACCGCCCTGCCCTCGCCAGCACCGACCCACAGCACTCCGCGGCCGAGCCAGCACCCTCCCAGCATGCCCCCGAGGCCGCCGTGCCCGGTACAACCTTCGAACGTTGCCAGGGCCCCCGAGCCAGCGAGCTTCTGGACACCCTCACCCTCGTCGCTCCGACCTATAAATACCCCCGCCGATCAAACGGAGAGACTCGCCCCGTCCCCAGCTACCTCCCAGACACACTCACTTCACCCCGCTCGCCCTAGCTCGACGTCGCCAGCCCCGCCGGCGAGGTACTGGACGCGGAGAGCGCCGTCGCGTTCGACTTCCCTAGAGCAAGCCGCCGCTGGGAATCGGCGGAGGAGCATCGCCGCAGCTGATTCCGCACGTCGCCGTCGAGTTCTGCTTCCTCTCTGTCACGCCCTCGCCGTCGAACAGTCGTCCCTGCAACGCCGGTGAGCTCCCCCGTCTCCGACGAACACGAAGCACCAGAGCCGTTCGATCTAGATCCAGCGATGGCATACCGATTCGGTTTAGTTAAGTGACCTGACGGGTGGGACCCCCCTGTCAGGTTCTGTTTTATTTCTTTCCCGCCGTGCGAACCGTTTTCTGGGCCGGCCCATTCGGGATCTGTTCAGAATCGGCCCAGCTCGTTAGAAATCGGTCCGTTTCGTTTTTATTTATTCTCCCGCCTTTTCGAATTAATTCAAAAATTGTTTCAGAGATGATTTTCAAACTTAAATTCCCAGAGATTTACAAATCCTTTTCTAGCAAATAAATATGCGTTGGAAAGCTTGTAAAATGCTCTACACTGTAGAACTTGTTAAAATTCAAATTGAGTTAGGGATAAAAATAAATAAGAATAGTGTGACCATACCTTTATTAATCATAGGAAAATTCTAGAAAATTATTTAAACCTCCTAAAATCTTGAAACTGGAATTGTGAACTCACTAATCAACTTGTCTACTGTTTAGTTAACCTTAACCAACTCAAACCTTGTTAGTGGTATCAATTAGACCCTAACCCAATCCTATCTTGTAGCATAAAATGATAGATCTCTATATTACACTTAGAATTAATTTTTTCCCCCATTACCCTTTACTCAACTAGTCAACCTCCACTTGAACTAGTCCTAATACCCCTAAACCAATACCAATGCTTAGAAAGTAAACGACATATGGCACTTAGTAGAAAATTTAACTTGCACACCTAATGCAAATTTGGAAGAAACCTTGCAAACCAATTCAAATAACATCCAACATGAAGGCTATTGTTTGAAGACAAGTATGTGTGCTTGGTATGCTGCTAGCATTGTGTAGTGATTGTGTGTTTTGTGTTTATTTCGTTATTAGACGCTAGTGTTGCTGAGGAGGATATTGAGGGGGATTATTATTATCAAGAAGAAGAAGAATATCCCGGGCACTTTGCCAACCAAGGCAAGCCATCTTTTGAATCATACTCCAAATACCTAGTTGTACTATTGCATTCTATCTGTTTTAAGTAAATTGCATGATTGAATTGCTAGAGTAGAATGATAGATGTGTAGTGACATCTTGCTTAGCAAGAGCATCAAGCTGAGTTTATCCAACCTTACTTAGTGGTATCATCACTCCTACTAGTTGCTTAGTCGCTAATAAAACTGAGGTCATCTATAAGGGGAACCCTAGTTGAAAATGTGTGACTTGAACTTGAACACTTGAATTAGAGGTTTCTCCTACATGATGGTTTTATGAAGGAAAAATAATCTGGACTAAGAACTATGGAATGTATTTGTGAAATGACAACGAGTGATGTACTATGTGAGCCAGCCATACAGTACGACCACATTATCCTGGTATGGGACAGGGCTTAGTGGAGTAATTTGTTTCGCCCTAGTGTAGACCCTACAAATGTAAATGGAAGTCCGACCAGGGACTCCTTTTCCAGGGCACCCTTGGTTGTGGCCGAGTTTCGCCTTGTCCTCCTCTTCATAGGTGGTTGGGGTACAAGCCGAAGAGCCCTCATTGAAAATGTATTGCCGGGGTAGGACCCTATTCCGGTTAGTGGCATTCCGGAGGATCAAGCGGCTGGGAACTTTGCACCCTCTGGACAGCTTCTTGGGACTCCGGTGTTGAGGGGTACATCTCTAGGCGGTATTGTTTATGCTAAGGCGGGCAGGTGAAACATTATGGTCGGCTACTTATCGTGGCATATGTCAGTATGCGGGGAAGTCGCCCACACGATGAGTAGTCGGATGGTGTGGGTAAAGTGTACAACCTCTGCAGAGTGTAAAACTATTTGAATAGCCGCGTCCGCGGTCATGGACAGTTGGCAAGCTGTGCCTGGCTTTTGTCAAGAATGAAAATAACTTATGATGAACTTGGTAAATGACATGAATTGAATTGACTTGACTTGACCATGATGTTGACACAATGGAAGTTCCTCTTAGTTTGAACTTAGAGAACTAAACCTCTTTTCTACCAATGAACATTCTTGGGAAATAAAACTAGCTTTTGCAAATAAACTTAGTGCTTAGTCCACCATATAAACCTTGCATATCTATTTCATCATTTCCTTTATAAGATGGTTTGCGAGTGCATCCAATGTACTCATGGCTGTGTCCCTGGCTATCAACTTGGCCAGACTATGGGGAAGAGTACCAGGAAGAAGGGTATGAAGAAGAGTGCCAGAACTAAGCTCGTCTCCATGATTCGCCATTGCCTGTAGGGTGAAGGCATGGACCCGAAGACGTTATTTCCGCTGCTATATTGTGTTGTAATATGAACTTGGTCACTATGACCATTGTATTTGAACCATCATATTGTAATGTCTATGGAACTGGTTACCAACTACGTTATGTATATCGCAACAATGGTTCTGGGATTGCGGTGGAATACATAACGGGCACTTCGAATTTGTTATCAAATTTGAGGTCGTCACATTGATGGGGACATTGCTAAAGCACAAGACACGCTGAAGCGCGCAAGGAACATGGAGGAGAAGTACGTCACGCTCATACAGAACCAGATGAACGAGGGAGGCGACCCACAGCTGGTACGAAACCTTGAGTTCACTGTACCAACCGCGGAAACTCTGGCCAAGATGTATATCAAAAATCCGCCATATGTGGACAAGAACCGCGATGAAGTCAGGGCTACACCCATTGAAAACATCGTGGCTGCAAAGGAGCTATTGGAGCATAATAAGAGCCCAGCAGCCCTAGAGACAGCGGTGAAACTGATGACCAAGGCATTAGTGCAGCAGGAGAAGGCCACGTCGTCACGACGGCTCGAATCTGATCCCGTGCTGTGCAGGTCCAGCACTGCCTCTAAAGCTCGGGGGACTGGCAATTATGGTACGTGCCCTGATAACGAATCTCATACCGGATCCTCAGAGATCCGAAGAAGAGAAGCTCACAACCGGGCAGATGCCATCCCAATATCCTCCGATGACAAACCAAATGGCAAAGGCCCGCAGAGAAATCCATCACCACCTCACAAGAACTACCCTGCCTATGGATACCAGCAAGACAACGCTGCTCCCCGCCATAAGACCAACATGCCGCCACCAAAGTATAAGATGTTCGAAGTCCCAAAGGGAGGAATTGTCATACGCGACAATGATGGCAAGCGAGGCCGAAGCCGTGATGCTGGACGCAGAGATGATCCGCAAAGTTTTATACATACTTCAGTCCTTGCCTACTTAAAATTTTGCACACTTGAGTTGATCACTAACTTAATCTAATCTAAAATTTTGTAGATGGCCCCGGTATTCACTGAGCACTACCAGTTGGGCCATGGTGGCAGCCTTTGTTTCGAGCGCGACCTCACCACCCTGACCTTGTTCCTAGATCGTTTGTATCCGGAGTTCAAGGGAGCCGTGCTCAATGAGCACCCAGATGGAGAGCTACGGTGGCTTATCAGGGCGAGTTGCCGTGGCAAGAAGGGAAATTTGAGTTCTCCAAGGATCAAGTTTGAGCTTGTGGAGAACACTTGGGCCAATGGTTTGGTCCGAGGTATGCAGGAGATGCACGCCCGCTTATGCGGACTGCATGTTGAGGAGGTCCAGGGGGAGCGCTTTAGGAACTTTGCTCGGCGTGATGCGGACGGGCGTCCCGCAAACATGCCCGGGCAAAAGGAGCCGAGTACCTACATCGATCACATGGACTTCTTTCTGTACTCCACTCAGCAAGAGGCCGATCGTGCCCATACCAAGGCCAACCTTGAGCACTTCGCACTGGTGGAGGCTAGGAGCACTATCAGGATACTTGCGAAGGAGCGCAAGAGTCTCCGTCGCCAGCGCGATGAGAAGGATCAGGACCTTGAGGAGTTGAAGGCCAATGTGGCTGAGCTGACTGAGTACATTGAGAGTCTAGAGGATCACCTTGGTGAGGAGGAAGGCATTGATCTCCGCAAGGAGGATAATGCCCTCATTAGTGATGAGGATGACTTCATGGAGGACCTTGATGATCCGGAGGATGTTGGGCATAATGGATTTATTGTGAGTGATGAGGAGGAAGACCCCGAGGAGCCCGATGTGTAGAACGGAGATCCAAGTGTTATCTAGTTATGAGTTCCACTTTGTTTTTCACTTCGTGTAGGTGTGAGTTGTATCCCCCTCTCTAGTAGACGAGTCGCAATGGTTTGAGGTAAACCATTTGTAATGTGTGAACTCGTATGTATGATATGTTGATGAGTGTTGAATGAAATATGAATTTGGCCCTTAAGGCCTTAGCAAGACAAAAAATTGCATCATCCATGTTACAATTAAATCTTAGCAATTAGCTTTCCCTCTTGTCTTACAAACATTATCTTCAGATGCCACGAGCACCCCCACCCCCGAACCCGGAGATGGCAGAACTGCTAAGGTTGATCATGGAAGACCGGGAAGCAGCCCGAGCTGAGCGCCAAGCTAACTTGGCCACTCTTCAGCAAATAACCCAGATGGCAATGAACCACAACAATGGCAATGGAGATGGCCATGGTGAAGGAGAAAACAATGGCCATGGTGATCACCGATCCAAGTTAAGGAGTTTCCAAAACACCAACCCACCTATGTTCACTAAGTCTGAAGAACCCTTAGATGCCGATGACTGGCTTCGCACCATGGAAAACAATTTGGCAGTCGCCGAAGTTGGTGAGAATGAGAAGGTCTTGTACACCACCCACTATCTTGCTGGAGCCGCAAGAGCTTGGTGGGATAGCACTCGTGCAATGCAAGCCCCAGGGTATGTGATGCCTTGGGAGGAATTCAAGAGCAAGTTTAGCAAAGCCCATGTTTCGATGGGATTGGTTAAAAGGATGAGAGATGAGTTCAGAAATCTGAAGCAAGGTTCCCTGTCTATGGTGGATTACCGTGACAAGTTCCTTACCTTATCTAGGTATGCCCCAGATGACACCGACACCAATGAGAAGAAGCAAGAAAGGTTTCTGAATGGACTTCATGATGAGATGCAATGTGTCTTGGTCAGTATTCACTTTGCCGACCTGGAGTCACTGGTTGACTCTGCCATTCAGATGGAAGGCAAACTCAAGCAAGCCGCAGAGAACCGCAAGCGCCGCATGATGTATCAAGGCAACTCAAGCAACTCGCAGAAGCCAAGAGGAAATCCACCTATGGGTTTCGCCCCTAGACCAATGAGGCCATCTGCACCTGCTCCGTGTCCCAACTACCCCAACCGACCACCCAGCAACAACTTCAACCGTGCACCTCCACGACCTAGTGGCAACAACTTCAACACCAATACTCCAAGGCCAAATGGCGCCCCTGTGTTACCCAAGCCTGGTGACAAGTCCGGTGTTACCTGTTATGAGTGCGGACTCAAAGGGCATTACTCCAATGAGTGCCCCAAGAAGCTGAATGATGCATCCAAGACCACTGCTCCTGCTCAGCAGCAGCGCCGTGTTGGAAATGGCAAAAACTATCCACCAAGGAACCAGCCTCACACTCGAGGCCGTCTGAATCACATGAATGTTGAAGAAGCCCAGGAAGCCACCGACGTTGTGCTGGGTATGTTCCTTGTTAACTCTATTCCTGCAAGAGTTCTGTTTGATTCTAGAGCTTCACACTCGTTTGTCACTAAGTTGTTTGTTGATAAAAGTGGACTTCACCCAAAACCTATGAAGCATGCCATGTTAGTACAAATACCTGGGTCAACAACAAGGTCTGAGTGGAACTGTTTGGCAGTTCCCATAGAAATTCATGGAGTCGCTTTCTTAGCCAATTTGATAGTATTGGGAACCAAAGGTTTGGAAGTAGTTCTTGGTATGAATTGGATGTCTGCCCATCAAGGAGTGATAGATTATGCCAGGAAAACCATCACTATGAAGAGTAGCACTGGAAGTTTAGTAAAGCACGTGTCCGTAAAACCAACCCAAACCACCCGATGTCATAAGAGTATCTCAGGACCAACTTTAGAGCAAGTTCCCATCGTCTGTGAATATCCGGATGTTTTTCCCGATGAGCTACCCGAAATGCCACCGGATCGGGATATTGAGTTTATCATTGAGCTTATCCCCGGAACTGGATCTATAGCCCAACGACCCTATCGTATGAACCCAGCTGAATTAGTGGAATTAAAGAAGCAGTTGGATGACCTTCTGAGTAAGGGATTGATTCAACCAAGTTCTTCTGCTTGGAGATCACCTGTCTTGTTTGTGGATAAAAGTGACGGTTCTAGCCGACTGTGCACTGATTACCGCAAGCTAAATGATGTGACCATCAAGAATAAGTATCCTCTCCCGAAGATTGATGATCTATTTGACCAACTGACTGGAGCCCGAGTCTTCTCAAAGATAGACCTTAGAACTGGATACCATCAACTGAAGATCCGTGCAACTGATATACCCAAAACAGCCTTCACTACCCGATACGGATTGTATGAGTACACCGTAATGTCCTTTGGATTAACCAATGCCCCTGCTTATTTCATGAACCTCATGAATAAGGTTTTTATGGAGTTCTTGGATAAGTTTGTTGTCGTCTTCATTGATGACATTCTTATCTACTCCAAGTGTGAAGAAGAGCATGCAACCCATTTGAGGTTAATTTTAGAGACTCTGAGAGAGCATCAGCTATATGCCAAGTTCAGTAAATGTGAGTTCTGGTTGAAGGAAGTTGGATTCTTAGGTCATGTATTATCAACGGGAGGAATATCCGTGGACCCAAAGAAGATCACCTCAGTCATGGAATGGGAAGCCCCTACCACTCAAACTGAAGTTAGAGGTTTTCTCAGATTAGCGGGATACTACCGCAAATTTGTTGAAGGGTTTTCAAGCATTGCCCGGCCAATGACCCAATTGTTGAAGAAGGACAAGAAGTTTGAATGGACTTCCAAGTGTGAAGAGAGTTTTCAAGAGCTCAAGAAGCGACTGGTGACCGCCCCCGTCCTAACCATGCCCGATATCACCAAAAACTTTGATGTCTATTGCGACGCTTCCAAACTTGGACTTGGTTGTGTATTGATGCAAGAAGGCAAGGTCATAGCTTATCTCTCTCGGCAGCTTCGACCTCATGAAGAAAATTATCCAACCCATGATCTAGAGTTAGCAGCCGTGGTTCTAGCTCTGAAGACCTGGAGGCATTATCTGATGGGCAACCGTTGCGAGATCTACACTGACCACAAGAGTTTGAAGTACATTTTCACCCAGAAGGAGTTGAACATGAGGCAAAGAAGATGGATAGAGTTGATCAAGGATTATGATCTGGAAATTCATTATCACCCCGGTAAGGCCAATGTAGTGGCCGATGCGTTGAGTAGGAAGCCATGTTCATTAAATATGATGATCAAGGAGGAGCAACCCATGTTGCACCAAGAGTTTGAAAATTTTGGATTGGAACTAGTCAGTCAAGGATTCTTAGCCAACCTTGAGTTTCAACCCACCTTGATGAGCCAAATCAAAGAAGCCCAGAGGGGAAATGAGAGTATTGACGGAATCAAGCGCAGAATTAGTTCCGGCAAGGTGCCAGGATTTGTAGGAGATGATCAAGGAGTTCTTTGGTATAAAGGACGTATTTGTGTTCCTGCTGATTCTGAATTAAAGGAAGTGATTATGAAGGAAGCCCATGAGACACCTTACTCCATCCATCCCGGTGGAACCAAGATGTATCAAGATTTGAAGGAACAATTTTGGTGGCATGGAATGAAGCGTGAGATTGCATCGTTTATATCCAAGTGTGATATCTGCCAAAGAGTCAAGGCGGAACATCAACGTCCTGCTGGACTGCTGCAACCTTTGCAAGTTCCGGAGTGGAAGTGGGAATCTGTTGGAATGGATTTCATCACTGGATTTCCAAGGTCTAGCCGTGGGAATGACTCTATTTGGGTCATTGTGGATAGACTGACCAAAGTTGCCCACTTTATTCCTGTCAAGACCACTTATAGCTCAGGACAGCTGGCAGATCTTTACCTATCCAAGATTGTTAGTTTGCATGGAATCCCTAAAACCATAGTTTCCGATCGAGGGACTCAATTCACCTCGAGATTTTGGAGAAGTTTGCATCAAGCCTTGGGAACCAAGTTAGCATTTAGCACAGCTTACCACCCTCAGACCGATGGACAGACTGAAAGGGTCAATCAAATACTTGAAGATATGTTGAGAGCCTGTGTTCTAGCCTATGGAGCTAAGTGGGAAGATTGTCTGCCTTTCGCGGAGTTCTCCTACAACAACAGTTATCAAGCCAGTTTGCAAATGGCCCCATTTGAAGCTTTATATGGAAGAAAGTGTCGTACCCCTTTGAATTGGTCTGAAACCGGAGACAGTCAGATATTTGGACCGGACATTCTGCAAGAGGCTGAGGAGAAGGTTCGCATGATTCGTGAGTACCTCAAGGCAGCCCAGTCCAGACAGAAGAGTTATGCGGACAAGAGACGTAGGGAACTGACTTTCAAGAGTGGAGATTTTGTCTATCTTAGAGTATCACCTCTCAAGGGAATGCAGAGATTCCAAGTAAAAGGAAAGCTTGCACCAAGATATATTGGACCCTTCAAGATACTAGACCGCAGAGGAGAAGTGTCTTATCAGTTGGAAATGCCCCCTGAATTGTCTGAAGTACACGATGTCTTCCACGTGTCCTTACTTCGGAAATGTCTTGAAGTGCCAGAGAAGCCCGAAATCTTCAAGAATATTGATCACCGTTCTGTGGACATCAACAAGGATTTGACCTATCGTGTAGTACCTATCCGTATCCTCGAGGAAGCCTATAGAACCACTCGAACCCGAAGCATCAAGTTTCTAAAAGTTCAGTGGAGTAATCACACCGAAGATGAAGCTACTTGGGAACGAGAAGATTACCTACAGAAAGAGTTTCCCAATCTTTTCAGTTCTTAATTAGTGAATCTCGGGGACGAGATTCTTTTTAAGGGGGGAAGATTGTAACAACTCAGAAATTGTAATCCACTTCTTATTAATTAAAATACCAAATTTTTGGACCCAGATAAAACTTTTTATCTATTATTTCATGCATACATATATTTTCCATTATATGATTTGTATGATTTCATGTGTGTTATTAATTGTTGGGCAATGGTTAGTTAATTCTAACCTAACCAACAGAAGCAAGTGAGAATAATTATAAGAACCAAAGAAAGAAGAAACAAAAGAAAGAAAGAAAAAGAGAAGAATAAGATGATCTAGGAAATCTGTTTGACTACCCTACTTTGAGCCCTTGGATTAAAAAAACTATAACTCACCTCAGTGTTTGGCCAGTGAGTTGAGCTTAACCAAGTCACATACTAACTCAACCAAGCAGTTGCTACTCAAAATTCAAATCAGAACATCACTCAAACTTCAACCAAAGTTTGAATCTGAAACAGTGACTATACTCAAAAATGCAAATAAGATTTCTGCAAAACTCAACCTTTCTTTGTAATAAAATTATGACTGGAAACCTTGGCCAATATGTTGATCACCCAAAGTGGAAGTTTTCAAAATTTCGAATTTGAAATTCTTGCGGGCAATTCGTCGAACACCTGGCAGATGAAATCGAGCCAAATCATAGCTACTGTGAAGATCACTGTTCTTGCTTGCCCAAACCCTATTGCCATGCTCCTGGACGATGCCTCGGTCGACCCCAGCGCCCCCTGCCCCGACCCAAGCCATTAGAAGCGGAGGGAAGAAGAGAACTGCGCCCAGGGCCCCCTCCCAGTCTTCTTCTTCTCTGCACGCTCCCGACCGCCCTGCCCTCGCCAGCACCGACCCACAGCACTCCGCGGCCGAGCCAGCACCCTCCCAGCACGCCCCCGAGGCCGCCGTGCCCGGTACGACCTTCGAACGTTGCCAGGGCCCCCGAGCCGGCGAGCTTCTGGACACCCTCGCCCTCGTCGCTCCGACCTATAAATACCCCCGCCGATCAAACGGAGAGACTCGCCCCGTCCCCAGCTACCTCCCAGACACACTCACTTCACCCCGCTCGCCCTAGCTCGACGTCGCCAGCCCCGCCGGCGAGGTACTGGACGCGGAGAGCGCCGTCGCGTTCGACTTCCCTGGAGCAAGCCGCCGCTGGGAATCGGCGGAGGAGCATCGCCGCAGCCGATTCCGCACGTCGCCGTCGAGTTCTGCTTCCTCTCCGTCACGCCCTCGCCGTCGAACAGTCGTCCCTGCAACGCCGGTGAGCTCCCCCGTCTCCGACGAACACGAAGCACCAGAGCCGTTCGATCTAGATCCAGCGATGGCATACCGATTCGGTTTAGTTAAGTGACCTGACGGGTGGGACCCCCCTGTCAGGTTCTGTTTTATTTCTTTCCTGCCGTGCGAACCGTTTTCTGGGCCGGCCCATTCGGGATCTGTTCAGAATCGGCCCAGCTCGTTAGAAATCGGTCCGTTTCGTTTTTATTTATTCTCCCGCCTTTTCGAATTAATTCAAAAATTGTTTCAGAGATGATTTTCAAACTTAAATTCCCAGAGATTTACAAATCCTTTTCTAGCGAATAAATATGCGTTGGAAAGCTTGTAAAATGCTCTACACTGTAGAACTGGTTAAAATTCAAATTGAGTTAGGGATAAAAATAAATAAGAATAGTGTGACCATACCTTTATTAATCATAGGAAAATTCTAGAAAATTATTTAAACCTCCTAAAATCTTGAAACTGGAATTGTGAACTCACTAATCAACTTGTCTACTGTTTAGTTAACCTTAACCAACTCAAACCTTGTTAGTGGTATCAATTAGACCCTAACCCAATCCTATCTTGTAGCATAAAATGATAGATCTCTATATTACACTTAGAATTAATTTTTTCCCCCATTACCCTTTACTCAACTAGTCAACCTCCACTTGAACTAGTCCTAATACCCCTAAACCAATACCAATGCTTAGAAAGTAAATGACATATGGCACTTAGTAGAAAATTTAACTTGCACACCTAATGCAAACTTGGAAGAAACCTTGCAAACCAATTCAAATAACATCCAACATGAAGGCTATTGTTTGAAGACAAGTATGTGTGCTTGGTATGCTGCTAGCATTGTGTAGTGATTGTGTGTTTTGTGTTTATTTCGTTATTAGACGCTAGTGTTGCTGAGGAGGATATTGAGGGGGATTATTATTATCAAGAAGAAGAAGAATATCCCGGGCACTTTGCCAACCAAGGCAAGCCATCTTTTGAATCATACTCCAAATACCTAGTTGTACTATTGCATTCTATCTGTTTTAAGTAAATTGCATGATTGAATTGCTAGAGTAGAATGATAGATGTGTAGTGACATCTTGCTTAGCAAGAGCATCAAGCTGAGTTTATCCAACCTTACTTAGTGGTATCATCACTCCTACTAGTTGCTTAGTCGCTAATAAAACTGAGGTCATCTATAAGGGGAACCCTAGTTGAAAATGTGTGACTTGAACTTGAACACTTGAATTAGAGGTTTCTCCTACATGATGGTTTTTATGAAGGAAAAATAATCTGGACTAAGAACTATGGAATGTATTTGTGAAATGACAACGAGTGATGTACTATGTGAGCCAGCCATACAGTACGACCACATTATCCTGGTATGGGACAGGGCTTAGTGGAGTAATTTGTTTCGCCCTAGTGTAGACCCTACAAATGTAAATGGAAGTCCGACCAGGGACTCCTTTTCCAGGGCACCCTTGGCTGTGGCCGAGTTTCGCCTTGTCCTCCTCTTCATAGGTGGTTGGGGTACAAGCTGAAGAGCCCTCATTGAAAATGTACTGCCGGGGTAGGACCCTATTCCGGTTAGTGGCATTCCGGAGGATCAAGCGGCTGGGAACTTTGCACCCTCTGGACAGCTTCTTGGGACTCCGGTGTTGAGGGGTACATCTCTAGGTGGTATTGTTTATGCTAAGGCGGGCAGGTGAAACATTATGGTCGGCTACTTATCGTGGCATATGTCAGTATGCGGGGAAGTCGCCCACACGATGAGTAGTCGGATGGTGTGGGTAAAGTGTACAACCTCTGCAGAGTGTAAAACTATTCGAATAGCCGCGTCCGCGGTCATGGACAGTTGGCAAGCTGTGCCTGGCTTTTGTCAAGAATGAAAATAACTTATGATGAACTTGGTAAATGACATGAATTGAATTGACTTGACTTGACCATGATGTTGACACAATGGAAGTTCCTCTTAGTTTGAACTTAGAGAACTAAACCTCTTTTCTACCAATGAACATTCTTGGGAAATAAAACTAGCTTTTGCAAATAAACTTAGTGCTTAGTCCACCATATAAACCTTGCATATCTATTTCATCATTTCCTTTATAAGATGGTTTGCGAGTGCATCCAATGTACTCATGGCTGTGTCCCTGGCTATCAACTTGGCCAGACTATGGGGAAGAGTACCAGGAAGAAGGGTATGAAGAAGAGTGCCAGAACTAAGCTCGTCTCCATGAGTCGCCATTGCCTGTAGGGTGAAGGCATGGACCCGAAGACGTTATTTCCGCTGCTATATTGTGTTGTAATATGAACTTGGTCACTATGACCATTGTATTTGAACCATCATATTGTAATGTCTATGGAACTGGTTACCAACTACGTTATGTATATCGCAACAATGGTTCTGGGATTGCGGTGGAATACATAACGGGCACTTCGAATTTGTTATCAAATTTGAGGTCGTCACATTGATGGGGACATTGCTAAAGCACAAGACACGCTGAAGCGCGCAAGGAACATGGAGGAGAAGTACGTCACGCTCATACAGAACCAGATGAACGAGGGAGGCGACCCACAGCTGGTACGAAACCTTGAGTTCACTGTACCAACCGCGGAAACTCTGGCCAAGATGTATATCAAAAATCCGCCATATGTGGACAAGAACCGCGATGAAGTCAGGGCTACACCCATTGAAAACATCGTGGCTGCAAAGGAGCTATTGGAGCATAATAAGAGCCCAGCAGCCCTAGAGACAGCGGTGAAACTGATGACCAAGGCATTAGTGCAGCAGGAGAAGGCCACGTCGTCACGACGGCTCGAATCTGATCCCGTGCTGTGCAGGTCCAGCACTGCCTCTAAAGCTCGGGGGACTGGCAATTATGGTACGTGCCCTGATAACGAATCTCATACCGGATCCTCAGAGATCCGAAGAAGAGAAGCTCACAACCGGGCAGATGCCATCCCAATATCCTCCGATGACAAACCAAATGGCAAAGGCCCGCAGAGAAATCCATCACCACCTCACAAGAACTACCCTGCCTATGGATACCAGCAAGACAACGCTGCTCCCCGCCATAAGACCAACATGCCGCCACCAAAGTATAAGATGTTCGAAGTCCCAAAGGGAGGAATTGTCATACGCGACAATGATGGCAAGCGAGGCCGAAGCCGTGATGCTGGACGCAGAGATGATCCGCCACGATGGGAAGCCAGCAGAGACAGAGGATCCAAGCGAAGGGAACGATCTCGCCATGACGATGGCACGCACCGCGGCGGCGACAAAGATAAGCATCGCTCCTCTCGCCACCACGATGACAAAGGGCAAGGCTCCCGCCGCCATGACGACGATCCATCACCACGAAGAGCAGAGGGAAGCCGTCGTAGCTGCAGAGATCAATCACAGGACGGCGAGAGTAAAAGACGACGTGACCCTTCGCCATCCCCACTAGGCAGCCCCCATGGCGGCGGCGGTGGCGGTGGCGGACTAGCAAAGTCACGCAACTCTCGCAAGGATCCGCAGGACCAGAAGCCCTACGACGCGCGTACCCACCTAAACGAGATTGCCAAGTCTCAAATAGCCTTCTTCCTCGGCCCAAAGTGCTTTGGACAACGGATCCGTGATGAGCCCATCCCGCATGGGTTCAAGATCGAGAAAAATATCCGCCAGTACAATGGAGTCGATAGGCCTCTAACTTGGCTACAAGACTACTTCAATGCAGTACAGTTCGCCGGGGGATCACCCAACGTTGCTGTCCGCTATTTGCCCCTGATGCTATCCGGCACTGCGCGGCAGTGGATCAACGACTTGGCAGAAAATTCCATCCAAACCTGGTTCGATATGCAAACTGCGTTCACTGAAAACTTCGAGGGGACTTACAAGAGACCCCATAACATTGGTGACCTCCAAAGGTGCCGACGGGCTGACGATGAGACCTCCCGAACTTTCCTCGCACGATGGCTAGATATGAAGAACTCCGGTGAGGGGGTTACTGACGAATCTGCCATCCTCGCGTTCATCGACAGTTTGGAGAGAGGCCAACTGCTCCGCCATTGCCTGTTGCGGGAAAGGAACGAAGGGAAACTAACCCTAAATTCCTTGATCACCATCGCAAGCAACTACGCGGCCGCCGACGACGACGCCCGCGAATCTCTGAAGGCTTTCGCCATCAAGAGTACTGGAAAGCGGAACAACAGCAATAAACGGAAGAATCCACCAGAAGAGCAGCAAACTCTGGATATGGTGGCCACAACCTTCGCTGACAAGGGTCAAAGCAGCCAGCGCGGCAGGGGATGTGGTACTAGCAGTGGCCAGCCGCGGAGCTCTACAGCTCCCGCTCCGGCGCCATCCGCCCCCGTGTCCTATGATGAATACCGCGATATGCCATGTTTCGCCCATCGCGACGCTTCAGGGAAGTGCAATCACACCAATCAAAACTGCAAATTTGTCAACAACCTCAAGGCGGATCAAGAAGCTGGCTTCAAGCGCAACCAGCGACAACGGCCTCGTGGCAAAGGAAAAGCGGACAAAGACAAGGAGTCCAAGGATGGCAGTGATATGGATGAAGACCCTGCGCCCAAACCCGCCAAAAACGCAGAGGGTGATGCTGGCAAGGGCAACCTAATCAAAAACAAAAAAGGATCCTTTCACACGTTCCTTGGACCCCCCACGGCTAAGGCACAAAGAGCCGCTATGCGCTGCCTCAACGCCACCGTGCCAAAAATCCGCCAGTACGTCCGATGGTCCGCAGTACCGGTGCGCTGGAGCCGCGATGATCATCCAGAGCACATCCCAGATGGATATTATGCCATGGTGGTATGCCCTGTAATCCATGGCTACGAGTTCTCCAAATGCTTAATGGATGGCGGCAGTAGCCTGAACATCATGTACGTGGAAACTCTGACAAAACTTGGCCTTACCAAAACCCAACTCCGCCATAGTGCTGTCACCTTTTATGGAGTGGTTCCTGGCTGCCAAGCTAAGTCCCTCGGGTCCATCACACTCAAGGTTGCTTTTGGCAGTGAAGAAAATTACCGAGAAGAGCCTATAACCTTTGAGGTAGTCCCGTTCAAAAGTACATACCACGTGATCTTCGGTCGCCCTGTTTTCCACAGCTTCCATGCTAGGCCATGTTACATCTATAACCAGCTGAAGATGCCAGGACCAGATGGCATAATCACCGTTTATGGCAGCTTCAGAAAGGCAAAGGAGTGCGAGGAAGGAGAAGTCGCCTTCGCGGAAGCAGTGTTCTTCGGCGAGGAGTTCAAAGAAATCCATGCCGCCACGGACCCCGCGGAGATGCCGGCATCCAAGCAGGAGGTTTCCGCCTCCCCACCCACCTTCAAGCCTACAGTTGATACAAAACAGGTGGAACTTGTGCTGGCGATGCCGCCAAGACCACCTCCATTGTGACAAATCTGTCCCCCAAATAGGAAAGCGTGCTCGTCGAGTTCCTCCGTGAGAACCGGGACATCTTCGCATGGCAGCCATCTAACATGACAGGTGTACCTAGGGAACTTGTCGAGCACGCCCTACAGATAATCCCTGGCTCCAAGCCAGTAAGACAAGCCATGAGACGCTTTGGAGATGAAAAGCGCCGCGCCATAGCAAAGGAAATCTCCAAGCTGCTGAAAGCAGGCTTCATCAAAGAAGTGATCCATACTAAGTGGGTGGCAAATCCTATGCTAGTTCCTAAGAAAAACACAAAAGTTCTGCGCATGTGTGTAGATTACACCGGCCTGAACAAAGCGTGTCCAAAAGATCCTTTTTCCTTGCCTCGCATTGACCAAGTCATTGACTCGACGGCAGGATCGGAGCTACTATGTTTCTTAGATGCCTACTCAGGATATCACCAGATCAAGATGAAAGAGTCTGATCAGCTCGCTACGTCGTTCGTAACACCTTATGGCACATATTGCTATGTCACAATGCCATCCGGTCTGAAAAACGCAGGAGCAACATATCAGCGCACCATGCAGAAGTGCCTGGCGGATCAAATCGGATGAAACATCCACACATATGTGGACGACATCGCCGTTATGTCTAAGAAGGAAGATGGCCTTATAGCGGATTTGCAAGAGACCTTCGACAATCTGAGGAAGTACAACATGATGCTCAACCCCACGAAGTGCGTCTTCGGGGTGCCAGCTGGACAACTTCTGGGATTCATCATCTCCCACCGCGGAATTGAGGTCAACCCGGAGAAGATCAAGGCAATCCTCGACATCTCCCGGCCCAAAGACTTAAAAGATGTACAACGACTCACAGGCTGCGTGGCAGCAATGAGCAGATTCATCAGTCATCTTGGCGAGAAGGCTTTGCCACTCTACAAGCTGATGAAGAAATCAGATGAATTTGTCTGGACCGACGAGGCAGATGCTGCGCTTAAGGATCTGAAGAGAGTGCTATCCACTGCACCAGTCCTAGCGGCTCCCGAAGACCAGGAACCCATGTTACTATACATGGCGGCAACCAACAGGGTGGTCAGCATCGTCATCGTGGTAGAGCATAAGGAGGAATGATGACCCACAAGTATAGGGGGTGTATCGTAGTACTTTCGATAAACAAGAGTGTCAAACCCAACGAGGAGCAGAAGGTGTTGACGAGCGGTTTTGATCAAGGAATCACTGTAAATACTAGCAAACAGGTTTTCAGGGGTATTTGGTAATACGAGTAAATAAAGTGCGAGTAAATAAAAGACAGTAGTAACAATTGCAGCAAATGGCCCAATCCTTTCTTCAGCAAAGGACAAGCCGGTTGTGTACTTATAATAACCAAACGTTCTCGAGGACACACGGGAGTTTCTGTCAAGAGCTTTCGCTTCATAAAGCCAATAGTCTTTATTGGTTTGATAGGTGTTATGGGGGTGAACCTGTGCGGCTGTGTCTAACTCTGAGCCCCCCCTTGACTTAGGTTTTCGGGGACGATGAAATACGCGCAGGGGCGAGACCAGAGGTGGGCCAGGGCGGCCTCACACAGGGCTGGCGCAGCCAGGGGTCAGGCCGCGCCACCCTGGCGTGTGGGCCCACCCTGGCTCCTCTCGACTCCTCCTTCTGGCTTCCTGAGTCTTCTGGGAAAATATAATTTCCTAGTATTTTTCTGGAATTTTCCTGATCTTCAAAATATGGTCCCTTGATGGTCCTTTTTCCAGCAGAATCCTGACTCCGGCAGCAAGTCCTCCGATGATCATCAAACATGTGGAAACAAGGGAAATAACATAAGTATCAACTCTAAATATGAAATATATCAATGAATAACAGTAAATTATGATACAAAATAGTGATGCAAAATGGACGTATCAACCCCCCAAGCTTAGACCTCGCTTGTCCCCAAGCGAAAACTAAACTCGGTAAACATGACCACAGGTTTATGGAGTGAAGTGTCGATAATAAAAATACGGACAAGAAGCATCACATTCACCAAGGCACAAGTTATAATAGACAGCAACTTCCCTTTATAAGATAAAGACTTGCAATGGGTAAAGGGAATCACATGTAAAGATGCACAAGGTAAACTTATAATTGGCAATGGCAAACCTTAGTTCTTGGTCAAAGAATGATGAACAAGCTATTCTTTCTTTTAAACGGAGCCTTTTAAAACAGAGCTAATATAGCAAAGACCATATGCTCAACAAGGTAAACTTTTGCATTCATAGAAAGCTTTCAAAGATATATTCCTTCAGACAAAAGCATTATACAAAACAAGGAAGATAGTAAACATGATTAAACGAATCAACATGTGGATGAATGAAACATAACAACTCAAATGCTTGCTTGAGATAGAGGGAAATAGGTTGACTCAACATAAAAGTAAAAGATAGGCCCTTCGCAGAGGGAAGCAGGGATTAAACATGTGCTAGAGCTTTTCATTTGCAAAACAGAGGTAAAAAGTTATTTTGAGAGGTGGTTGCTTTTGTCAACGACTAGCAACAGAGTTCTTGATATCTTCCATACTAAACAAGTGAGAGCGGTTCCGAGATGTTTGATTAATTGGCACTTTGGTGCTCTTTTATAGCTTTGCACTCCTCCCCACCTTTTTTCTTTCTCAAACCATGGCTAACCGATTCCATCGGGTGCCGACCAACTTTCACATTCCATGGAGGAGTGCTTTTCTTTTTCTTTTCTTTTTGAGATTGTAATGGTCTGACCAGCTCCCTTGCAAAATTAATGACGAGCAGATGAAGCTGCCTAGTCGAGGGGTCCTTAATTTAGTATGGAAGATAACAAACCCATCCACTACGTCCTCATGAGCTAAAAACAGTGGCACAAAATGAGAAGTGTTTGAAGGTTTTTGAAAGGTAGCACATGAAAATTTACTTGGAATGGCGAGAAATACCATGCATAGGAATTTATAGTGGACTCTTTGGAAGTGACTTGGCTTTTGGGAATTGGATGCACGAGAAGTATTTCCTCTCAGTACAGGTTTTTGGCTAGCAAGGCTGGGTAGCAAGCATAAGAGTTGCATGAAACAAACAAACACACATATAATAAGAACAATCATGCAAACTCCCTTGAAGGTACAATGATTTTAACTTTGAGAATAACAATGCTTATAAGCCAAACATAAGGAAAACTGAAGTGATGTAACTACAAACACTTCTTTATTCTTTTCTACTCAAACCTCAAGGTAAAAGTTGCTACTGACCAAGCTAGGTTTGCCAAAACCAACTAAATTTACTCATGCTCCCAACGTGATACCAATACCAATCAACAAGACTAGTCATACAAGAGAGATTGCAAACTAACATAAAGTGTGCGGAAAGTAAACGATAAAACTTCTCATTAATATTTCATTACCGCAACTCACACCAAAGGATACATAGATAACCAACTAAGGAGGATACTTCCAAACTGCAAACTATTCTATAAGATAACTTCTCTATTCATGATGTGACTCTACTTGAAAAGTAAATGAGCAAAAGGTAATGATGTGATACCGCGACACTCCCCCAAGCTTGGAACAAGCCAAGGGGATGCCTATACCGATGACGAATTACTCCTTTGGCGGTGGTGGTGGATAATCTTTAATAAGCTTCTCAATCAAATCTTTCAGATCATCAATCTTGTACTCGAGGTTACGAATCATCTCAGAATTGTGCTCAACACGGTTCATGAACCTATCAGCAAGAGAATCCCAGCTCTTGGAATTATTTCCCCATCCTTCTTCACTCTTGGAGCTTTCAATCCCTGCATTCTTAGAACGATCTATATCCCAGCCAGAGGGTAATCGTGATTTGGGCACCTTTTGAAACTAACGTTCATGAATTAGAGTATGGAAAGGATTTTGGCTTGACGGAGATGTCCGTGGAGCTAAGGTGTGACGAGGCACACCCCCTCCGGTCCTTATGCGAGCACTCTTCTTGAACTTGTCATGATCTGTCACCACCCCTATGCTGGCAACCATGGTGTTTGGCCTCGAACTTTGATCTTCCTCCTCGTCTTCACTTTCAACCTCTTCTTTCAGCCGGAAGTCTGGGTGTCATCTTCCGGAGGTGTCTTCTCCTTGTCATCGCTTGAAGAGGCCATGGCTCCCCCAAGCTTAAGATCAACTCCTGACAGAAACAGCTCGAAACAAAACACGACGAGAAAATGATATATAGACCTCAGGGACTCCGGGGGGTTAAATAGGCGAAAATTATACATCAAAACGAAATCACAGGAGGAAACCGAGACGGAAACGAGTTCCGGGGTGCTCTCACACCTAGGTGGCGCGGCCAGGGGTGGGCCCGCGCCACCTGTGTGTGAGAGACACACGGACTCTTTTTCCTGCCCTTTTTCGTCTCGTGATTTTTAATATTTAGTAAAAACAGCAAAAATATTAAAGGAAGAGCTTTTCGCAAAACTTCTCTGACTAGAACTGTTACCTATTCGAAAATGAACTCTGCAGGTACCTGCAATTTGTCTTGGATGAATTCTTCCAGAGAAACTGTTTCAATAACATCAACATCTTCATTATAAGAATCTCTAGAAATATAATGTTTGAGTCTTTGCCCGTTCACCACTTGTGTAGAGTCATCTTTCAATGAAGCAATCTTAATAGCACCTGAGTGATACACTTCCACTATAACATATGGTCCTTCCCATTTTGAAAGTAATTTTCCTGCAAAAAATCTGAGACGAGACCTATACAATAGAACTTTCTCACCAACATGAAACTCTCTCTTAAGAATTCTCTTATCATGCCATTGTTTGACTTTCTCTTTGAAAAGTCTGGCATTCTCATACGCTTCGTTTCTCCACTCATCAAGAGAACTCAAATCTAATAACCTTTTCTTACCAGCTAGTTTAAAATCTCTATTAAGCTCTCTCACTGCCCAAAAAGCTTTGTGTTCTAATTCTAAGGGCAAGTGACACGCTTTTCCGTAAACCATCTTATAAGGAGACATACCCATGGGGTTCTTATAAGCAGTTCTATAAGCCCATAAAGCATCGTTTAACTTACTAGCCCAGTTTTTCCTAGATCTATTGACAGTCTTCTGCAAGATAGACTTGATCTCCCTATTTGAAAGCTCTACCTGTCCACTAGTTTGGGGATGGTAAGCAGAAGCAATTCTATGATTGACATCATATTTAGCAAGAGTTTTTCTAAAACTACCGTGAATAAAATGAGAACCACCGTCAGTCATAAGATATCTAGGCACACCAAACCTAGGAAAAATAACATCCTTAAGCATTTTTAACGAGGTCTCACCATCGGCACTCTTTGTAGGTATGGCTTCTACCCATTTAGTAACATAATCAACAGCAACAAGTATATGGGTATAGCCTTTTGAAGGAGGAAAAGGACCCATAAAGTCAAATCCCCAACAATCAAACGGTTCAATAACAAGAGTGTAATTCATAGGCATTTCATTGCGTCTAGAAATATTACCAACTCTTTGACATTCATCACAAGATAAAACATACCTTCTGGCATCTTTAAAGAGGGTTGGCCAATAAAAACCTGATTGTAGAACCTTCTGCGCGGTTCTATCTCCAGCATGATGCCCTCCATAAGCACTACTATGGCATTTTCTTAATATCTCTTGTTGCTCATATTCTGGTACGCATCTTCTCATAATACCATCAACTCCTTCTTTATATAAGTGTGGGTCATCCCAAAAATAATGCCTCAAATCATAGAAGAATTTTCTTCTTTGCTGAGCTGTAAAGGTTGGAGGCAAATACTTGGAAACAATAAAGTTAGCATAATCAGCATACCAAGGAAGGTCTCGCGAGGTTACATTTATTGCAGCCAACTGTTCATTTGGAAAACTATCATTAACATGAATAGGATCAAAGGAAATGTTTTCCAATCTAGACAAGTTGTCAGCCATAGGATTTTCAGCACCTTTCCTATCTACGATATGCAAATCAAACTCTTGTAAAAGCAACACCCATCTAATAAGCCTAGGCTTAGCATCCTTCTTAGTCATAAGATATCTAATAGCAGCGTGATCAGTATGAATAGTAACTTTAGAATCAACAATGTAAGATCTAAACTTATCACATGCAAAAACAACAGCAAGAAACTCTTTCTCAGTAGTAGCATAATTCTTCTGAGCAGCATCAAGAGTCTTACTAGCATAATGAATAACATTCAACTTATTATCAATGCGCTGTCCAAGAACAGCACCAACAGCAAAATCACTAGCATCACACATAATCTCAAAAGGTAAATTCCAATCAGGTGGTTGAACAATAGGAGCAGTAGTTAAAGCCTTCTTAAGAGTTTCAAAAGCTTCCTTACAATCATCATCAAAGACAAATGGTACGTCTTTTTGAAGAAGATTAGTAAGAGGCTTTGAAATCTTAGAGAAGTCTTTAATAAACCTCCTATAGAAACCAGCATGACCAAGAATACTACGAATACCTTTAACATCTCTGGGACAGGGCATTTTCTCAATTGCCTCCACTTTTGCTCTGTCAACTTCAATACCTCTTTCAGAAATTTTATGTCCAAGGACAATTCCTTCATTTAACATAAAGTGGCATTTCTCCCAATTAAGAACAAGGTTAGTTTCTTCGCATCTCTGCAAAACTTTATCAAGGTTGTGCAAACAATTATCAAAAGAAGTTCCATAGACAGAGAAATCGTCCATGAAGACCTCCACAATTTCTTCACAAAAGCCATGAAAAATAGCAGACATGCATCATTGAAAAGTAGCAGGAGCATTGCATAAACCAAATGGCATACGTCTATAAGCATAAGTTCCATAAGGACAAGTAAAAGTGGTTTTCTCTTGATCATCCTTCTTAACAGCAATTTGAGAAAAACCAGAATAACCATCAAGGAAACAAAAATGAGTCTTCTTAGACAACCTTTCTAACATCTGATCTATAAACGGTAAAGGGTAATGATCTTTCTTAGTAACTTTGTTTACCTTCCTATAATCAATGCACATTCTATAACCAACTACTACCCTTTGAGGAATAAGCTCGTTATTCTCATTAGGCACAACAGTCATACCTCCTTTCTTAGGAACACAATGAACAGGACTAACCCATCTACTATCAGCAATAGGATAAATAATACCAGCATCAAGGAGTTTTAATACCTCATTTCTTACCACATCCTTCATCTTGGGAATTAGGCGGCGTTGATGCTCCACGACTGGCTTCGCGTCTTTCTCCATATTAATGGCATGCTGACATAAAGTGGGAGAAATCCCTTTTAAATCATCAAGAGTATATCCCATAGCTCCTCGGTGTTTCCTCAATATCTCCAATAATCTTTCTTCTTCCTTTCCTGAAAGTTTAGAGCTAATAATAACAGGATATATTTTCTTATCATCTATATAAGCATATTTGAGATTATCAGGCAAAGGCTTTAATTCAAATACAGGATCTTCCTTAGGTGGCAAAGTGGTACCAAGATCCTCCATAGGTAGATTATGCTTGAGTAATGGTGGTTGACGAAGAAGAATATCGTCAATCTCTTCTCTTTCCTTGCTAAAAACATCACTTTCATGATCTTCCATGAATTGCTGCAAGGCATTATTAGGAGCAAGAGCAATAGAAGCAAGTTGTTCTACTCGAAAATTTTCATTAGGCGTGTCATTTTCATAAGAAGTCTTAGCAAACTTGGAAAAATTAAACTCATAAGACTCTCCATTAAACTTAGTAAAAAATTTCTCTTTCTTACAATCTATCACGGCACCACAAGTGTTCAAAAATGGTCTACCAAAAATAATAGGACAAGTTTTACTAGCCTCCTTACCAAGTACTAGAAAATCAGTAGGGTATTTAGTCTTACCGCAAAGAACTTCCACATCTCGAACAATACCAAGAGGCCAAACAGTCTCTCTGTTAGCAAGCTGAACAACCACATCAATATCTTCAAGTTCACAAGCGCCAATCTCGTGCATGATTTCTTTGTAAAGCTCTAAAGGAATAGCACTTGCACTAGCACCAATATCACATAAACCATAATAGCAATGATCTCCAATCCTGACAGAAATAACAGGAACACTTGTTTTGCTATGCTTTTTAGGATGTGAGAGAATGTTAGAAGCATCTTCACAAAAAAGAATATATTCATCCCCTACATCTTTAGTAACAAGATCCTTCAATATAGCTACAGGAGACTTAATAGTAATTTGCTCGTCAGGTTCTGCAGCTTTCTTAGTACTTTTATTAGACACACTTACCAAAGTAGAATACTTCTTTACCTTAGCAGGGAAAGGTGTCTTCTCAAAATAAGGCTCAGGCACAATGCTATCAACAGTACAAACTTCAGTAGCTGCAGCAGGTATATGACTAATAGAATCTTTATAAGGCGCATGATATTTGTTCCAATCTTTCTTTGGAACATCAATATAAGAGGCAAAGGCCTTAAGACAATTAGCAAGTATTTGTGAATCAAGACCATAAGCAGTGCTAACACTATGAAAGTCATCGGTCCCCATAAAAGATTTAATGCATTCATAATCATAATTTATACCTGACTTCCTACCTTTGTCGTTTTCCCATCCTTCAGCATTCTCTTGTATACGGTCAAGAAGTTTCCACTTAGCATCTTCTTTCATATGAGTAAATGATCCAAAGCAAGAAGCATCGAAATAATCCTTATCAGGAAGAGTAAGCCGTGCATAAAAATTATCAATAACAATATTATTGGGGAGCTCATGAATGGGGCATTTGAGCATTAGTAACTTCAATCTCCCCCACGCTTGGGCAATACTCTCTCCATCATGAGGCCAAAAATTATATATCCGGTTACGATCTTTATGAATTTCACTTGGAGGATAAAACTTGGAATAAAAGAGAGGTACAATATCCTCCCATGCCATAGATGGACCATCTTGGAGTAGTCGATACCACTCTTCAGCTCTGCCTTTCAATGATAAAGAGAATAATTTCTTCTTGACCTGGCTTGGTGAAATACCTGCACATCTGAACAACTCGCATACTTCATGTATAAATAATAAGTGATCACCCGGATGGACAGTTCCATCTCCTGAATAGCAGTTATCCATAATACGCCCAACAATTTTCATAGGTATTTTCAAAGGATCAATTTCAACAGGTGGTGGCGGTGGTGGTTCCTCCGCATGTGCAGTAGTAGTAGTAGATGTGTTTCCAAATAGGAAACCAAATGGAGAGTTCTCCATAGCAGAGTAAAAAAATAAAAGACAAAATAAAAACAATACTCACAGCGACGGTTACCTTTACCAATTCCACTCTTCAATAGCGCTAAGCTCCCCGGCAACGGCGCCAGAAAATAGTCTTGATGACCCACAAGTATAGGGGTGTATCGTAGTACTTTCGATAAATAAGAGTGTCAAACCCAACGAGGAGCAGAAGGTGTTGACGAGCTATTTTGATCAAGGAATCACTGTAAATACTAGCAAACTGGTTTTCAGGGGTATTTGGTAATACAAGTAAATAAAGTGCAAGTAAATAAAAGACAGTAGTAACAATTGCAGCAAGTGGCCCAATCCTTTCTTCAGCAAAGGACAAGCCGGTTGTGTACTTATAATAACCAAACGTTCTCGAGGACACACGGGAGTTTCTGTCAAGAGCTTTCGCTTCATAAAGCCAATAGTCTTTATTGGTTTGATAGGTGTTATGGGGGTGAACCTGTGCTAGCGCACTACCCTATACTCCTTGCAAGCATCCGCAAATACAAGAAAGTAATTAAGATAAATCTAACCACAGCCTTAAACTCTAAGATCCTACGCTCCCTGGTGCAATGGTTTCCCAACGGAGGTTTAGGTTTCTGTCACTCCAGCAACCCCACAATCGGTAGCCAAATACACAATGCATCTCACTAGGCCCATAAATGGTGAAGTATCATGTAGTCGACGTTCACATGACACCACTAGTGAAATAGCACCACAACAATATCAAACCATTAAATATTTCTCAACAATAATTCACTACTAACATCTTGACTTCTCCCACGTCCTCAAGAACTAAACGAACTACTCACAAGACATCATATGGATCATGATCAGAGGTGAAATAATGGTAAATAACAATCTGAACATAAACCTTAACTCAATGGTTCCACTCAATAGCATCAACTACAAGAGTAATCAACACCGGGAAAGTTTCCCCTATGAATATAACAAGATCCAACTCAAGATGTTACAGCGGGATGGCGTGGTGATGGTGGAGATGGAGGTGCTGGTGATGGAGATGATGACGATGATGATCCCGATGAAGTCCGGTGTGATGGTGATGACGATGGCGACGATCTCCCCTCTCCGGGAAGGAATTTCCCCGACAGATTTCTCCCTGCCGGAGAGCTTTTCTCTCTCTGGTGTTCTCCGCCCCGCAGAGGCGGCTGTGTCTAACTCTGAGCCCCCCTTGACTTAGGTTTTCGGGGACGATGAAATACGCGCAGGGGCGAGACCAGAGGTGGGCCAGGGCGGCCTCACACAGGGCTGGCGCGGCCAGGGGTCAGGCCACGCCACCCTGGCGTGTGGGCCCACCCTGGCTCCTCTCGACTCCTCCTTCTGGCTTCCTGAGTCTTCTGGGAAAATATAATTTCCTGGTATTTTTCTAGAATTTTCCTGATCTTCAAAATATGGTCCCTTGATGGTCCTTTTTCTAGCAGAATCCTGACTCCGGCAGCAAGTCCTCCGATGATCATCAAACATGTGGAAACAAGGAAAATAACATAAGTATCAACTCTAAATATGAAATATATCAATGAATAACAGTAAATTATGATACAAAATAGTGATGCAAAATGGACGTATCAAGGAAGCGCAGGAGCACGACGTACAGCGACCAGTCTACTATGTCAGCGAGGTCCTGACGGAATCCAAGCAGCGCTACCCTCACTACCAAAAGTTGGCATACGGAGTTTTCCTAGCTTCTCGTAAGTTATGGCATTACTTCTATGACCATAAGATCACAGTGGTGAGCAAGGCCCCACTGAAGGATATCATCAACAACAGCGATGCAACAGGACAAGTTGCAAAATGGGGCATTGAATTGGCCTCTTTCGACATCGACTACAAGCCTCGCACCGCCATCAAGTCTTAGGCTTTGGCGGAATTTATGGCGGATTGGAAGGAAGCGCAAGAGACTACGCCCGTCCCAGAACCAGAGCATTGGGTGATGCACTTTGATGGTTCAAAGCTGCTACACGGCTCGGGGGCTGGAGTGACACTCAAATCTCCCAAGGGAGATCAGCTCAGCTACGTTCTCCAGATCCACTTCCCCACCACCAACAACATCCCGGAGTATGAAGCGCTACTGCACGGGCTACGTGTCGCAAAGGAGATTGGCGTACAACACATTATGTGTTGTGGAGATTCTGACCTTGTTG
Source organism: Dactylis glomerata (assembly GCA_007115705.1). NCBI lineage: Eukaryota > Viridiplantae > Streptophyta > Magnoliopsida > Poales > Poaceae > Dactylis > Dactylis glomerata. The sequence continues at coordinate 830,087 of QXEO01000483.1, read as the reverse complement.
CTCAGCAGGTGGCTGGCACATACAAAGCTCAGAATGAAGTCATGGCGGCATACAGGGACAAAGTGGACGAGATGGCCAAAAGTTTCCTCGGCTACGATATAAAACACGTACGATGAGAAGATAACATGGCGGCCGACACCTTGTCCAAATTAGGATCTAGCCGCAAGGCAGTTCCGCCAGGCGTATTCCTCGAGCATCTGCACGTCCCATCGGTCAAGATGGTAGATCCAGAAAATCCAGAACTAGCGAGCTCCCCCATTATGGCGGTTTTGCCCAGCAATCCACCATGGGCCGAGCCCTACCTGGAATATCTGACGAACAAGAAGCTACCCGAAGACAAAGTCGAAGAGAGACAAATCGAGCGTAGAGCCAAAGCGTACACCATCATAGATGGCCAGCTCTACAAGCGAAGCACCTCGAGAATCTTCATGAAGTGCATATCCCAAGTGGACGGAATTGAAATACTAAGGGAGATCCACGAAGGCGAATGTGGGCATCACGCCGCCACCAGATCCCTAGTAGCTAAAGCATTCCGCCATGGATTCTACTGGCCAACAGCCAAGGCAGATGCAGACCGTATCGTGGAGCTTTGCCAAGGTTGCCAGATGTACTCCAAGCAAACCCACATGCCCGCCACAACACTGCATACGATTCCTATAACCTGGCCTTTTGCAGTCTGGGGGCTGGACATGGTGGGTCCGCTAAAAACAGCACCTTTGGGATTTACGCACCTCCTGGTATCGGTAGACAAATTCACGAAGTGGGTGGAAGCTAAGCCCATCAGAAAACTTGATGGCAAAACCGCCCTAAAGTTTGTCCAGGACATTGTGGTTAGATTCGGCATCCCACACAGCATCATCACCGACAATGGCACTAACTTGTCTCAAGGAGAAGTTGAAGAGTACTGCCATCACAACGGAATCCGCCTTGACCTGGCATCTGTGGCGCATCCACAGTCTAATGGCCAAGTTGAGCGGACCAACGGACTAATCATGTCAGGGATCAAGCCACGCCTAGAGGCACCGCTACGAAGAGCAGTTGGAGCCTGGGCAGAAGAGTTGCCATCTGTGTTATGGAGTCTACAAACTACGCCAAATAGATCAACTGGCCTTACCCCTTTCTTCCTAGTCTACGGATCAGAGGCAATCTTGCCAAGTGATGTCCAGTACGATTCTCCAAGAGTCGAGGCCTACGAGGAGGAAGATGCAGAAGCGTCCAGACAACTATCTGTGGACCTGCTGGAAGAAGAACGAGACCTAGCAGCCCAGAGATCCGCCATCTACCAGCAGAATCTTCACCGCTATCACAGTCGGTGAGTTCGCCAACGCTCATTTAAAGAGGGGGACTTGGTGCTACGCCTCAAACAGCAGAAGTCCCACAAGCTATCCCCGCCTTGGGAAGGACCCTTCGTCGTCAGCAAAGCTCTACTGAATGGTTCCTACTACCTCGTTGATATTCGCGAGCTAGATAAGCGACCCAGTAAGAAGCGCAAGCGAAGAGACCCTGACGATATCTACGACGAAACAGATCGTCCATGGAACATCGCATAGCTACGTCCTTTCTACACTTAGCACTTCCCTAGCTATGTAATAGGCACCTCTATATGATCAATGAAATAAAGCATTTGATTCACTCTTGATTTTTTTCTGAGTCTTTTACCTCCTTTATTGTTCATTTAGATCGTATGGAACCTTTTTGCGCAATTGTGCTTTGCACTTGCGTCTTTTTAAATCCACCATAACGGTCCGCGTAGCTTTTTTATGTTTTGATCTCCATTTGATGTTCTCTGTGTGGATTCCCGAGTAGTGACTTTTTGACGATCTAGGCCGCCATCTGCTAAGGGTTTTGGACGGTTGCTATTAAGTATCGTCGCCCTAGCGGATTATTCATGCGAAGATTTCGCCATCTCACAAAAAGTCAAGCACAGAGAGCCGGATGGCGGATCGCATAATCCTACGCGTGATTTTTTTTCAAAGTGTTGTTTTTCGAGCATGTCAAAAACTGCAAGTTGCATAAAACTAGGCCTGGCAGTTTCTTTGCACAGTTCAACCACTTAATAAAAACTGAGCTGCAAAGTTCAAACGCATTCCACTGATCCACCACAAGCAGATCAGTTACAGTGCAGAGCATACACACGCAGTTTAAAGTTTTAACTTACAGACCTACTCAGGGGCCGAATTGATGCAAGTATTTTTTCCTGCCACATTGCAGGGTACAGCCTAAGTAGATGGCGGAACTCTAGAAGACACCTCTTCACCGCCATCAGCACCTGCGGTGGCTGCAGAGACTGACGCCGAAGCTTGGCTTAGGGACCCCGACAGATCGTATGCTTCATAGTATACGCTCAGCTGAGTGCCCAGGGCACACAGCTGATCATATCCAAGCACACTTTGCCGGATGGCGGCCTCATCCACCGGTGCTCCGTCCTCGCCACTCTCCGGGATGCCGGAGGTGATCAGGTCCAGGTCCAGCTCAGGGTAGTGGGCCTTGGCCAAGGTTCATGCAGTCCTGGCACCACCCCGAGCGGAGGACTGTTTCCAGTCCGCCACTAGCCCTGGCACGAGCAGCAACTTCTGAGTCAGCCCAATGGCAGAGAGGCTGGATGAACCCGCTATCTGCAGGCTCCCGCATGCCTGGCGACCAGCGTTGAGAAGACCATCTAGCTCCTTCTTCGCTATGTCGCCTTCGGCGGAATCCACCTTGCCTTGCTCTACGGTTGCTGCATAGCGAAAAAAGAAGACGCGTCACATACGGCATAGCAGAAATCGCAAACTTTACAAGTAGGGAAAGTAATGGTACCTAGCAGGGTGTCCCGGAAGTGATTGAGGACCTCGTTAAAGCCAGCATGCCGCTTGTCAAATTCGGCGGCGGCTTTGCGGAGATCCTCTATCTCCTTATCCTTCTTGAGGCCCTGGCGTTCCTGGTCCTTCAACTGCTCTTCGAGGAGGGTGTTGTTGGAATTATGCCCTAGAGGCAATAATAAAGATGTTATTATTATAATTCTTGTTCATGATAATGTTTATATTCCATGCTAGAATTGTATTAAGCGGAAACTTTAATACTTGTGTGGTTTATGAACAACACCGTGTCCCTAGTACGCCTCTATGGACTAGCTCATTGATTAATGATGGTTAAGGTTTCCTAACCATAGACATGAGTTGTCAATTAATAATGAGATCATATCATTAGGAGAATGATGTGATGGACAGACCCAAATAAAGCAGAGCAATTAGATCGTATCATCGTGTTCATCTTTGTGTAGCTTTTTCCTATGTCATGTATTGTGTTCCTTAGACCATGAGATAATACAACCCCCTGGTATCGGAAGAAAGCTTTGAGGTCATCAAACGTCATCCAATGTGAGGGTAATAATAAAGGTGTCTCTCAGGTAATCGGAAAGTACTTGTTGGGTTGTATGTATCGAGATGGAATTTGTCCCTCCCGAGTCGGAGAGATATACTTCGGGCCCACTCGGTAATCGATATCAACATCGCTTGCAAGCACGTGGTTAAGGAGTTAATCATAAAGTGATATCGGATTACAGAACGAGTAAAGTACTTGCTGTGAACGAGATTGAACTAGGTATGCCGATACCGACGATCGAATCTCGGGTGAGTAAAATATCGCGAGACGAAGGGAATACAAATACAGGATTGATTGAATCCTGACATCGTGGTTCATCCGATATGATCATCGCTGAGTGTGTGGGAGTCAATATGGATTTCCAGATCCCGCTATTGATTATTGATGGAGATCATGTCCACGTATTCTCGAACCCGTAGGGTCACACACTTAACGCAAATCATCGCTAGGGTAGTTCCGGGATATATGTGAAATAGTTTCGGAAGTTACGGAATTGTTCCGGGTGAAAAATATTGGTATTTATTAATTATTAGAATTAGTAAATATTGATTCTATTTATTTGAAAGAAATAAATAAAAGAAAGAAAAAAAGGAGGCAGCGACCTGGCTCGCTCGATCGGAAACGATCGGAGCGGCCAGGAGCTGGCCGTTGGCTTGCTATTGCATGCTATGCATGGCACGCTCGCGAGATAAGGCTGGCCCGTTTGGGCTTTGGCTCATGGCCTTGGCCGGTGCACAGGGACCAGCCCATGCGCGCGTATGACGTGCACGAGGGGCTGCTCCAGGAATCGATCTTCGATCGATCGGCGCCGCCGGAAGCTAGCTTCACGTAACGTAACAAGTATGTTTGGGTTTTGACCTAGCTCCTCGTCCAAGCAATCCGCTTATAAAAGGACTACGGCGCCGGCGTCTCAGTAGACCTAATTCTGCGCGGAGCCGCTGCCCGGTTTCTGAAGCCTCCTTTTTCCGTTCTTCTTCCACCACGCAAACAGGCGAAGCCCTGTCGGCGCATACTCTCCACCATAGACACCACGCCGTCGTGTTTTCGATCCCATCTACCACTCCACCATATCTCGCTGGACCGGGAAGGCGGAGTCGTTGGTGCGCTGTACGTGTGCATCTCTCGGAGACGTCGTCACTTGCGGCGTAGGATCGGATCGGATCGCGAGGAGGAGACGGCGAGTACGACTACGTCAACCACGTTCTGTTGAACGTTTCCGCTGTGCGATTTCTTCAAGGGTATGAAGATCTCATCTACCTCTCTCGTTGATTACATCTTCTAGATTAGATCTTGGCTTTCTTGTTCGCATCCGTAAGAAATTTTTGATTTACTATGCTGCGAAACCCTTCAGTGGTATCAGAGCTAGATCTATGCGTAGATGTGTTTCACGAGTAGAACGCAACATGCTTGTTGCGGGCGTTCATGTTTTCTGTTGCAAACCTCTTGTTTTGTACTTCTTATGGCACGGCATAGTGAGATCGAAGCGGTCCAGGCCAACTTTACGCGACCTCGTTCGCGAGACCGGCTCCGCACTTGACGTGTGGCTTGTTCCACATATGCGGCTGGTGGATGCCAGTTTCTCTCACTATAGTAGTCATGAGATTTACAGCGGATGTTAGCAACCATAATATCACCGTTGTGGCTTTCCGTAGGTAAGAATCGTTCTTAACTTGTGACTCCCATAAGCCACGTAAAACATGCAACAACAAAGTAGAGGCGTCTAACTTGTTTTTGCAGGGAGTGTTTTGTGATATGGTATGGCCCAAGACATGATGTGTATGAATTGAGATGTATGCAATGATCATGTTTTGTAATCTTTCACGACTTGCATGTCGATAAGTTCACAACCGGCAGGAGCCATATGGTTGTCTTTATAATTGTGTATGACCTGCGTGTCAACTTCTTATACGCCATGTAATAGCTTTACTTTATCGCTAAGTAGTTAGCAATAGTTGTAGTTGCTATTCATGGTGGAGGCAATCATGGTGGAGTGATGGAGATCATGCCGGCGCGCACAAGATGGAGATCATGGCGCGGAGATTGGCTATACCATGTCACATAAAATTATATGCATGTGATGTTTATCTTTTTATGTATCTTATTTTGCTTAGATCGCGACGGTAGCATTATAAGATGATTCCTCACTTAAAGATCAAGATAAAATTGTATTCTCCCCTTGTATGCGCCGTTGCGAAAGTTCGTCGTTTTCAAGCATCTCGTGATGATCGGGTGCTATAAACTCTACGTTCACATACAACGGGTGCAAGCCAGTTTTGCACACGCGGAAATACTTGGGTTTGACTTGACGAGCCTAGCATGTACAGACATGGCCTCGGAACACATGAACCGAAAGGTTAAACATGAGTCATATGAATGATATGATCGACACTTAGTTGTCCACCATTGAAACCACATCTCTTCTCGTGAAGATCGGATTAGGTGTGGTGAATTTGGATCGTGTTCACTAAACAACTTGAGGGATGTTGAATTTAGTGGGAGTTCATCTAGTAATTTGATTAAGTTGAACTAGTTATCATGAACATAGTCTAAATTGTACTTGCAAATTTTGTAGATCAAATGGCTAAGTCCAACTTCAACTTCAACGTTTTTGCTGAGAAAGAAAAGCTTAAGAACAATGGGTCTAACTTCACCAACTGGTTCCGCAATCTGAGAATCATTCTCGCTGGCGGACAAAAAGCCTATGTACTTGAGAAAGCGCTAGGTGACGCCCCTGCTGTTGATGCGCCGGCTGATGAAAAAGCTGTTTATCAGTCATGCAAAGATGATTATGGCGTGATTAAGAGTACCATGTTGTTTGCTATGGAACCGGAACTTCAAAATCGTTTTGAGGAGTTCAAGGGGCCTTTTGAGATACTTGAGGAACTGAAAACGATGTTTCAGACTCAGGCCCGTTCTGAGAGATATGCGATCTCTGAGAAGTTCTTTAACTGCAAAATGGAGGAAGGGAGTTCCGTTAGTGAGCACGCCATTAAGATGTCGGGCTACACTCAACGCCTTGAGCAACTGGACTGCAAGATTCCAGAGGAGCTCAAGATTGACAGAGTTCTGCAATCACTCCCTCCTAGCTACAAAGGCTTTGTAGTTACTCATAATCAAATTGGTTCCACTGATACGATCACTGAGCTCTTCGCTAAGCTGAAAGCTGCGGAGGTGGATATCAAAAAGGATAATCATGTGTTGATGGTCAACAAGACCACTAGCTTTAAGAAAGCTAAGGGTGCAAAGGGATCCTTCAAGAAAGGCAGCGGCAAGCGCGTTGCCCCTGTTGAGAAGAAGCTCAAGTCTGGTCCTAAGCCGGACACTGAGTGCTTCTATTGCAAGGTCAAGGGTCACTGGAAGCGCAACTGTCCAAAGTACTTAGCGGACAAGAAGGCTGGCACCATTAAAGGTATATTTGATATACATGTTATTGATGTTTACCTTACTAGCGCTCGTTGTAGTGCCTGGGTATATGATACTGGTTCAGTTGCTAATATTTGTAACTCGAAATAGGAGCTACGGAATAGACGGCGGCTAGCAAGGGATGAGGTGACGATGCGCGTTGGCAATGGATCAAAAGTTGATGTGATGGCCATCGGCATGCTCTCCTTAGTTTTACCTTCGGGATTAGTTTTAAACCTTAATAAATGTTATTATGTGCCTGCGTTGAGCATGAACATTATATCTGGATCGTGTTTATTGCAAGACGGTTATTCATTTAAATCTGAGAATAATGGTTGTTCTATTTATATGAATAACATCTTTTATGGTCATGCACCTGTTGTGAATGGTTTATTTCTTCTGAATCTCGAAAGCAGTGAAACACACATCCATAACATTGAGGCTAAAAGATGCAAAGTAGATAGTGATAATCCAACTTATTTGTGGCACTGCCGTCTAGGTCATATTGGTGTAAAACGCATGAAGAAACTCTATTCTGATGGACTTTTGGAGTCTCTTGATTTTGAATCATTTGACACGTGCGAACCGTGCCTCATGGGCAAGATGATCAAAACCCCGTTCTCCGGAATAATGGAGCGAGCAACGGACTTGTTGGAAATCATACATACCGATGTGTGCGGACCAATGAGTGTTTCGACGCGCGGTGGATATCGCTATTTTCTCACTTTTACTGATGACTTAAGTAGATATGGGTATATCTATTTAATGAAACATAAATCTGAAACATTTGAAAAGCTCAAAGAATTTCAGAACGAAGTGGAAAACCATCGTAACAGGAAAATTAAATTTCTGCGATCCGATCGTGGAGGTGAGTATTTGAGTTATGATTTTCTCACACATCTTAAAGCAAGCGGAATCGTTTCGCAACTCACACCACCCGGAACACCACAGCGCAATGGTGTGTCTGAACGCCGAAATCGAACTCTATTAGATATGGTGCGATCAATGATGTCTCTTACAGATTTGCCGTTATCATTTTGGGGTTATGCATTAGAAACCGCTGCATTCACTTTAAATAGGGCACCATCTAAATCCGTTGAGACGACACCGTATGAACTATGGTTTGGTGCTAAGCCTAAGTTGTCGTTTCTTAAAGTTTGGGGATGCGAAGCTTACGTCAAGAAGTTGATGCCGGACAAGCTCGAACCCAAAGCGGAGAAATGCGTCTTCATAGGATACCCTAAGGAAACGATTGGGTATACCTTCTACCACATATCCGAAGGCAAAGTGTTTGTTGCAAAGAACGGATCCTTTCTTGAGAAGGAGTTTCTCTCGAAAGAAGTGAGTGGGAGGAAGGTAGAGCTAGACGAGGTTATTGAACCTTCTCTCGAGTTGGAGAGTAGCGCAGCACCTGAAGTTGTTCCGGTGCCGTCTGCACCAACAAGAGAGGAAGCTAATGATGAGGATCATGAAACTTCGAACAATGCTACTACTGAACTTCGCAGGTCGACAAGGTCACGTACCACTCCTGAATGGTACGGCAACCCTGTCTTAACAGTCTAGTTGTTAGACAACAGTGAACCTGCGAACTATGAGGAAGCAATGATGAGCCCAGACTCTGAGAAATGGCTAGAGGCCATGAAATCCGAATTGGGATCCATGAGCGAAAACCAAGTGTGGACTTTGGTGGACCCTCCTAGCGACCGTAAGGCCGTTGAGTGCAAATGGATTTTCAAGAAGAAAACGGACGCGGATGGTAATGTTACTATCTATAAAGCTCGGCTTGTCGCAAAAGGTTTTCGGCAAGTTCAAGGTGTTGACTACGATGAGACTTTCTCTCCCGTAGCGATGTTTAAGTCCATTTTTTATTAGCAATTGCTGCATTTCATGATTATGAAATATGGCAGATGGATGTCAAGACTGCGTTCCTCAATGGCAACATTGATGAAGAGTTGTATATGATGCAGCCCGAAGGTTTTGTCGATCCTAAGGATGCTAATAAAGTGTGCAAACTTCAGCGTTCCATTTATGGACTGAAGCAAGCATCTCGGAGTTGGAACCTTCGTTTTGATCAAGTGATCAAGAGTTTTGGATTTGTTCCAAATTGCTACGAAGCTTGTATCTACAAGAAAGTGAGTGGGAGCTCGGTGACATTTTTAGTACTATATGTGGATGACATATTGATTATTGGAAATGACATCGGTATGCTTAACGATGTGAAGAGTTATTTGAATAAATGTTTTTCAATGAAAGACCTAGGGGAAGCTGCTTATATATTAGGCATCAAAATCTATAGAGATAGAGAAAGACGCCTAATAGCTTTAAGCCAAAGTACATACCTGGACAAAGTTCTGAAAAGGTTCAGAATGGATAAAGCAAAGAAAGGTTCATTGCCCATGTTGTCAGGTAAGATATTGAGCAAGGCTCAGTGTCCAGCTACGGTAAAAGATAGAGATACTATGAGCAAAGTGCCATATGCCTCGGCCATAGGTTCTATCATGTATGCCATGCTATGTACTAGACCGGATGTGTCCAATGCTCTTAGTTTGACGAGCAGATATCAAAGTGATCCAGGAGTGGAACACTGGACAGCCGTAAAAAACATCCTAAAGTATTTAAATAGGACTAAAGAAATGTTCTTGGTCTATGGAGGTGATGAGGAGCTCGTCGTAAAAGGTTACGTCGACGCTAGCTTCGACACCGACCCGGATGATTCTAAATCTCAGACAGGATACGTTTATATTTTGAATGGTGGAGCTGTGAGCTGGAGAAGCTGCAAGCAAAGCGTGATCGCGGGATCTACAACCGAAGCGGAATACATGGCTGCTTCGGAAGCGTCAAGTGAAGGAGTTTGGATCAGGAACTTCATCACTGAGCTTGGTGTGGTTCCAAATGCTTTGGACCCACTGGAGATATTGTGCGACAATACTGGCGCCATAGCACTGGCTAAGGAACCAAGATATCATCCAAAGACCAAGCACATCAACCGCCGGTTCCATATAATTCGAGATTATATAGCAGATGGAGATCTGAAGATTAGCAAAGTACATACGGATCTGAATGTCGCAGATCCGTTGACTAAACCTCTTCCACGAGCAAAACATGATCAGCACCTTAATGCCATGGGTGTTAGATTGTTGCCAGATGTAAGCTAGATTATTGACTCTAGTGCAAGTGGGAGACTGTTGGAATTATGCCCTAGAGGCAATAATAAAGATGTTATTATTATAATTCTTGTTCATGATAATGTTTATATTCCATGCTAGAATTGTATTAAGCGGAAACTTTAATACTTGTGTGGTTTATGAACAACACCGTGTCCCTAGTACGCCTCTATGGACTAGCTCATTGATTAATGATGGTTAAGGTTTCCTAACCATAGACATGAGTTGTCAATTAATAATGAGATCATATCATTAGGAGAATGATGTGATGGACAGACCCAAATAAAGCAGAGCAATTAGATCGTATCATCGTGTTCATCTTTGCGAAGCTTTTTCCTATGTCATGTATTGTGTTCCTTAGACCATGAGATAATACAACCCCCTGGTATCGGAAGAAAGCTTTGAGGTCATCAAACGTCATCCTATGTGAGGGTGATAATAAAGGTGTCTCTCAGGTAATCGGAAAGTACTTGTTGGGTTGTATGTATCGAGATGGAATTTGTCCCTCCCGAGTCGGAGAGATATACTTCGGGCCCACTCGGTAATCGATATCAACATCGCTTGCAAGCACGTGGTTAAGGAGTTAATCATAAAGTGATATCGGATTACAGAACGAGTAAAGTACTTGCTGTGAACGAGATTGAACTAGGTATGCCGATACCGACGATCGAATCTCGGGTGAGTAAAATATCGCGAGACGAAGGGAATACAAATACAGGATTGATTGAATCCTGACATCGTGGTTCATCCGATATGATCATCGCTGAGTGTGTGGGAGTCAATATGGATTTCCAGATCCCGCTATTGATTATTGATGGAGATCATGTCCACGTATTCTCGAACCCGTAGGGTCACACACTTAACGCAAATCATCGCTAGGGTAGTTCCGGGATATATGTGAAATAGTTTCGGAAGTTACGGAATTGTTCCGGGTGAAAAATATTGGTATTTATTAATTATTAGAATTAGTAAATATTGATTCTATTTATTTGAAAGAAATAAATAAAAGAAAGAAAAAAAAAGGAGGCAGCGACCTGGCTCGCTCGATCGGAAACGATCGGAGCGGCCAGGAGCTGGCCGTTGGCTTGCTATTGCATGCTATGCATGGCACGCTCGCGAGATAAGGCTGGCCCGTTTGGGCTTTGGCTCATGGCCTTGGCCGGTGCACAGGGACCAGCCCATGCGCGCGTATGACGTGCACGAGGGGCTGCTCCAGGAATCGATCTTCGATCGATCGGCGCCGCCGGAAGCTAGCTTCACGTAACGTAACAAGTACGTTTGGGTTTTGACCTAGCTCCTCGTCCAACCAATCCGCTTATAAAAGGACTACGGCGCCGGCGTCTCAGTAGACCTAATTCTGCGTGGAGCCGCTGCCCGGTTTCTGAAGCCTCCTTTTTCCGTTCTTCTTCCACCACGCAAACAGGTGAAGCCCTGTCGGCGCATACTCTCCACCATAGACACCACGCCGTCGTGTTGTCGATCCCATCTACCACTCCACCATATCTCGCTGGACCGGGAAGGCGGAGTCGTTGGTGCGCTGTACGTGTGCATCTCTCGGAGACGTCGTCACTTGCGGCGTAGGATCGGATCGGATCGCGAGGAGGAGACGGCGAGTACGACTACGTCAACCACGTTCTGTTGAACGTTTCCGCTGTGCGATTTCTTCAAGGGTATGAAGATCTCATCTACCTCTCTCGTTGATTACATCTTCTAGATTAGATCTTGGCTTTCTTGTTCGCATCCGTAAGAAATTTTTTGATTTACTATGCTGCGAAACCCTTCAGTGGTATCAGAGCTAGATCTATGCGTAGATGTGTTTCACGAGTAGAACGCAACATGCTTGTTGCGGGCGTTCATGTTTTCTATTGCAAACCTCTTGTTTTGTACTTCTTATGGCACGGCATAGTGAGATCGAAGCGGTCCAGGCCAACTTTACGCGACCTCGTTCGCGAGACCGGCTCCGCACTTGACGTGTGGCTTGTTCCACATATGCGGCTGGTGGATGCCAGTTTCTCTCACTATAGTAGTCATGAGATTTACAACGGATGTTAGCAACCATAATATCACCGTTGTGGCTTTCCGTAGGTAAGAATCGTTCTTAACTTGTGACTCCCATAAGCCACGTAAAACATGCAACAACAAAGTAGAGGCGTCTAACTTGTTTTTGCAGGGAGTGTTTTGTGATATGGTATGGCCCAAGACATGATGTGTATGAATTGAGATGTATGCAATGATCATGTTTTGTAATCTTTCACGACTTGCATGTCGATAAGTTCACAACCGGCAGGAGCCATATGGTTGTCTTTATAATTGTGTATGACCTGCGTGTCAACTTCTTATACGCCATGTAATAGCTTTACTTTATCGCTAAGTAGTTAGCAATAGTTGTAGTTGCTATTCATGGTGGAGGCAATCATGGTGGAGTGATGGAGATCATGCCGGCGCGCACAAGATGGAGATCATGGCGCGGAGATTGGCTATACCATGTCACATAAAATTATATGCATGTGATGTTTATCTTTTTATGTATCTTATTTTGCTTAGATCGCGACGGTAGCATTATAAGATGATTCCTCACTTAAAGATCAAGATAAAATTGTGTTCTCCCCTTGTATGCGCCGTTGCGAAAGTTCGTCGTTTTCAAGCATCTCGTGATGATCGGGTGCTATAAACTCTACGTTCACATACAACGGGTGCAAGCCAGTTTTGCACACGCGGAAATACTTGGGTTTGACTTGACGAGCCTAGCATGTACAGACATGGCCTCGGAACACATGAACCGAAAGGTTAAACATGAGTCATATGAATGATATGATCGACACTTAGTTGTCCACCATTGAAACCACATCTCTTCTCGTGAAGATCGGATTAGGTGTGGTGAATTTGGATCGTGTTCACTAAACAACTTGAGGGATGTTGAATTTAGTGGGAGTTCATCTAGTAATTTGATTAAGTTGAACTAGTTATCATGAACACAGTCTAAATTGTACTTGCAAATTTTGTAGATCAAATGGCTAAGTCCAACTTCAACTTCAACGTTTTTGCTGAGAAAGAAAAGCTTAAGAACAATGGGTCTAACTTCACCAACTGGTTCCGCAATCTGAGAATCATTCTCGCTGGCGGACAAAAAGCCTATGTACTTGAGAAAGCGCTAGGTGACGCCCCTGCTGTTGATGCGCCGGCTGATGAAAAAGCTGTTTATCAGTCACGCAAAGATGATTATGGCGTGATTAAGAGTACCATGTTGTTTGCTATGGAACCGGAACTTCAAAATCGTTTTGAGGAGTTCAAGGGGCCTTTTGAGATACTTGAGGAACTGAAAACGATGTTTCAGACTCAGGCCCGTTCTGAGAGATATGCGATCTCTGAGAAGTTCTTTAACTGCAAAATGGAGGAAGGGAGTTCCGTTAGTGAGCACGCCATTAAGATGTCGGGCTACACTCAACGCCTTGAGCAACTGGACTGCAAGATTCCAGAGGAGCTCAAGATTGACAGAGTTCTGCAATCACTCCCTCCTAGCTACAAAGGCTTTGTAGTTACTCATAATCAAATTGGTTCCACTGATACGATCACTGAGCTCTTCGCTAAGCTGAAAGCTGCGGAGGTGGATATCAAAAAGGATAATCATGTGTTGATGGTCAACAAGACCACTAGCTTTAAGAAAGCTAAGGGTGCAAAGGGATCCTTCAAGAAAGGCAGCGGCAAGCGCGTTGCCCCTGTTGAGAAGAAGCTCAAGTCTGGTCCTAAGCCGGACACTGAGTGCTTCTATTGCAAGGTCAAGGGTCACTGGAAGCGCAACTGTCCAAAGTACTTAGCGGACAAGAAGGCTGGCACCATTAAAGGTATATTTGATATACATGTTATTGATGTTTACCTTACTAGCGCTCGTTGTAGTGCCTGGGTATATGATACTGGTTCAGTTGCTAATATTTGTAACTCGAAACAGGAGCTACGGAATAGACGGCGGCTAGCAAGGGATGAGGTGACGATGCGCGTTGGCAATGGATCAAAAGTTGATGTGATGGCCATCGGCACGCTCTCCTTAGTTTTACCTTCGGGATTAGTTTTAAACCTTAATAAATGTTATTATGTGCCTGCGTTGAGCATGAACATTATATCTGGATCGTGTTTATTGCAAGACGGTTATTCATTTAAATCTGAGAATAATGGTTGTTCTATTTATATGAATAACATCTTTTATGGTCATGCACCTGTTGTGAATGGTTTATTTCTTCTGAATCTCGAAAGCAGTGAAACACACATCCATAACATTGAGGCTAAAAGATGCAAAGTAGATAGTGATAATCCAACTTATTTGTGGCACTGCCGTCTAGGTCATATTGGTGTAAAACGCATGAAGAAACTCTATTCTGATGGACTTTTGGAGTCTCTTGATTTTGAATCATTTGACACGTGCGAACCGTGCCTCATGGGCAAGATGATCAAAACCCCGTTCTCCGGAATAATGGAGCGAGCAACGGACTTGTTGGAAATCATACATACCGATGTGTGCGGACCAATGAGTGTTTCGACGCGCGGTGGATATCGCTATTTTCTCACTTTTACTGATGACTTAAGTAGATATGGGTATATCTATTTAATGAAACATAAATCTGAAACATTTGAAAAGCTCAAAGAATTTCAGAACGAAGTGGAAAACCATCGTAACAGGAAAATTAAATTTCTGCGATCCGATCGTGGAGGTGAGTATTTGAGTTATGATTTTCTCACACATCTTAAAGCAAGCGGAATCGTTTCGCAACTCACACCACCCGGAACACCACAGCGCAATGGTGTGTCTGAACGCCGAAATCGAACTCTATTAGATATGGTGCGATCAATGATGTCTCTTACAGATTTGCCGTTATCATTTTGGGGTTATGCATTAGAAACCGCTGCATTCACTTTAAATAGGGCACCATCTAAATCCGTTGAGACGACACCGTATGAACTATGGTTTGGTGCTAAGCCTAAGTTGTCGTTTCTTAAAGTTTGGGGATGCGAAGCTTACGTCAAGAAGTTGATGCCGGACAAGCTCGAACCCAAAGCGGAGAAATGCGTCTTCATAGGATACCCTAAGGAAACGATTGGGTATACCTTCTACCACATATCCGAAGGCAAAGTGTTTGTTGCAAAGAACGGATCCTTTCTTGAGAAGGAGTTTCTCTCGAAAGAAGTGAGTGGGAGGAAGGTAGAGCTAGACGAGGTTATTGAACCTTCTCTCGAGTTGGAGAGTAGCGCAGCACCTGAAGTTGTTCCGGTGCCGTCTGCACCAACAAGAGAGGAAGCTAATGATGAGGATCATGAAACTTCGAACGATGCTACTACTGAACTTCGCAGGTCGACAAGGTCACGTACCACTCCTGAATGGTACGGCAACCCTGTCTTAACAGTCTTGTTGTTAGACAATAGTGAACCTGCGAACTATGAGGAAGCAATGATGAGCCCAGACTCTGAGAAATGGCTAGAGGCCATGAAATCCGAATTGGGATCCATGAGCGAAAACCAAGTGTGGACTTTGGTGGACCCTCCTAGCGACCGTAAGGCCGTTGAGTGCAAATGGATTTTCAAGAAGAAAACGGACGCGGATGGTAATGTTACTGTCTATAAAGCTCGGCTTGTCGCAAAAGGTTTTCGGCAAGTTCAAGGTGTTGACTACGATGAGACTTTCTCTCCCGTAGCGATGTTTAAGTCCATTCGGATTTTATTAGCAATTGCTGCGTTTCATGATTATGAAATATGGCAGATGGATGTCAAGACTGCGTTCCTCAATGGCAACATTGATGAAGAGTTGTATATGATGCAGCCCGAAGGTTTTGTCGATCCTAAGGATGCTAATAAAGTGTGCAAACTTCAGCGTTCCATTTATGGACTGAAGCAAGCATCTCGGAGTTGGAACCTTCGTTTTGATCAAGTGATCAAGATTTTTGGATTTGTTCCAAATTGCTACGAAGCTTGTATCTACAAGAAAGTGAGTGGGAGCTCGGTGACATTTTTAGTACTATATGTGGATGACATATTGATTATTGGAAATGACATCGGTATGCTTAACGATGTGAAGAGTTATTTGAATAAATGTTTTTCAATGAAAGACCTAGGGGAAGCTGCTTATATATTAGGCATCAAAATCTATAGAGATAGAGAAAGACGCCTAATAGCTTTAAGCCAAAGTACATACCTGGACAAAGTTCTGAAAAGGTTCAGAATGGATAAAGCAAAGAAAGGTTCATTGCCCATGTTGTCAGGTAAGATATTGAGCAAGGCTCAGTGTCCAGCTACGGTAAAAGATAGAGATACTATGAGCAAAGTGCCATATGCCTCGGCCATAGGTTCTATCATGTATGCCATGCTATGTACTAGACCGGATGTGTCCAATGCTCTTAGTTTGACGAGCAGATATCAAAGTGATCCAGGAGTGGAACACTGGATAGCCGTAAAGAACATCCTAAAGTATTTAAATAGGACTAAAGAAATGTTCTTGGTCTATGGAGGTGATGAGGAGCTCGTCGTAAAAGGTTACGTCGACGCTAGCTTCGACACCGACCCGGATGATTCTAAATCTCAGACAGGATACGTTTATATTTTGAATGGTGGAGCTGTGAGCTGGAGAAGCTGCAAGCAAAGCGTGATCGCGGGATCTACAACCGAAGCGGAATACATGGCTGCTTCGGAAGCGTCAAGTGAAGGAGTTTGGATCAGGAACTTCATCACTGAGCTTGGTGTGGTTCCAAATGCTTTGGACCCACTGGAGATATTGTGCGACAATACTGGCGCCATAGCACTGGCTAAGGAACCAAGATATCATCCAAAGACCAAGCACATCAACCGCCGGTTCCATATAATTCGAGATTATATAGCAGATGGAGATCTGAAGATTAGCAAAGTACATACGGATCTGAATGTCGCAGATCCGTTGACTAAACCTCTTCCACGAGCAAAACATGATCAGCACCTTAATGCCATGGGTGTTAGATTGTTGCCAGATGTAAGCTAGATTATTGACTCTAGTGCAAGTGGGAGACTGTTGGAATTATGCCCTAGAGGCAATAATAAAGATGTTATTATTATAATTCTTGTTCATGATAATGTTTATATTCCATGCTAGAATTGTATTAAGCGGAAACTTTAATACTTGTGTGGTTTATGAACAACACCGTGTCCCTAGTACGCCTCTATGGACTAGCTCATTGATTAATGATGGTTAAGGTTTCCTAACCATAGACATGAGTTGTCAATTAATAATGAGATCATATCATTAGGAGAATGATGTGATGGACAGACCCAAATAAAGCAGAGCAATTAGATCGTATCATCGTGTTCATCTTTGCGAAGCTTTTTCTTATGTCATGTATTGTGTTCCTTAGACCATGAGATAATACAACCCCCTGGTATCGGAAGAAAGCTTTGAGATCATCAAACGTCATCCTATGTGAGGGTGATAATAAAGGTGTCTCTCAGGTAATCGGAAAGTACTTGTTGGGTTGTATGTATCGAGATGGAATTTGTCCCTCCCGAGTCGGAGAGATATACTTCGGGCCCACTCGGTAATCGATATCAACATCGCTTGCAAGCACGTGGTTAAGGAGTTAATCATAAAGTGATATCGGATTACAGAACGAGTAAAGTACTTGCTGTGAACGAGATTGAACTAGGTATGCCGATACCGACGATCGAATCTCGGGTGAGTAAAATATCGCGAGATGAAGGGAATACAAATACAGGATTGATTGAATCCTGACATCGTGGTTCATCCGATATGATCATCGCTGAGTGTGTGGGAGTCAATATGGATTTCCAGATCCCGCTATTGATTATTGATGGAGATCATGTCCACGAGGGGCTGCTCCAGGAATCGATCTTCGATCGATCGGCGCCGCCGGAAGCTAGCTTCACGTAACGTAACAAGTACGTTTGGGTTTTGACCTAGCTCCTCGTCCAACCAATCCGCTTATAAAAGGACTACGGCGCCGGCGTCTCAGTAGACCTAATTCTGCGCGGAGCCGCTGCCCGGTTTCTGAAGCCTCCTTTTTCCGTTCTTCTTCCACCACACAAACAGGCGAAGCCCTGTCGGCGCATACTCTCCACCATAGACACCACGCCGTCGTGTTGTCGATCCCATCTACCACTCCACCATATCTCGCTGGACCGGGAAGGCGGAGTCGTTGGTGCGCTGTACGTGTGCATCTCTCGGAGACGTCGTCACTTGCGGCGTAGGATCGGATCGGATCGCGAGGAGGAGACGGCGAGTACGACTACGTCAACCACGTTCTGTTGAACGTTTCCACTGTGCGATTTCTTCAAGGGTATGAAGATCTCATCTACCTCTCTCGTTGATTACATCTTCTAGATTAGATCTTGGCTTTCTTGTTCGCATCCATAAGAATTTTTTTGATTTACTATGCTGCGAAACCCTTCAGGTGTTTGCGGCCAATGATTTCTGGAGCTGCTGTTGCAGCCCATCCATCGCAATAGCGTGGCCCTTCTCCACCCCCTCAAGTGTGGACTTGAGCTTGGCAGCGTCTGCATGGCGGACGTATCAGCGCAGCGTTGATCGAATAAGCATAAAAGAACTCAAACTTGTCAAAGTAAATTACCGCTATTCTCAAGCTGCTACTGCAAGTCCGCCACAAGAGCGCTTTTATTTGCCAGCTCCTTCTCCTGCGAGCTGACAACCTGGACCAGGTCCTCTACCACTTTCTTGTAATTCTGGCAAAATGATATGAACTGTTAGTCACTCTTAGAGCTTTATGCCGGATAATTATCCGCCATAACGCTCGGGGGCTACTCACAATGATTTTTTAGTCACTCTTAGAGCATTATGCCGGATAGGTATCCGCCATAACGCTCGGGGGCTACTTATGCAGATTTTTTGTCTTCTTAAGAGCTTTATGCCGGATAATCCGTCATAACGCTCGGGGGCTACTCAGTAAAAATTTCAAGTTCTCTACAGAGCACTGCATAATATGACAGCGCTCGGGGGCTATGCTATTCAAAAATTTACAGTAGTTTCTCTTGGAGCTCCATAGCGGATCATATATGAGAATCCGCCATGGCGCTCGGGGGCTACTGGGAGTACATACCTCTTTAACAATGCTGGTTCTCTGAACAAATGCTACCATAGCGGTTGACACATGGTTACTGGCCTCCTCTTGCAAGTGGTCAAGTCGGAAAAGAGCTTCTGATTTCTTCTTCCATTTTGGGGCCTCCCCAGCTCCTGCGTCCATCTCGACCGCTTTCCCGCTAAAACTCACCTTCTTTGCACTTTTAGCAGGATGGTTGGAAGGCCCAACATTTTTCTCCGGGGCATCCGCCATCTTGCTAACCCTTTGGGTAGAAGTGGAAGGCCCAGTTGGGCGGACAGGAGCGTCAGGTGTAGGCGGAATGGCAGCAGGGGATGGTTTGGCCCTTGGAGGCTTCTGGCCAGAAACTTTCCTTCTCCTATGCGCAAAATCAGTCATGGATCAGAACAAGTCAAGTTATAGAAGGTATGAAGGCAAGTCATGGATTTTCCTTACTTCCGCTCTGGCAGGTTGATAGTGGCGGAATGCTCAGGCACGGTGTCCAAGTGACCGCGTAGAGCGGGGGATGGATGGCGGGAGATAACTCTCTTGCCTAATCCACGAACGCACCGGCCTGCACCGCGAACACCGCGGGGTACCATCGTTATGGGCTCGTCCGCCACTACCTCCTCTTCCGCCACCTTTTGTCTTTTTGGATATGAGGATGTTTCGTCCTCATCATCAGTGAGCTCTTTCGTCCGGGGATAACGGACGAGACGGCTCAGCTCGGAAGGAGGAAGGGAAGACAACTGCAGAAAGATGCAAAGTTATTCAAGGAAAATAAATTGTTATGGCGGAATAGGGAGACACTCACCTCTGGACAACTGCCATTCTCGTACATGGGAATCTTCAGCTTCAAAGGCTCATCCCGTCCCACCTTAATGATGTTGCGGATTCGGAGCTCGATTTCTCCAGCAGATAGTTCCTCCTTGGAGTAGCGCTGAGGATCGTCAATTCCGCTATATTCGCACATCAGGGCTGGGCGATACTGAAGAGGCTGAATCCGCCATGAGACCCAGCAGTGGATAGTATCGGCACCTGTCAGTCCAGAAAAGACAAGTTTTGAAATCCGTCGTGAGCATAGTTGGCATTCGTCATCCATCATAAAATTGTCCATGACACCCCAGCTATCCTGCTCCTCGGCGGGGCCATCAACAAAAGACCGCAGGCCGTAGTTCCTTTCAGGAGGTGCCTGGTCAGCCAGATAGAAGAAGGATCCCCGTCATCCCTTTGCAGAGTCATGAGGGATAGTATAGGGGTATGATTTACCGCTCCGAGGAACAACAGAGACCGATCCGCAATTGCGAGGATCTCCGTTCGCATCCTGGTTGTGGCAGATGTTAAAATATAAGCGGAATAAGTCTCCGCGTGGATTGATACCCAGATACTCCTCGCATAGTGCGACGAATCCCGCTATGGCGGTGAAGCTATTCGGTGCAATGTGGTGTAGTTGTAACCTGTAGTGCCGAAGTACGCCCTTCAGGAACTAGGATGGCGGAAGACTGAAGCCACGGTCGATGTGAGACTTCAGCATAACAACCTCTCCATCTGAAGGAGCTGGCATTGTTGCACCAGGATCAACCCGCCATCTGGAGATCTCCTTGGCAGCTATACGTCCTTCCTGCTCCAAGGAAGATAGAGTTTCCTCGTTTACATTGCAAGATTCCCAGTTACCTCCTGAGGTCTCGGGCATGGCGGACTCTGTATCGGAGGACCGCGCTGAGCCCTCAGTGGCTTCAGACTTTGAAGCTTGGCGAGGCGATTCCGGTTCCATGGCGGCTAGAGGCATGGCAGAAATGACTTCCAAGATTTCAAGCGAAGACGAGGAAGATGATGCCAGCTTGTGGCGGAAAAAGCTGCCGGTGGCGAGGGTCTTCCGCGGTGGCTCGTCTGAGATGTTGTAGCTCTCGTGGAGGCGCTGAGGAGAGAGAGTGCGTCGGGGGCGAATGAGGGGTGACCGGCCGGGGGAGAGAGGCCGGGGTATATATATAGACCCCGGACCTTGATATTCGCGCCCGCCATCACCACCGCTCGTCCTGATCACAGAAACCCTAATCCGGTGACATGTGTCCAGGGGTAGAAAGGTAACTTCGGTAAAAATAGTGCATGCGCTGTAAGTCTTGCCCTAGAAGGAACAACGTGCTAGAATTTACGGCGGATTTCTATGGTATGATCCAATGGATCCCGGAAATTTCGCTAAGTTAAAACTACGTCGCCTGATCCGCTATTCGCGGCGGATTAATAGATGGAAGAAGGAACATCAAGAAAACTGCCATCCAAGCGCAGAATAGAAGAGGAGCTATGGCAGAAGTACCTCGCCAAGAACGTGACATGGCGGATGGAGATGGCAATCTTGAAGTTCCCTGGGGGCTACTGTTGGGGATATACCAAATGGGTATACCAGCGACGTAGTCCTAAACCAGCAAGCCAGGGTGGCCCGTCAAGGGTGGTATGGCGAATTGCCTACCGGGCGGCCCAGTTGCTGAAGATACCACAGCGGTACTGGACGCAGGCGCTTATGGTGGATCCGAAGACAGGCCCATGGCGGGTTGCCTTGTAGTACACGCATAGGACTTAGTCTAGGACTCCAAGTTGTATCCACTCCGGTACCATCGTGTAGCCCACGCCAGGCGCCTTTATAAGCCCGGCGTGGAGCAGCCCTTGAGGCAGAAGACAACAGCTAGGTTTACGGCCAATTGCATAGCGAAACAGCCAACCTCCTCATTGTAATCGAGCACTTGTTGCTATATAGTGAATTATAGCAGCACATAGGGTCTCGCCACCATTGCGGGATCTGAAGCTGGGTAAACGCATGCTACCACCGTCCCGGATTGCTCCGCCGTGTTCACCCCCTTCCACAAACCGCCACACCCCTACCTCTATGGCAGATCTGTTGACGAAACCACGACATTATTCCAATGTGTCCACCATACATACCTATTAGCAATTTGCTATTCCAAAGTATATTTGACTTGCTTTTATCTATCCTTCAAATTAGACTCTTTTGGTGTTATGTGAAAATTAGTCAGTAAAGCTCTCACGAACCTGATGGCACACTTTACTTTTCTCGCTTTTAAAATTTTGACATTGTGGCTCTTTTATGTTGATGTTATGCTTGCAAGTTGTAAGTTGGAAATTATCCAAAACATGTCGTCATGAGGTAAGCTTTCAACATTGTACTTCTTATTTGAGTTGATATCGTGATATTTTGTTTATGGATACTCGCGATGTGAGATAAGTTGGAAATCTTGCGGGATCATGTAGTTTGTATACGTGTTAGAGAAACGCCTGGGCCGCTAATCTAAGCCATGCATCATTCCTGGTGGAAATTTACAGCATGCCCATAGTGGACATTCGACGACGCTGAAAGTGCAAACTTTGTTTCCCTCAGATTTTGTGTGTTAGATAACAACATTAGTGATACTAATTGTGTGCTAAGATTTGCAGGATTATCTTTTGCAGAAATGCCAGGCCGGATTATCCGGCCAGGGATGGCCGGATAATCCGCCCCCTCTGGGGTGGCCGAAAAATGGCTAAGGACTTATCGCGGCGTCACCCAGATAGGGGGGCCGGATATTCCGGCCAGGGGCCGGATAATCCGGCCAGCCGGATATTCCGCCCCAGCTTTGGCCGGATAATCCGCCCTCCCCCGGGGGTGGCTGAAATTCTGCTAAGGACCTGGCGCGGCGTCACCCAGGTAGGAAGGGCGGATATTCCGGCCAGGGGCCGGATTATCCGGCCAGCCGGATTATCCGGCCCAACTTTGGCCGGATTATCCGCCCCTCCAAGTCAGCAACGGCTACATTTTGGGAGGGGCTATAAATACCCCTCCCCTTCTTCAACCTCAAGCTGCTCGAGCTGTGAAGAAAAGACCCCATTTTGGAGCCACCAAATTAGCAAGATCTCCTCCCTCAACCCACCAAAGTCGTTGATCTTTGGAGAATCGAAGGAGAAGGCCTTGATCTACATCCTCACCGAAGCGATTTGATTTCCCCTCTCATTTGCTAGAGGGCCCTTTGGTCTTGGGTTCCCTTGTGTCCCTTGACCTTGTTTGTGTGATTGAAATCTTGATACTTGTTGATTGAGATCTTTGTGGTGCTTGGGAGCCTCCAATTCAGTTGTGGAGTGGTGCCCCAAGTTTTGTAAAGGCCGGTTCCGCCTTGAGGAATCCCTTAGTGGAAAGTGAGCTAGGCCTTTGTGGCGGAAGCTTGCACCGGAGAATAGGGTGAGCCTTTGTGGCGTTGGTTAGGCCTTTGTGGCAACCACACCCCTCCAACGTAGACGTACTTCCCCTAAAAAGGAAGGAACTACGGGAATTACATCCGTGTCTCCGTGTGCTCCACTCTCGGTTACCTCTATCCTTTATTGCCTTTACTACTTGTATCTTGCTTAGCTTGCTCGTTGACATATAGGTAAATTCACCTTAGTTGCATATCTAGAGAATTTACCTTTTGTGTCAAGCCTAAATTGAAAAAGAATTAAACTTTGAGTAGCACCTATTCACCCCCCCCCCTCTAGGTGCCCATACGATCCGTTCAATTGGTATCAGAGCCTCGGCTCTTTATTCGGGCTTAACCGCCTAAGAGTATGGACACCTCTCCGAGTGAGGGCTCGGGTCAAGTTTCCATGGGTGAGTTCAAATCTTTGGAATCATCCATGGCTTCCATGACAACTCAAGTAAATGAGTTGCGTGAAATGATAGCGCAACTCTTGCAAGCTAAAACTTCTAATGCTCCTCCACCTCCGGAAAAACCCGCTACTCCACAAGTGGAGAATGTGGTAATTGATGTGGAGGGCACCGATAAAAATGGCGATGCTAAGTCTTCCACCAAGGGCGACGGGAAAGGTGAATTCCCTCCTTGGTATTCACCCGACCCGCCGGTTCCTCATCCTCATATTAACAATAGAGGAGATCCACCTAAGCTTGATGCATTAAACTTTGGTCAATGGCAATATCAAATGATCTCTCATATGCGCAGTTCTTGCATCGAGCTTTGGAGGATCGTTGAGGAAGGATTCAAGGCCGTGGATCCCCACAACATGACAAGAAGAGAGACGGTTGATAGCCAACTCAATGCTACCGCTCTTCACATGATTCAAGTCGCCGTGGGGTCCAAGGACTTGCCTCACATCCAACACTTCTTCACCGCCAAAGAAGCTTGGCAAGCTCTCTCCGACGTCTTTGTTGGCAATGAGAGCATGAAGAAAACAAGATATATTGCCTTCTCAAATCAAGCGGAGGGTTTCTTCATGATGGATGGTGAGGATCATCAAGAAATGTATAGAAGACTCAAGACCATTGCTACCACCTTCAAGAACCTCGGTGCTCACCATATTGATGATGAGTGGATCAAGATGAAGTACATTCTTGCTCTCACTCCATATGAGCCCGCGGATATAAAGAGTGTTCAAGGAAAGCACAACTTCAATGAGATGACCTCCAATCAAGTGATGCAAGAAATTCAAGCCTACAAGGTTTCCGCACAAAATGCGGAAGATGCTCGTGCCCGTGCCGTAGGGATGCAAAGAAGCTCCAATCTTGCATTGAAAGCAAGTGTGGTTGAGAAAGAGGTTCCTCTTCAAGCAAGTATTGAAGCAAGGCTAGAGATGTGTCCCGAGGACATAAGGCATGAGTACAATGAGCACATGGCCTTCTACGGAAAAACCTTTTGGGTTGATCCACACAAGGCTAAAGAAGACAATCAAAGAAGAAGCAAGTCAAGTGGCTATCAAAGGAATGACAACAATGGTCAAAGGGTGAGGACTTGCTACAATTGCAATGATAGATTTCACTTCGTTGCTGAGTGTCCTTATGAGAAGAGAGAAGACCATGGTGGAAAGCTCATACTCAAGAACAAGACCAAGTCACCATCCAAGAAGCCTTTTGTGAAGAAGGGTGGACCAAAGAGGAAGCAACCAAAGTTTGTGTTCTTGACTCAAGAAGAGTACTCCGCAAGTGAGAGTGATGAAGAAGAAACCACAACTAGTGAGATGGCCGCAATGGCAACCACCTCCACTTCCTCCACATCACTCTTTGAATCCCCCAATGAGGACTCTCTTCTCAAGAACGTCAAATGCCTTATGGCCAAGTCTTCCGAGGTATCACCCACATCTTTCTCTTCCTCTAAGACAAATGATGCTTCCTTGAATGATCTTGCTAGTCTTAGAGTAAAGGAAGAAATTATTGCTTTTGATGACTATGTGTCTAGTGTAGATGGCGTTCATAAGATTCACTTTGAACGTTTATTGAGCCAATATGGTAAAACTCTTGAAAAACTAGATGAACAAATGAGGCTTGAAAGAGAATATGCTCAAGATATTGCCTCACTAACCGAGTCTCTTGAAGAAGAGCAAGAGGAACGAGCAACTCTTGAAGATAAGCTCGATTCCATTGAGGAAGCTAATAATGAAGTTGTTTCCAAACTCATTAAAGAGCGAGATCATGCTCGTGCTAAAGTAAAAATGCTTAAAAAGGAAAAGGTTGAATTTGGTGTTGGTCATGATATACTTGTTAAGGATTTAGAAGATCTTGACAAGGCTCACAAGGCCTTGAAAAGTGAACACTCTATTCTTACCAAGTCACATGAACAACTTCAAATTCAATTGACTAAGAATAATGTGCCTAGTTCTTCTACTTCTACTTGTGATCATGCAAATGTCATTGAAGAAAATGCTAGGTTGAAAGATGAGCTTGCCAAGTCCTCCATTCCCATAGGTGAGAAAAACTTGAATGACCTTTTGAGTAAGCAAAAGGCATTTGGTGATAAAACGGGGATTGGCTATGTCTCAAAGAAGAAGAAGAAGAACAACAAGAAAAAGAAGGCCAAGCCCGCTCAAGCAAAGAAGGATCCTATTGTGGGTGGCAAAGCCACTCATGATGATCATGCGGGAATTGCTAACCCTCACTATGTGTTATTTCGTGATTATTATGGTGATGTTTATGCAAAATATGTTGGTCCAAATGATGGTTATGTTGCTTGGTCTATTTGGGTTCCAAAGACCCTTGTTGCTAACAAAAGAGGACCCATTGAAAAATGGGGACCTAAAACCAAGCAATGATCTCTTGTAGGACTATGCTTCCGGTGGATCAAAATGGGTGCTTGATAGTGGATGCACAAGTCATATGACCGGAAGCAAGAAGATTTTGACGGAGTTGAGGCCTAATGACAATCATATAACCGTCACTTATGGAGACATGTCACAATCCGAGGTATTGGGTCTTGGCAAGGTGGTGGTCGCACCGGATATTTCCCTTGTGGACGTCATGCTTGTTGAGACCCTTGGTTATAATTTACTTTCAGTTCGTGCACTTGGTAAGATGGGCTTTGCCGTCTTCATTGATAATGACATTGTGGTACTCTTGTGGAGCAAGTCTCTAAAGGTCGCTTTCATTGGACACATTGAAAATAACTTGTATGTGGTGGACTTTTCGGGGAAAACCACTACAAGTGCAATGTGTTTATTTGGAAAGGCCGATGTGGGTTGGCTTTGGCATCGCCGTTTATCCCATGTCAATATGAGAACTTTGCAAAGCCTTCACAAGGGTGGCCACATACTCGGACTAAAAGAGAATGTTTCTTTTGCCAAAGATCGTGTTTGCAGGGCTTGCGTTCTAGGAAAAATGCATGATTCTCCCCACCCAAGCAAGACTATCATTTCTTCCAAGAGGATCTTGGAGCTCCTTCATGTGGATCTTTTTGGTCCTCCCTCTCATGCAAGTCTTGGTGGGAAGAAATATTGTTTGGTGATTGTTGATGACTATTCAAGATATACTTGGGTTTACTTCTTCAAGCATAAGAGTGAGACTCAACAAACCGTCATCGACTTTGCCAAGGAAGTTGAACGTCAACATGGGCAAACTATTTTGGCAATAAGAAGTGACAATGGCTCGGAGTTCAAGAACTACACCTTAAATGGATTTCTTAGTGATGAGGGAATTCGTCATCAATATTCCGCTGCATATACCCCTCAACAAAATGGTGTAGCCGAGAGGAAGAACCGGACTCTTATGGATATGGCTAGGTCCATGTTGGCGGAGTTTAAGTCTCCATACAACTTTTGGGCCGAAGCTATCTCTACGGCTTGTCACTCTTCAAACCGGCTCTTCCTCCGCAAAGGCCTAAACAAGACTCCATATGAAATACTCACCGGAAGCAAGCCCAACATCTCCTACTACCGGGTTTTCGGGTGTAAGTGTTTCTTTAAAAGAAAAGGAGTTCGTTTAGGTAAATTTGATCCAAAAGCAATAGAAGGTATTTTTGTTGGTTATGGTGCCGAATCCCACACTTATAGAGTCTTCAACAAGTCCACCGGACGTGTTGAAGAATCTTGTAGTGTGGTATTCGAAGAGAATGACGGCTCCCAAGGGGGGCGAGATGTTGTTTCTTGTGATGTAGATGATGAAATACCTCGA
Organism: Dactylis glomerata; assembly: GCA_007115705.1. Taxonomy (NCBI): domain Eukaryota; kingdom Viridiplantae; phylum Streptophyta; class Magnoliopsida; order Poales; family Poaceae; genus Dactylis; species Dactylis glomerata. The sequence goes on along the minus strand of QXEO01000483.1, from coordinate 802,686 downwards.
GAAGCCATAGGAAGAATGGGCGTGGGATTTTTCCGCCCCATTGAGGGACACCTTGTGGCCGACCGGGAAGGACTATGCTCTACTCAAGTGGAGCCTTCATCTTCACAAGCTCAACAAGCCTCTCCCAAGGAAGCAACTAGTGCACCAACCGAAGAACAAGACAAGGACCTTCATGAAGAAGAAGGGGCACCACCATCCTCTCCGGTTATCTCAACCGCCCCCAATTCTTCACATGACCAAGATCAACCTACTCATGAAGATAATGATGATCAAGGTCAATTTGATGGTCAAGACGGGGACCAAAATGATCAAGATGATCAAGTATCTCCTTCAAGGTCTAATGAGGAGATCGAAGCCCGTCGCAAGAAAAGAGTTTAAAGAGACTTGGAACTTAAAGGTCATACCCTTGAGAGGGTTATTGGAGATTTAAGAAGCAAAGTGTCAACCCGGCGTCAATTGGCACAATTTAGCTCTCATCATGCTTATATCTCCATGGTTGAACCCAAGAAAGTATTTGAAGCACTTGAAGATCCGGATTGGTTGGATGCTATGCATGAAGAACTCAACAACTTCAAGCGCAATAATGTTTGGGTGTTAGTAGAGAAGCCAAAGGAGTGCCGCAATGTGATTGGCACAAAGTGGATATTCAAGAACAAGCAAGATGAGCATGGAATTGTTGTGAGGAACAAGGCAAGATTGGTTGCTCAAGGTTTCTCTCAAGTTGAAGGCATTGACTTTGGAGAAACTTATGCTCCCGTGGCTCGTCTTGAGTCCATCCGTATCCTTCTTGCTTATGCCACTCATCATAATTTTAAGTTGCAACAAATGGATGTTAAGAGTGCATTTCTTAATGGTCCATTGAAAGAGGAAGTGTATGTTAAGCAACCCCCGGGGTTTGAGGATCTCAACTTCCCTAACCATGTCTACAAACTCCATAAGGCACTCTATGGCCTTAAACAAGCCCCACGTGCGTGGTATGAGCACCTTAGGGAGTTGTTGGTAGACCGTGGGTTTGAAGTTGGGCAAATCGATCCTACTCTTTTTACTAAGAGGGTCAATGGGGAGCTTTTCATATGCCAACTATATGTTGATGATATTATCTTTGGCTCTACTAACAAAGCTTTTAATGATAAATTTTCAAAGCTTATGACCGATAGGTTCGAGATGTCTATGATGGGCAAAATGAAGTTCTTTCTTGGTTTTGAAATCAAGCAATTGAAAGAAGGGACTTTCATCTATCAAGCCAAATATGTCCAAGACATGCTCAAGAGGTTCAAGATGAAGGAACTTAATGGAGCCGCAACACCAATGGCCACAAAATGTCATCTTGAACTTGATCCCAATGGTAAAGATGTGGATCAAAAGGTATACCGTTCTATGATCGGTTCTTTGCTTTACCTTTGCGCATCTAGACCCGATATTGTGTTGAGTGTAGGTGTGTGTGCAAGGTATCAAGCCGCTCCTAAAGAAAGCCACCTTATGGCGGTTAAGAGAATCTTTCGATATTTGGTTCATACCCCAACTTATGGTCTTTGGTATCCCAAAGGCTCGGATTTCTCTCTTTGTGGCTTCACGGATTCGGATTGGGCCGGTGACAAGGATGATAGGAAATCAACCTCCGGAGCTTGCCAATTTCTTGGTAGGTCTTTGGTGTGTTGGTCTTCTAAGAAGCAAAATTGTATATCTCTCTCCACCGCCGAAGCCGAATACATTGCCGCCGCAAGTGGATGCACTCAATTGTTATGGATGAGGCAAACTTTGAAGGAATACGGTGTCAATTGTGACAAAGTGCCTCTTTTATGTGACAATGAAAGTGCTATCAAGATCGCCTATAATCCGGTGCAACATTCAAGAACCAAGCATATTGAGATCCGGAATCATTTCATTAGGGATCATGTTGCCCGCGGGGATATTGAGCTTGCTTATGTGAGCACCAAGGATCAACTTGCCGATATATTCACGAAGCCTCTTGATGAAGCAAGATTTGGATATTTGAGGAATGAGCTAAATATCATCGATTCAAGGAGTGTGGCTTGAACATCTTGCAAATACACCTATATTTCAATGCATGTTTGGTCTAGGTGTGGGCATGGAGATAGGGGGAGTGCGGTCCTAATTAATTGGGCTATCCCTCCCCCCATAATGCCGATAGTAATCATATCATTCTCTTAATATCATTATATGATTTTTGAGCTTCAATGACGAGTAGTGGTTATGGACTCAAGATACATCTTCGCGGTCCAATGCCATAACACTCAAACATGGTGGCTTCGGCCACCGACCTCTTCTTTTCGAAGAGTTGATTCATAGCATATCTTATTTGAGGTTTTGGTGTTCTCTCCCGATGTTATTTCTTATTTTTGATATGGGAAGGCACTTGCGTTGGATTTTTAGTCGATTTGCTCTTGCAATGTTAAGTGCCGAGAACCACTCCGTGTTTGCTCTCTCACCTAAGCCATCCTCTCTCAAGACATCTATCTATGCACACGAGTTCAAATTTTTCATCAAAACAACATCTGTTTTTGAAAATTTCGAGTTGGCCAGTTTGCTGGCTCCAGGCCGGAATATCCGCCCTCTCTGGGCCGGAATATCCGGGGGGCCGGATTATCCGCCCCTTCCTGGCCGGATAATCCGGCCGTAGTGACCCTGGGTATATAAGGGGGGGTCGGGCTGCCCTAGGGCAGTTCCCTCCCCACCCCTTCCAGGTGATCCCTGCCGCCGCCGCCTCCTTCCCATCGCCGCCGCCGGAGCTCCGGCCAACCTTTTGGCCTGATTTCTTCGGAGGCCGCTCTCCTTCTCCTCTGGAAGGCTTTCACCAAGCGAATTTCGCAATGGATGCGGGTATTGCTCTTCTCATTGGATGTGTCTTTACCCCTTCTTGGTCTTGGTGATTTTGCCCTCTAGGTGTTGTTTATCTTGTTTATGAATCATGTTGTATGAACACTTTCCCCGATCTATCAAATTGATATCTGCAGCAAGTTGTAGAAGAAACTTTCGGGGGGCCGGATTATCCGGCCACCCCTGGCCGGATAATCCGGCCTGGGATTTTACTGCAACATCTTTTTATATTTGCTGCTGTCAATTTGGTTCGTTTAGTGGAATTTGCTTGTTCATCTTTCATGATTCGTTGATCCTTTCCGATACTCGTGTGCATACGCTTATCCCCATGCTCTCCGTGCATCTCTCTTTCACAGGTGGTCCGAGTATCCCGAAGCGCAAGCGTCGGCTTGTTCGGAATGAGGAAGGAGTTCTTCTGGATGAGATTGCTATCCGGAGGGCACAGAGGGATGCTGCTAGGGAGGCTGAGCAGGAGAAAGCTGCCAAGGTTGCCAAAGCTCGTGCCCGTCGTCGCAAAGGCAAAGAGCCCCGTCCTGACTACAAGAAGATGCCAGAGGCCGAGTACATTCTTGTGCGGAGGAACAATTGGTATGCTACTGCAAGAGATGAAGACATTGAAGATAGGGGTTTCTGGAATGAGGAGCAGTGGGGGATTTTTCGTGATATTTATGAGCCTTTCAAGAATCCTTGCCGTCCAATGCATCCGATTGACTTTGATCACCTCCGCAGCAAGTCTTACTTTGATGAAGCACTCTCTGTGACTGAGAAGTTGGGTTTGATGGGATTGGCCAACATTCAGTGCGACTACAATCCCGGTCTTATCAAGCAGTTCTATGCTACTCTGGTGATTTTGCCCAATGCTCAGAAATCTATGAAGTGGATGACCGGCGAATATGAGTGCACATCAGACTTTCCTACGTTTGCCTCTCTCTTGGGGTATGCGTACAATGGAGAGACTCCAGTGGGTCGGCGTATCCACAACCCAGGGAATAAGCCTGACAAGGACAAGCTCCATGACCTCTATGGCTCCACAGGTGTTGTGGGCTTCATCAATGGCCTACATCCGCTTTATGATCAGCTGGTCCGCATTTTTAGGGAGAACATTGCTCCTAGTGGTGGCAACAATGATGCCATTCGCACCTCTCTGGTTGATCTCCTTGCTTTTGCTCATGAGTGTGCCACGTCGTCTGACCCTGCTGAGGACTTTACCCTTGATGTGATGGATTTCATCTTCTATGAGATCAAGGATGCTATTATTCAGAGGAACACTGTGCCATTTGCTCCTTTCATCATGCTTCTCATTAAGCATGTCCTTGGAGACTATGATATTCATGATGACTGTGTGGAGCACAAGGTCAAGAAGATGTATATCAAGAGAAAGGCGAAATCTACTCCTTCAGCTGCTTATCCTGACACTTTCATGGCTGATGCGAGGACTAGTGCTACTGCTCGCGAACAGAGGGCTGCTGCATCTGTTGTGTCTAGGGAGGTGAGGAAGCTCAGTTGGTTTGAGCGGAATGTTCTGTGCATGAAGGTTGAGATCCACCGTGAGAACTACCAGGCCTATGTCGAGAGGAAGAGCATCCAGGACACTCAGCAGCTTATCCTTCACCGTCTCAGTGGTGCTCAGACCGCCGATCCCACTCCTACTGCTCCTGTGGCCTATAATGCTTGGAACACCGATCGCTACAACTGGGTGGATATGCAGAAGCATCTCTTTGATGCTCCAGATGCTCCCGCAGGAGGTGCTCGTGCAGAGGCTGAGGAGGACTTTGAGGCTGAGGAGGACTTTGTTGATGAGGATGAAGATGCTGGAGATGACGAGGGTGATGGCGGAGATTATGATGATGAGGACTTCGATGACGTGGACGAGTGATTTCTCGGGACGTGTAGCATCGCTCTTCTCCCTTTTTGGTGTCTTGATGCCAAAGGGGGAGAAGTAGTTCTATTAGGAATTTGTCGGGATTTGCATGGGTGGAAACACAAGCTTGCGCGCTTATCATTCTTTGGCGCTTGTGTTTCTTCTTATTTCGTTTGTCTTAAGTCGAACTTTGTGTGTGGTTGAACTTCGTGTCATTTATATGCTACCATGTGGTGTATGAGACTATGTCATATGTTCTTAATATGCTATGTGGATCATTATGTGTTGTTCACTTATTTTTATCAGCTCATGGTTATTGGTGAAATGGCTATGGAATTATTGCCCGGCATATCATATTATCATATTCGGGATTCCATAATCCATATTATTTGAGTTATCTATGCAATGGTATGTCTCTTCTAAACTCATTGGTGAAGTTGCACACGTCTAGGGGGAGCTGTGTATTTTGATCAATTATTCGTTGTGTGAATTATTCGACCTTTCTTGCAAATCCTAGTGTTGTCATCTAACACCAAAAAGGGGGAGATTGAAAGTGCAAACTTTGTTTCCCTCAGATTTTGTGTGTTAGATAACAACATTAGTGATACTAATTGTGTGCTAAGATTTGCAGGATTATCTTTTGCAGAAATGCCAGGCCGGATTATCCGGCCAGGGATGGCCGGATAATCCGCCCCCTCTGGGGTGGCCGAAAAACGGCTAAGGACTTATCGCGGCGTCACCCAGATAGGGGGGCCGGATATTCCGGCCAAGGGCCAGATAATCCGGCCAGCCGGATATTCCGCCCCAGCTTTGGCCGGATAATCCGCCCTCCCCCGGGGGTGGCTGAAATTCTGCTAAGGACCTGGCGCGGCGTCACCCAGGTAGGGGGGGCGGATATTCCGGCCAGGGGCCGGATTATCCGGCCAGCCGGATTATCCGGCCCAACTTTGGCCGGATTATCCGCCCCTCCAAGTCAGCAACGGCTACATTTTGGGAGGGGCTATAAATACCCCTCCCCTTCTTCAACCTCAAGCTGCTCGAGCTGTGAAGAAAAGACCCCATTTTGGAGCCACCAAATTAGCAAGATCTCCTCCCTCAACCCACCAAAGTCGTTGATCTTTGGAGAATCGAAGGAGAAGGCCTTGATCTACATCCTCACCGAAGCGATTTGATTTCCCCTCTCATTTGCTAGAGGGCCCTTTGGTCTTGGGTTCCCTTGTGTCCCTTGACCTTGTTTGTGTGATTGAAATCTTGATACTTGTTGATTGAGATCTTTGTGGTGCTTGGGAACCTCCAATTCAGTTGTGGAGTGGTGCCCCAAGTTTTGTAAAGGCCGGTTCCGCCTTGAGGAATCCCTTAGTGGAAAGTGAGCTAGGCCTTTGTGGTGGAAGCTTGCACCGGAGAATAGGGTGAGCCTTTGTGGCGTTGGTTAGGCCTTTGTGGCAACCACACCCCTCCAACGTAGACGTACTTCCCCTAAAAAGGAAGGAACTACGGGAATTACATCCGTGTCTCCGTGTGCTCCACTCTCGGTTACCTCTATCCTTTATTGCCTTTACTACTTGTATCTTGCTTAGCTTGCTCGTTGACATATAGGTAAATTCACCTTAGTTGCATATCTAGAGAATTTACCTTTTGTGTCAAGCCTAAATTGAAAAAGAATTAAACTTTGAGTAGCACCTATTCACCCCCCCCCCTCTAGGTGCCCATACGATCCGTTCAGACGCATCTCAAAATAAAAAGCTATACCAATGGTAAATAAAAGAGATGCCGAGGTGTTCATTGTCTGTTTGTCCTATCATTTTGATGTGGGCTTGTTCCATGTCATCGGGCAAGGAGGTACCCGATTGGCGGTTCTCGATAATACATGTATACTTACAATGACAAGAGCTTGCTTGGGACTCTAAGTCGAGTAGCATGAGGTTTGCGTATTTGTACTTCATGGGACACGAGGTTTTCAACTTATGATTTGTCAAGCATATGCTCATAAACATTCTTGCATTTACTTTAACCATTCAAGATGCCTATGATGGGGGCAATGAGAGCTCAAAGCTAGTAAGTACTATAATTTTTGAAGGTTTATAAAACTTGCAATCTCTGCTTCCCTCTACGAAGGGCCTTTCTTTTACTTTTATGTTGAGTCTCCACCTTCTACCTTTATGCATCGTCTAAGAGAGCATAGTTGCCATTCCGAGTTTAATGTGCATTGTCCCAAAGTTATCATTGATTGATTCATGACTATGGTTTCACTTGTTCTTAAATTATTTGTATCTAGTCGTCCTTTTAAACTTGAAGGTGTTCTATGCATTTATGTTTTGTTATTCCATGAAGGACAAGCTGAAAACCATTTGCTATATTTTTCCTTATGATTTGAACACAAGTTTCACTTTCATTGTTTCATTATTCATGATCTTTGGTTTGTGTTTCTTTTCATGTTATAACATGGTTGCTAAGTTCTATTGTCAAGATTATGTCTTTTATGCCCATGTTTTAAGTTCTTTTGATCCCAGCACTCAATGCTTACATAGATGATCAAGATTGTGATGGTGCATGTCACCTCAAAAATTATTCTTTTGTTATCACTTACCTACTCGAGGACGAGCAGGAGTTAAGCTTGGGGATGCTTGATACGTCTCAAACGTATCTATAATTTTTGATGCTCCATGCTTGTTTATACACCATTTGCTTTGTGTTTTGTTACACTTCGTGGCATTTTTATGCATTTTCCGGAACTAACCTATTAACAAGATGCCACAGTGCCAGTTCCCTGTTTTCTGCTGTTTTTGTGTTTCAGAAAAGTTACACAGGAAATATTCTCGGAATTGGACGAAACAAAAGCCGAACCTCCTATTTTTACCGAAGTTTCGCGAAGACCGAAGATTAGACGGAGGGGAGCCAGAGGCTGGCCACACCACAGGGGGGCTGGGTCGCGCCCACCCATGGTGAGGCCGCCTGGTCCACCTCCTGACAACGCCCCTTCGCCTATAAAGACCCCTCGACAGGAAAAACCTAAGGGACGGATCGCTTTTCCCAGAAACATACTGCAAGCCGCCGCCGTAGTCGAATCGAGATCGGGGGGATCCAAGAGCTCTTTCCGGTACCCTGCCGGAGGCCTTCTCCACCATCATGGTCGCCTCCGAAGTGATGTGTGAGTAGTCTACCTTGGACTACGGGTCCATAGCAGTAGCTAGATGGTTGTCTTCTCCACCATGTGCTTCATGTTTTGATCTTGTGAGCTGCCCTACATGATCAAGATCATCTTTATGTAATCATACATGTTGTGTTTGTTGGGATCCAATGAGTATTGGTACTATGTCAAGTTGATGTGCTGAATTATATCTTATGTTATCTCTATGTTGTTTATGATCTTGCATGCTTTCCGTTGCTAGTAGCTATCTTGGCCGAGTAGATGCTAGTGACTCCAAGAGGGAGTATTTATGCTCGATAGTTGGGTTTATGCCTCTATTTAATCTGGGGGAGTGACAGATACCTCTAAGGTTGTAGATGTGTTGTCGCCACTAGGGAGAAAACAACATTCTTGTGTCCAAGGACATTTGCTTTGTTTACATTACGCACTTTGCTTAATGCAATTATCTGTTGTTCACAACTTAATACTCAAGGGGTCCTCGGACGATTCCCCGCGAGTGGATTTTTAGTCATAGATGCAGTTAGATGGCGGTCTATGTATTTTGTCGTAATGCCCAGAGTAAGCCTCATAGTGATCCTCGTGAAGTAAGTACGTTATCTTTACTCTATCAATTGCCCAACTATAATTTGTTTACCCAGCATGCTTTATTTATCTTATGGAGAGACACCACTAGTGAACTGTGGACCCCGGTCCAATTTCCTTTACATTGTTACACCATTTTACGATTACTCGCTCTGTTTACTTTTACTTGCATACTATTATCCTTTTACCAATCGATACACTCAATCTTTTGTTTACAGCAAACTGGTGAGATTGACAACCTCATCGTAAGTTGAGAGCAAAGTACTTATTTGTGTTGTGCAGGTTTCACGTTGTTGCTGGGGGAAGACACGCCGACAACAAGTTTTCTGGCGCCATTGTCCGGAGTGTCACGAAGCTAGCAAGCATCACCTTCTGAAGTTTGGCTTTCTCCTACTGGTCCGATTAAACCTTTATTTCACAACTGAGGAAAGACTTGCTACTGTGCTTATCATACCTTCCTCTTTGGGTTCCCAACAGGCTATACTTACAAGCCATTAGTAACTTATTTTTATTATGCTCCAATCTCAATTAGTGTATATTTCCCAATTTTACACAGAACAATTAACCAAATATTAAATGTACATAATAGATTAATGTTAGCATTATGTTAGTATAATAGACAATCAAAAGTACACTTATCATGTGCTAAACAAATGTATATTTAACAAAAAAAATCTTGGATATCTATTTTATAGATATTAGCTAAAAATTATAATATCATATCACTCCTTCCTTTTGCATTTGCATTATTGTTAAATACTTAATATTTGATATATAGATATATAATGATACATTCTAAATATCTTGTGAGAAATTTTAGTGTACCATCAACGTAATCATCTATCGCCCACCCCACCTCACTTATACATGTTCCATTATTTTATAAAATGAAAATGAAGCAGTAAGGGTCTTCCCTGTTTTGGCATAAATAAATATGCAGAAGCTTTTTGAGTATAAAGTGAACCATTAGTTTGTCTCTCTATAGCTGTTTTCGTGGTCAAAATTGTGTCAAAACTTACTATTTATTCACATATAACTTCACAAGGAATGCACCACATGTACTTGATATTAAAATATCATCACTTATACAAATCACCAACTATCGTAAAATATTATTGATGGGGTAAAATTTTGAACTTGTCCATAGCCCCCTTTTAAGATTTAATTATACTCCCTTCATTAGCTTTTCTCATGCGCTTTTTAGCACCGTATTCATGCCCCATGATGAATCAAATCTTGATTCTGAAACACTACATACAAAATATGAATAATAAAATAAACAAAATGCAGCATTATAAAGCAATTGTAGTGTTATCTAAGTTCCTAATTTGTTTGGCCATTATATGGACCAACGGCAGTTGAACTCACCTCGTCCTTGGATCCTTCCTCGTGTACTGATGACGTATCCTGCTAGTGGAGGTTCCTCCGAGTGTCGACGTTGTTCCAGTTGACTAGAGATTGGAGAATCAAAAAATCAGTCTAAGCGGCTAGGTCGCAACATTGCCAATCACGGGGATCAACGATCAGCCTAGAAGGGAGATGATGGAAAGAAATACGAAAGTGTTGGATGGCTGCTCACGGGCGACGGCTCGAGTTCAAGGCCTCCATATGATAAAGCCGACACAATATGTAGGGCTTTTACTGGATCTGCATCTAGGGCCTGAATCTGTATAAATTTTGCGTGCTTTGAGGTTGTTAGTCTATCGGATTGTGATTACAAGCCCTTACACCTACAAATCTATAGCGGGGGATCAAAACCCCAACAATTATGGATTCTACAAGTTTCTCTTGATTTTTTGGTAGATGTGTACCTAATTTCTCATGTTAGTTTCAAATAAAAGGTCATTCATAATAGTAATATTAAAAATTAAGTTACCGTAGATTTTTGGACAACCAATAGGTCATCCATTTAAGAGACACTAAGAACATAGAAAAAATCGCCACCGTCGATAAGGTTGTATGTTCTAAACATAGACAGTATGTGGAGTGGACTTGTTCTTACACATGAGCCGAGCTTTTTTATGATATACAATAGTTTGTTACATAACACATAATAGTAAAATAATTTCGAGAATACTCTCCTACCCCCGAAACCTGAGGTCGGTCGCCATATTTTCTTTGTCTATGCGTTGGCTCTGCTTATTCCCACCTTGTCTGCCCATAAGAAGAACATCGACAACAAACAAAACAGAAAGTGCCGATTCATCAAGAGTTGGATAAGTGTGCCATGTATTTGCAACGGAAAAAGAAGATTATGGATGATCGGCTCATCACAGACACAATGTATCCAATTTAAAAAACATCTCTCTCCAACAAGCTGCTAATATTGTTGCGCGTTGCCGCTTGGACGGTGCTGGGAGGCCAATGTTCCATGGTGCCTCTACAGCCTGGTCTTTGTGGTGCAGCGCCTTGACCGGGAAGCCAAGGAGGCATGACGCAGATGACGACGCGTTCGTGCACCGGTACGGGTGCTAATTGTAGAGCATTGGGCCGTTGTAATCTTGTGCTAGTGTATGCCTTGCGGCGGGAAGCAAATAAGGCATATAATAAAGCCAATAGAGGACTCCACATTCAGGTATGTACCTGTATAAATCTTCCATTATAACAAATATATAGATGGCGTGCCTGCCCACACGCCAGTAGTAACAAATATATCTGTGATGTGCATGCCCACATGTCATTAGTAACATGTATACTGGTGGCGTGCCACAAACTACCACGTCATATCCCTACCAGGCAAAAGATACCAAGTTCCAGCAAAGAAAATTGGCATGACCTTTTCTAAATATTAGACATATTGAGTGCTAGAAATTTGATGAAATAAAAATTAATCTACTATCATCAAAATGTTGACACTCATTTTGAAGACATGTAAAAACTTCGGGTTAGACTACACAATAAAATGTACACTACACTACACATTTGATTTTCTACACTTCACACCGCATTTCATTTTCGACACTACACATTTCGTCAGCTAACTAAATTAACTATCAAATTAGTAGCACACCTTGGCTCCCAATCATCCAAATCCACTACCACGGGAATTAGCAAATTTTGTTAAACCTAAATCAACTAAATCCAAAATCCAACCCTTTAGAAATTTTACTAAATTAGTCCACTAAACTCCAAATCATCTAAATCTAATCAACTAAGTATACTAGCAATCAAGCACTTTTGGATGAATCGGAGCTTGTCGCTGGTGGGGCGTGGGGGGGGGGGGAGGGGTAGAGGGCGGTACGTCCAAGGGAAGAGGCGGGGACTGCAAAGGAAGGGAATGAGCGGGGGCTTGGGGTGCCTAGTGTGGAGAAGACACTAATGTCACCAGAGCAAATGGGACGGGATTTATATGGTTTGTGGTGACCCCACATATTGGTGGCGTGGCACTTAAACTAGTGGTGAGGTCCTAATGAGCCACAACGCTACTGGTATAGGTTGGGTCAAGGCAGTTGGGCCAACACACTCGTGGTGTGTCCATTCAGTGCCACATCATTGGTAATTACCAAGTAGTGACATGTGATTTTTTGACATGCCACCAATATTCAGTGCCCTATAAGGATATCTCTACTAGAGCTGCGATTTCTCCCTCCATATATATTAAAAATAAGACCTACAGCCAATAATAAAAGTTGTATTATTTATATTTCTATGTTCATAATTATATGTTTATATTTCATGCTATAACTGTATTTGGTTTTGAATATAAGGTTTGGAGAAAAACCTAATTGCATAGGTAGAATAATAAAGAAAAAAGAGTTCTTTTCCCTCATCCTGTCTTTAAGATTAGTTCACCTATTATTTGATAGTCTCATTTTCAAAACATGTGTATAAAGTTACTATTCAATCACTGTTAATTTGAATTTGCATATGTGGTGCGCTTCAACCTCTTGTATTTGCACTAACGGAGTATTGGCTTTGGCGCACATTTGTATCTTCCCGCGCGGCCGCAACGTGGCCATTTACTGTTGGCATGTATTACAGATGTAATTGGTACAACACGAGGATATGGCGAGGATGCGAGCATGCTATGTCATTTCTTTGTTTTTTCCTAAGAAAAAGCCAAATGTGGTGGTGCGGGAGCGACAGCCGCTCGATGCGTTCCGGGCGTTCGGTCGCACATATGGGCACATGCAAGCCCCATCCCACCACGACACGACACCACACACAGACCGCCCTTCAACTCCAAAATTAGAGAATATTAATTTTTATAAAAAAACCCACAGGACCACCCTCTAAGTGTTGAAAAACACTGATCGCATATTTTAGGTCATTCGACGGTGTTTTTGACCAGCTGGGCCCACTGACAGGCTGACGTGGCAAATGAATAAGGCGTGGAGGAGGAATATGTTATATTGGTTTTGTACTTTGGGCTATTATGTAAAACTCCATGAGACCCACACGGTCAGTGATACGTTGCAAACGTATCTATAATTTTTGATGCTCCATGCTTGTTTTACACCAATTGCTATATGTTTTGTCTACACTTTGTGGCACTTTTATGATTTATTTGGACTAACCTACTAATATTTGCAAAAGTGCACAATGTCCTTGTTTTACACTTTGATGTGTAGGAATTACCAAGAATACAAGTGGAAACCTTGTTGGAGTCAAATTGAGACTTTCCAGAAATCTATGCCAGAACTCTTTTCGAAGATGGTCATGTTACGGGTCGAAGACAGCATCAAACGGAAAACTCTTCAACTACAAAATTGTAGGGAATTTTACGGCAAACGTTATGGACATAAAATTCACCTGATTCCGAGTACGGACGGCCGAGTTAGGCCCAATCTAGTGCGGCCCAAAATGGGGAGACGAAAATCCGAGAAGCTATATAAGGGGAGGAAACCTAACTCATGGGAGACACCTCCATCCACGAATTTGCAGCCATCGGAGCCACGTTTTCGCCTCCCCCATGGATCTCATCTCCATGGGGGAGGGCTCCCATGAAGCCATGAAGGAAGGGGGCCAAGGGGCGGCGCTCCCCCAAGATGCCCGCGGCGGGGGAGTCCCCCGCGTCGCCGCCGCCGCGCCGCTCGCGCCCCTCGCTGCTCATCTCTGCCATCTTCACCGCTATCTCCATCACCAACTCATCCTATTATGCAGTGGTTCATCCTCCCACACACCTCTGTACCGTCCTATGTAAACATGGTGTTTGATGCTATAATATTTATCCTATGATCTATGTCATGTTTGCATAGTTTATTTGTTCTTAGATTGATTTGTTGAATGTTTTTGGTTCATTAGAGTTGTATGTTGATATGGTACTATCCTTTGGTATCCATTATATTTATGCGCACATGGATTAAACATCTTAGGGTTAGTAGTATGTGCAAAAGGAAGGGGGTAGTTCTGCCGGAGTGACAGAAACCTGAGGACGCGAACCGGAACATTGCACGTATGGGAGTAAGAGGACCATTAACTTAAGGCTATGGTTGGGGAAACCTTAATGCATTGTTAGTATTTGCGGATGCTTGCTAACAATCCAATCATATAGTACTTGTATTTCCAAGTAGTGAAGTGCTTGTATATTTAGTCTCTCCCACATAGAAAACTGCATCGAAGACAATGAACCCGATTTATTCACTAATTGAACTTAGACAAAGCCACCACTATTACCACCACTTTTCCACACTCGTGGTACTGTTAGTTTATGGTTACTTAGTATATTTTATTGCTGCAGTACTAACAATTACTTTCTTGTATTTATAATCTTGCAACGCTATCTCTCATACCCATATTGTTGCTCTAGTTTTATTTCCTAGATGATGCAAATGTTTAGTGTACGTAGAGTTGTATCAGCGGTTGATAGAACTTGAGAGAACATTTATCCTACCTTTAGCTCCTCGTTGGGTTCGACACTCTTACTTATCGAAAAGGCTACACATGATCCCCTATACTTGTGGGATATCAGTCAGCCCTTCTTCTTCCTCCTAAATCCACTCAACGGGAGCTCGCCTGCGCCGCCCGCTCGACCTCGTCGGCGCCGCCCACCCCGAGCTCGCAAACGCCGCCCGTCCCGACCTCTCCTACATCGCTGGATCCGGCGTACTGATACGTCTCAAATGTATCTATAATTTTTGATGCTCCATGCTTGTTCTTACACTATTTGCTTAGTGTTTTGTTACACTTCGTGGCGTTTTTATGCATTTTCCGGAACTAACCTATTAACAAGATGCCATAGTGCAAGTTCCCTGTTTTCTGCTGTTTTTATGTTTCAGAAAAGTTAGACAGGAAATATTCTTGGAATTGGATGAAACAAAAGCCAAACCTCCTAATATTTACCGAAGCTTCCAGAAGACCGAAGAGGAGACGGAGGGGGACCACGGGCCGGCCACACCATAGGGCGGCGTGGCCAGCCCCTGGCCCGCGCCCCCTATGGGTGAGGCCGCCTTGGTCCACTCCTGACGCTGCCCCTTTGCCTATAAAGACCCCCCGACGGGAAAAACCTAAAGACCCGATCAATTTTATAGAAACACATCGCGATCCGCCACCGTCATCGACCCAAGATCGGGAGGGTCCAGAAGCTCTTCCCGGCACCCTGCCGGAGAGGGGAATCGCCACCGGAGGTCTTCTTCATCGCCATGCTTGCCTCCGGCACGATGAGTGAGCAGTCTACCTTGGACCATAACAGTAGCTAGATGGTTGTCTTCTCCACCATATGCTTCATGTTTAGATCTCGTGAGCTGCCTTACATGATCGGGATTATCTTTATGTAATTCTACATGTTGTGTTTGTTGGGATCCGATGAATATTGGTGTTATGTTAAGTTGATGTTCTGAATTTTATCTTATGTTATCTCTATGTCATTTATGATCTTGCATGCTCTCCGTTGTTAGTAGCTATCTTGGCCAAGTAGATACTAGTGACTCCAAGAGGGGGTATTTATGCTCGATAGTTGGGTTCATGCCTCTATTTAATCTGGGGGAGTGACAGAAACCTATAAGGTTGTAGATGTGCTGTTGCCACTAAGGAGAAAACAACATTCTTGTGTCCAAGGACATTTGTTTTGTTTACATTATACACTTTGCTTAATGCAGTTATCTGTTGTTCGCAACTTAATACTCGAGGGGTGTTCGGACGATATCCCCACGAGTGGATTATTAGTCATAGATGCAGTTGGATGGCGGTCTATGTATTTTGTTGTAATACCCAGAGTAAATCTCATAGTGATCCTCGTGACATATGCACATTACCTTTATTCTATCAATTGCCCAACTGTAATTTGTTTACCCAGCATATCATTATTTATCTTATGGAGAGACACCAATAGTAACTGTGGACCCTGGTCCAATTTCCTTTATATTGCTATTATTGTTTACTTTTACTCGCACTGTTTACTTTCTCGTATACTACTATTGCTTTCCGCTCGATACGCTCAATCCTTTGTTTACAGCAAACCGATGAGATTGACAATCTCATCGTAAGTTGAGAGCAAAGTTCTTGGTTGTTTTGTGTACAGGTTCCATGTTGCTGTTGGTGCAAAGCAAAGCCTTGGACGAGGCGCCTTATAAATTGTCCGGAGCTGTCGCGAAGCTAGCAGGCATCACCTTCTGAAGTTTGACTTTTTCCTACTGGTTCGATAAACCTCGGTTTCTTATTGAGGGAAAACTTGCTACTGTGCTCATCATACCTTCCTCTTAGGGTTCCCAAATGGGTGGTTATCTGCCCGCATCACGTACTTCCACCGCCTGCCCAAGCTCTCGCGTGTGCCGCCCGCCCCAAGCTCTCGTGTGCGCCGCCCGCTCGAGCTCAGCTGTGCCGCCCGCCCGAGCTCGCGAGCGCTAGCCCCTCGCTGGCCTAGGCGGAGCTCGCCTGCCCTGCGCCGCAGCTCGCCTCTGCCCTCTCCGCCTGATCGGCTTGGCCGAAGCTGGCCAGGTCATGGGTCAACGCCTAGTGAAAAAGAAAAGAAACAAATGAATAAATAAAGTAAAAAATGGAGAGGAATTAAAAAAATAAAATGAACACAGGGTATGAAGAAAGAATATATGAAAGTGTTTTTCGCAAAAATACAACAAAACATTATGGCACATTAGCCTGTCAGCTGGCTAAAATATGCGATCAGTGTTCTTTGCTACAGCAAGAGGGTGAACTGGTGGTCCCCAAAAAGGAAAGTTTTTTACTCCCTCTAATCCTTATTACTCTTCCCTAATATAGATGTATCTAGATATATTTTAGTGGTAGATACATTCATATTAACGAAGAGTAATATGAGTCGGAGGAAGTATAATTTTTTTGTAAAGTAGTAGGTTTTTAAAACCCTAGCCCTAAATCTAGTTGATTTTTGCAATTTTCTCTCAAAACCCTCCCCTTTTCACCTCCGGAAGCATGCCCCTCCTGCTCCGACGCCTCGCCGACGCCGTCTCGGCGCCCCTCCGCCGCTCCCTCTGCACGGCGGCCTCGCGCCCTCCCTGGGCCATGGTCTACAGCAGGGCGGCGCTGGACGCGTCAGCGGCGCCGTCGCGGGGCGCGCGCGCGTCCTTGGACCTCGACGCGGCCCCGTACGTCTCCTACATCTCCGTCCCCGCCCACCTCGCCGACGGCATGGACTTCGCCGCCGCAAGCGTCCGGGCCACGAGCTCCGACGGCCTCCTCCTCCTCGACCTGGCCGAGACCCGCCACCTCCCTCCCGGCCCTCCGGGCGGCCGTGAGTCCTTGGACAGAAAGATGCTGCTCGAATTGAGCGCGGCTGGCGCTGCCTCCCATCCGGACGTCGCGCGCTTCGTTTGCAACCCTCTCAGCGGCCATCTCTTCCGCCTCCCAGTCCCGGACACGGATGTCGCCGAGACGAGTACGGCCTTCGGCTTGCTCACCCAGTCCGACGGCCCCCACGGCGCGCCTGATCGATTCGCGGTCGCTCAACTCAGCTGCCGGGCAGGGGAGAACCGCAAATTCGTGCGCCGGTTTCTGTCCGATACAGGGGAGTGGGACGAGCGGCAGCTGTTCGTTCCGTCCACCGTACCTGCTTGGCCGGGAATGCAGACAGACACCAACCATCATGTTCTGTCGCTTGGCGACCGGCTGTGGTGGGTCGACCTCGCCTGGGGCGCTTTCTCCGTCAACCCGTTCAGCGACCAGCCAGAGCATCGCTTCGTCGAGCTGCCGCAGGGCAGCGTGCTGTCGGATTTTGACATAACAGAGAATCTGATGCTGGGCAAGCGCCGGCTCATCGGTGTCAGCGAGGGCAAGCTGCGCTATATCGAAGTATCAACTGAAAAGGAGCCGTTCGTGATCAGATCGTTTTCGTTCGACGACGACAGATGCTGCTGGGAGCTTACACGCAAGAAAACAGTTTACCTAGTCTTGGCCAACAAATGCAAACCACTGGAAAAGGACATGCCCTGGATTGTTGCCATAGATCCATTCGACGCCAACATTGTGTATTACCAGTATAGTCACGCGATAATTGCAATGAACATGGCCAAGGGGGAGGTGACGGGGGAGATACCTTTTCCAGAGAACATCACAGGACTAAGCCCTTACAACACTGCGTTCTTTCTGCCGTGCGTGCTCCCAACATGGCTTGAATCAAACCATATCCCTGCTGCAGGTATACATATACTTATCTAAGTTGCTTGTTCCATACATTGGTTATTGCAGCTCTGAAATTCGTTTTACTGTAACTGTTCGACTGCATTAGGTTCTAGTTTAGCTTATCTTTCAAATCATGTGCTCCAGTGCTTGGAACCTTGTCGCAGCATTGATTGGTTTGTTAATACATACAAATTTATCTGTTTGGAAGTTTCTGAAGGGAGTAACTTGGCCGCTGATATCTTATCTTAAATATTGTGTAGAGTTAATCATTGCACATAGGCTCATACATTTCAGAACTACATAGGCCATTATTAGCAGTGATTCTTTTCGGAAAACAGGAGGATGAATTTGGTATTGCTAGATAACTGGTGTATTTTGATTGCATGGGACATCGGATTATCATGTAGAGTGAAAATATATTTTATTCTCTATTTAATGTCAGCATATATCATGCAATTGTTATGTTAAATGCTTAAGCCGTGTTTTCCAATTCAGTGATTGTTGTAACCAAGAAACACGTATAGCTCGCTGTTCTGTGCTATTTATGTTCTAAGTTCGTCTATCTATGGATATAACTGAAGGTACACTTTCAAGAAAGAACACCAATTGCACAAGGAAGACTTTGGCAGACATGTTGGTTCGTGTAGACAAAGACCAGAAGTGAAGCACACCAGCTAACTTATCTTTTGGTACTTTCTCTTAAATCATTTTTTTCTTCTTTGGATACCTAATATTTAGTCATATTTGTTTATTTTTCGTGATCATGATTCTGCATTTCTCCTGCCCTGCCCGTGCAATGTCTACTTGCAGAGACAAATAGTTTGGCCATGTTTCGGTGTTACTATGTTGAAGTGGTTGATATACTCCAATACTATTTTTATCCTTAATTCCAACTCGTTTTGTAGAGTCATATCCAGTTTCATTTGGCTATGACAATACGATGTTGTTTTAGGTCCTCGATTGTATATTCAAACTGGGGGTTTGTAGCAGATTGCAACATAGAATGGTTCCTTTTCTTCAAGCATGTGTATTTTAAGGGAACAAAGGACGCTGTTTGAATATGTTCCTTACACATTACCTCCAGTGCTTAACTTCTTGCCACCATTTACCTTGTGTGAATTTAAACATGAACAAAGACTAAAGGATGTCCTTCCTTTTCACCACCATAGGTTTCTTGTCTTCCACTAGTAAGTATCCTGAAATAGTTGTCCCGAATCAGAGCTGAACAGAAGCATCTTGCATGCTCTTTCTTATCAAGTTACCATGCTATAAATTTACTTCCCACCAAAATTGGATGTTTTATCCAACTATGTCACCAAAGCATCTGGAAGGCTGTTGATGTCCTGTTTACCCCTTTTCCTTGCAGATTTCTTAAATTTGACTGGCAGCAAAGTTGATGTTTTTTGTGTGGAATGGAGCAACGTTGATGGTGGCACCTGAAGGTGAAGGACATTTTGACAATTTTGGGCTTGCTTATTTGTTTATACAGTTCTCCTTGAAATATGGGTGTTCTTATATATTTTGGGGCTACATATCACAGAAGTTTGGATGTTATTCTTGAGAAATGCAATGTTATTACAAGAAATTATGCTTCTTATGTGTAAAATGTTAATGCACTTGTGTGTTAATCTTAAGTCCACTCTGCTCATCATGAAAATCAGGATATGTTTAATTGGATTAAGCTGACGTGTATTGTATTTCTATGCTGATTATAAGAAGTGGGTGCACTCTCTTAATGTTATTAGATGACTCTGCATACCAGAAAACAAACTGTTCTGGGCCTAAATGTTAGTTTGGTATATATATGGGTTGTAGAAAACACCAGTTCACGACCACCATTTATGTTACAACTTAACTCTGGAATCGGAGTTCGTTCTTTAAAAAGATGGAATGCCCATGTCCTCTGGATGGAGAGCCTCACAGCTGGTGTTAACCCAGCAACATGTCTTGCTTTCGTTGGCAATGCCCAGATGATATACACCCTCCGACCCATATTACCTTTCGCAATGTATCTTGCACTAAAATATGTCTAGATACATTCATACTAGCGATAAGTAATATGGGTCGGAGGGAGTAGTTTAATCTATGGCTTGGATAAGCAAGATAAGCTACATAACCATACACACCCAATGTCAGTCCATTTGGCAGAGTGAAAAATCCAGTACTCAAATTGTGGTTGAATAGTGTTGAGTTGCACATGGCGGCGAGGATATGATGATGTCTTATATTTTGTTCTGGATTGTATATTTAAACTGTGGCAGATTAGATTGTAGAATATGCTACTCAATCATGAATATAACATGCTTAAATCCGTTCTTGACTTGTACGGTCTTCAGTGCTTGTTACATGAGTATTTTCTGAACTACTCAACCACCCGGCCTGATTTGTTTCATACCCCAGGCATAAAAGCAGGAAAAGGTTAAAAGATGCTCTGCCTTTTCACCTTCATCTTTATTGTTTCACTAGTCACTATCCTGAAATGTTATCACCAAATCAAGACTGAACTGAATTATGTTGCTTGTTAGTATTTCTTTGGCAAGTAACCTTTGGTGTTAATTTCTGCTTTGTCTGAGATTTACAAAACAGACATACAAATATACAATGTTGGATTGATGTCCAGCTAGCATATGAGCATATCACTCTGATAGAATGATCTGGTATTTCTGTTTACTCTTTACTCTGTTTCCTTGCATGTTCTTTAAAAGTTAACTGACACTAAGTTGGTGGTGTCACTGAAAGACATGAACTCTCATTTTGGAGGAAATCTGAGACAAATTTGTGCTTGTTCCAGTTGCTGATGCGCTCCCTCCCTGAACCTTGTTTTTGGCAAGATACATGGATGTTTGTATGCATGTTGTGACTTTTAAGGGCACACCGTTGAATCAGAGAGTGCATTCCATCAGCAATTTAGACAGAACAGTCCAGGAGACTAAAGTAAGATATGATGCTTATCTTCTCTGCTGTTTGCACTTCTCGTCGGTTTCACTTAGCTCATTGTTTTGGGGCATAGGTTACGTGCTCTCCGTAACTAGATTACATTGATAAGACCTCAAAATGCTCTCTCCAGTGGAACATGGGAGATTTTTCAGACGCCTATGGGAAACAATCTGTTCATTCCCCTGAATGTTAATGTGGTTACTATTTATCTGGCTCTAGGACATATTATGATCTACTCCCTCTGTTTTTAAATATAAGATGTTTTAGGTTTGTGAAGCAAATGTATCTAGACACCTTTTAGTGTGTATATTCGAGTGAACCTACACACTAAAAGTTGTCTAAAAACATTTGTTTCACAAACCTAAAACGTCTTATATTTAACAAGGGGGAGTATACGAAAGCAGAATATATGAGCGGTACAGGATAGTCCGGACCGACCCACGTGGAAATATTGCTTTCCAATTTCCTTTCTTCGGTTAGGGCATCTCTAATGGAATGACCCTATTGTCTGAAATGGTTTGTTTGAAACCGGCGTAAGTCTATGGTGCCCTACAATTCAGCGTAAGTTCATGGTGCTCTTAAGTTATAGTTATTTTTTTCTTTGCTGAGTGATATATTTACTAAAAACAAACTTAGATGATTGTGCTGATTTAAGAAGCTCACTTGCATGTCCATCTATGAAAAAAATACATAAAATAGCATACACATGATTATTTCTTAATTTCGCTTTGTGACACTTTAGTGAAACTGTGATCGACTTGGTGTGCAGATTTCTAAATTCTCTATATATTTAATAGGTAACATTATCTGAAATCTCATTTCAGTTATTTGGTGCCCTCATATCTAAATACAGCCATCTGAAATGTATTTATTTCGAATTATGCATATAGTCATTACAATTTGGAAATATTAATCCTATGCATAATTGATTAGATATTATGTTGGTTAATACATTTTGTTTAAATTTTTGCGTAGCACTGGATCCTTATAGTTCTTGCGCCTAAACAGCGAAAGACTTATTATCTGGATTCCTTAAAAATCCAACCAAGATTGGATACTGAGCTTATCAAGTCGGTTCTTGATGTCGTTCTAAACAGGTTTTTGTGCATGGCAGCAAGTGATATGCCAAAGAAGAGACTAGGAGCGAAACACAAGTTCGAGTATGTGACCAATATAGGTTGTGTTCAAAAGCATATGGGTAGTATCCATACTGAATACTACCTCTGCTGGCATATGGATACCTTAATAAGGTTTCAAGACCATATCCGTAGAGCTAGAGACTTTCAGAAATACTCTCTTCACATGGACGATTCAGAGTTTGATTATCATCTAGAATTTGCACGCATCCAGAAGATCTTCGCATCTGTCATCATCAAGAAGGTCATTCCGGATATCGTGCTTTTCTACTTTAGCGAAGGCACACCGTAGACCTCTCATTGAACAAGACGCCTTTCAACCCAGGTAGGCCTCCTTGACCATATATCTGTTGTATCCTTAATAGATGAGAACAAACAAGACTCCATATTCCTTTATTATTGTTATACTTAAATTGATCATGACTTGCTATACTTTTTTGCACTCTTAACTCTATTCCATTCGATATGTACATAGTGATCTTATGACATACATTTCTCAAAGAATGACAACATTGATGAATGATCTATTTCATAGCTACTTTTTTCGTGTCTCTTGTTTCTATTCTAAACAATTTTTTAGTTCTGGGAAGCATGCTCTTTCGTATTCAGTTATGTCATGCTAAATATTATCTCTTAGCTTATTAAGTTAACTACTTGTATTCTTATTGTATATATACTTAAGGAGTTTTATCTATTTTGCTTGCAACAGTGATGTCACATGAAGATGCGGTATATGAATATCTAGGCACGTGAAGATGAGGACCCTAGTTATCTGATATATTTTGCAGAACTACTATGTATGGGTGCCATATTTGTATTACAACAAATTGTAAGCATGAACGTGAGAAATGCAGCCAGTCTAAAATGTATTAATCTAAATTATCCGAGGATTTATATGTATGCCAGCCTGTAATATATTAATATCGAATACGTGACAATTTATGCTCTATGCCGTCCTGAAATATATTATTACAGAATATGTATTATTTTTTGTTTCAAAAATTTGTACTAGCGATGGTCGGTAAATCAGTGAACAGTCATCTGCTACAAGCAGTGATGGATAGTAATTAATGAGCATGTCACTGTGACATAAGATTGTTTTAAAGGTCATGTCACTGGTAGCTTACTTGTGGCAAAACGAACAAATAACTGACCATCAGCGGTTACTTATAATGTGACAGGAACAGAAATAATAGTCCGTCGCTAGTAACCTACAATTGACGGGAATGAAATAATAGCTCGTCGCTGCCAACCTTGAGTTGATGTGAACGTAAGTAAAAGCCCACCATTGCCAACCTAGATCTAACGGGAATGAAAATACAAGTTCGTCGCTAGCAACCTTGATCTGACGGGAATGAAATAGAAGTCTGTCACTAGCAACCTTGATCTAACAGAGCGGGGATAGAAGGGCGGGATTGGCTTGTCAGATCAAGGAGTACCGGTGAAGTCTTGATTTCTAAATTTTGTCGCTGTAGCAGTTACCAAGGACGCCTGACTGGATGTTGATGATAACACCTTACTAGTGACTATATATCGGTGACGAATGTCTCTATCATCAGTATAGCAGAAACCACGCTCATCACTGCTAGGTCTTTTTTGGTGTAGTGAGCTTGGCCTTTTGTTCGCTTTCGTAGGAAATTGTTTGGTTTTGTATACTGCAAAACCCTTCATATTTTTCATATTGGTGGCGTACCTCATTGGAAATGTCATGCCATATATATTTGCACAAAGTTCTTTTGCCTTCAATACATATTCCACTTCCCTAGTGTTACCTTGAACGTTATCAGTAGGTTCTATCTCCCCTCTGATTTCTCTAGCTTCAAGATGTACATTCAGACTATGTTTTGTTGTGTCCTTCATGTTCAGCAACGTGCCTAGTATGCTATTGCACATATTTTTTTTTATCAACGTGCATCACATTGCTACAATGCCAGACGTCGAGATCCTTCCAATAAGAGAAGTCCCAAAATACTTATCTCTTCTTCCAAATAGGCTTTCCTTTCTTCTTCTTGGTAGACTCTTCTATAATTATTTGTTTTTACTTTACTTTTTTCCTTTTCTATTTATTTGTCTTTGACTTTGATGTTTGACCGTGTTTTTTTAGTGGTCGAGCGTTTGAATTTGCCTTTTCCAAGCTTGATTTTCAGGTGTTAAACCTGAGCAAAGATCTGAGTGCCGGTTAATATAGGAGTAGATCCATCTTTCTTAATGGTATTGTAAAATTGTTCGTTCATCTTGCAAAAACAATAAGTCTTTGGCAGAAACCTACGATGTTGCATGTACACCATTTTCATACACTTGCATAAATACTTACTTGATGATTTTTCTAGGCACTCGGCACGCGCATTGGACCCTTTGATAGTTTGCCTATACAAGTTTCCAAAGACCAGATAATCGTTGATCTTATATATTTTATTTACTAATTGGAGGCATCATACGAGCCACCACGTTAATTCTGGTGAAAACATCTAAAACAGCCGTAAGATACAATATCTATGGATAGGATACAAGTTATTTTTTACGGGTGCTAAAATTCCTGGAAGCATACGAGTCAATGGGCCATTCGGGTTTATAAACGGGAAAATATTGCTCAACAAAAGGTTCGTAGAAGTGTTAGAATTAAGAACAAAAAAATGATAGGAAGTTTTTGGAAGAGTGAAAGTTTCCGGGATATAGCCAAACATCTGTTTGTGAAAGAAACAATAAGAGATCACCAACTAGACTTTTTTGCCATTTTGGAAACTGGTAGAGATAACTTTTCTTCGCCTTTCCTCGATAATTTATCAGACGGTCTAGATTTTCGGTGGTACTGTGTACCACCAATTGGGAGATCCGGAGGGATTCTAGTAGGTTTTAATGCGTCTACGATGACCATTCAAGATGTGGTCATTGGAGATAGATGCGTGAAATTTTATGTTACTTCAAAAAGTGATAATTTTAAAAGGGCTTTAGTGGCTGTCTATGGGGCTGCTCAAGATGAACATAAACCTGATTTTTTAGTAGAATTGGTAAGGATTTGCGAGCATGAGAGTCTCCCTTTGCTGGCCGGCGGTGATTTTAATATCATTAGGAGAAAAGAAGAAAATAATAGTGAAAATTTTAACGCTCGTTGGCACTTTATTTTTAATGCCATCATTGAAAGTTTAGATTTGAGAGAACTAGATCTCTCCAGTAGATAGTTTATGTGGGAAAATTGAAAGGAAACTCCAACTTCCAAAAAACTTGATAGGATTTTAGCTAGTGTTGAGTGGGAACAAAAATTCCCCCTAGTTTCAGTAAGGGCTTTGCCTAGATCTGGATCTGATCACACTCCACTTTTACTTGAGTCGGGAGAACAAGCTTTCATTGGTAATAAAAGTACGTTTTCCTTTAAATTGTCCTGGATGAAACTTCAAGGTTTTTATGAATTGTGGCCCAAGAGTGGGCTGCCACTTCAATAGGAAATTCTGCCATGGAAATTTGGCAAAATAAAGTTCATCATCTTAGGCAATTTCTTAGAGGGTGGGCTAGAAATTTAAGTGGCACCTATAAAGTTGAGAAGGAACAGCTTCTATGTACAATAGATACTCTAGACCGTAAAGCGAAAAGAAATTCCTCTAAATGATGATGAACGAAAAACTTTGTGAGATGCAAACGTTGGCATTGCCAAATTAAGGCGTGATGAGGAGTTCAAGTGGGATCAACAAGCGAAGGTTAAGCATATCCAGGAAGGTGGGGACAATACAAAATATTTTCATATAATTGCAAATGACAATCATAGAAGGAAGACGATATTTCAACTAAAGCAAGAGGAAGGCACGATCATACGACAGGAAAATCTGAAGAATTATATATCCCAATATTACAATAATCTGTTTGGCTCATCTACACATAGCAATTGTGAGATGATCGAGTCATTCAATCATGACATAAAGAAAATTTCCACAGAGGAAAATGCAATTCTAACAGCTGCCTTTACTAAGAAAGAAGTGCACGATGCAATTATGTAAATAGAATTAAATAAAGCACCGGGACCATATGGGTTCCCAGCTGAATTCTATCAAAAAAATTGGAAATTATTAAATATGATTTGTTGGAAATGTTCACTAGTTTTCATAAGGGAGAGTTACCGCTTTTTCATTTAAACTTTGGCACAATCATTTTGCTACCCAAAAAAGAAAATGTTGTTCAAATACAACAATATCGACCCATTTGTCTACTTAATGTCAGTTTTAAGGTATTCACAAAGGTGAGTATGAATAGGGTTGTTGCTACTGCTGAAAATATTGTTCATCCCACTCAAACAGCTTTCATGCTAGGTAGGCATATTTTAGAGGCGGTGGTTATTTTACATGAAACAATTCATGAACTTCATAGAAAGAAATTGGATGGAATTTTATTCAAAATTAACTTTGAAAAGGCGTATGATAAGGTTAGCTAGGATTTTTTACAACAATCATTGCGTATGAAAGGTTTGACCCAAAGTGGTGTCAATGGATTAAAAACTTTATAGAGAAAGGGAGTGTGGGAATTAGAGTTAATAACAAAATAGGTCATTACTTTCAAATTAAGAAAGGTCTGCGGCAAGGGGATCTGCTTTCTCCTATTTTATTTAACATTGTAGCAGATATGTTAGCAATTCTAATCGCTAGAGCTAAAGAAGATGGTCAAGTAAGTGGACTAATCCCACATTTAGTGGATGGTGGGGTGTCTATTTTGCAGTATGCCGATGATACCATTATTTTAATGGAACATGACATAGAGAAAGCGTTAAGTATGAAATTAGTCCTATGTATTTTTGAACAACTATCAGGGCTGAAGATCAACTTTCACAAGAGTGAAATTTTTTGCTTCGGCAAGGCTAAGGAAATGGAGAATGATTATAAAATTCTATTTGGTTGCGACATAGGATCGCTCCCATTTAGATACTTGGGGATACCCATACATTTTCACAAATTTAAAAATGGAGAATGGAAACCAGCAGAGGATTATTTCGAGACAAAATTGAGTTGTTGGATTGGCAAGTTGTTGTCATATGGAGATTGAATTGTCTTAATTAATTCAGTTTTAACAAGTCTACCAAAGTTCATGCTATCTTTTCTTGAAATACCAAAAGGGGTTAGGAAGAGATTAGACTTCTATAGATCTTGTTTTTTCTGACAAAGTGATGGTCATAAAAATAAATATAGATTAACCAAGTGGAACATTACATGCAGACCAAGGGATCACCGGGGGGGGGGGGGGGGGGGGGGGGGTTCTTATCACAAGGTTCTTTTGTTGTCAGTAATAGACACAAAACAAGGTTTTGGAAAGATACTTGGCTAGGGGACAAGCCACTATCGGAGGAATACTCATCCCTTTATAATATCACCTATCATAAAAATGTTACCATAGCAAATGTGATTGACACGGTTCCTCTAAACATAGGATTTAGAAGGAATTTACATGGAAACAAATAGGATAGATGGATACACTTATTACATAGGCTAATTGTGGTCCAGTTGACAGATAATGATGATAGTTTCAAATGGAGCTTAACCACGTCAGGTCTGTTTAGTGTTAAGTCAATGTACTTAGACTTGCTCAATGGTCATACAGTATATTTACAAAAAATACATTTGGAAAATTAAGGTGCCATTGAAGATTAAGATTTTCATGTGGTTCCTATATGGCTATATAAGAAGGTGATACTTACTAAAGACAATTTATTAAAATGAAATTGGCATGGTTGTAGTAAATGTTGTTTTTGTGATCAAGATGAGACAATACGACACTTGTTTATTGATTGCCCTTTTACAAAAATCATTTGGCGTATTGCTTATAAAACTTTTCATATTACCCCTCCCACAACTATTGCAAATATGTTTGGGAATTGGTTAAATGGGGTCGCCAAGAAATATAAAGCCCACATTAGAGTGGGTGTGTGCTTTATTATGGGTGTTATGGAATGTGCGAAACGATTTTATTTTAACAAGAAAAGTTTTCCATCATTTTTGCAGGTTATTTCTTTAGCTACGCACTGGATCCATATATGGTCCTATCTCCACCCGGCGAAAGAGCGTATTGCCATGGATATTGGGTGCAACCGTTTGATAACGGTAGCACGGGGTTTTTACAGTCGATGTGGTTGGCATATACTTAGACGATTGAGATTTTGATGCTTTGCCGATACATACTTTTAGTCATTTTTAGGTGGCTCATCCATGTGGAGACATTGTCAGATCCGTGATTACCTGATGTGTAATAAGTTCTGTAAGACTTTGCTGAATAAAGTAATAAAAAGGCTGCATGCATCTATTTGATGCATAGGCTAAGCTATACTTTTTCAAAAAAGTAATGTAAATATTCTATAAAAAAATATGTACGACCCTTATGTCTTCGTGTACGCATGCATCGCCGCCGGCTGTGATGGTCACCTCCATGACTCCATCGCTCCTCCAACGACGACGAGAGTGCAATCTGCTCCAGTCATGCTGCCTTGATCTCTTGCCCAGCTAAGGACACAACCGTCCTCACGCGGCTTGAGAGCCTCTCCTGATTGAGTGATTGGTTCTCGTCTCGGAGCATTGGACTGCCTGTTCTAGCTTCACTCCGATCGATCTGGCATTAATCTAGCTTACTGATGGTAAGCAATGCGCCTCTCCACCCCCTATCTGGGTCCTTCCCATCGTTGTTGATTGATAACATCACAGGCTGACTCCCGTGATGACTGGAGACCGATTTCACCTTTGATGATCTAACTGAAGATATTTGGTACTACTCCGTGAATAGGCTTGCTTGGCTCCCGGTAGCCGACGTGGGCCTGCTTCGATGGTGGACTTCTCTGCCTTGTCCCAAGGCAACTCAACGAGATCTCTGGACAGCCATCATTCTGATCTTTTGGTGTATTTGGAGGTACCGCAATGACATGGTCTTCAACGGGGCACGGCCGGAGGTGGTGGCCATCGAATCGAGTATTAGGGAGGAGTATAGCAGATGGCGTCTAGCTAGGCTTTTTCGTAGTGATTCCTTTGGTTTTCTGGAGCCGGTGCAGTGGATAGGCGGAGAGTAGTCCCTTGTAAACTTGGGAAGCTGTCACCCCTTGTTGACAGCATTTTCCGTTCTTCGGTGTTGTTCCTTTCTATATGATTAATACACCCGCTGGGGTGTATTCTCGAAAAAAAAATTGGTACTACTCCATGAATAACCATGCACACCACTCCATGCGCTTGGTCATCTCTCATGCTGGTGGAAGAGATGATTTAAGTTTTCTTCTAGGGAACTCACGTATATTTAAGTTCTGTGATCCATGTGCAAATACAAAGGTCCTTTTTATACATATTTAAATTCATGTGGGCAACATAATTGTGCTTACTAAGATTAAAATAAGAAAATTACACGGTAGACTTTATATATCTACACCGATTAAATTTGTATTTTACATTTGAAGTAGTTAACGGAGGAGTAGATGTATCAATGCTTACTAGGGCCGCCGTTGTAGGGAACTACGTCGTCCTCTCAAATCTCCCGTATCACTACAGTGTTTCACATGACAGAAAGGAAGTGAGGTTGTGCAGCGGCCGTCACGTCGGCACCGTGCTAGGCACTAGAACAAGGACGCGAGGATGTCCAGCGGCCGGCGACATGGTCAGTATGCCGCGACGGAACCATCATATCAGCCAGTATTGTGTGGCGGCCAATGATGCACAGGTGACATCATCATATATATTTTTTCAGTGATTGCGGGTTTCCACTAGAAAATTTTGCTGCTTTCTTATGCAATTACTAATAGTTAAAGGACAATGAAAATAACGTGTTTTATCAATCCGAATAGTATCATCCCCATGCTCTCCAATGCTTTAAAAGAATATAACAAAAGTAGCATATGCCCTTCTTGCCTTCATTCTTTGTTTCTAAGCTCCTAGACTGACGAGAAGAACCCCTGTTGGCAAGGTAATGCGGCCACATGTCACACGATTTTGATGTCCATGGTGGAGAGTATTCTAGGGATGGGATGGGAGCATCATCATAATTCTTATGCGTAAGCAGCACACAGGATACAAGATGCAATGTAGTTTATAAAAAACATGTTCACACTATGGCTTATAATTCTTTTTGGATACTGTCACAAAGAAGATGCAATGTGTCTTAGCACCAAATTTAAATGTTCACTAATCATGCAATTTTTGGTGCAATTTTTGCCAGTCGATGGAGTTTCACACAAAACAATATTTTCTCCACACTAAGGATTTTGATTATGATGAAAAATTATTACATTAAAAAAATTAATCTCTACTCCAAGATCTAAGATTTAAGACTATGGCCTAAACAATAGTTGTTGTTTGCCAAATTAATCTTCCAGCTGAGCTATACATATAATTGAAGTCATAAGATCATATAGATATAAATCTTATTGAGGTTATGCTGATAAATTATAAGTTGCCCAAGAGAAGGAAAAATATCAAGTTACCGAGAAGTGACCGAACTAAAAAGTGTGGATATAGTGGTGACCATTAAAGCATGCATAAATAATGAGTCTATTTAAAAAACTGAAACTTCCATGAAAAAATAGAACAATTTATATACCTTTCATCCAACATGGTCCTGAATTGGAAATGTCTTTATCAACATAGCTAACCCATGCAGGTGGCACGGGTTGATGACTAGTGGTTATAAATAGCATGCACCTCAGGGTAAAGTTTTTCTTTAGACGCTCACTCTATATTTTTACTCCATGAATCCAAAGAAGTTTCAAATCTTCCACCAAATATGCAAAGTAAACATCAATGTTGTTACCAAGTTGTCTCGGGCCTGGATTAGCATCACCATCATAATATACTTTCGCTTCATGCACGGCCATGGAGAAAGGATGTAGATGCTTAGATTCACGGGCGGTTGGTACTCATGTTACCGAATGGGTTCATTCCATCCGTGCTCAGTGCAAACATTATCTTTATATTCCTAGGATCCTTTCCAAAAGGATCATCATCTTTCGAAGTCTTAAACTTATCAATGTTCCTCCACTATAGCAAGTTGGTAGGGTGTCTCAACATTGCATCCTTAATGCGCTCCTCAGCGTTCCAACAAATATGTTTTGTTGTATCAGGATTTGTAAATAAGTGCTCGAGCATGGAATATGGATGGGTACCAACAAACTTTAACGGGAATGTTTTTCCTCGCTGCCTTTTCTTCTTCCCCGACTCAGTTTCCATGTCATCCTCGTTGTTAGGGGAGGAGCCAACGTGTGAATTTTTTTAAGAGCTTTTTGGATTCTATTTATTTTGCAAAATTTGTAGGAATCTACATGTGAATGCAGGGTTTGGAGTGGATGTGTCGAGTATATCGTGTTCTACAACCGAAATTGCGATCTTTGAAATATTTATACTTCACAAAATACAAGAAGAGGAAATTCGATGAAGACCAGAGGAATGCGGAAGTGAAGATTGAGATAGCTAACGAAGAAACCTGAAAGATGGAGGAAGCAATGGGAAAGACGGAAAAGGATCTTGAGCTAGCTAACAAGGCAACCCAGAAGATCGAGGAAGCAAGGAAGAAGGCCGAAGAAAGGTAGAGCTAGGGCAAGAGGCAACCTAGATGATGGAGGAATCAATGAAGAAAATCATGGAATAACATGTGAATGGAACTTCAATTGGACGATATCGTCAATGATCACCCGATGCAACTAGGATGAAGATGGAAGCGATTAAAATGGTATCGACAAGGAAACATATCTACAATATGCTTTAGGTGCTATTGTTATCCTAGTCATGGTGTTCATCACAATGTTGGGATTACTTAGATGCATGTGGTATCCCTTGCCTAATTTAGGCACAGAGCCAGTTTTAAGGCACCAATATAGTGTGGTCTTGGACAATGTGCTCCCTCCATTCCAATAAATAGGGCGTACAAATTTTTCAAAAATTAATCTATATATAATTTAATAAATATATCATTAGAAAGTTTCTCCCAGTAGGAATCTACCAATATCAATAATGTAATATATTATAGAAATATTGTTGCTCATTGCTTTCGGTCAAAGTTTGTCCTAAAATTTTGTAATATAATACGAACGTAGGTAGTACCTAAATAATTTATGTGTCTTTGCATCATATATGTGCCCACCACTGTAGGATGTCAAAATCTGATGTACATGGATGAAAGTCTTCTTCAAGGTACCATTGAAGCTTAGAGCAGATTGTAGCTTTATAAATCTTTATGTGTTCATGCTAATCTGAAAGGGCATCGGAACAGCCTCCTCGCTATTTCATTCTTTTGACAAGATACTAACATTATCTTCAAATCCAGTTGCATATTCAATAAACAAGCCTATGCTAGCTATCTTTACTTCTACGATATGTTTATTTGCTTCGACTCTAAAAATTCTACTTCAATCAAAAATCAACATGCTCCATTTTAAACCTTGGATGCAGTACCACTCGTATGTAGTTCGTCAAGTATGACTCCATAAAGTACTTATAAAATTTCTTCTCCATTTCTTCCACCATAGTTCTGATAGTATCATGCCAGAGTACCTATAGAAGCTGACAGATGCCTATAACCATTTTCCACTCCTTGTCTAAAGGACCATATATATAACTTGGTTCTTGTTCCCCTAAGGTCTTAAAGATTTTTCTAAATGGTAGCATGGACTCGAGCATGCAACAATTTTGGGAAATTGTTCTCTTCTTTAAGTTGATAACTCCTGATGTATTTTTCACTCTCTCGGTCTCTCTGATATTGTCCATAACATACTTCGTTGCAAATTGTTCTCTTATAAGCTATGTCACTTTGACCAATTGCGATAATATTGCATGCATGCATGGCACGATGTTGCTTGATATGTACTGACCGTCCATACGTACATGCACGTGTGTGACTTAGAAGCTTTGTTTTCACATGCAATTTTGCATGATATCTACACGTCCATTCATCTAATACATGCACATGCATATACACGTCTTGTCTTTGCATGGCATCTAGTTCGCTTGGCTAAGCTGATGGTATATACATTAGTAATCATGTTTGAAAAGAAATAAAATCATGAATAAAAAGGACCAAAAAAGCTATACTAGCTCACATGAAAGCAAAAGCACGACTTATAGTGCAATAAAAATCTTTAGATAAGATGGAGCAAAACTATAGAGTCCAAAGGAAATATACAATGCCCAAGTGAAAAAATAACTAGCCGATAATTTTGGAGAAGTGGAACAAATCACACCACTAAAAGGAATAAAAATTTAGACCGAGCGAAACAAAGTTTCAACACACGAGGAATAAAAGTCACAACTATTGTGGTACACAATTTTGCGCTAACTAGAAAAAATAGAACCCATGGAACAAATCACGTCACAAGTAGGAACAAAACCATACTTTTTGTTAAAAAATGCGAAAGGGGAAGCATCTACATCTTCTTTTAAAATAATAAGAACCTAAATCTATGTCTTTGAGGAGCTGGGTTGTATATCCACTTCTCTAACCAAGCCTTGAACAAAACCTTAATAAGAGGCACAATGTTTTAATGCATGAGGAACAGAACATCACAATGACTGTGAGTGGAACAAAAATGTAGCATCAGAGAAACATATCTTGTCTTCACGTGGAACAAAATTTAGACTGAATGGAAAAAATCATTGCAGTTGGGCCAAAAATTGTAGCGTCGAAAGAACAAAAATAGCATCAAACAATAGAAAATGGGGAATAGAAAAAATGGGTTCATGGAAGAAACCAGGACTGCAAAGGGAAAACAAGTGAAGTGGAATGAAATATTGGCATCCATGGAACAAATCACGCGATGAAAAGAACAAGAATATGACCAAACAGGAACAAAATTTAGAACTTAGTGGAACATAACATTGGTACAAGAGGAACAAAAAAATGGATCATGCAGAACAAATTTGAACACATGAGAAAAAAATTATGACTACTAGCTTGTAGAACATGACTATAAAATGCGGAACCAATTCACAACGGCTGCAAGTGGAACCAAATTGTTGCTTCGGGGGAGCAAATTCTCGCCTCCAATTTATACTCTAAAGTTTTTATAATTTTTCTTGCATAATGTTACACTAGAAATCACCCTACTAAGATATTTGTTAGGGCATACCCAATAGATATATATACCTACCAAACTATTAAAGATATTTAATCATATATGTTGATGCAAAAAAAAAGGACATCTACAATTCTGTTGATGTTAGTATAGTATAAAAAAACATAGTTTTGTCACAAAATGCATTTGTTTCGCACAATCTAAGTGTAGTAATAAATGTAAATAAAAATAAAAATAAAAATAATGATATAATTAATATTAGATTAACTATGCTAACGGTGTAATGGGGAAGGTATGATTATTAAGATTGTAGTATAACAATAAAACTATACATGGGTATAAAAATTTAGTGTAAATTATATTTACTGAGCTCACCCTGAATCCAAAATTTACTTGGACCGGCTCTCCTCTAAGTCTGATGTGACCGGCGGTGCAAGAGGAAGGCTTTGGGTCTAACGTGGCGGGTTGCGCGCCTTCCGCAGGTTGTTCTTGCGATTAAGAACGGCGCAAGATCCTCTGCATCGACCACTGCACGACGAGGGAGACCAAAACCCCCCTGCAAGGCATGGTTGTTGGCTCAAGTCGAGCTCGCTGGCAAAGAAGACGCCTCGCCAGACAACCTCGTCCTGCATAAGATTTGCAGGATCAAGAGGATTGGGGCGTCAAACTATTTGGTATTCCAGTAGGAAGAGAAAAGACGGTGTGAGCATAGAGTGGCTGATTCTCGATCCGGCCTCGGCAGTGGCGGTTCCGGATGCGTCGAACATTGTCTACGATGTGCATGTTGCGGCGAGCGGCTTTTGTCCTGATCATCCAGCTCGGCTGCCCCACTGTTGTGTCTGGTAATTCTAAACTAAACAACTCGACCGACAAATCACTAGGAATGGATTTCAGTGCCAATTCTTGGATTTTATGTTGAGTTTTTCTAATGGCACTTGTTACTTACACCCACCGATTTGTTAATATTTTATTTTGATAGGCAGCTCCTAAGTTTTTTGATATTGTTCACACATTCGGAGCATGGTCGTGATGGATGTTGGTTTCCATGTAGCCATTTTATGATGGAATTAGCTGAATTTTGACGTTTAAGTTCTGTTCTGAAATGATCAATGTACTATACTGCACTACTGAATGCAGTCCCATGTTCCTTTGTATATGGGATGTATTCTCTATGTAAACAGAATAAGTGTGACCATAGTGATTTGATTTCACCTCTGTTGCATGTAATCACACTCTTGCTGTGGCCATGTGGATCTGTGCAAGATGTTAATCTTGTAGTGAGGTGTTATGTTAACCCTTTCAACGGACCTGCAAGGTGTAGGTTGCTGGTTTCTGATGGTATATGATACATACTAAATCTTCTTCTAGGTAGTTATGGTTGCCAATTGCCATGTAGGGACTCGAAGTAGGTTGATCATAGAGAGAGCGCGCACGCGCGCTGTTGTTTCGGAGCAACTGATGTGAATCATCACTGGCCCTCCGTTTCTTGCAAGAGATCATGGTCTTTGCGAAATGTAGGAACTTGAAAAGAGGAACTGGATGTGACGTCTT
Source organism: Dactylis glomerata (assembly GCA_007115705.1). Classification (NCBI taxonomy): domain Eukaryota; kingdom Viridiplantae; phylum Streptophyta; class Magnoliopsida; order Poales; family Poaceae; genus Dactylis; species Dactylis glomerata. The sequence continues at coordinate 767,095 of QXEO01000483.1, read as the reverse complement.
GAGTGCAGGCTAACATTGCCTGCTGACGCAGTTACATCTTCATAACTGATTAGATTTGTAAGCGTCCATGTCCAGTTCAGTGATATGTGATGTCTGTTTCTTACTGGCAGCTGTGGATATCATTTGATGGTCATGGTATGCGCTGTTTGTCTCAGAGTTTTAACCTTGAGAAGTTTGGTTGCGCTACTCTGCACCGGACTGTGATTATGTGAATCGAGTAAATGCAGCACCAAGAATGACATGATACCGCTGACAGTATTTCTAGGGGAATTTGGCTTCTCTATGCTGCTTCAATCATCTTGCTGCACAGTTTTTGTCATTTCTCAATTTGACAAAAAATGGGGTCAGACCTCTTTCTCCAATACTTCAAAAAAGCACACTCATCGGCGCTCTAGTCAACATGCAAGACTGGAATAGCGCCGCTCCTGCGACGCAGTGGCGACCCGCTCCGCGCGCGCCGCCGGCGGCTCCGCCGACCCCTCCCACCGTGGCCACGGCTGCCGCGGCTCTGCCCTGCCTCCTGCCGCCGCCCCCGAGCCAGATCCCTGCTGGCTTCGTCCCCCAGGTACTGCCCCTCTCTCCCGTGTTTGCAGATCGGGATCTTGTCTCGCCATCCCCGGCGTCCCGCGCGCCCACCTCCAGCCAGGGGGAATTCGTCCCTGAGACCCCTGTCGAGCTCCAGCGTGGCTCAGCTACGACCGGCCTAGCGGCTGGCCGCTTCAATGCTGCGGGTGGGTGGGGAGCTTGGCGCCAGGTTCTTAATGGCGATCCCCATTCTCGGCAACCTCTGCAGCAGCATGCTCCACTCGGGATTCAAGGGCAAGGACGACGGGAGAGGGAGATGTCCCGTCCGCCGCGCCGCGTGGCTTTGCCATCAAGGAAGGATGGCTTCAATGCGGGGCAGCGACCTCCTCCTCCAGCCTGGCTCCTGGGGAGATGCTTTCACTGCCTCTTTAGGCATGGGCACCGGGCCTCGGAGTGTCGAGACCCCGTCAAGTGTCGGAACTGCTTCCGCTCAGGCCACCGCGCTCGTTTCTGCAAGCATCCTCAAGAGCCAGCGCCGTCGCCGTCCACCGCATCGCCGGAGCCCGCTCGGCGACCTCCCACTGCCCGTGAGGTCGCCCCTGCGCCTCGGCGGCCGAGTCCAGCTCCTGTGTCCCGTCGGCCAAGCCCTGCCCCTGCTTGTGCCGCTGTCGACGCGATGCCGCGCGCCAAGGACATCTCCGGCGAAAGGCCGGCTGAAGACTTCGTCGTCATCCACTCGACGCCGGAGATGAACGCGGAGGCCTCGCTGCTGCTCACTGGAGCCGCGTATGCGTGGTTCGACCGTAGGCCGTCCTGCGACGTCAAGGAGGCCATGGCGATCATGCACTCTGCCATCTGCACCACCTTCTCCGCGCTTCCGGACGACGTCTGCATCACCGAGCACTACCCCGAGCCCTACCTCGTGTGGTTCATCCATCCGCACCATCGATCTCTGGCTGTCACTCGACACGACTTCCCGTTCAGCGGTCATCGCATCCAGGTAAGGCCTTGGCGCCTTGAAGACCATGCTGAGCAGGTTGACCTGCTGTACCATGTTAGGCTCTGCCTTGAGGGTGTCCCTCTGTATGCTTGGAACCCTTTGGTTGTGCAGCAGATCATTGGCCGCTCCTGCTCATTGGACTACATTGAGGAGGGATGCAAGACCAAGGCCTTCACCAAGGCTCTATGCGTCTGGGCTTGGGCAGAGAGCCCGGCTCTGGTGCCGCGAGTGCGTTGGGTGACTCTGCCTGGGCCTGCAGGTGTGCCGGGCATGCCAGAGCGGGGACGGCGCGGGCTGCAGCGTCGGGCAATCATCCACCTTGACATTGTCGAGGACATGTCGGGGCCACCGGACGCGCCGCCACCCTTCCCGGAGAAGCACTCCTGGAACTATGGCCTCATCGCGGGTGAGCGCCTGCCGCGCGACCGCAATGAGAGGCTATCTGCTGCTGACGACCATCCTCGACGTGATGACCGCGACCACCGTCGTGACGATGACGGCAATGATAGGGATGGGCGTGGGCGCCGGTCAGCTCGAGGCTGGCGTGAAACCATCCGGCGCAGCCTTTCTAGGAATGCCGGCAGTGGCAACCGCCGCGACGATCAACATCGGCAAGGTGAGCGGCGCGACAGGGACCGCTCCGGCAACCGCAATGACGGTCGGCGCCGTCGCGAGGCTCTTGTGCCAGAACCTGGGGCCGGCTCTCCTGCTGCTGGTGGTGAGGTGGCCGTGTCGGAGCCTGGGGCCGGCTCTGCTGCTGCTGCTGGTGAGGTGGCCGTGCTGGAGCCTGGGGCCGGCTCTGCTGCTTCTGGTGATGTAGCCATGCCGGCGCCTGGTGCTGGCTCTGCTGCCTCGGTGCAGCCAGCGATCGGCGATGCTGGGCAAGCCCAGGATGGTGGGCTGACCAACGCATCCTCAGCAGCTGCAGGTGATCCCGACGCTGACATGGTAGCCTGGCAGCTTGAGGAGGCTGAGGCGGACAGTGACGCCAGCGCCCAAGACCTGGAGGCCTCTGGGCCGCGTGGGAGATCAATCCAGCGCTCGGCGTCTCCCGTTTCGAGTAGGCGTCGCTCCAGGGCGGCACGCACTCCGCCGGCCACGCCTGACCCAGCCACGTCTCCAACGGCGGTTTGTCCCTCCTCGCCGTCGTCGAAGGGCTCCGACCAGCATGTTCTGCTGTTTGCTGGTGGGGGAGAATCGTCACCAGCCCGCATCTCCCTCACCCCGTACTCCATGTCGTCGACCAGCGGCGGGGCAAGGCGTGCTCTTGACTTCCTGGCGCCCTCTGACTCTACTGCGTCGTGCCCACCAGGTTTTGAAGACCTCCTGCAGCGGCGCTCGCCCCCTCTGCTCGACGACGGTCCTTTTGGGCGCAGCTCGGGCTCCAGTGCTCCTCGGGCAGCCCTGACATCGCTGGAGCCACTCTTCATGGCCGCGCCGTGGCCGCTGCTGTCCACCTCTCCGCCGCCGCATCGGGTTGCCAACCGCCGGAAGACACTCGTCGGGATGACTGTGGTGCGCAACATCACCTACTCCCTCCGGCGTGCAAGCGATCGTCTCTGGGCAAAGCGCAACGCGAAGCCGGTGGCTCAAGCTGTGGAAGCCTTCATCTGCAAGGGGCTGGGCATTGTTCAGGATGGCCAGGAGGTGACAGAGCTGGCGATGAAGGAGTTCGCGCGCCGGTTCGAGGGACAGATCCCTGATGACGTGATGCAGGCTCTCCGCGAGCTGTTCAAGGTTGGCTCTGTGGAGGACGACGTGATCGATGATGCTCTCCTCGCGCACGGTGGCGCGGCTGGGCTGGAACTCGCTGAAGACGGTGCCGATGCAGCCTCTGGCACTGCTGTTTGACTGTTCCTGTCTGAAATCTGCTGCTGGGCTGCTTAGTTCCTCATGTTAGTGAAAAACCTGCTAAATGTTGTTGTTGGTTATTTTGTGTTGCTGGCTGGCGCTTGCGCCCTCCTGTGTATGTTGTGTACCCTGAGTATGTTGAACTCGTTTTCTCGTGATGATATCTCGGCTGGATGGCCGCTGTTTATCGCATTGGTCTGGGTCCATTCCTGTTTTAAATGTTAGAACGCTCTATAAACTTCCTGGACTGGAACGTGCGGGGAATCAATGATCAGGACAGAAGGGATACCGTGCATGAAACGGTCGCAGGGTCCTCTTGCCATATTGTTTGCCTGCAAGAGACCAAGCTCGCTGGCATCTCCCCTTTCGACTCTTGTTACATTGGGGGGAATCGGTTGCGGCAGTTTGCGGAGAGGCCGGCAACGGGTACTAGGGGGGGGAATTTTGATGTTGTGGGACGAGGCGGCCGTCTCGATGTCCAACATCCAAGCTACGGAGTTTTGCCTGTCGGCGGATGTGCACGTGCTTAATTGCAACAATGAAGGCAACTTCAAGATTACAACGGTCTACGGGCCAACGGCTAGCAATCGCAAAGATGATTTTTTCGCGGAGCTCGTTGCTCAGAAACCGCCGGTCAGGGTTCGTTGGTTGGTGCTAGGTGATTTTAACCAAATCCGTCGGGCGAGGGACAAGAACAATGCAAATGTAAACCGCAGCCGTATCAACCATTTTTGGAACGCGCTTCAAGCTTGTGAGCTACATGAGATTCACCTTCAAAACCGTCGTTTCACTTGGAGCAATGAGAGGGAGAACGCTACCCTTTGCAAGCTCGACGCTTTCTATTGCAATGCCGAGTGGGACATGTGCTTTGGCTCCCATGTGTTAAACGCTCTTTCGTCCTCCCTCTCGGACCATTGCCCCCTTTTGCTTGCCGATGATAGAGGACCGAGGAGGCCTCGCTCCTTCAAGTTCGAAAACTTTTGGGTTAGGATGCCCGGGTTCATGGATGTGGTCACTCAAGCATGGAATGCACCATTGGCGCATGTTGAGCCTTGTCACATTTTGTTCCACAAGTTGCATCGCACGGCGCGTGCTCTTTCCGCTTGGAGCCGGTGGCTTTTTTCCAACACAAAGATTGTGTTGCACGCCGCGTTGCTTGTTATCTTGCATCTTGATATGGCCCAAGAAAATAGGATGCTCAATGCGAACGAAAGGGACCTTCGGGCTAGGCTAAAAAGAAAAGTTGTCGCTCTCGCTGTTATTGAGCGGGCAAGGAAGAAGCAAAGTGCGAGGATTGCTAACATCAAGGAAGGGGATGCAAACACTAATTTTTTTCACTTAAGAGTGAATGCTAGAAGGAGGAAGAACTACATTCAACGCCTCAAGCATAACAATGGGTGGGTCACCGACCATGGGGCTAAAGCTCAAGTTATTCACAATCACTTCCACTCGGTCATGGGAAGAGGTGAGACGCGCACGGTTGACTTCAATTGGGAAACTCTACACTTCGACAACCCGAACTTAGAATCCATGGATGTCCCTTTTTCGGAGGAAGAAGTCCGCGTTGCAATCAATCAAATGCCAAATGATAAGGCCCCCGGCCCCGATGGGTTCACCAGAATCTTCTTCAAGAAGTGTTGGGGCATCGTAAAATATGATGTCATGCAGGCCATCGAGAGTTTTGGGGATCTTCACGTGCAAGGATTTCATTGGCTAAACTCCGCAAACATTGCACTTTTGCCTAAGAAGGAAGGGGCGGAGGAGGTTGCGGATTTTAGACCCATTAGTCTCATTCATGCCATTGCAAAGATCATTGCAAAAATGCTCGCCATTCGTCTTGCCCCGTTCATGAACGAGCTCGTCTCCAACGCTCAAAGTGCTTTCATTAAAAAGAGGAGCATCCACAACAATTTTCTCTATGTGAAGAACCTTGCCACTAAGTTCAACAAAGCAAAGATCCCGGCGCTCCTTTTCAAGCTTGATATCCGCAAAGCTTTTGTCTCCGTTACTTGTGCATATATTCTTGATCTTTTGCAAAAAAGAGGCTTCCCGCCGCGCTTTCAGAATTGGATTGCGGCCTTGTTCTCTACCGCCACCTCTAGGGTGCTCCTAAATGGGATTGCGGGCTCTCCCATTGATCATGGACGTGGGCTTCGGCAAGGCGACCCCCTTTTGTCACTTCTTTTCGTCCTTGCGATTGACCCCATCTCGCAAATTTTGGAGCATGCCACGCGTTTGGGGCTCCTACATAAACTTAGGGGGCGTGGGTCTATTTTGCGCACCTCTCTTTACGCGGATGATGCGTCCGTGTTTGTGGCCCCCATCAAGAGTGATATCCGCAATCTTGCGGCCATCTTGCATGACTTTGGGGAGGTCACCGGCCTTTGCACCAACTTCTTGAAGAGCTTGGTTGCCCCGATCCGGTGTGGGGAGATTGACCTTGATGATGTGCTTCAAGACATCCCGGCTACATGCGCTTCATTACCGTTGCGATACCTTGGTCTTCCGCTTTCTATTTGGAGCCTTAGGAGGAGAGACTTCCAAAACCTCGAGGATAAATGCGTCGGAAAGCTTCCTACTTGGAATGGGAAATGGATAAACATGGCCGGAAGAGTGGAGCTTGTCAAGTCGGTTTTGGCTTCGCAAGCCATTTACCACCTAACCCCCCTTGCAATCCCTCCGGGTACCTTGAAGCAAATTAATAAATTGCAACGGGCCTTTGTGTGGGCGGCAAAGGATTCCACATCCGGTGCAAAGTGTAAGGTCAATTGGGAGATCGTTTGCCGACCCAAAATGTATGGGGGCCTTGGCGTCCTAAACCTTGAGAAGTTTGCTACGGCCCTCCAGTTGCGTTGGCCGTGGCTAGAGTGGAAAGACGAAGGCAAGATTTGGAGTGGTACCGGTAACCCTTGCACCGACAAGGATATGGAAATCTTCTATGCGGCCACCTCTATTTCCCTTGGGAACGGTCGCAAAACCCCGTTTTGGCATGCGCCTTGGGTTCATGGTAGGAAGCCAAAAGACATCGCGCCGAGGATTTTTGACATTTGCAAGCGCAAAAAATGGATGGTGGACCAAGCTCTCCGCAATGATGATTGGATGGCCAAGCTTAGTGTCTCGGCTACCATATCTATTGAGCACCTCACCGAGTTTGTCCAACTTTGGGCTCTCATCCAAAGGGTGCACCTTGAGGAAGGTGTGGACGACGATATTTCTTGGAATCTCACGTCCAATGGCCAATACTCCACGGCTTCCGCATACAAATTGCAATTTTTCGGATTGGTGGAATCTAGCCTATACAAGATTGTTTGGAAGGCTTGGGCAACTCCTAAGGCGAAGAATCATGGTTGGCTTGCCTTACAAAATAGACTTTGGACGGCCGATAGATTAAGGAAGCGTGGGTGGGACAATTGTGGGCTTTGCCCACTTTGCAAGCAAACCGAGGAAACCAACAACCACCTTTTTGTTCATTGCCGCTTCTCCGTTCGAGTTTGGGAGCTCCTCAAGGATTGGCTACACATTCAAGATCTTCGTCCTAGGCTTTGGGCGGGGCTCGACATCCAAGATTGGTGGTCTCTTTTGGTGGAGGCGCCGGGAGCTCACCGGAAGGGGTTGGCTTCTCTAACCTTGCTCACCGTGTGGATGATATGGGAGGAGAGGAATGCTAGAATTTTTAAGCATAAGCTTTCGCCTACGTTTGTAATTTTAGATAAAATCAAGTGCGAAGCTAGGCTTTGGGCTATTGCCGGGGCAAAGCGGTTGGGTGATTTGATGCCGGGAGAGTAGGCTTGTGTGTAATAAAACCTTTTAAATTTCTTGTAAACTCTTTCTATCTTAATTGAAATTGGGCAAAGCTTTTGCCCTCGTTTCAAAAAAAAATCATCTTGCTGCCCATAGTTGATAGTGATTTTTTTTCATTTCTTTCATGCAATAGGAGTGTTAAATTTTGGTCTTGTGAAAGTTATAAAAATGAGTGCCATCTTTTCTCGTGTACTTCTGTAGATGTGTATATCCTACCTTCAGATCGTCTACATCATGTTTGTTATATTGAAACATCGAGTTGTATCAAGTGTTCAGTTTCATGAAGTATTTCCTGAACCTGCTCATGTGGCAGGCCTAAACCTCGTCGACATGCCCGGCAGGTGTTCGTCCATTTGCCTGGCCGGAAATGGACTCTGACGACGAGGAAGAGCAGATGTTCGCCGAGATGTTTGAAGAAGAGATGGCAGCCACCGCCCAAGACGAGGAGCATATGCTTATTCTAGCTTGCTTGTCGGGCTTGTACGTGGAGGCGGCCATTGGTCACCGTGGTGGGTCGGCACCAGGTCGCAAGAAGTGCAAGCCGAGGCAGCGAATGGAGGGCTACTGCATACTCTACGCCGACTACTTCGCCGACAATCCATTGCACGGTGAGACTGTTTTTAGGCGTCATTTCAGGATGAGCCGGAAGCTTTTTCTGAAAATTGTCTATGCCCTTCAAGACTACGACTCCTATTTCAGATGCAAGTTAGATTGCACCGGCATGGCAGGGTTTTCTGCCCTCCAAAAATGCACGGTGGCTATGCGGATGCTGGCATACGGAGCTCCTGGTGATACTACCGATGACTATCTTCGGATGGCGGAGTCCACCGCCTTTGATTGTTTCTACCGGTTCTGCAGGGCGGTGATAGCAGTGTTTAGGGACACCTACTTGAGATCACCCACTGTCCAAGACACTGCTCGGATCCTCGCTTTCAATGAAGCTCGAGGATTTCCGAGGATGCTTGGAAGCATTGACTGCATGCATTGGAAATAGAAGAACTGTCCATTTTCCTAGCAGGGAATGTACAAGGGTCACAAAAAAGGCTACACTGTGATACTTGAGGCAGTGGCTACCCATGATCTCTGGATTTGGCACTCCTTCTTTGGTATGCCGGGATCCAACAATGACATCAACGTCTTGCAGTGCTCGCCGATCTTCTCCAAGCTTGTTGAGGGTCATGCTCCCCCGGTTGACTTTGTGATCAATGGCCGACACTACAACAAGGGATACTATCTTGCAGACGGTATCTATCCAAAGTGGGCAATATTTGTGAAGACTATCTCGAGTCCCATCCTCCCGAAGGAGATGGAGTTTGTGAAGGCACAAGAAGGTTGTCGAAAGGACGTCGAGCGTGCGTTTGATGTCCTCCAGCAGAGATTTGCTGTAGTCCGGTTCCCCGCTATGAGTTGGTCCAAAGATCAGATATGGGAGGTGATGAACTGTTGTGTGTGCTTACACAACATGATTGTTGAGGATGAGCGGAAGCATCCGATCCTGGCGAGCGAACAAGCTCTACCATATGAGAGAGAGGGTCCTCTTGCACAGCCTAATCACCAGGTGTCGGCATCGTGGGCTGCGTTCATCGCTATGCGTCAGGAGATTCGAGACTCCACTATGCATCAACTACTGCAGGATGATCTGGTGGAGCACATATGGAGGTTTCGAGGCAACACCCACTAGTTTCCATTTGATTTGTTTGAAAACTTGTCAATTTATTTGCTTGTTTTGTTAAATTGTATGAGATTCGCCGAACTGTAATATTTATTTGAGCCAAATGTTGGCAAACTGTATGAAATTCGCTGAACTAGAACGTCTATTTGTAAAAATAAGCCAAAAACGCCAATTTCCGAGCGTCTAGCTGGGGTGCCGGCTGAAAGTTCGGCGCTCCCCACGCCTGATTTTCGTCCAATCCGGCGTGATTTATCGCCGGATTTGGCTGTGGGGGGCGCAAACGGCTGGAGATGCTCTTAGTCTATACATATATTAAAGTTAGAAATAGCTGCCTCTCAATGCACCACGTCACAAGCTACTGTTCATTGGTTGCATGAACAGTGTTTGTAGTATATGGATCACTAGATTTAGATCCAAAGGCCAGAAAAATAAACAGTCTGCGTAGTAATTTTTTAGTAGTTCTTTCATAGTAATTTTCAGAATAATCTATAGTTTTAGCAGTTAATTTCTAGCAGTAAGGGCGGCGCATGCTTATTTTTACGATAGTATCCACAACCCCGCATGACTATTGCGCATTAAAAAATTCTACTGATTCTTATACAATATTTTTTAGTACAAACCTTCATCTTTAAGAATAATTTCTAGGCAGTAATTACCCTACCGTAATTCTTTGCGGGGCATACTTTTCTATTGTTAATTTCACAACAGTGTATCCAACGTTTGATGAACACTAATTTTTTAACATAAATCTTCAGCCTCAACACTCATTCTCCGATAGTAATATCCAACAATAATTTTTAACGGTGCATGATCAGTCGTTCCTTAGCAGTTTTTTTACTTAGCACTTCAACGGTACATGTCGTTTCTTGCGGTAGCTTCAAAATTATATAAAGTAATTTTTAATGGTAAATGTCTTTTTCTGTAGTAGCTTCAGAATTCTCTTACTAATAATTTATAATGGTAAATATCTTTTCCAGTGATAGCTTTGGGATTCTCCCACAATGACTTCGGGAGACAAACTACTCCTCTTCACTGCCTCTTTTTTTTTTGAGAAAAATACTACTACCTTCTCCCACTGATCACATCGAGTAATTCATGGCAGTAATTTTCTGATGATAATTTCTAGAAAGTTATGTCTTACGATAGTTCTTCTAAACTAATTAACGGTGCATGCTTAATCCGGTAGTATCCGCAGTCCCGTGTGACCAGTGCGCACTAAAAAAAATTCTAATGATCTTATATAGCATTTTTGGTACAGATCGTCAGCTTCAGCAATAATTGCAGGCCAGTAATCACCCTACCGTAATTCTTTGTAGGGTACTTTTCCGTTAGTAATTTCACTACAGTTATCCAACGGATCATGAACACTAATTTTTTGACATAAATCTTCAGCCTCAACACTCATTCTCCGATGGTAATTATCCAACCGTAATTTTTCAACGGTGCATGAACAGTCGCTACTTAGGATTTATTTACTTCACTTAACACTTCAACGGTAAATGTCTTCTCTTGCGGTAGCTTCGGGATTCTCCTACAGCTTCAGGATTCTCCTATAATAATTTCCAATGGTAAATGTCTTTTCCTATGGTAGCTTCGGGATTCTTCTACAATGACTTCGGGAGACAAATTACTCCTCTATTCACCGCCTCTCCTTTTTTCAAGAAAAATACTACTACCAATGGTAAATGTCTTTTCCTATGGTAGCTTCGGGATTCTTCTACAATGACTTCGGGAGACAAATTACTCCTCTATTCACCGCCTCTCCTTTTTTCAAGAAAAATACTACTATCTTCTCTACTGATCACATCGAGTAATTCTTGGCAGTAATTTCCCGATGGTAATTTCTTGAAAGTTATTTCTTACGATAGTTCTTCTAAAGTAACTAACTTGCCTGAATAGTAATTCTTCAGTTGTAATTGTTTTGGCAACAGCTTCGGTAGGAACCGCCTTCCTATGCATTAGCGTCGTACTCTTATAATACTCAATTATTCACACCCTCTTTATTTGAGAAAAAATACTACTATATTATTCTATTGATCACCTCAGGATCGTCCTTGGGCTATATATTACCTTCTTCTAGAATAACTTCAAAAAATGCTTCACTATTCGGCAAAAAAACTCTATTATTCGCTGCCCTCTTTTATACATGGAATACTATATTTTTATACCTACATTATATTAAGCTCAATGTTTTATCCTCAAAAATCAAGCATCTCATACCTTATTCTATTGACCGTCTCATACCATATTTTATTGATCACCTGGTTCTTACCCTACCGGCGTACTCCTGTATTTGTGGCTCTTTAATTTATTGCCTCATGACCACCCTACAGGAGTAATACTACCTTCTTCCACAACAACTCTGCAAAAGAATACCCTATTATTCGTGACCTCTTTTATTTAGAAAAATATTACTACCTTATTATATTGATCGTTTCACGATCACACTATTGGATCGTTGGTCGCCTGTTTTATACGGGAAAAATAATATTATCTTCTATTTTTAACCGCTTCACGATCAATGTACGGACGCACTCCACTGTTGAATCTCATACTCCCTCCGACCCATAATACTCTTCACTAATACGGATGTATCTAGATATATTTTAGTGGTAGATACATTCGTATTGACGAAGAGTAATATGGGTCGGAGGGAGTACCATCATCTATTGATCGAAAACTGGCTATATATACACAACAAAAGTCAGCATCACCGAATCTTCCTAGTATTCCATGTTACTGATTTTTGTCGCGGTACTGCCAAGCTCCTGAAAGACTGGCCAGAAGTCGAGCACATAAACGAAGGATTACAGACATGTGATGTGAGGTCTGCCACGAACTAAAAGTTGCTCCACCAAGTAAAACCAGAACCAGAGAAATTGTAGCTCAACAAGCCACGAAGGTTGACTACTGGTGCTAGGTAACCACTGGTGTAGAACCTCGACCAAACTTCCCAGATCTTTACTCCTTATATGCACAAAACCTTCAGTCCTTATATACAACGATAAATTAAGGTTCATGACATAAAAATGTTAACCTACATTTGCATTTTTCTTCTTGTCTCCGGGCACGGTTACTCCATTTGTACAATGGCTCATATGGAAGGACCTAAATGAATATAAATGTACAAGTATACTCCCCAGAAGAGCAGCTCGCCTTTGAGCTTTCACCTAATAATCCAATTCAGTTGCGGTGAAACTCACGTTGCCTGACCAACACTATGTGGGATCCCATGTCTATGGAACCACTCCGGCATATGAAATGTATCATACAATGCCGGTCTAACATCCTTTTGAAGAGAAAGGTGCTTGAGAAGCGGAAAGATCACTCCCATGAGCTAAAATTTTAGGAACATAATTGGTTCAGTAACACTGGAAATTTTAAGTTTCGAAGCAACGAATGACGCTATCTGCAGTACCATTTTACCTGGTTATCTACGGGCTGTCCAGCTGAAAACGTAAGGCATGGTATCCCATTCAATGGCTGTAGTAGGAAACTATATGGATTGTTATCAACAAGTACAATTTTACGGAAATCTGTGGACAAACAAGAAAGATCCTTTACATGGTCTCTGTATTCCCTGAAATTGAGAGCATGCCAGAATAAGAAAACTGAACAAGCTCAAACTAATGTAACAGAAAGCGTAATTTCATAAACACAAACATGAGCCGAATGATCAACGACATAAACAAGTTGACGGGAACATCAGCACAATAATCGGCTTCCCATAAAGTGGATATAAACAGATAACATGAGGCAAGGGTAATAGTAAACAAAATTAATATCCTGAATACTGTTGTTGGCAAGCAGTTCAGTGCAAATGTGAACCCATATACCTGGTTTCAATCGACACTGGAAAAAAATGTTTCAATCAATTCTGAACAAAGAAATATGGCTTCAATCAATTAAAATAAGACATGGTTTCAATCTTGGATATGCACATGCTAGTATCATACCTCAAATTTACACGCCATAATAATAAAAATGGATTGGAGGTAGTAGTTGGCACCAAATTAAAAGAAGTACCAAAAGTCAGGAACAGAATGGTCCATTATCTATGACTTACAGGCATTTCAATAACAACTTACGTATTAACAGTGGATGGTCTGTAGAGACGGTGACAGAACCTGTTGTGAGCATCTATCCTGTCAACCAAAGGCTTTGCATATCCTGTGGAAAGCACAAATCAGCTATATGCAGTGAAATCATCTCGGCTGTTCATGGAGAGCAGTATGAATATTCGAGAGGAAAAACCTTCCAAACCAGCGGTGAAGAGTATAAGGTCCGCGAATTCACTGGTCTGCTTCAAAAACTCATGCAGACCAGGACGCTCAAATACAGTTACATGATTCACCCTCTGTCTGCCTTCCGCATCCTTCACGCCAACAAATACAGATCCCCACATAAGTACCTCGCTAGAAAGTGAGAACTAAACTGAAACAGTAATATTATCCTCATGCTTGCCTTCTCAGATGATATGCATTCCATGTCAAAGCAATGCAGCCCTGCTTCGATCGCCTGGGTGCGCACCGCAGCAGGAAGGCTCGATGACTCGTATGCACAGACTAATGTCTCGTCCAAGTCCAGTACTACCTGAAGATACAGTACCAAAATATTTTACAGATTATGCAGGTAGCATGAAAAGCTCACTGAAGAAGACTTATCCAATACGAGTATAACAAAATTGAGTAGCCTACCACTGTTTAATTCGTGCCTACTAAATCATACCACCAATTCAAGTTCAACATTCCTGCCTGGACACAGCAATCAAGTTCTAGAACCACGGCCAATTTAGCTGCAGTTAACCACTAACCCCATGAACCCCAATCACACAGGTGATCCCAGAACCAAAGGGCAGTATCCCCGCACGCCAGCATCGGACGTACCGTGAGCCGCCCAGGGGGCGGAGACAGGGGCGGCAGCGGACGCAACTCGTCAGCAGGGGGCTCGGTTGGGAGCCGCGCGAAGGCCACCGCGGGGGCGGCGGAGAGGAGGGGATGGCGGAGGCCGAGGAACTTGAGGAGCTTCGCGCAGGAGGAGGGCACGCCGCGGATGACCCGGAGAAGGACCTGCAGGAGGAACCCGAGCCACCCCACCACCGCCCGCCACGCCGCCTGCCCCCGGTGCTGCAGCGGCGCCGCTGGCGTGTAGACCTCCGCCGCCGCCATGGAGACGAGGCGGAGACCAGGCGGGAGGAGCGAACTGGAGGAAGCAAGGCGCGGCAGTCGTCGGTCTTTGGTTCGTGGAGGCGGCTTCTGAAAATTTGTGACAGCGCAGGTACACTAACAGTCTAACAGCTAATCGATTCTGCTGGCGTCCAGCAGAAAATAGGATTTTCAAACACTTTTTTCTTTATTTGAAGAAAATACTGTCAGCAAAGCGTAATACTCCATGTTAAATTTGTCTTCCAAACTGTTTTATATTAGTGAACGCAGGAAGTACTTTTAAATTTTCTTCCAGTTTCAATGTAAGTAAGCATTTGTATTTCTGAAGAAGATAACCCAGATGGGACACACTTGCATCCCTACATGAAACTTTTAAGATAAAGTAAGCAAAATATGCAATATGGAGTACTTTTTAAAGTTCAAACTTCTTTTTGCAAGACCGGCAGAGAAGTGAAAGCCATAAAAATGAGCAACTTCCAATCTACTCCCTTCAATCGAAAAAAAAAGTATCCAATAATTTAGTACAATCTAGTATCAAATTTGTGCTAAGTTATCGATACTTTTTTTCAATCGGAGATAGTATTATGAATTAAACAATATTGTTGAGCAGCTTCCAGTACGACAAAAGCATCGCCGTTCGCATAGATGCAATTATCCATACTGAAGTCACCTAATCTTTTTTAAGTACTCTGTCCTTTTCTTTTGGTTGTAGGCGATGAATAAAATTATCTCATTCGTATCTTTTATTTTAAAGGGATTATGTCACTCCAAACACTATCATCGTGCAAGGAACAATCGGCATCACGTGGACCATTTCTCTTTGAAAGTTATTGCATGGAGAAAGACACATAACAAGGCCAAGCCAAAGAGGAAAACATGTGCCTTATCTTATCTAGACAGGCAATCGTGATGGAGCTTCGTGTGTCCTGCAGCATATGTTTGTGCAATCAGGACAAGTATTATCAACAGAGGAGAGGATGAACAAGTAATTTGCACAATTGGTTTTTACTTCTTTTTAAAAAACAATACACCAAGTATAACGTAGACATGGACATGAACTAACATGGGAATCCGGCACCACAAGTACTCACACCATGTATTCTAAAGACGAGTTTTGATGTTGACGAATTCAACACTATTATCTCATTATCGACAAGATCGTTTTTAATAAAAAATAAACAGTTGTAATAAGACATAAAGTCAAATTTAAGAAATGAACTCCAGTGGAAAGAGCAAATACCATTCTCCTAATTGTCATGGCCGCATGTTGGTTTTCAATTGGCCTTCCTGCTTGACTAAACATAAATTTATTCTAAATCATGTGAGACTCTAACCATGACTATCCATCTTGAGTTTCAACAGAGCTCTCCTTTAGTTAAAATGGTAATGTTAGCATAAAACCACAACTTCTACTCTCAGAATCCAGAAAATAGCGACTTTATGATTAAATCGCAAAATCCCGCGATATTTTGGTCGGTTTTTTGCAATGTGCATTAATCGGGCATTTCTGACGAATTGACACGGAATCTAGCAGACCCACATGTAAGGCTTGCATGGCAAGGAACAACGACGGATGTTAACGGTGTTGTGGACCACTCGGAGATGTGTACATAGTGGCTGGTCCAACGACCCGTTCATCACTTTCTTCCTCTCAGTCCACTCGACCGCGAACAGGAGGTCAGCCGGAGTGACATCACCGCTCCCCGCCGGAGATCCATCGCCGCCGGTTGTCCGAGTGTCGTCTGGTCGCTGTCGTCGCCATGCCTAGCTGGAACACCAGCGAGTCCTCCAGCCCGCCATGTTTGCTAGGGGCAAGTTCCCTCATTTTTTTGGGGTACGGCTTCCGGTTTGTGATTTTTTTTATTTCGCTATGATTTTTTGATTATTTTGTACTTCCTTGCAACTTGTGTTCGAACCTCATCGACATGGACTATTGTCTGGATAGCTACCATAACCTCACATTTCACGGGTTGTCATCATCCACACTACAATATAAGGCAAGCAATACTACAGTTAATAATTGTCACTAAGGGCGTGTTCATTTCTCCTGCAGCTTCCCGCTTCCTCAAACTCCAGGTCAAAACACCGCCAAACACGCCCGCACCGGGAAGCTAGATTCACGAAGCTGGCCAATTTCTATGTGCAAACCGCAGAGCGAGTCTTTTGACGATTCGTAGAATAGCAAAACTCAAAGCGGCACAAAATTACACGATCCTACCACCGCTTAGTGAAAATGATTAGTCACATTCTATTCCTTCATCCCGATTTGTTCCGCTCTTGTGTGTTTGACCATGGACCCTCTCCTTTTTTTTTAGGGTTTAAGGTCGCCTTTATTAAAATTCTAGAACAGGAGGAATACAAAAGCCTTCAGGGGGCTAGATCAGCCACAGGCGGCGACCAAGATCATCACGAACTACACTTCTAGCGAGGCTATGAGCCTCTTTATTAACTACTCTACTTTCAAAACAAAACTCTAATGAAATAAATCTCATCTTCGAAGAAAGAATCTCGTTCACGATATGAGCATACACTCCCATAGTGCCATCCTTCAAGTTTCTGATTACGTTGTTGCAGTCACTCGCAACCTGAACCCTTCGAACGTCGATGTCCATAGCCAAATCCACGACCTCGCGTATAGCCAGAGCTTCAAGCGTTTCAGCATCTGTTTTTCCGGGGAAGACCCTAGCGGATGCTCCCCTATATCTGCCATTCTCATCCCTAGCCACCGCCGCTACTGAACCACAGCCAGTATTCTTACTCACGGCTGTGTCTACATTGATCTTGACAACACCCTCGCTAGGTGGAGTCCATCTCTTCGTCCCCACCTCCGCCGGAGTGGTCTTCTTCCCTGTCGCCTGCACTCCCACTGGTTTCAGGTCAGCGATAAAATTTTCTACAAACAGGTGGACAGATAGCGGACTTTGATAAACTTGCTCATGTATCGATTTCCTCCGAGCATGCCAAATTTCCCATAGGGTCACAAACACCCTAGTCTGGTCCTCCTGCTTTAGAGTCTCGGTCATGACAGCAAGCCATTTCCGAGCATCTCCCTCCTCACATCCAATCATATGTGCAGTAACCTCCTCGTCGACCAAAGACCAGACGCAGTGAGACGATGTGCACTCCATCAGAGCATGTTTCCAGGAGTCCGGCACCCCACATAACTGACACCTATCATTGTCAGCCATACCACGGCGATTGCGCACATCATTGGTTGGTATCGACTGCTTGGCCAAGCGCCATAGGAAAACTTTCACCTTTGACGGGACCTGTGTCCGCCAGAGTGATGACCACTGCTTCTCAATGAGCTCTCCGTTTGAGCCCGAGGCAACATTGCCTAACCAAGCTTCTCGCTTCTCCCTTGTATTCACCAGCATGCGATATGCCGATCTTACCGAGAAGATCCCCTTCCGGTCATAGTGCCATGACCAGAAATCATTCTGTCGCCTGCTGCTCAATGGAATCTGCAAGATCAGCTCAACATCCATTGGCAGCATATACTCCCGCAGCTTTTCTTCCTGCCATATAGCCATTACTGGCTCAATGAACGCCGAAACCTGCGTCGGTGGATCCTCCTTCAGACAAGCCATAGGGCGTAGCTGTCCATCTCTAGGAATCCACTGATCATTCCAAGGGTGCGTAGTCTCCCCCGTTCCAATCCTCTTGACTAGGCCTTGTTTCAGAACACCGAGGCCCGCATGAATAGCCCTCCAGACTTGAGACGGAGACGACCCCAACTCCGCGTGGAGTACGTCAAATTGGCTGCAAAATCTCTAACCGAACTGGACATGCCAAATTGGCTGCAAAATCTCTAACCGAACTGGACTATGGTTGGGCCATCTTATCTTAGATAAACAAGACTGATCCCAACAAGAAAGGAGGATCTGCACCGAACGTTTCTAGCTCCATTAGCGACGCCAGAGTTGCGTTTGAGAAGCGGGATCGGAGGATTTGAGGAAGCGATACTGTTTCTAAACACGACCTAAGTAACAGCAAATTCAGTATTTTAAGTTAATTCATTTCTTGGAAAATAATCCAAACTTAAATCCTACCATTATTCCTATCTTCGATTAATTCATTTCCTAGAAGACTAGATGCAATTGTCCATTTCTTATTTACTACCACAAATTCTAGTCTAAATGCAAGGTAATCCTTTCTCCCTAATGAGGCAACCATAGGAAGGTAAAAAAA
The DNA here is from genome assembly GCA_007115705.1 of Dactylis glomerata. NCBI lineage: Eukaryota > Viridiplantae > Streptophyta > Magnoliopsida > Poales > Poaceae > Dactylis > Dactylis glomerata. The sequence continues at coordinate 748,890 of QXEO01000483.1, read as the reverse complement.
TCATAGCAGTTTAGAGATTTATGTCACTTTCCCAAACCAACTACAAGACTGCTTCAACTAATGCACACATCCCCCACACGCGTCCTAGCATACTAGTTTGATCAGGACAAGCACATAAGAGCGGGGTAACATATACGTCTACTCATACATCAAGAACATAAACATCTTTGCATCTCACAAATATAAGATCCGCCATATATAGAGGTAATACAAATATGGTCACAATCATGATAGGCAGCTCATGTGACTCTAATCAATGAAGCATGAGAGAATTTGATACAAGTTACTTCCACAATTCCATAGTAGGGGGTAAACTACTACCTCTTCATCATGTTGCTGAAAGAGATGGTGTCGATAGAGTCGAAGTGGCAACCGTGAGCGGCTTTGGTAGCGGCTCCCCTCCTATCCTCGTAATTTGCAGATCTGTTTGGTGTATTTCGTGTTTCTCTGTCGCCCTGTCACAAAATCGCTCGAGGGGTCCTTTAGATAGTCAGTTTTAGGTCAAGCTGAGTCAGTGGAGATGAAGTTTGCGTTGAAAGGATGCATGAGGCCCGAGATGGGCCCCACCATGCGGTCAGGGTTATGCCCCGCATGGTGGTCCCTCTTTGCGCCTTGTTGCATTCCCTGTTGAATTCTTCTCTAGTTCATCTACTTCCCAAAAATGACGTGGCAAAAATATTGGGTCCCTTTGATGTCCAAAAGGTACCTAAAAGTCAAAAACATGCAAAAAAATAATAAAATATGCTTCGCAGTGCTAAAACCAAATGAAAGGGGGTCGTTTAGAAGATCTCCGGAATCAATGGAAAACATGTCCATGTCCTCATAAAAATATCAAATTACTAAGAATATGACTTAATAAACTACAAAGATCATGGATACATTTTACATGCACCACTAGTCTTTGAGGCGAGGACCGCACTTGCGAGAGTCACCGCCGTAGATTTCTCTAGCGACTGGTTGCCTTGCCGCGCCGACTACAAGCCACATGAAGTACTACTCCAACAATCTGCGACATTGTTGCTCGATTCCTTGCCACCTCTAGGGGCGCCACCAACAGGGTAGCCGCCGCTAGGGGTCGCGACCGCCATCGCCTAGGATTTCAGGACAAAGGCACACACGTGAAGGGAAACTGAAACCCTAACTACGCTTTCCCCCTTTCAGACAAGATCGGGTGGTCCTCGCAATCGTCGTTAACGGTTGTCAACGGCCATCATCTCTCCTTACCAAAAACCTTACCGGTGTGTAATAATGTCAGATTTCATCAAAAATGCCCGATTAGTTCACATTGCCAAATACTGACCAAAATATCATGGGATTTTGTGACTCAAACATAAATTCTTTGTTTTCTAGAATATAAGAACAAAATTCATGGCTTTATTCTAACAACTCATTAAAATGACATGGACATTAATTCCTCTTAAGCAAAAAAAATGAAATAACAACATATAAGCCTACCTATACACACACTTATATAGAATCTACTAGATGCAAGTCTTTCCTCATAGAAATAAAACCTAGCAACCTAGTCGCGGAGCTTCCCTAGGGCCTAGGGTGCCATGGCCCCCTACTCTAGAAAATATTTAAAATATTCCTTATTAAGCTTAAATTTCAAATATTACTCAAACTTAAGTATGATTGGCATTTTTCACCTATTCAACAATATTTGTCACACTCTTCCATTGCAGCCACCCCCACAACGCTCGTCCTGCCGATTTATATGATTTCTCTCTTACCTCCGGCAACAGGTCTCAATGTCGAGAGACGACATGATCTTTAGGTTTCTTGTTCTAGTTCATTTCGTGTATGTTTGTACAAGCAGTGGAGGCAAAGACACAATGGAACAAGCACCTCCGGACATGTCTTTTGTCACGGTGGTACTGAATCGAGGGGCATGTGAGAGTTTGTTTGCTTGCATTTGATTCGTCGGGTTGTAGAGGGGGTCATCAATCATGATGCTTATGTGTTGGCTCGTGGTGGTACTAGTGGTCTTGTGTCTTGTCAATATGCTCCTGTAGCATCGAAGCCTAGGGAATGAGTCTTCTTTTCCAACATCTGAATCTTCTTTGATTCGATGGTTTGTGCTATGTATCATTATTATCGACATCTCCTGGCAACATGGAGTGCCTTCATGGCCAAATCAACAATGGCTCAGTCACTTGTGGAGTAGGTGCAGCATCTTGCTAGCCTCACGGCACACCAATGGCTTGTGCAGATCACAGAAGCGACAATTTCCCCTTCGATGTGTTTGTAATTTTTACTTTTGTCAAGGATGTTCTTTTAAAAATCATACTTGATTTAATATATGAGAGCATCGAAAATATAACATACAGTGGGTCTCAGACTTTTTGTTTCCATTCATGTTAAGCTCGTCCACCCGGGTTTGAATCGTAGGTGATAAGTTGGACTAAATGGGGTGATATCCACGTGAAAAAATCAAAGGAGAGGTCTTCACCAGGGAGTGATCCTTCCCTGTTGGTCAATAATTTTTCGCGAAAATACAAAAAAGCTTTGCGTTTTGATGCATTGACAGATAACAGAGTTTTACATATGTACAAGCTTAGACGAGCCAATACAACTCAAATCGCTAGACCTAAGCAGCACTTGGGAGCAAGACAGTATGCCGAGCATGCCCTTGGACTCCAAAGATCGAGCCTCGGATCGAAACATGTTGAAGGGACTAGCCACTTCAGGTCGTGTGGTGTCATAAACAACCACGTTGTGATGCTTCCAAATCCACCATGTCATGATGAAGTTCCTTTGTGCATAGCGCGAGGGGTAGATCTCCTAGCCTCCTCCGATCATACCACAAAGTCATCTTCCCTCCTTGGTGGTTGAGGCGTAGATCAGATCCATGTTAGCACCTCATACAAAACCATCCTGCAGAAGGTGCAGCCAGCCAGCAGGTGTTGCATGATCTCTTTCGACTGGTCATAGGGTAGGAACCATGATGGGTGTGGGAGCCTCCTCCTTGCCAACCTCTCTCCAGTCCAACAACGACCCTGGCAAGAAAACAATACATGGAACTTGACCCATGGGGGAGCCCGGGACTGCGAGCTAAGCTTCCAGGATCTCGATACGATGGCCCCTGGAATAGGAAGGATTGCAGGGACTATGGTCCTCGTCTGAGTAGGATATCGGAGATACAGAACACTTGGTGAAGTTGGTGCATAGTCTAGATGCATCCCCCAAATAGTGCAAGGATTGCAATCACCATGCTCAACTTTGCCTCATCTGGGTGGCAAAAGATTACAACATCGGCTGCACAAAGAGAAAAGGAAATCACCAGCTCTGGGGAGTCGATCGGTCTCAGCACTCCCATATCCTTGGCCTTAGCCAACAACTTGTTGAGCAAGTTGATAAACAACATGAACAACATCAAAAATAGGGGTTTCCCTGTCTTAGGCCTCGACAATGCCAAATCAGGGGCCCAGCTAGCCACTGAGCATCACCCGTGTGTACTAGTTGCGGAAGCTCATAGAATTTAGGGTGAAGTCCTACCTTTTGGAGCTTGATACGTCGTAAACGTATCTATAATTTTTGATGCTCCGTGCTTGTTTTACACCAATTGCTTTGTGTTTTGTTTACACTTCATGGCATTTTTATGTATTTTCTGGAACTAACCTATTAACGAGATGCCACAGTGCCAGTTCCTATTTTCTGTTGTTTTGTGTTTCAGAAAAGTTACACAAGAAATATTCTCGGAATTGGACGAAACGAAAGCCAAAGTTCCTATTTACCTGACACTAAGACGGAGTCCAAAGGAGAGACGGAGTGGGGGCAGAGGGCAGCCGCACCATAGGGTGGCACGGGCCACCCCCTGGCCGCGCCACCAGGTGGTGTGGACCCCTGGTCCACCCCCTGACATCGCCCTTCTGCCTATAAATTCCCTTTGATGGGAAAACCCTAAGGAGACAAACACTTTTCCACGAAACATACTGCAAGCCGCCGCCATCATCGTCCCGAGATCGAGAGGGTCTAGAAGCTCTTCCCGGCACCCTGTCGGAGAGGGGAATCATCACCGGAGGCCTTCTTCATCACCATGCCTGCCTCTGAAGTGATGAGTGAGTAGTCTACCTTGGACTATGGGTCCATAGCAGTAGCTAGATGATTGTCTTTTCCTCCATGTGCTTCATGTCTAGATCTTGTGAGCTGCCTATCATGATCAAGATCATCGTTATGTAATTCTACATGTTGTGTTTGTTGGGATCCGATGAATATTGAGTACTATGTCAAGTTGATTGTTGATTTATCATGTCTATGTTATTTATGATCTTGCATGCTCTCCGTTGCTAGTAGATATCTTGGCCGATTATATGCTAGTAACTCCAAGAGGGAGTATTTATGCTCGATAGTGGGTTCATGCCTCTAGTAATCTGGAAGTGTGACAATAACTTCTAAGGTTGTAGATGTGATGTTGCCACTAGGGAGAAAACAACAATCTTTTGTTCAAGGATATTTGTATTGTTTACATTACACAATTTGCTTAAGGCGATAATCTGTTGCTTGCAACTTAATATCCAAGGGTTATTCGGATGATATCCTGCGGGTGGATTATTAGTCATAGATGCAGTTGGATTACGATCTATGTATTATGTTGTAATGCCCAAGTGAATCTCATAGTGATCTTCATGACATGTACATGCATTGCTATGCATTCTTTATTTTGTCAATTGCCCAACTGTAATGTGTTTACCCAGCATGTTATTTATCTTTATAGAGAGACACCTCTAGTGAACTGTGGACCCCGGTCCATTCTTTTACATTTATATTACCATCTACTGCAAGCACCGTTTACTTTTTGCAAGCATTATTTATTTACTTACTGCAAACAAATATATTTTTCCACACGATACGTTTAATACTTTGTTTTTAGCAAACCAGTGAGATTGACAACCTCACTGCAAGTTGGGGCGAAGTATCTTGGTTGTGTTGTGTGCAGGTTCCATGTTGCTTCTCGCGCCGGTAGTGCGCCCTACCAAAAGCCAGTTAGCATCAACCTTCAGAAGTGGTTTCTTTCTCCTACTGGTCGATTAAACCTTGGTTTCTTACTGAGGAAAAACTTACTATTGTGCTCATCATACCTTCCTTTTGGGGTTCCCAACTGGTAGTTAACGCTACGCACCAACAAGCTCTTTTCTGGCGCCATTGTCGGGGAGAAAGAGGATTTCTGCAATGGGAGTATCTCACTTCCAATCTTTTTACTTTGTTATTGTTTTGCTTAGTTTCTTTGCTTTATTTTTGTTTGCATCTTTTTATCAAAAATAAAAAAAAATAGTTCCTTTTATAGTTGTTATTTTTGTTTATCTGTTTTAGTCTTGCTAGAATGAGTACTCCTGAGAACACCAAGTTGTGTGACTTTACAAGCACAAAAACAATGATTTCATCTGCACTCCTATTGCGCCACCTGCTCCTGAGGCAAATTTTTATGAAATTAAACCTACTTTGTTGAATCTTGTTATGAAAGAGCAATTTTCTGGTGTTAGTACTGATGATGTTGCTGCTCACCTCAACAATTTTGTTGAGCTATGTGAGATGCAAAAGTATAAGGATGTAGATGGAGATATTATTAAGCTTAAGGTGTTTCCTTTCTCTTTGAGAGGAAGAGCTAAGGATTGGTTGCTATCTTTGCCTAGAAATAGTATTGACTCTTGGGTTAAGTGCAAAGATGTTTTTATTGGAAAATATTATCCTCCTACGAAGATTATATCTTTGAGAAGTGACATTATGAAGTAAAAATAGTTTGATAATGAACATGTTGCTCAAGCTTGGGAAAGAATGAAATCTTTGATAAAGAATTGTCCCACTCATGGACTGACTACTTGGATGATTATCCAAACCTTTTATGCAGGACTAAATTTTTCTTCAAGAAACCTTCTGGATTCAGCTGCTGGAGGTACTTTTATGTCCATCACCTTGGGCGCCGCAACAAAGCTCCTTGATAATATGATGGTAAATTATTCTGAATGGCACACTGAGAGAGCTGATACGTCTCCAACGTATCCATAATTTTTGATGCTCCATGCTTGTTTTTACACCATTTGCTTAGTGTTTCGTTACACTTCGTGGCATTTTTATGTATTTTCCGGAACTAACCTATTAACGAGATGCCACAGTGCCAGTTCCCTGTTTTCTGCTGTTTTTGTGTTTCAGAAAAGTTACACAGGAAATATTCTCGGAATTGGACGAAACAAAAGCCAAACGTCCAAAAATTTACCGAAGCTTCCAAAGAACTAAAGAGGAAACGGAGAGGAGCCACTGGTGGGCCACACCACCAGGGGGCGCGGCCTAGGGCTGGCCCGTGCCCCCCTGTGGTGAGCCCCACCAGGACCACTTCTGACGACGCCCCTTCGCCTATAAAGACCCCTCGACGGGAAAAACCTAAAGACCCGTTCACTTTTCCATAATACATCGCGATCCGCCGCCGCCGTTGACCCAAAGATCGGGAGGGTCCAAAAGCTCTTCCCGGCACCCTGCCAGAGAGGGGAATTGCCACCGGAGGTCTTCTTCATCGCCATGCTTGCCTCCGACGCGATGAGTGAGTAGTCTACCTTGGACTATGGGTCCATAGCACTAGCTACATGGTTGTCTTCTCCACCATGTGCTTCATGTTTAGATCTCGTGAGCTGCCTTACATGATCGAGATCACCGTTATGTAATTCTACATGTTGTGTTTGTTGGGATCCGATGAATATTGGTGTTATGATTAAGTTGATGTGCTGAATATTATCTTATGTTATCTCTATGTTGTTTATGATCTTGCATGCTCTCCGTTGTTAGTAGCTATCTTGGCCGAGTAGTTGCTAGTGACTCCAAGAGGGGGTATTTATGCTCGATAGTGGGTTCATGCCTCTATTTAATTTGGGGGAGTGATAGAAACCTCTAAGGTTGTAGATGTGTTGTTGCTACTAGGGAGAAAACAACATTCATATGCTCAAGGGCATATGCTTTGTTTACATTACACACTTTGCTTAATGCAGTTATCTGTTGTTCGCAACTTAATACTTGTGGAGTTCTCGGATTGATTCGCCACAAGTGGATTATTAGTCATAGATGCAGTTGGATGGCGGTCTATGTATCTTGTTGTAATGCCCAGAGTAAATCTCATAGTGATCCTCTCGACATGCATGTTGTCTTTATTCTATCAATTGCCCAACTGTAATTTGTTTACCCAGCATGTGTTATTTTATCTTATGGAGAGACACCACTAGTGAACTGTGGACCCCGGTCCTATTTCCTTTATATTTCTATCACCTGTTTACTTTACTCGCATTTTTTACTTTACTCGCATTCTACTATTGCTTTCCACTCGATACGCTCATTCCTTTGTTTCAAGCAAACCGGTGAGATTGACAACCTCATCGTAAGTTGGGAATAAAGTATTTAGTTGTGTTGTGTGCAGGTTCCACGTTGCTACTAGTTGAAGATGCGCTAACAAGAAATCGTTAAGGGTGCCCTTGTTAGAGTGTCACGTAGCTAGTGGGCATCACCTTCAGTCGTATTGGCTTTTTCCTACTGGATTGACTACCTTGGTTTCATAACTGAGGGAAAACGTGCTGCTATATTCATCAAACCTTCTCTTGGGGTTTCCAACTGGCCGGTCATTTACTACACATTCCCATGTCAACTTGGCAACAGAAGGTTTCTGTCGCCGTTGCCAGGGATTGAAGAAGAAGCTCCCACATCATCATCATCACGCCATCAAGAGCTCCACAAGGTAAGAAGGTAAATTCTGTTGAAGAAACCTCTTCCTTGAGTGATAAGATTGATACCATTATGTCTATGCTTGTTAATAGTAGGGCGCATATTGATCCTAATAATGTTCCTTTAGCCTCTTTGGTTGCTCAAGAAGAGCATGTTGATGTGAACTTCATTAGAAATAATAATTTCAACAACAGTGCTTATAGGAATAATTTTGGTAGCAACAATTATATGCCATATCCTTCTAATAGTGATAATGGCTATCATGGTAGACCTAGAATGCCTAGTGAAGAAAGGATTTTAGAAGTTGAAAGGGCTACTAAGAATTTTATGCAAATGCAATATGAGCAGAACAAGTTGTTCACCAAAACCATGGAGGAACAATCTGCCTTGTTGAAGAATATTAGTCATCAACTTGAGAATTTAAATAGGGGGATTCGTGAGTTACAAGTTAAGGTTCCTTGTCTGATGCGCAATTTTCTTTGATTAATAAAATGTCTGCTAAACCTGATCCCTTTGTTGTTACTAATGACATTCAAGTTAGAATTGATGATAATGTTAGGATGTTAGCACAATTGCATGCTAGGTGGGAAAGAGAAGATGAGATTGCTAGAAATATGACTAAAGTTTGTGCTATTACCACCACTAGTGATGTTGTTTCAAATGCTAGCAATCCTCTTACTTTGATTGGTGTAGAAAAAATCCCTTCTCCTTGTGCTAAATTGCTGAAAACCACGGAAACTTTTTCTAATAAAAGTGCTGAAATTTTTCGGAGTATGGGAGACGATAGTTCTACTACTTTTGATAGTAATGATTTTGACGTTGATGCTTGCAATATTTCTGAAGTAATTTTGTTCTTGCAAAAGCTTGCTAGAAGTCCTAATGCTAGTTCTATGAATATGGCTTTTACAAAACATATTACTAATGCTCTCATGCAAATTAGAGAGGATAAGTTGAAACGAAAAGTTTCTATCCCTAGAAAGTTAGAAGATGGTTGGGAGCCCATCATTAAGATGAATGTGAATGATTTTGATTGTAATGCTTTATGTGACCTTGGTGCAAGTATTTCTGTTATGCCTAGAAAAATTTATGATATGCTTGGTTTACCACCGTTAGAAAATTGTTATTTTGATGTTCCTCTTGCTGATGTTGCTAAGAAGAAACCTTTGGGGAGGATTAATGATGTTCTTATTATGTTTAACAATAACCTTGTTCCCGTTGATTTCCTTGTTTTGGATATTGAATGCAATGCTTCTTGTCCTATTATTTTGGGAAGACCTTTTCTTAGAACTGTTGGTGCTATTATTGACATGAAAGAAGGCACCATTAGATATCAATTCCCACTCAAGAAAGGTATGGAACACTTCCCTAGAAAGATAAAGAAGCTACCTTTTGATTCTATTCTTAGAGCAAATTATGATCTTGATGCTCCTTTATTTGAAAATACTTGATTCTCACTTTCTGCGCCTAGCTCAAAGGCGTTAAAGAAAAGCACTCTTGGGAGATAACCCAATGTTTTTCTTTTCAGTAATTTTTATTTTTGTTGAGTCTTGGAAGTTATTACTACTGTAATGGCCTCTACTTATCATTTTTATTTTGTTTTTGTGCCAAGAGTAACCTCTAATTGGAAGAAGGTAAGATTTGGGGAAGTTGATGTCCCGAAACAGATTTTTGCGCTTCACCGTAAAAATTCGTGAAAATTCCCAGAACGTCATTTTGATCTGAGATTTCTTGTGCATATGCCCCAGGTTATTATCTAACTTTCATTAGTTTTGCACTTTTCGATTTGAGCAACAGAAGGTTTTCAAAAAAAATTGATCTTTACCAGCTGTTCTGTTTTTGACAGATTTCTGCCACTATTTGCATTTGCCTCTTGATCTCTTTCTTTTTTAGTTCTTTTGATCACAGAACTTTAGAATAAGTTGATACAGTAGCTTATATGTTAATATGTGTTGTACTTGAGTTTAAATTGAACCAAAAGTGGATTTACTATCTTGCATAAACTAATGTTGCTAATGAGAATTGTGTGAAGTTTTGTATGAAGGAAGTTTTCAATAGTAGGGAAAGGAGAATGATGAGATGAGATGAAGTATGGACAAAAGCTCAAGCTTGGGGATGCCCATGTCACCTCAAGAAATATCCAAGAAGTACAAGCATCAAAGCTTGGGGATGCCCCATGGCACCCCTTCTTCATCAACAAAAATATCAGGTCATCTTTCAAGACACTATATTTTTATTGCTTCATATGCTATGTGTTTTTCTTGGAGCGTCTTTATTTTTGCTTTAAGTTTTCTTTTGTTTTGTTTTCTGCAATAAATGGTTGGACCCCAACATATTTCTCTTGGAGAAGACACACTGCGTTTTAATTGCCTAGAACACTCTAGTTTTCCCATTTATCGTTCAATGAGTGTTCTCTTTTTCTAGTACTGCGTTTAGCTTTTATTTTTTGCCTTCATTCTTGTTCAGAACTTGTTAGTTCTTTGTAGCTAGGTGTGTTTAGACCTTTGGTATTTGTTGCTTTTCATCTTTGAGAGTTGTTTCAAAAAGGTTGATTGGTGTTGGAAAAGAATAAAAAATTTCATGCTTATAGTGATGCAAAAGGGAGCTTGTTTAGACTGTTGCTTAGACTTTATCATGCCATGCTTGATATTATTTTGATTATATGCTTATTATTTACTGTTGTAGCATGACTTGTCTCAAATAACTGAGAGTTCTTAATGTGCCTTTGAAAAAATCATGCGTTGTTTTTATCTTATAGAAGCAGAATATTGTGGTATTCTCCTTTGATGCTTTATTTGGGTTGACTTGGCGCATGCTTACACCATGTTTTGACTACAAACCAGTCACCTCAAGCCTCTATAAACATTTGGTTTTTGACTTGTGATATCACTTTATGCTTTGGTTAATAATGTTTTGTCGCTATGTATGATCATGACCATTATTGCTCTCTTAGTTGGTCGCTCTCAGTCTTTTGCTAGTCTTCATCTGTACTGAGTATGAGCTCTACTCGTGCATCCAACTCCCAAAAACCAAAGTTTTCCAATGTGTCCACCATATCTACCTATTAGTAATTTGCTATTCCAAGTATATTCACCATGTTTTTATCTATCTTCCACATTAAATTTTTTGTTATGAGAAAATTAGTTAGTAAAGCTTTCACAAACTTGATGGCACATTTACTTTATTTCACTTAATAAACTTGGCCATTGTGGCTCTCTTATGGTGATTATATGCTTGCAAGTTGTAAGTTGGGAGTTAGCTCAGCCATGCTGTCATGGGGCACGCTTTCAACATTGCACTTATTCCTATTTAGTTGATATCATGATCTTTTGTTTATGGATGTTTATCTGTGTGAAAGGAGTTGGAAACTTGTGAAGTTCATGGAGTTTGTATATGTGTAAGAGAAATGCCTAGGCCGCTAATCTAAACCACACATCATTCATTGTGGAAATTTACAGCATAACCATAGGGGACATTCGACGACGCATCTCAAAATAAAAAGCTATACCCAATGGTAAATAAAAGAGATGCCGAGGTGTCCATTGTCTGTTTGTCTTGTCATTTTGATGTGGGACAGTTTCCATATCATCGGGCGGGAGGTACCCCGTTGGCGTTCTCAATGATACACGTATGCTTACAATGACAAGAACTTGCTTGGGACCTAAGTCGATTAGCATGGTTTAAGTACTCGTATTCATGGGACATGAGATTTTCAACTTATGACTTGTCAAATATATATCTCATATTTGTACTTGCATTAACCTTAACCACTCAAGATGCCTATGATGGGGGCAATGAGAGCTCAAAGCTAATAAGTACCATAATTTTTGGAAGGTTTATAAAACTTGCAATCACTACTTCCCTCTGTGAAGGGTCTTACTTTTACTTTTATGTTGAGTCTTCATCTTCTACCTTTATGCACCGATTAAGAGAGCATAGTTGTCATTCTGAGTATAATGTGCATAGTCTCAAAATTTTATTATTGATTGATTCATGATTATGGTATTGCTTGTTCTCAAATTATTTGTATCTAGTCACCCTCTTGAACTTTGAAGGTGTCCTATGCATTTATGTTTTGCTACTCTATGAGGGACAAGCTGAATACCACTTTGCTATGTTTTCTATATGCTCAAAACAAACAAACACCTTTCAATGCATTATTACTCATGATCTTTTGTTTGTGTTACTTTTCATGTTGTAACATGGTTGCTAAGTTCTATGGTTAGAATTATATCTCTTATGCCCATATTTAGAGTACTTTGATCTCAGCATGCAGTGTTTTACTTTAAGTTGATCAAGATTGTGTTGGTGCATGTCACCTCAAAAATTAATGTTTTGTTATCACTTACCTACTCGAGGACGAGCAGGAGTTAAGCTTGGGGATGCTTGATACGTTGTAAATGTATATATAATTTTTGATGCTCCATGCTTGTTTTACACCAATTGCTTTGTGTTTTGTTTACACTTCGTGACATTTTTATGCATTTTCTAGAACTAAACTATTAACGAGATGCCACAGTGCCAGTTCCTGTTTTCTGTTGTTTTTGTGTTTCAGAAAATTTACACAGGAAAAATTCTCGGAATTGGACGAAACGAAAGCCGAAATTCCTATTTACCTGACATGAAGATGGAGTCCAAAGGAGAGACGGAGGGGGCTAGAGGGCAGCCGCACCATAGGGTGGCACGGGCCACCCCCTGGCCACGCCACTAGGTGGTGTGGACCCCTGGTCCACCCCCTGACATCGCCCTTCCGCCTATAAATTCCCTTCGACGGGAAAACCCTAAGGAGACGAACACTTTTCCACGAAACATACTACAAGCCGCCGTCATTGTCATCCCGAGATCGGGAGGGTCCAAAAGCTCTTCCCGGCACCCTGCCGGAGAGGGGAATCATCACCGGAGGCCTTCTTCATCACCATGCCTGCCTCTGGAGTGATGAGTGAGTAGTATACCTTGGACTATGGGTCCATAGCAGTAGCTAGATGGTTGTCTTCTCCTCCATGCGCTTCATGTCTAGATCTTGTGAGTTGCCTATCATGATCAAGATCATCATTATGTAATTCTACATGTTGTGTTTGTTGGGATCCGATGAATATTGAGTACTATGTCAAGTTGATTATTGATTTATCATGTCTATGTTATTTATGATCTTGCATGCTCTCCATTGCTAGTAGATATCTTGGCCGATTAGATGCTAGTGACTCCAAGAGGGAGTATTTATGCTCGATAGTGGGTTCATGCCTCTAGTAATCTGGAAGTGTGATAATAACTTCTAAGGTTGTATATGTGTTGTTGCTACTAGGGAGAAACAACAATCTTTTGTTCAAGGACATTTGTATTATTTACATTACACACTTTGCTTAAGGCGATAATCTGTTGCTTGCAACTTAATAACCAAGGGTTGTTCGGATGATATCTTGTGGGTGGATTTTTAGTCATAGATGCAGTTGGATTACGGTCTATGTATTATGTTGTAATGCCCAAGTGAATATCATAGTGATCTTCATGACATGTACATGCATTGCTATGCATTCTTTATTTTGTCAATTGCCCAACTGTAATTTGTTTACCCAGCATGTTATTTATCTTTATGGAGAGACACCTCTAGTGAACTGTGGACCCCGGTCCATTCTTTTACATTTATATTACCATCTACTACAAGCACCATTTACTTTCCGCAAGCATTATTTATTTACTTATTGCAAACAAATATCTTTTTCCACACGATACATTTAATCCTTTGTTTTCAGCAAACCAGTGAGATTGACAACCTCACTGCAAGTTGGGGCAAAGTATCTTGGTTGTGTTGTGTGCAGGTTCCATGTTGCTTCTGGCGCCGGTAGTGCGCCCTGCCAAAAGCCAGTTAGCATCAACCTTCAGAAGTGGTTTCTTTCTCCTACTGGTCGATTAAACCTTGGTTTCTTACTGAGGGAAAACTTACTATTGTGCTCATCATACCTTCCTCTTGGGGTTCCCAACTGGTAGTTAACGCTATGCACCAACAAGCTCCTTGAATATCATAGCCCAGGACACCGAGTCAACGCACGAGCAATGTCAAGCTTAAGCATTACTCATCGTTCCTTCAACCTATGGAGTAGATGTGGCATATGTTGAACCAACATTAAGTTATCATGTATGCAGCGCTTCTGGATGGCGCGTTCTGATAAACTACGACACCCAACCTAAGAGCCAATCTTGAAGCCAGGACCTTCGCCACCAACTTGACAAAGATGTGGATGAGACTGATCGGCCGGTAATCTCCAAGGTAGGAGGCATTGCAACACTTAGGTAGCAGGGTGATCAAAGCTTGGTTCAGGCCTTGAAAATTGCCCCCTGATACTTGGTGAAGGCCAACATGAAGTCACCCTTGACCGTCCCCTAGTAGCTCTGGAGAACTCAGCCGTAAACCCACCCAGGTCAGGCGCCTTGCCATGCGGTGGCGACTAACCACATACCATACCTCCTCCTCTAAGAAGGGGGCGTCAAGATCTAGCAAGTCCTCAGCATGGGTACCTAGAAAGTCAATGTCCAAAGAGTACTCGCGATTTACAGTCGTGCCCACCATAGCCTATAAGTGATTGAAGGTAGCCTTATCCATGGTCATGTGTTCAACAACAACCGCATCATCGACATGAAGGCGGTCATGTTCTTCCGCCTATAGGAGGCATTGGTGAGAGAATTTCATGTTAGCGTCTCCTTCACTCAGCCAAGCCACCTTGGCATGTTTGCATGCCATAGTACACTCTAGCGAGACTATCCCTAGGTAGGTGTGCTTGAGACTAGCGTGCAACTTGCGCTCATCCATTCTGAGTTGCCTCGACTCCATGGCAACATCTAAGCAATTAAACATCTCTCGTGCTATCACAAGATGCAATTTCATCGTTCCCACCTTTTTGTCTGTCCAACTCATCAGCTGGCGTGTCGTGCGCTTCATCTTAGCGACGAGTTGTCGGGCCCTGGCCTGCAGGTGTGCTGGCCATACGGGCTGCACAGGGCCACAAAATTTGGGGGGGCAATTTTTTATATAGGCATATTATAGGTATAAGAATAGGAAAGAAAAATATTGGCGTGGCATGCCTACGTCCTGGACTTGCTAGTCGTAGTTGCTACCTGGACCCCTCTAGCTTCGTTCCAAATCTATCGATTAGGCCACAAATGTCGTCCCAGCTTCTCCTGTTACTCGCACGATGCATGTCTCCCTACTGGCCTAGACCCTCGACTCCTCGAAACCGAGCCGCCAGGCCCCAACGCCATGAGAGGCGGTTCTTCTTTTCACATCTGTTGGACCGATCAAAATAAGGATGTAGGGTCTGTTTGGTTTCTTGCCCACGATAGCCCTGCTAAAAGTTGGTTGCATATTGTATTTTCGTCTATGCTTGGTTTGTTACCAAAATTTTGGCTACAAATAGGTATCCCTCCATCTCACAAACCAAAATTTTGGCTGCCAATGGGTATTCCTCCATCTCTCTCATAGATTCTTGCCAAATATTGGTCAAGTGTGGGCTGAGGATTCCTTAGCCAAATAATTGGCAAGCCTCAAGCTTTAGAGTTCCGCATAGGGCTCCGAATTTTGTCGGCTCAACCTTGTGAGCCGTCAGAAAGAGTCTTTGGTCCCCATCGATCACAGACCATGCGGCTCCACAACGTCACTAAAGCCCTCAAGCTTCATCCAGTAGCGCTCAAGCTAGAACCTTTTACGATCAGCCGCCACGAGCAAACAATCGAGGAGCAAGGATAGTGATCCATTATAACCGTAGAGACTCGGGACATCTCCAGCATCTCCAGTGGCACGACCCAAATTGGCGACCCAAACGGTCCAATTTTGTCCATTTGGGTTGTGCCCCAGACATAATTTGTATCGTGGTCTAGTTTGGTCCTACTAGATTGAGTGATGTGGTCGCACCCCGACCCATTTTGTCATCCACAACGATCAACTCCTAGATCTTGTGTGGTTATTTGTGGTGCGTCCATTTTGTGGCCATTTCCCAAGTGATCCACCAGGGAGATCTTATGTTGTTGTTTGGCATATGCCCTCTCTTGTGCCAAGCAATCCATTTACAGGAGCATCTTTTGTGGCCACATGGCCTTAAGCCACATAAGATTATGATCCTAGCAGTGTATTACTTGGGCATGTGTGGTGGCAGCCATATGGGCCACGGATAAAATTGAACGCGCGGACCTATCCGCTCGACGCAAAGCTCAATCAAATTTGCATTGAGAATGGATCACGGGCGGATAGTCGGTCCAAATAGATCATATCACTGGAGGTTGCATGGCCTGGCAACCTGTCTAGTCACACCATTTCAAACCGCCAGGACAAGATAGATCGTGCCACTAGAGATGGAGATGCCCTCGCAAGTCGCAATGTTTGGCAATTGGCAAGAAGCACAACAGTTATCGCCCACCCATGCTCGTGAAAATAATATCTGGACGGCGATCCAACTGCCGTCACCGACTACATCTCCTGGCCGTGCTGGTCCCTGCCTCCTCCATCGGTCGCTCCGGTGACGGATGATGTCTACGCACGCGTCTGTTCTTGTAGACAGTGTTGGGCCTCCAAGTGTAGAGGTTTGTAGAACAGCAGCAAGTTTCCCTTAAGTGGATCACCCAAGGTTTATCGAACTCAGGGAGGAAGAGGTCAAAGCTATCCCTCTCGAACAACCCTGCAATTACGATACAGAAAGTATCTTGTGTCCCCAACACACCCAATACACTTGTCATATGTATAGGTGCACTAGTTCGGCGAAGAGATAGTGAAATACAAGTAGTAGTGATGATTATAAGTAGCAAACGTGATCTGAAATAAATATCGCTGCGAGCAAACATGTAATAAAACAGTAAGTAAATGGTGTGCAATGCTTGGAAACAAGGCCTAGGGATCATACTTTCACTAGTGGACACACTCTCAACAAATATAACATAATTGAACCAATAGATACTATCATCAATATGCAACTCAAAATAATTCTCCAATGGAAAACATACACTAATCATGCGTAGGGCTACGAAGCACTCCTCAAAGTCCGTATGTACCCAAACTAGATTGTCCCACACTATCACCGTGAATGCACTAGATGGTTCCAACAAACACCAATATTTCATAGAGACATTAACCAAAAAGATACACATGATGCACACACTAGTCACCTTTACACCATGATACGAGGCATCTCCGGAGAGTATAATAATAAAGCATAGGAGTAGCATAATATCTGAATAATAACATCTACCAATTCAACTAGATACAAAGCTCACAATCACATAAAGATCACATCATGGGAGAGAGAGGTGAACCACATAGCTACCGGTAGAGCCCTCAGCCCCGGGGGTGAACTACTCCCTCCTCATCATAGGAGACAGCAAGGTTGATGGAGATGGCGGTGAGGTCGATGGAGACAGCGGAGACGGCGATGGAGACCGATGGAGATGGCTCCGGGGGCACTTCCCCATCCCGGCAGGGTGCCAGAACAGAGACTTCTGTCCCCCAAAATTTTTCTTCGATGGCGGCGGAGCTGCGGAACTGATCTGGGAAAAATGCCGACTCCCCTAGGGTTTTCCGTCCCGAGGCTTTATATAGGCGAAGGGGCGTCGTCAGGGGGCTGCCAGGGCCTCCTCCCACATAGGGGGCGCGGCCAGGGCCTGGGCCGCGCCGGCCTGGTGTGAGGGCAGCCCCTGGCCCCCCTCCGGCTCCGAGAATATTTCCTGTGTAACTTTTCTGAAACACAAAAACAGCAGAAAACAGGGAACTGGCACTGTGGCATCTTATCAATAGGTTAGTTCTGGAAATCGCATAAAAACGCCACGAAGTGTAACGAAACACAAGGCAAATGGTGTAAAAACAAGCATGGAGCATCAAAAATTATAGATACGTTTGAGACGTATTAGCATCCCCAAGCTTAACTCCTGCTCGTCCTCGAGTAGGTAAGTGATAACAAAAGAAATAATTTTTGAGGTGACATGCACCATCACAATCTTGATCATATAGGTAAAGCATTGAGTGCTGAGATCAAAGAACTTAAAACATGGGCATGAAAGACATAATCTTGATAATAGAAACTTAGCAACCATGTTATAACATGAAAATGAACACAAACAAAAGATCATGAAAATGAAACAATGAAAGTCAAACGTGTGTTCAAATCATAAGAAAAAACATACAAATGGTTTTCAGCTTATCCTTCATGGAGAGCAAAATATAAATGCATAGGACACCTTCAAGTTTAAGAGGGCGACTAGATACAAATAATTTAAGAACAAGTGAAACCAACAATATGAATCAATCAATGAAAACTTTGGGACAATGCACATTATACTCAGAATGATAACTATGCTCTCTTAGACGGTGCATAAAGGTAGAAGGTGGAGACTCAACATAAAAGTAAAAAAGAAAGGCCCTTCACGGAGGGAAGCAGTGATTGCAAGTTTTATAAACCTTCAAAAATTATGGTACTTACTGGCTTTGAGCTCTCATTGCCCCCATCATAAGCATCTTGAATGGTTAAAGTTAATGCGAGAACACTTACGTTGCATATGCTTGACAAATCATAAGTTGAAAACCTCGTGTCCCATGAATACGAGTACCCAAACCTCATGCTACTTTACTTAGAGTCCCAAGCAAGGCTCTTGTCATTGTAAGTATATATGTATCATCGAGAACCGCCAAAGGGGTACCTCCGTGCCCGATGACATGGAACAAGCCCACATCAAAATGATAGGACAAGCAGACAATGAACACCTCGACATCTCTTTTATTTACCATTTGTATAGCTTTTTATTTTGAGATGCGTCGTCGAATGTCCACTATGGGCATGCTGCAAATTTCCACCATGAATTATGCATGGCTTAGATTGGCGGCCCAGGCGTTTCCCAAACACATATACAAACTCCATGATCCCGCAAGATTCCCAGTTCATTTCAATCCGCGAGTATCCATAAACAAAAGATCACGATATCAACTCAAATAAGAAGTGCAATGTTGAAAGCTTGCCCCATGACGGGATGGTTGGGCTAATCTCCAACTTACAACTTGCAAGCATAACAACTCAACATAAGAGACCACAATGTCAAATTTTTAAGAACAAGAAAAATAAAGTGTGCCTTCCGGTTCGTGAGAGCTTTACTGACCAATTTTCGCATAACACTGGTAAGAGTTTAATTTGAAGAGTAGATAAAAGCAAGTCAAATGTACTTTGGAATAGCAAATTTCTAATAGGTATGTATGGTGGACACTTTGGCAAACTTGGTTTTTAGGAGTTGGATGCACGAGTAGAGCTCATACTCAGTACAAAACGAAGGCTAGCAAAAGACTGGGAGCGACCAACTAAGAGAGCAATAACGGCCATAATCATGCAAAGCGACAAAGCGACATTAAAATAAGCATAAGATGGCATCTAAAATCAAAAACTAAATGATCATAGAGGCTATTGGCGACTTTGTAAGAGTCAAACATGTGTGAGCATGCGCCAAGTCAACCCAAATAAAGCATCAAGGAGAAAACCACAATAATGCTTCCAAACGATAAAAACAACGCATGATTTTTTCAAAGGCTCATTAAGCAATCTCAGTTATTTGAGACAAGTCATGCTACAGCAAAACCACTAAGCATACTATCAAAAAGACATCAAGCACGACATGCAAAAGCCTAGGCTGCAGTCTACACAAGCTCCTTCTTGTACCACTTTGTTGCATAAAGCTTTTTCTCTTTTCCAACACCATTCAAACTTTTTATAAAAACCACTTTTGATGAAAACCAATATATACCAGAGGTCCAAATACACCTTGGTGCAAAGATAAAACAAGATCTGAACAAAAATCAAGGCAAAAAATGCAAGCTAAACGCAGTAGCAGAAAAAGAGAACACTCATTGAACGATAAGAGTGAAAACTAGAGTGTTCTTGGCAAATGAAAAGCGAGTTCATCTCCTCCAAAAGAAACATGATGTGATCTAACCATTTATTGCAGCAAGCAAAACAAAAGAAAACTGAAAGCAAAAGTAAAGACGCTCCAAAAAAACGCATAGTGCATGAAGCAATAAAAATATAGTGTCTTGAAAGGTGACCTAATTTTTGCCGATGAAGAAGGGCGTGCCTCGGGGGCATCCCCAAGCTTTGACGCTTGTACCTCTTGGATATTTCCTTTTTACCAATCTCGCCTATATCCTTGTACCACATTCGGGTTTCTTCATTTGCATGGTGGACACAATAATCTTCCTTGTTGTAACTCTGTTCACAAGGACTATGTACTCCACAAAAATTAACATGCTTATAAGAAATAGGACTTTTAGAAGTTTGAGCATGTTTATTGCAATCATCAACAACAATATCACTTTTTATGCAAGTGTCCTTAAAAGGTTCATGATACACGTCCCCATTTCCTTTAGGAACATTCATATGGGAAGCAAAGACTTTAAAGCAATCAACCATAATTTGAGGATCAAGACCATACTTAGCACTAAGCTCTTGAAAATCAACAGTTTCAGCGAAAGACTTAATGCAATCAAACTCGTAATTCATACCTGATCCTTTACCTTTGTCGCTATCCCAATCTTCAATATTGTTTTGAATTGTTTCAAGCAGACCCCACTTGGTGTCGACATCCTTGCTTGTGAAAGACCCATCAAAGCATGCATCTAGATAGTCCTTGTAATATCCTGAAAGCCTTGCATAAAAATTATTAATAACAATATTACGGGGAAGATCATGAATAGGACATTTATGCATTAGTAACTTCAATCTTCCCCAAGCTTGGGCAATGCTTTCTCCCTCATGCGGATGAAAATTATAAATGTAATTCCTATCTTTATAAACCTGACTAGAAGGATAGAATTTAGAATAAAAGAGAGGTTCAATTTCCTCCCAGTCGATAGATCGACCATCCTTCAATGTTTTATACCATTCCTCAGCTTTGCCTTTCAGTGAATAAGAGAATAGCTTCTTCTTAACTTGGTTCATTGAAATACCTGCACACTGGAACAACTCGCATAATTCATGTATAAAAAGCAAATGATCACCAGGATGGACAGTTCCATCTCCTAAATAGCAGTTATTCCTAACACGTTCAACAATCTCCATAGGTATTTCAAAAGGATGAGGAGCACAAGCATCATTAGAAACATCACATATGGGAGATAAAATATCATCAGAGCAAACTTTCTCCACTAAAGTTGGGGAACTAAAAATATCATGCTTAACAAAACCAACTTCCCCAAGCTTAGACTTTTCCATAGCATTAGCAATAACGGGATTCAAAGCATTCGTACTAATAACATTGCTATGCGAAATAAGCTCCAAAGGTTTTTTAATTTTCTCTTCAAACACTTCATATCTAAACTCAGGAAAAAGACTAAAGAACTCTTTGTTTTCCATTAAGCCTAACTAGTGAAAATAAAAACAAGAAACAAAAAGATGTAATTGCAGAATCTAAAGGAAATAACTCCGAGCACTCACACAGGAGGATGCGAGTACCTTTTACCTTACCTCCCTGGCAACGGCGCCAGAAAAGAGCTTGATGTCTACGCACGCGTCTGTTCTTGTAGACAGTGTTGGGCCTCCAAGTGCAGAGGTTTGTAGAATAGCAGCAAGTTTCCCTTAAGTGGATCACCCAAGGTTTATCGAACTCAGGGAGGAAGAGGTCAAAGCTTTCCCTCTCGAATAACCCTGCAATTACGATACAGAAAGTCTCTTGTGTCCCCAACACACCCAATATACTTGTCAGATGTATAGGTGCACTAGTTTAGTGAAGAGATAGTGAAATACAAGTAGTAGTGATGATTATAAGTAGCAAACGTGATCTGAAATAAATATCGCTGCGAGCAAACATGTAACAAAACAGTAAGTAAACGGTGTGCAATGCTTGGAAACAAGGCCTAGGGATCATACTTTCACTAGTGGACACACTCTCAATAAATATAACATAATTGAACCAATAGATACTATCATCAATATGCAACTCAAAATAATTCTCCAATGGAAAACATGCACTAATCATGCGTAAGGCTACTAGATTGTCCCACACTATCACCGTGAACGCACTAGATGGTTCCAACAAACACCAATATTTCATAGAGACATTAACCAAAAAGATACATATGATGCACACACTAGTCACCTTTACACCATGATACGAGGCATCTCCGGAGAGTATAATAATAACGCATAGGAGTAGCATAATATCTGAATAATAACATCTACCAATTCAACTAGATACAAAGCTCACGATCACATAAAGATCACATCATGGGAGAGAGAGGTAAACCACATAGCTACCGGTAGAGCCCTCAGCCCCGGGGGTGAACTACTCCCTCCTCATCATAGGAGACAGCAAGGTTGATGGAGATGGCGGTGAGGTCGATGGAGACAGCGGAGACGGCGATGGAGACCGATGGAGATGGCTCCGGGGGCACTTCCCCATCCCGGCAGGGTGCCAGAACAGAGACTTCTGTCCCCCAAAAATTTTCTTCGATGGCGGCGGAGCTGCGGAACTGATCTGGGAAAAACGCCGACTCCCCCAGGGTTTTCCATCCCGGGGCTTTATATAGGCGAAGGGGCGTCGTCAGGGGGCTGCCAGGGCCTCCTCCCACATAGGGGGCGCGGCCAGGGCCTGGGCCGCGCCGGCCTGGTGTGAGGGCAGCCCCTGGCCCCCCCTCCGGCTCTCGTTTGGTCCTCGTCCTTCGTCCGGGAAAACTAAGACTTCTGGAACTTGTTTTGTTCAATTCCGAGAATATTTCCTGTGTAGCTTTTCTGAAACACAAAAACAGCAGAAAACAGGGAACTGGCACTGTGGCATCTTATCAATAGGTTAGTTCTGGAAATCGCATAAAAACGCCACGAAGTGTAACGAAACACAAGGCAAATGGTGTAAAAACAAGCATGGAGCATCAAAAATTATAGATACGTTTGAGATGTATTAACGGGGGGTGGAGACCCTGGTGCTTCGGATTCGGTGTAGTTAGGGTCGTCCTAGTGTTTCTTTGGGGCGTTGCTTCTATGGAGGAGACGGCGTCGCGTCGGAATAATTTGCCTCTGCTTTTCCTCCATCTTGGTGTCACTCCAACCGGTGGTGCCGGGGGGCAGATGGCCCGGTCATCTCCCCGATCTCTCAATCTAGTGAGATTCGTGTCTGGTGGTCGGTGGTCGGTACTCTCGTTGGTGGTGATCGTGTTGACTGTTGTAGTTGTGTTTGGTGTCTTGCGGTTAGGCGAGTGGATGATGGCAGGCGGGAACGTTCCTCTTCTTCGACTGCATCGGATGAAGTTGACGGCGTCGAGATCTGGTGACCATGGGGAAGATCCCCGGTCGACGTGCCACAAAGTATCGGTCTCGTCGCTTGCGATGGTCCGGTTCATCGGCTCAAAAAACATCTTTGTATGCGATAGTGCTCTCCCAGATCTTGGTATCGCGGTTGTTCACCCCTTTTTCCGTTGCTGCCAAGGTGGCGAAGGAGGACGAGGATGGACGATGTTCCGACGAGGCACAAGTTTCTCCAAGGGTGGAATTATTATTTTTCTTCCTGCAGAGTTCTTTGTGCAAATTTGTGTGAGATGCATGGTTGTCTCATGTGGTGACCATATGTGTGATCTTTGTAAAAGTATTGTCTAATAAAATATATATGATTACTTCATAAAAAACGTTTGGCAATTGGCAAATACAGTGAACGAACAAGGTATCGTCAATCAATCTTCGCATAATCAATAACGGCCAATGCAGCTAAGATGGCGAAATGTTCAGATGCTCTGGCATATGTAAAATGGACTGCACCTCCTTCCTGTTAACTCAAACTTAATGTAGATGCCTCGTTTCATGAGGACATGGCTGCTAGTGCAACGGGGGCGGTTGTTCGTGACTATCAAGGACAATTTGTAGTGGCGTCGACAAAATATATCCCCCACGTCTCATCTGCATCGATGGCGGAGGTAATTGCTATGAAAGAAGGCCTTTTACTCGCAAACCGTTTAGGTTGCAACTCTATTATTGCTGAATCGGACTCTATAGTGACGATTGATGCTTGCAAGGTGGGTGAAACTTGGTGGACAGAATCTGCGGTCATTTTTGCCGATTGCTTGGATCATGTTGCATCCATTGGTAATATTTCCTTTGTTCATTGTCCTAGGGATGCAAATAAAACTGCTCATGAGTTAGCTAGGAAGTGCTTTATTGATAAAAATTCTTGTAACTGGGACGATGAGCCCCCTAGCTTTCTCTTAAATACACTAATATATGATGTAACTGTACTTTGATTAGAGCGGCAAGTTTCAAACGCACTCTTTTTCTTACCAGGATACCTAAGGAGGCTGAAAAGTTTTTAATGAGGCGACTTGCTGGCTTAATATATTATATATTATTTCAAAAAAAAATCTTCGCATAATCACATCACAGTCACGGCCAGCGGCCACGTTGCGGGCAAACCGCAACGCGAGAGCAACGCCCCCATCATACGACGTGCGCAAAAGGGCACGAATAAAGAAGAAGAAAAAGGACGGGGAGGAGGAGCCAGCGCGGCGCGGTCGACCAACCTCAGCGCTCAGCGGAGACCGTTGCCCACTCCGCTCCCCAATCAAACGAACGAACCTCTCTTCCCCCTCTTCTTCCCACCACCAGGCTCTTCCCAGTTCGGTCGGGGCTCCGGTGCCGGAGGAGGGAACCATGGCGAGGACCCTCGACGGCTGCTACTCCGCCAAGGACGTCTCCTACAGGTTATCCCTCGAGCTTCCTTCCGTGCTGCCACTCTTCCCGCTGTTTAATTGTGTCAGGAACCGATTACGAATCTTGTCTGAATTTTGTCTTGGGGTAGTACTTGGTTCGTGGAACCTTTAACTTCTCGATTTTTTTGTTTGTGGTCTGTCTACTGTCCAGAAGGATTGATCTGTTCGATCGGGGCGGTTTAATTTTAGAATACTTTTGCGGTGTTGCTGAGTTCAGATAGTAGAGGATGGATGCTGATTGCTGAATCGCTTTGTTTTTAGTTAGTCCTGGCCTCCTGAGTGCTAGCTAGGGCGTAGGGACTCGGTTGGGAGCAAGTGAACTGAATAATCACTGGCTTTTTCTTGCAAGCGGTCTTGATCTGTCAGAAATACTAGTAACATGAAAGGAGGAACCGAACAGACATTTTCTTAGTGCAGGCTAATATTGTCTGCTTGGCCCTCTGTTCCTATCAAGACATTAGTGAAGTGAAGTGACTCATCACGGGCTCTCTGTTTCTTCTTGCAAGTGATCATGATCAGAAATACTAGTAACCTGGCATTTTGAGTGCAGGCTAGCATTGCCTGCTGATAGTGGATACCTGAGTAGGCATAAGTAAGTACTACGTAGTATGGGCTTGTGAGTGAAGTATGGAGAATACACAGAGTTGTTCTTTCTGTGAATACGACATTGTTGTGGAAACAGTAGGTTGGTAGTTTCAGATTCAGAAACCGGCGTGCTTTTGCAGGAAAGAAGGCTTCGCTGGCGACAGTCGCCGGGCTTGTGGGGAAGAGCTTGGGCTCTTCCGGGGACCTTTTGTGAGATAGTCTCGCACTGTGTACAACCGTCGGCAGATTCGGCTTCTTAAAAAGAATCTACAGTTTCTTGTTTTCCTCACGGTTCCTGAACTGTTCTGTACTGTTTTTCCCCCTACTGAATGCAATAGCTGCTTCTGCTCCAGTTCGTAAAAAAAAAGTAGTTTCAGATTTGTAAGTGTTTATGTCCACTTTGATGATGTATGCTATCTCTTTCTTGCTGGCAGCTGTGGATACTGTGGCTATGCATTGAACTTGAGCTCCTCGACAAGGAACACAGCCAACATTGGATCGAAGTATGGAAAGCAGATCAAGAAAGGTGTTATTTCTTTCTTCGCGATTGATGAGAGCCGGTTCACACAAGCCGATGAGATGAGCTGCACGCCATACATTCCCTCAAGATGCTCCTGGGGTTGCTTCAGAAAGAGGACTCGGTTGGTCTGCCGCAAGTGTGGTGGTCATATTGGGGATGCTTATGAAGATGAAGACTCCTTGTATGATAGCTTAGATGACACACAGACGAGCTCCGAGGGAAGCAGCTTGTCAGTTCGGAAGAAATATGTCATCAAGATTAATGCACTACAGCCCTCATCTGACGACTCTGGTGTTCCCTCCACCCTATGACCACAATCTGAACTGCTGCGCTCTAGTTCTGTGAATCGGGTATATACAGATACAGCATCAACAACATCATACTGCTCAAAGCTTCTGGAGAGAATTTGCCATCTATATGTTGCTTCAGTCATCTTCCTGCCCATAGTTGATACTGAGTTTTCTTTTCTTTTCTGCATAGTTGTACATGTATAATTTTTACAGGAATTTTACATTTTGGTTGTGTGAATATCACAAAATGAAAGAGCCTTTTTGTTGCTTACTACAGTATATGTGTATATCCTACCTCCTGATTGTTTGCACCATGTTTGTGATACTGAATCGTCTAGTTGTATCAAGTGTTCAGTTTCATGGTAGCCGTTCCTGAAGTTGTTCATGTGGGAGGGCCAAACCTGTAGGCATTATAACGAAAATGTATTGAAATGGTGTAATCTCTTACTGAATTTTGTCTATCAAAATGGTAAAGCTTATTTTCAGTTCTTCTCTAAGGAGCAGACATGGTCTACATAAGAGTATACTTCAAAGACAGACACAAAGAATAGTGATTCACTCTGACATGGCGATCTTACTTGACATACTTGTTGCCTTGCTGTCCTGACGGAATGATTTTTTGTAATCTGTACATGTATTCTCAGAACAGATCAGTATTCCTTTTGTTTTAGCTGTTTTGAATATCTGAATATAATTCACAAGAAACTTGACCCAATACATCACTCCATTTCTTTTCCATTGCTAGTCAGTTGACCGGTGTTTTATATGGTTCTCAAGCCATTCCTCTCTTTCCCTCTCTGCCTGTTCTTCATTTTTTGGTGATACATCCCCAGTGGAATATTGTTATGCAGAGAAATGGGACCTTCAGAATTCAGATACAGCATTTCCAGGCTCTAGCTCTAACCATATTGGATAACTGATTTTCTCAGAAGTCGTGGCGAATTGTTGTGTCACTGTAACCTCGTCCAGAGTATTTGTATATGTAAATGAACTATTCTGCTGATTAAGGCAATTAGTTAGAACTCACCAATGAAGTGGTTGCTGTTACTGCCAAGAGGTAACGTGTACTGTGAATTCTTCAGAAGTACAGTTCAACCGATACTGCAGTAACTAAAACCCAGCAGAAACAGAGCAATTTATTTCCATGCTTAGATTGGCACTCACAAAACACAAAGATGGTTTGGTGGTCATCATGAGATTCTTTTGCATTATACAAGTTAGACTGCAAATCAGTTCTTCTGGAACTGTTGGTCAAGGATGGCAAAGCAATCTACAGGTCGTTTTCTGAAATTCACATCCCAACCTCAACCGCTAAGCATTTTGCACGAAAGAAGGAACAAACGATCACGCCAAGCAGAGCAAATAGTGAACAGAACAGTATTTGCAAACATTTTGGCTGATAGGCCAGTTAACTAGAACTAACGAATGAAGCTGTTACCACTACTGCCAAATACTGCGAACTCTGAAGAAAAACGTGTCAAACTTACTGCTGTCGAAGCAATGAAGATTACCGAAATGGCAGAAACAGAGCAAACAAAATTTCTTATGGACTCGTGGCTGCTCATGTCACATGACACAAACCACAAGTTGATTTGGTATTCGTGAGATTCATTCACGTTGCAAGACACTAGTCTGTACATTTGTTCGTCCTGAACTTCTGGACAACCATGGCTCATCTCTGAAAGCAGACACATACAAAATCGCACATGACTTTGTACACCTCTACAGAAGAAACGGCGATCGTAACAAACACATACGCAGCAGAACAAATAGCAAGTAATTGCACAGAAACAAGCAACAACCCTGAATTCTAAATTCAGGTGCGAACACCTCTTTCAGAATCTCACGATACAGTTGGATCTAGCACTAAGGAAACAGGGAAGTAAACAGGGTTGGGTGGATTTCCTTTCATCTAAGATTTCTAGTCCGCAAGCACGGGCGCACAGAAGACATCGGAATCTGCAGCAGGCGGTGGCGATGAAAACGGCACGATGAACAGAACTCTCTTTCGGCTTCAGCATAAAGAAACATTCGCTTCCAAATTCAGATTATGATGCAAATTGACAAACAGTGGACACAAATCATTGCAGGGGGATAATATATTCGATTTCAGATCTAGGCTCATACAGAGCTACAAGCTAGCTAGAGAGATTTTGCGATTGGACAGGGGAATAACTAGTAACATCGTTCCAACTACAGCTACTGAACATAACAGAGACACCGAGAAAGAAAAGACAACAGGTTGTTGACGGCGAGATGGCGACGGGTCTGGCGCTGACGGAGACGAAGACGGGGAGGGGCCTCTAGCCGCCGAAGCCGTAGAGGGTGCGGCCCTGGCGCTTGAGGGCGTAGACGACGTCCATGGCGGTGACGGTCTTGCGGCGGGCGTGCTCGGTGTAGGTGACGGCGTCGCGGATGACGTTCTCGAGGAAGATCTTGAGGACGCCGCGGGTCTCCTCGTAGATGAGGCCGGAGATTCGCTTCACGCCGCCCCTCCTGGCCAGGCGACGGATCGCCGGCTTGGTGATGCCCTGGATGTTGTCGCGGAGGACCTTCCTGTGGCGCTTGGCTCCGCCCTTGCCGAGACCCTTGCCTCCCTTGCCGCGTCCCGACATGGCTGACGACGAACTGAGCTTTGCTTTGAGCGGATGGAAGTGGAGGAGCGGTGGTGGTGGTGCTGATTGGGTTGTGATTTGGGGGAGAGGGGGGAGGGGATTATAAGAAGGCGAGAGGTGGGAGAAGGGTGGTGCCTGCCGTTCGATGCGGTTCGAGCGGACGGTTGAGATGGCGATCCGCGGGCAGATGCCGCGGATCGATGACGTAGCGGAGACGAAGCGCGGATGATTGGCGGGGTGGCTCCGAAATTTCGTTCCGCGGAGGCGCCAGCTCGAAATTTTGGCCTGCGCGCGGGGGTTTTGCCAGTAAACGGGGCTTTGCCTTCCCCATCTCTTTATTTTGGACTCAGCTTCGGTCGGAACTGGGTCGATGTACTCAGGTTTTTTTTACTGAAAATGCAGTGCGGCACAGACTTCATTCTGTTAGACTATTACTAACTAGCTAAATGCCCGCGCGTTGCAGCGGACTCTCTTCTTTCTTTCCTTTTTCTTTTCACTCTTTCTTCTCAATAGTGTGTTATGTAATTGTGCATGAAGCAAAGAATATTAATCCATCATACATAATTCTTAAAGAATAATGTTATTCTCTCCTTCATTCTCGTACTTCCTCCGTTTCTATATATAAGTCGTATAGCTTTTTAAAAAAAAATCTAAAATTCCGGACTTATGCCAAATTTTCCGCTAGAATTAAGGAGGAGCTGACTCCCACATTTTTTAACCGCCCTATGCATTCCCTTAGATTTAGGAGTCTAGAATAAATATACGTAGGTGTTTTCTTCTTCGTTCTCTATCATAAATCCCTGATTTTCATTAATCTCTGATTTGCATTAATCCCTAATTTTCATTAATCTCTGATTGTTTTCCATGAATTACCAATTCTGGTGATCATGTCATTATGTAAAGGGTATATTCATCACTTATATGTTGTATGTCGAGTGGGTGGCTTCACCACCAACTCGAAACCAATAGTAAAGATCTCTCCAAGTTTGTTAGTCACACTAGTGTCTTGAAAGGTGACATGATTTTTGCCGATGAAAAAGGGGTGCCTCGGGGGCATCCCCAAGCTTTGATGCTAGTACTTTTTAGATATTTCTTGGGGTGATGCATGGGCATCCCCAAGCTTGAGCTTTTGTCCATTCTTCAACTCATCTCATCATTCTCCAATCCCTACACTTGAAAACTTCCTTCATACAAAACTAAACACAAATCTATTAGCAACATTAGTGTAAGCATAACATATAATCGACCTCTTTCTGCTTCAGGTTTCAACTCAAAAACCACCACATAAATAGCAAATACTACTGTAGCAACTTCCCCAAAAGTTCCATGATCAAAAGAACTCAAAACAAAAGCGATAAAGTGGCAAACACAAATATTGGCAGAAATCTGTCAAAACTGAACAGCTGACAAATGTCGAATTTTTGAGGGATTTTCTGTTGCTCAAATCAAAAAGTGTTCAACTAAGAAAAGTTTGGATATAACCTGGGGCATATGCACAAGAAATCGCAGGTCCAAAAGATATACAGAGAATTTTCACGAATTTTTACGGTGCAGCACCGAAAACAGTTTCAGGACAGCAACATCCCCAAATCTTACCTCACTCAAATTAGAGGCTTCTCTTGGCACAAAAACGAAATAAAAAGGATAAGGAGAGGTCATTACAGTATTAATAACCTCCAAGACTCAAATAAAAGAAAAAAGTACTGAAAATAAAACAATGGGTTATCTCCCAAGAGTGCTTTTCTTTAACGCCTTTGAGCTAGGCGCAGTAATTTGCAAAGATGCTCATGTGGGCGCCATATAAGAACTTAAAGCAATAGAGAGCATCAAAAAGCAAGTGTGAAAGACATTTATATCTGAACCACTTCCTATGCATAGGAATTTTGTAAGAAAATAAATCAACGAGGCACATAGTAGCAAGCATGGATAGATAAAACAAGTGCCACTTCAAGATTTGCAACATAAAGAGGGGAAACTTAATATTGTTGAGATCCATCAAACCATGTTTCCCTCTCTCATAATAACTTTCAGTAGCATCATGAATAGAACTAACAATATAACTATCACATAAAGCATCCCTATCATGAGCCACATGCATAAAAGAATTAATACTCACCACAGGAACAATAGTATTAGGAGCAGATTCAACAGAATAATTATTCTCATCACCATAATCATCAAAAATAGGAGGCATATTGTAATCATAACTAATTTTATCCTCAATAGTAGGTGAACTGAAAATATTATACCCATCATCATAACCATCATAAACTAGAGGTTTAATATCATCACAAGCTAGAGAGCAACTATTTCGCAAAGCATATTCATCAAACATATCATCATAAGAAGAAACATCACATATGGGAGATAAAATATCATCAGAGCAAATTTTCTCCACTAAAGCTGGGGAACTAAAAATATCATGCTTAACAAAACCAGCTTCCCCAAGCTTAGACTTTTCTGTAGCATTAGCAATAACGGTGTTCAAAGCATTCATACTAACAACACTATTAGCATGCAAATTAAGCTCCAAAGGTTTTTCAATTTTCTCTTCAAACACTTCATATCTAAACTCGGGAAAAAGACTACAGAACTCTTTGTTTTCCATTAAGCCTAACTAGTGAAAATAAAAACAAGAAACAAAAAGATGTAATTGCAGAATCTAAAGGAAATAACTTCGAGCACTCACACAGGAGGATGCGAGTACCTTTTACCTTACCTCCCCGGCAACGGCGCCAGAAAAGAGCTTGATGTCTACGCACTTCTATTCTTGTAGACACTTGTTGGGCCTCCAAGTGCAGAGGTTTGTAGAACAGCAGCAAGTTTCCCTTATGTGGATCACCCAAGGTTTATCGAACTCAGGGAGGTTAGAGGTCAAAGCTATCCCTTTCAAGCAACCCTGCAATTACGATACAGAAAGTCTCTTGTGTCCCCAACACACCCAATACACTTGTCAGATGTATAGGTGCACTAGTTCGGCGAAGAGATAGTGAAATACAAGTGGTATAGATGATTATAAGTAACAAATGTGACTTGAAACAAATATCGCTGCGAGCAAACAAGTAACAAAATAGCAAGTAAACGGTGTGCAATGCTTGGAAACAAGGCCTAGGGATCATACTTTCACTAGTGGACACACTCCCAACAATGCAACATGACTGAACAAGTAACTTCTCTTTGCTAAGGCACTCTGAATTACTCTCCTATTGAATAACACTAATCATTGTGTAGTGGCTACAGAAGCACCCCTTAAAGTTCATCAAGTACTTGACAAACACCACTCATAGAGATACCCAAATCAGATTACAATTCAAGATAGAAATCATTGCGACTTAGACCAAGTACTAACACGGTGCACACACTGTCAACATTACACCATGAAAGGAGGAATAGATCACTCAAACTATCATAGCAATAATTATTCTCATAATCCACAAGAGATCACAATCATAGCCTAAACCAAGTACCACCATGATGCACGCACTGTCACCGTTACACCAAGGCAGGAGGAATAGATTACTTTAATAACATCACTAGAGTACACAAAATATCTGAATAATAACATGTACTTGTTCAACATGATACAAAGCTCACGATCACATAAAGATCACATCATGGGAGAGAGAGGTGAACCACATAGCTACCGGTAGAGCCCTCAGCCCCGGGGATGAACTACTCCCTCCTCATCATAGGAGACAGCAAGGTTGATGGAGATGGTGGTGAGGTCGATGGAGACGGCAGAGACGGCGATGGAGACCGATGGAGATGGCTCCGAGGGCACTTCCCCGTCCCGGCAGGGTGCCGGAACAGAGACTTCTGTCCCCCGAAATTCGTCGGTAGTGGCGGCGGAGCTGCGGAACTGCTTCAGGAAAATTGCCGAATCCCTTAGGGTTTTCCGTCCCGAGGCTTTATATAGGCGAAGGGGCATCGTCAGGGGTGGAGCCAGGCTCCCACACACGGGCCCCGCGCGGCCAGACCCTTGCCCGCGCGAGCCATGTGTGAGGAGGCCTGGTGGCCCCTCTCCTTCGCCTCTTCGGATGTCTGGATGCTCCCGGGAAAAATAAGACTTCTGGCTTTTGTTTCGTCCAATTCCGAGAATATTTCCTGTGTATCACTTCTGAAACACAAAAACAGCAGAAAACAGGAAACTGGCACTGTGGCACTTGTTAATAGGTTAGTTTCGTAAAATGCATAAAAGTGCCACTAAGTGTAACGAAACAATAGGCAAATGGTGTAAAAACAAGCATGGAGCATCAAAAATTATAGATACGTTTGAGACGTATCAGGCATCGAGACACCAAAAAGGGAGAAGAGCGATGCTACTCCCCCACAAGACGATCACTCATCATCAAACTCGTCCTCATCACCGGTAGCATCCTCATCTTCCTCATCGCCATCATCAGACAACTGCTCATCACTGCCAACCTTGGAGAGTTCCTCCACCTGAGCCCAATCGATGCCGTTGTCTTCTTGCCACCGATCATACAGAATGTACTTGGGTGTAGGAATAGGAGAGAGCTGAGCTGAGGGGTCTTGAAGAAGCTGAATCTCATGAGAAATGCATTGCTGATTGTGAATGATGTCCCTCCTTTCCTCATAGGTAGTGTAGTTTTCCTTGTGGATGGCAACATTGAGGCACAAGAGAGTGCGTTGCCACATAGAGAGCTTCTTGTCGCGAGGCCGACGAGCAGAGGTGGTCTTGCAAACAGGAGAACTAGGGTCATCCATCTCAACATCATCCTCATCAGTAGGAACCTGCTTCTTTCCTTTCCCTTTGGCTACGGTCTTCTCTTCAGATGGCTTGATCACATTCATGCGCTTGATCTTGTGTTCAGAGTTGCCTTTGGAGAAATCCATGTCTTTGACCTTCTCATGAATAAGGAGCATGATGTAGGGAGCATAAGGTGGAGTGTGCTTGGAGAGCATGGCATCATGCATCTCATTGTAAATGTAGTTCATCACATCCAGCTTGAAGTCTTCATTTGGGTCAGTACTCACAAAGCAGCGGTGAGAAAGGAACATGAGCTCAACAAGGGCAGCACGAATAGCATCCTGATTACCTCCTGAGGGTGAGATGTTCTCCCTGAACATGCGAAGCAGAATGTTGTACAGAGGGAGCAAGCCCTTAATAGTGCCAATATTCCCCTTAGAAGAGTAAAGAGGAGCCAAGCGATTCTTATCCTGTTGAACTCCATGCTGATGCACACGATGACCAACTGGCACACTGTAACCCTGAAAATCATAGTTCAAAAGCTTGGCAAACTCATAGAAGTTGGACTAACGCATAGTGTCCCCACATATCCACTTGAAAGTGAGAGGCTCATCCGCCTGAAAAGCAAGAGTGGCATAGAACTGCCGAATGACCTTCTCATTGTAGTGACACTGGATATCCATAAGCTGAAACAAACCAAGCCTCTTCATAATTCCCAAGGCATCACCAAAATATTCAGACTTCTTGCAGAGATGGGTGCGATCCAACACATGCATGTAGCAAACCCGCTGGGACATAGGGCGATAGACGTCTTCATAAATCCCCTTCTGAGCAACACACCAGAACCGAGTATCAGCAAGATCTTCACGAGGCTGAGTAAACCAGTCTGCCTGACACAGAGCAATATAGTCCACAGAACTCATAGTATCATAATTGACCCGAGGTGGCCTCGAGGGGTGCCTAACAGCCCTCTTGGTCACCTTTGCTGCCTTCTACCTTGCAGCCTCCCTAGCAGCCTCCTGTTCAGCCTGGTGAGTGACATGCTTATCAACAAGAATCCCTTCATCAGAAAACCGAAGGTTCCGCTTGCGAACAGCAGAACGACCGTGCTGATCACGACGATGACGAGAAATGAGTCACCTATGAAAGAAGGTGGGAGAAACAACATGGGGATGAGAACACACAAGTCGAAAAGATGGCTAGAAAGAACATGGATAGTAACTAGATGGGCAGAAACATTCTAGAAATGGTGCATCTAAGTTGTATTAATCTCAGCAGGAGGGGCGGAAATTCCGGCCATGGGGGCGGAAATTCCGGTCCAAAGGACGGAATATCCGGCCCCCTGGAATTTCCGTCGCCAGGGGCGGAAATTCCTCCATGGTGAGAAAACTATGAAATAGATGCAAAAATCTCTAAAAAGAATAGATCGGCACCAACTAAGTTCAAATCTAGGTTCCCTAGACAGGATACTACCTCAAGAACATGCTCCTTTCAATAGAAAACGGATCGACCCAAACAAATCTAGATCTAGGGCATGAGCACCTAGGAAGAGAGATTTGAGACAATACCGTCGTCCATGGTGAAAACTGCGTGGAGGAAAGGAACCCCCTGATACGTCTCCAACGTATCCATAATTTTTGATGCTCCATGCTTGTTTTTACACCATTTGCTTAGTGTTTCGTTACACTTCATGGCACTTTTATGCATTTTCTGGAACTAACCTATTAACAAGTCGCCATAGTGCCAGTTCCCTGTTTTCTACTATTTTTTGTGTTTCGGAAAAGTTACACAGGAAATATTCTCAGAATTGGACGAAACCAAAGCCAGTCGCCCAGAATTTTACCGAAGCTTCCAGAGAACCGAAGAGGAGTCGGAGTGGGGCCACGAGGTGGCCTCACACCAGGGCGGCGCGGCCAGGGGCTGGGCCGCGCCCCCTATGTGTGAGACCGCCTCGGTCCACTTCTGACGATGCCCCTTCGCCTATAAAGACCCCCCGACAAGAAAAACCTAAAGCCCGATCAGTTTTCCAGAACACATCGCGATCCGCCACCGCCATCGACCCGAAGATCGGGAGGGTCCAGAAGCTCTTCCCGGCACCCTGCCAGAGAAGGGAATCGCCACCGGAGGTCTTTTTCATCGTCATGCTTGCCTCCAGAGCGATGAGTGAGTAGTCTACCTTGGACTATGGGTCCATAGCAGTAGCTAGATGGTTGTCTTCTCCACCATGTGCTTCATGTTTAGATCTCATGAGCTGTCCTACATGATTGAGATCACCGTTATGTAATTCTACATGTTTGGTTTGTTGGGATCCGATGAATATTGGTGTTATGCTTGAGTTGAAGTACTGGAATTTATCCTTTGTTATCTCTATGTTGTTTATGATCTTGCATGCTCTCCGTTGTTAGTAGCTATCTTGGCCGAGTAGTTGCTAGTGACTCCAAGAGTGGGTATTTATGCTCGATAGTGGGTTCATGCCTCTATTTAATCTGGGGGAGTGACAGAAACCTCTAAGGTTGTAGATGTGCTGTTGCTACTAGGGGGAAAACAACATTCATATGCTCGAGGGCATATGCTTTGTTTACATTACACACTTTGCTTAATGCAATTATCTATTATTCGCAACTTAATACTCATGGGGTATTCGGACGATATCCCCGTGAGTGGATTATTAGGCATAGATGCAGTTGGATGGCGGTCTATGTATCTTGTTGTAATGCCCAGAGTAAATCTCATAGTGATCCTCTCTTCATATGCACGTTATCTTTATTCTATCAATTGCCCAACTGTAATTTGTTTACCCAGCTTGTATTATTTTATCTTATGGAGAGACACCGCTAGTGAACTGTGGAC
This sequence comes from Dactylis glomerata, assembly GCA_007115705.1. NCBI lineage: Eukaryota > Viridiplantae > Streptophyta > Magnoliopsida > Poales > Poaceae > Dactylis > Dactylis glomerata. Next base: position 712,922 of record QXEO01000483.1, on the reverse strand, counting down.
CCCGGTCCTATTTCCTTTATATTGCTATCACCTGTTTACTTTACTCGCACAGTTTACTTTACTCGCATACTATTATCATTTTCCACTCGATATGCTCATTCCTTTGTTTACAGCAAACCGGTGAGATTAATAACCTCATCGTAAGTTGGGAGCAAAGTATTTGGTTGTGTTGTGTGCAGGTTCCGCGTTGCAGCTAGCAAAGCAAAGCTTGGACGAGGCGCCTTATAAATTGTCCTAAGCTGTCGCAAGCTAGCAAGCATCACCTTCAGTCGTTTGTCTGCTCCTCTCCTAAACGATAAACCTTGGTTTCTTACTGAGGGAAAATCTGCTGCTATATTCATCACACCTTCCTCTTGGGGTTCCCAACGGGCTGGTTATTTACCAGGCATCAAGCATATTTTCTGGCGCCGTTGCCGGGGACTGAAGTAGAAGAAGCTCCCACGTCACCGCGCCATCAACAAGATATTTTCTGGCACCATTGCCGGGAGGAAAAAGAAGACTTCTGCGAGGGGAGTTTTTCGCACGCACATCCTTTACTTTGTTATTGTTTTGCTTTACTTTATTTATTTTACTTGCATTGTTTTATCAAAAACCCAAAAAAATTAGAATCCTTTGTAGTTGTTTTTACTTGCTTGCTTTTAGTCTTGTTAGAATGAGTAATCCTGAAGTTGAAGTTCGTACTTTTAAGAAACAAGGGGGAGAGAGCTTGAAAGATGCTTGGTACCGTATTAGTAATTCTCATCATAGGTGTACAAAGAAGCATTCTACCATGATCCTCCTTAGAAATTTTTATGTTGGTATAACTAGTTGGTATAGGTATGTTCTTGATACTCTTGCAGGAGGTAATTTTCTGGGTACTCCCGCTCTTGAAGCATGCACTTTAATTGAAAGTTTAGTGGGAGTACCACCTATTCATGTTGTTAAAACTGAGATCACTTTGGAGGAAGTTTTAGAAAAGCTTAGCTCTTTAGAAAAAAAGTTTGCCAAATATCCTAGATAATGCTAGCCGCATTAATGAATTGATAGAAAGTATCGGTAAGAGAATCACCGTTTTGGAAGCTAGCACTACTCTTGATAGTCAAAACCATAGGATTGGGAAACTAGAGGAGTCCATGGAAACTTTAAGTTCAATTTTCTCTTCTCTTAAGTTTAAGAAGGAGAAAGCTTTTGGTGGAAAAGAGCAAAAATTTATGTATGTTCCCAAGATGTCTGTGCCTAAGCTGCAACATGTTTTTAAGATTGGTAAGACTTTTAGTTCAACTAAGAGTGACTTGCAGGTTGAATCATCTTCGGGAACCTCTAAGGTGCCTAGTGTGGTAAGTGGTGATCTAGAGGAAACAGTTGATATTAATGCTTCATCACTTGATATTACTTGATTCGCAATTTTCTGCGCCTAGCTCAAAGGCGTTAAAGAAAAGCACTCTTGGGAGATAACCCAATATTTTTACATTCAGTTCTTTTTCTTTTATTTGAGTCTTGGAAGTTATTACTACTGTAATGACCTCTCTTTATCCTTTTTATTTCGTTTTTGTGCCAAGAGAAGCCTCTAATTTGAGTGAGGTAAGATTTGGGGATGTTGCTGTCCTGAAACAGTTTTCGGTGCTGCACCGTAAAAATTCATAAAACATTTCTGTATATCTTTTGGACCTGAAATTTCTTGTGCCTATGCCCCAGGTTATATCCAAACTTTCATTAGTAGAACACTTTTTGATTTGAGTAACAGAAAACCCCTCAAAAAATCGACCTTTGTCAGCTGTTCTGTTTTGACAGATTTCTGCCAATATTTTTGTTTGCCGCTTCATCGCTTTCTTTTTGAGTTCTTTTGATCACGGAACTTTTGGGGAAGTTGCTACAGTAGAATATGCTTTATATATGATGGTTTTAGGTTGAAACCTGAAGCAAAAAGGGTTGATTCCATGTTATGCTTACACTAATGTTGCTAATAGATTTGTGTTTAGTTTTGTATGAAGGAAGTTTCCAAGTGTAGGGATCGGAGAGTGATGAGATGAGTTGAAGAACGGACAAAAGCTCACGCCTGGGGATGCCCATGCATCACCCCAATAAATATCCAAGAAGTACAAGCGTCAAAGCTTGGGGATGCCCCCGAGGCACCCCTTCTTCATCAGCAAAAATTAGGTCACCTTTCAAAACACTATATTTTTATTGCTTCATGCATTATGCATTTTTCTTGGAGCGTCAGTTGTTTTTAGTTTTCAGTTTAGTTTTGTTTTGTTTGCTGCAATAAATGGTTGGACCCCAACAAATTCCTTTTGGAGAAGTTGCCTTGCTTTTCATTTGCCAAGAACACTCCGTTTTTCATTCTTATCGTTTCAACGAGTGTTCTTCTTTTTCTGCTACTGATTTTAGTTTTCATTTGCGTCTTGATTTGTGTTCAGATCTTGTTATATCTTTTCATCAAGTTGTATTTTTGCCTCTGATCTTTAGTGGTTTTCATCAAAAGAGGTGTTTATAAAAAGTTTGAATGGTGTTGGAAAAGAGAAAAAGCTTTATGCAAAAAAGTGGTACAAGAAGGAGCTTGTGTAGACTGCGGCCAAGGCTTTTGCATGTCGTGCTTGATGTCATTTTGATAGTATGATTAGTGGTTTTGCTGTAGCATGACTTGTCTCAAATAACTGAGATTGCTTAATGAGCCTTTGAAAAAATCATGCGTTGTTTTTTATCGTTTGGAAGCATTATTTTGGTTTTCTCCTTGATGCTTTATTTGGGTTGACTTGGCGCATGCTCACACATGTTAGACTCTTACAAAGTTGCCAATAGCCTCTATGATCATTTAGTTTTTGACTTTTGATGCCATCTTATGCTTCTTTTAATGTCGCTTTGTCGCTTTGCATGATTATGGCCGTTATTGCTCTCTTAGTTGGTCGCTCCCAGTCTTTTGCTAGCCCTCGCCTTGTACTGAGTATGAGCTCTACTCGTGCATCCAACTCCTAAAAACCAAGTTTGCCAAAGTGTCCACCATACATACCTATTAGCAATTTGCTATTCCAAAGTACATTTGACTTACTTTTATCTACTCTTCAAATTAAAGTCTTACCAGTGTTATGCGAAAATTGGTCAGTAAAGCTCTCATGAACCGGAAGGCACACTTTACTTTTCTTGTTCTTAAAAATTTGACATTGTGGTCTCTTATGTTGAGTTGTTATGCTTGCAAGTTGTAAGTTGGAGACTAGCCCAACCATGCCGTCATGGGGCAAGTTTTCAATATTGCACTTCTTATTTGAGTTGATATCGTGATCTTTTGTTTATGGATACTCACGATGTGAAATTAATTGAGAATCTTGCGGGATCATGGAGTTTGTATATGTGTTAGGGAAACGCCTGGGCTGCCAATCTAAGCCATACATAATTCATGGTGGAAATTTGCAGCATACCCATAGTGGACATTCAACGACGCATCTCAAAATAAAAGCTAAACAAATGGTAAATAAAAGAGATGTCGAGGTGTTTATTGTCTACTTGTCCTGTCATTTTGATGTGGGCTTGTTCCATATCATCGGGCACGGAGGTACCCCATTGGTGGTTCTCGATGATACGTATATACTTACAATGACAAGAGCCTTTCTTGGGACTTTAAGTAAAGTAGCATGAGGTTTGGGTACTCGTATTCACGGGACACGAGGTTTTCAACTTATGATTTGTCAAGCATATGCAGCATGAGTGTTCTCGCATTAACTTTAACCATTCAAGATACCTATGATGGGGGCAATGAGAGCTCAAAGCCGGTAAGTAACATAATTTTTGAAGGTTTATAAAACTTGCAAACACTGCTTCCCTCCGCGAAGGGCCTTTCTTTTACTTTTTTGTTGAGTCACCACCTTCTATCTTTATGCACCATTAAGAGAGCATAGTTGTCATTCTTAGTATAATGTGCATTGTCCCAAAGTTTTCATTGATTGATTCATATTGTTGGTTTCACTTGTTCTTAAATTATTTGTATCTAGTCGCCCTTTTAAACTTGAAGGTGTCCTATGTATTTTTGTTTTGCTCTCCATGAAGGACAAGCTGAAAACCATTTGTATGTTTTTCCTGATGATTTGAACACACATTTGACTTTCATTGTTTCATTTTCATGATCTTTTGTTTGTGTTCATTTTCATGTTATAACATGGTTGCTAAGTTTCTTCTATCAAGATTATGTCTTTCATGCCCATGTTTTAAGTTCTTTTGATCCCAGCGCACAACGCTTACATAGATGATCAAGATTGTGTAGGTGCATGTCACCTCAAAAATTATTTCTTTTGTTATCACTTACCTACTCGAGGAAGAGCAGGAGTTAAGCTTGGGGATGCTGATACGTCTCCAACGTATCCAAAATTGTTGATGCTCCATGCTTGTTTTTACACCATTTTCTTAGTGTTTCGTTACACTTTGTGGCACTTTTATGCATTTTCCAGAACTAACCTATTAACAAGTCGCCACAGTGCCAGTTCCCTGTTTTTTGCTATTTTTTGTGTTTCAGAAAAGTTACACAGGAAATATTCTCGGAATTGGACGAAACCAAAGCCAGTCGCCCAGAATTTTACCGAAGCTCCCAGAGAACCGAAGAGGAGTCGGAGTGGGGCCACGAGGTGGCCTCATACCAGGGTGGCGCGGCCAGGGGCTAGGCCGCACCCCCTATGTGTGAGACTGCCTCGTTCCACTTCTGACGATGCCCCTTCGCTTATAAAGACCCCCCGACGAGAAAAACCTAAAGCCCAATCAGTTCTCCAGAACACATCGCGATCCACCGCCGCCATCGACCCGAAGATCGGGAGGGTCCAGAAGCTCTTCCCGGCACCCTGCCGGAGAGGGGAATCACCACCGGAGGTCTTCTTCATCGTCATGCTTGCCTCCGGAGCGATGAGTGAGTAGTCTACCTTGGACTATGGGTCCATAGCAGTAGCTAGATGGTTGTCTTCTCCACCATGTGCTTCATGTTTAGATCTCATGAGCTGCCCTACATGATTGAGATCACCGTTATGTAATTCTACATGTTTGGTTTGTTGGGATCCGATGAATATTGGTGTTATGCTTGAGTTGAAGTACTGAAATTTATCCTTTATTATCTCTATGTTGTTTATGATCTTGCATGCTCTCCGTTGTTAGTAGCTATCTTGGCCGAGTAGTTGCTAGTCACTCCAAGAGTGGGTATTTATGCTCGATAGTGGGTTCATGCCTCTATTTAATCTGGGGGAGTGATAGAAACCTCTAAGGTTGTAGATGTGATGTTGCTACTAGGGGGAAAACAACATTCATATGCTCGAGGGCATATGCTTTATTTACATTACACACTTTGCTTAATGCAATTATCTGTTGTTCGCAACTTAATACTCATGGGGTGTTCGGACGATATCCCCGTGAGTGGATTATTAGTCATAGATGCAGTTGGATGGTGGTCTATGTATCTTGTTGTAATGCCCAGAGTAAATCTCATAGTGATCCTCTCTTCATATGCACGTTATCTTTATTCTATCAATTGCCCAACTATAATTTGTTTACCCAGCTTGTATTATTTTATCTTATGGAGAGACACCGCTAGTGAACTGTGGACCCCGGTCCTATTTCCTTTATATTGCTATCACCTATTTACTTTACTTGCACTGTTTACTTTACTCGCATACTATTATCATTTTCCACTCGATACGCTCATTCCTTTGTTTACAGCAAACCGGTGAGATTGACAACCTCATCGTAAGTTGGGAGCAAAGTATTTGGTTGTGTTGTGTGCAGGTTCCGCGTTGCAGCTGGCAAAGCAAAGCTTGGACGAGGCGCCTTATAAATTTTCCTGAGCTGTCGCAAGCTAGCAAGCATCACCGTCAGTCGTTTGTCTGCTCCTCTCCTGAATGATAAACCTTGGTTTCTTACTGAGGGAAAATCTACTGCTATATTCATCACACCTTCCTCTTGGGGTTCCAAACGGGCTGGTTATTTACCAGGCATCAAGCATATTTTCTAGCGCCGTTGCCGGGGACTAAAGTAGAAGAAGCTCCCACGTCACCGCGCCATCAACACCCCCACGCCGAGAAGAGCACGGCCCGGCGTGATCCGGAGATTCTGGCGGCTAGAGAGTCGCCGGAGAGGTTCTTGAGAAGGCGGCGGCGGCGGTTTGGAGAGAGGAGGTCGGGGGAGAAAAGAAGAAGCCAAGAGGCATCTTCACCCCGGCCCCCTCCTTATATAGACATACCGCTAGGGGCGAAAATTCCGTCCCTGGGGGCGGAATTTCCGGCCCCCGAAATTTCCGGGATAAGTCATGGAATTTCTAGGGGGGGGGGGCGGAAATTTAACGTTTCCGCCCAAATTTCCGGGGCAAATTTCCGGCCCATGTATAGAGAAGTGCACCACTTCGTGGAAGTACATGGAAGCAGGAAAATTGCTAAGGAAATAAGGGTTTCCACCCGTTGGGAAAATTCTATCACTTGTACACGGAAAATCCGGCCATCTCATCAAGAACCAAGGTAAAACAAGAGGTTGACTTGTGTGTTAGACGGAAGTGTTTTAGAGACGATGGGGATTAGGCTAGAGAAACAAACACGGAGTGGTTCTCGGCACTTGAAGTTGCAAAAAGCAAGAAATCATCGAAAGACCAACCCAAGTGCCTTCCCATATCAAGAGATAAACAAAACCAAGAAAAACTCAAAAGATTTTCAAGGAATAAACTCTTCAAGGGAAGAGGTCGGTGGCCGAAGCCACCATATATGAGTGTTTTGGCATTGAACCGCGAAGATGTATCTTGGGTCCATAACCAATACTCATCATTGAAGCTCACATATCACAAAATGATATTAAGAGAATGATTGCGTTACTTTCGGCATTATGGGGGGAGGGATAGTCCAATGAATTAGGACTGCACTCCCCCTATGTCCATGCCCACATCTAGATTAGAACATGTGCTATCGTATGGGAATGAGTGCACACTTTCAAGCCACATTGCAAGAATCGATGATATTCAACTCATGCCTCAACTCTCAGAATCTTGCTTCATCAAGGGGCTTCATGAAGATGTTGGTGAGTTGATCATTTGTACCTACATAAGATAGGTTAATATCACCTCGATTGATGTGCTCCCGGATGAAGTGATGCCGGATCTCAATGTGCTTCGTCTTGTTATGTTGAACCGGATTATGAGCAATCTTGATGGCACTCTCGTTGTGACACAAGAGTGGAACCTTGTCGCAATGAACTCCATAGTCCTTCAACGTTTGCCGCATCCAAAGGAGTTGAGCACAACAACTTGCCGCGGACACATACTCGGCTTCGGCGGTGGAGAGAGACACACAATTTTGCTTCTTAGAAGACCAACTAACCAAGGACCTACCAAGAAATTGGCAAGCCCTAGAAGTTGATTTTCTGTCCACTTTGTCTCCCGACCAATCCGAATCCGAGTACCCAACAAGCTCGAAGCTTGATCCCTTCGGGTACCAAAGGTCAAAAGTTGGGGTATGAATCAAATATCAAAAGATTCTTTTCACGACCATCAAATGACTTTCCTTTGGGGCGGCTTGGTAATGTGCACACATTCCCACACTAAGCATGATATCGGGTCTAGATGCGCAAAGGTAAAGAAGCGAGCCAATCATAGAGCGGTAAAGCTTTTGATCCACCTCCTTACCACTAGGATCGAGATCAAGAGTAACCTTTGTCGGCATGGGGTTTTTGGCTCCTTTAACACCGGAATCCATGTTGAATTTCTTGAGCATGTCTTGGATGTACTTGGCTTGATTGATGAAGGTCCCTCCTCTTAATTACCGAATTTCAAAGCCAAGAAAGAATTTCAACTCTCCCATCATGGACATCTCGAATTTGTCTGTCATTAGCTTTCCAAATTCATCATTGAAGATTTTGTTAGAAGAGCCAAAAATGATATCGTCTACATAAATTTGGCATATAAAAAGCTCCCCGTTGACCCTCTTAGTAAAAAGAGTTGGGTCAATGAGCCCTATTTCAAACCCACGGTCTACCAACAACTCTTTAAGATGCTCGTACCACGCACGTGGGGCTTGTTTAAGGTCATAAAGCGCCTTATCGAGTTTGTAGACATGGGTCGGGAAATGAGGATCTTCAAATCCCGGGGGTTGCTTCACATAGACCAACTCATGTAGAGGACCGTTGAGATAAGCACTCTTCACATCCATATGATATAGGGATTTCTATTTTCGTGCCCCTGGTTCGTTAGTTGTACTCAGTTTTCCCCAGCCGCTTAACTTTTCCTCAATTTTCCCCTCGCTCTAGTTTGAAACCCCTCGCAGACGCTCGGACGGGAGGGTTGCGGTCTGGTCAGAGGCCTTAGAATGTTACCGGTGACGACTAGGGAGCCGCGGTGGTTGTGAATGGACCGTTGCTTTTGAATTGTGTTGACTGTTGACCCAATGAGACACGTCGGACTGGCGGTCTGTCACTCACCCAAAGCTTTCCCCTCCGCCCGAGACTGGAAGAGCTCACACACCGCCCCGCCGCCGCCACGCCGTCCTGCCCTCCTACCTTATGGCATCGTCCGCCACCAAGCCGCCCCCACCACCACCCCCGGGAGGCGGAGAGGGCTCCGCCTCCACTAGATCTAGATCTACCCCTATGGCGGTAGAGTTTGTACATCCGTCTAATGTGCCGATTATGCCCCTCAATAGCGGAGAAGATTGGGAATCGGAGGGATCTAACGCATGGATTCCATCTGGGTAAGCATCGTCTGCCTATGTGAATTAAGAGTACGCGGTTTTTGAGCACGAATCGTTGTTGCTCAACTAACTGCGTTATTTTTCGAATAGGATTGATCCAGCGCTGGCTTTTCGGCTGGTGGTTAGGCTGGATACTAGCTTTTTGCGTGATTCTGAGCGCAATGTGAGCGGATTTTACATCCCAGCGGTGGTTGCAACTACCATCTCGTTGAGGGATTTAAAAGATAACATCTGCGCTCGGTACACCTGGGGCGCTGGCGATTCAGTTGATTTCCAATATTTCAACAGCACGGAGGGAAGATTTGTTCCACTAATTTCTGACGACGATCTGGGAATTCTTTTTGCTTTAAATGATTCTAGTCGTGTCGGTAAAATTTGAATCCATGTGGACAGGGTCCAGGCATCATCTGGTGTTGGGGCATCATCAGGTGGTCGGGCATCATGTCTCTCTAGTGTTGCTGCCTCTGCTAATCGTGTGCGCCGCCCCGCTCCTTGTAGGTCCACAGCAGCACCATCTGTCCCCAGTGCTAGTGGTAGCCAGATTGTTCCTGCGGTCGATGTGGAGGACAATGCAGAGATTGAGGATTCGTCTCCTTAAGATGATGAGGATGAGTTGATGTTTCCTGAATTGGTAGATCGATGCAGTAAGCAGGCAATGGAGGATCAATACATGGAAGATATTGCACAAGGTGCCAGATTTGATGACACTGATGATGAAGAGAAGGATGAGAACAATGACAACCTTGTTTTAGCCGATTACGAAGATGATGACTTGCCAACAATTTAGTGGAACAGGGAGGATCCTCAGCTTGCAGAAGGCACCACATTTCAAACGATGATGGACTGCCGTAATGCAATTACTACATATTGCATTCTCACCAAGAATGATTATGAGGTTATTAAAAGTGAGCCAGGTAGGTTCACAGTTAAGTGCCCATACAAGAGGTGTAGGTGGAGGCTGCATGCATCCACAATGCTCAGAAGCACCGTGGTTCAGGTACTACGCCAACCAGTTGTGTATTTTAGATCACGGTGTAAAATTTGTTAACTGTTACTGACATCCCTTATAATTATGTTTCAGATAAAGAAGAACTCGATCGACCATACTTGTCCACCTCGAGCGGGAGCGCCAGAGGAGAAATCAAAGCTAGCGAAGACTAGGTGGTTGGCAGATGCAATCATAGATTGGCTGAGAGAAACTCCATAACTTGGTCCAACAGCACTCATAAAAAAGATATCTGATAAGTTTAATATAAAAATACCTTACATGAGCTTTTGTTTGTTTCAAAGCTTGCTGGAAAGGCTTTCTGGACGGTTGCAGGCCTTATTTGGTCGTGGATGCAACAACTCTTCATGGCAGGTTTAAAGGACAGCTAGTTGCTGCTACTGCAGTTGATGGACACAATTGGATGTTCCCTGTTGCTTATGGAGTTTTGGAGGTTGAGTCAGAGGAAAGTTGGACTTGGTTTCTGCAGAATTTGCACGACCTTATAGGTCATCCACCAGGACTTACTATCCACACAGACGCTTGCAAAGGTTTGGAGAGTGCAGTAGAAGCAGTATTCCCTAGAGTGGAGCATAGGGAATGTATGCGACACTTGGTACAGAATTTTACAAAGAAATTCAAGGGTAAAGTTTATACTGACAACCTATGGCCAGCTGCATACACATGCAGCATTAGGAAGCATCTATTTCATTTGGATGTGTTGTATAAACAAAAACCTGGGGTGAAGGAGTACTTGGATGAACATCATGGTAGGGTGTGGTCAAGAAGCCAATTCAATGAAATTTGCAAGGTAGACTATGTAACAAGTAACCTTGCGGAGAGTTTCAATGCAAAGTTCAAGTCATTGAAAGGGCTTATGTTGTGGCAAATATTTGATAAGATTAGGCAGATGATCATGATAAAGATCGATCTGTGTCAAAGAATTGCAGCCACAAAATATGTTGGCCATCTCATGCTCCCATCTTTGATTAAGTCTTTGCATGCCAGGGCAAAACAATTGAAGATGAAATGCATCAGAAAAGGAATGGAGGCTGAGGTAACCTACACTGACAGTAAAAACAGGCAGTGGAGGTATCCAGTGAGTTTGGTTGATAGGACATGCCATTATAGGCAATGGCAGATTCGTGGGATACCCTGTATACACGCATTGTGTTTCATGAGTGTTATAGCAGGTGCAGAAGGTGAAGTTGATCAGTATGTATCAGAGTATTTCTCTATTGCCAAATTTAGGGCTGCATATGCTATGAATGTTCCTACCTTGTTGGGAAAAGACCAATGGATGAAAGTCGATCCAGACTTCAAACTGTACTCTCCAGTTTTGACTAGACCGGCAGGTAGGCCGAGGAAGAATATGATCAGAGCTAGTGCAGAGGGTGGCGCACCGATTCGACGACGTAAGTGCAAACGTTGTGGAATCCCTGGACACATTGCTAGGCTTTGTAAAAATCCAGTTGACCCAGCTTTTGGAATGGAAGATCAGGCGGGAGCAGCAAATGCAGAGGAGAATTAAGCAGCAATTCAACATGAGGAGATTGAAGCAATGGATCATGAGGAGATTGAAGCAATGGATCATGAGCTGCTTGAACCGATGGATCCAGAGCAGATTGAACCGATGGATTGAGAGCTGCTTGAACCGATGGATCAAGAGCTGCTTGAACTGATGGATCGAGAGCAGATGGAACAGATGGATCGAGAGCTGCTTGAACCGATGGATCGAGAGCAGAGGGAACAGATGGATCGAGAGGCCTTTGAAGCAATGGATCGAGAGCTGCTTGAAGCATTTGAAGAAAATGCATTAGAAGAAAGAGCACAAGCTTCGCATGATATGGTTGTCTCGGTCTTGGCACAACCCGAAGAGAAGAAGAAGAAGAACAAGAAAGATGGCAAAAGGAAGGTAGACACCAGTAATATCCCTGGTAGGGTTACCCGGAGTAAGGTGGTGGACCCAGCGAGTCACACCAGGAGCAAGAGAAATATTGTATTTTAAACAATTAATTTGAATTTGTATGAACAATTTGTATTGGGGATCCCTTTGTATTGAATTCGAACTAGTGTGACGTTCCCAAGTTTGTATGTTGAATAATCACAATAATGTATGTGTTATTTGCTTGAATAAGTTCCTAGTCCATGAGCTACTAGCTATAGTTCATCGCTTGAGTTTTCCTCACTTTTCCCCCTCTTAGTGACTAAACTCAAAAAATATAGTTTTGGGTTTATTTTAATTCATAATAATTCAAAACATGGTGGAACCTTCCCATGGAGTCTTGTTATGTTACCTACAACCTAGAGAAATAATAATGGAAAAGGAAATATAGAGATATGAAGTTTCCCTTTCCCAAAACCACTTCCTAGTCCATGAGCTACTAGCTATGAAGATGCAGGGCTTTCTACTCAACACACCTCCCAAATGCCCACAATGCTTACAAACTTTGTCCAAATGAGTCCAAATTCGTCACACTTGTGTATCTTTGAATTGCAAACAATATCACGTCGGCCAAAATGTACTATATTGTTCAAATAACACAATCTAACAATTTTTATGCCAAAAGCATCAATTTCCCTTACTCCCTTTATTATTTGGGTGCCCCTGTTTTACTTAGTTTTACTCAGTTTTCCCCCTCCGGGTCCACTTGTTTTATTCAGTCCTACTCAGTTTTGCCCTTCCGATAAACATTTCCTCACTTTTCCCCCTCTTAGTTATACTCAGTTTTCCTCCCTTGTACTCACTGGCTGATCTCTGATTGGTCGAGATGTATTTCACACGAATCTTGGTTGGTTGATAGCTCAACGCACGCTTGCACCGTTGGATCATTTATGATCGGACGGCCTGTCAACCCTGGCGGTTGCGGCGGCGCGGATCTGTAGAGCACATACCTACCAACCCTGGCAGTCGCATATTCTAGTCGCATCTTCCTCTCTTACTCTGGCAGTCGCGGCGGCGCGGATCTGCAGCGTGCGTGCGTGCGTGCGGCGGCGCGGATCTAACCGTGCGTGCGGCAGCGCGGATCTAACCATGCGGCAGCGTGGATCTAAGAGTGCCGTTGAGGATCTAACTCTCAGAAATAGTTGAAATGTCTCTCTCTGTCTCACTTTCATTTATCTTCTCAGATCTGTTGATGATGAAGAACACCAAGATGGTGACCATGCCGACAGTGCTCACCGATGCCAAGACGATTGAAGCCATCGCCTACAACATCGCTGCGATGGCGCAGATCCAGCCTTCAATGTCGGAGCCTGCCGATGTCTCACTTCCGTTACCCTCCTCAGATCTGTTGCTGATGGACACCAAGACGGCGGCCGTGTCGACAGTGCTCATCGATCGTTTTGAAGCCATCGCGTACAACATCGCTGCGACCTACAACATCGCTGCGACGGCGCAGATCCAGCCTTCAATGTCGGAGCCTGCCGATGTCTCACTTCCGTTACCCTCCTCAGATCTGTTGCTGATGGACACCAAGACGGCGGCCGTGTCGACAGTGCTCATCGATCATCTTGAAGCCATCGCCTACAACATCGCTGCGACCTACAACATTGCTGTGACGGCGCAGATCCAGCCTTCAATGTCGGAGCCTGCCGATGTCTCACTTCCGTTGCCCTCCTCAGATCTGTTGCTGATGGACACCAAGACGGTGGCCGTGTCGACAGTGTTCATCGATGACAAGACGATTGAAGCCATCATCCACAACATCGCTGCGACGGCGCAGATCCAGCCCTCCTCCATGTCCGAGTTTGCGGATGGCGCAGATCCAGCCCCCTCAGCTGCTCGTCGTCCAGGCCCTTCTAGCCCATCGGTGCGCGGCCGTGTTCGACGCCGCAAATTGGGATAAATTATGATAAATTTGTATTTTTCAATTTCAATTTGGGATAAAATTGTTTGAACTACTACCCCCATGTCAAAAAAAGCTTTTCCACTTTCTCGATGTGTCCCTGTACATCCGAATGTATGATTTGAATTCTATCCCAACTTGATTGGGAAGATTGATATGTATTTGATCCGAGAGGCTGGTACATGCTTTCACTTTTGGGATCCCTTCACTTTTATAAGATGTTCATGCATGAAAATTATCGCGCGCATTACTTAGCACAACTAGGAAATTGTACGACAAAATACAGTGGTTAGAGCCACACCAAAATACAGTGGTTAGAGCCATCTACTGGATAACAATTCTATACTATCTAAATCATCTACCACAACCACACAACTGCTAGGACAGGGATGACACCTAATAAAACTGCCCAGATGAATCTACTTTTCCCCTCTCCCATCACTTGAAGTTCATGTTCTAGATTTTCTACCACTTGATCAGATACGGCAAGATCTATCTCAAGTGTCAACTTCTCCTTGCGAATAAGCTCTGAATTCTTCTTTTCTTCCTCCACAGTACGCTTCAGCTCGAATATCATCAGGTTTTTACGGGCCAGTTCATCACCTAAATTGGCCACCTTCTCCTCCAAATCCATCCTCTGGCTACACCACTGGGTTGATTCATCTTGGTATGCAATGTACCATGGATCATCGGCTTGCCTGGCGAACTGTAACAATAATGGAAAAAAGAACAACTGAAATCACTCCAACAGGCCATGGCGGCACTTAAATTCAACGGTAGTACAGAGAGCAGAAGCTAGATACCTGCACTTCCGACGAGGTAGGAGAAGTAGAACGTGGCCACGACATGATTGAATCCCCACCCTCGCCGGTGTACCCGCTACGACCAGACATTGAGGACTATTTCGCACTTGCAAACTCCAATAAATTACGGGAACCGAATCGATTAGGGGGCGGGGGAGGCGGAAGCGGAGGTCTTACCAAGCTATACTACCAATTGGTGCGCCGAACAAATCCCGGTCGTCGTGGGCGGCGGATCTGCTTGCGGCGGACTTTCCTGCGGTGGGTACAATGCGTGCGGACGAAACAAGTGCTGGAGCCGTGGTTGACGTGCAGCGCCGCAGTCCGTCCGACGCCGCCGGGGGACAGAGCCGACGGCGCGACGAGGCGCCGGCGATGGCTGCTCCATCCGAGGGTGGGGAACAGCTGCCAGCGGTTCTCCGATGATTAATGAGATACACAACACTAGGTTCTAGCCATGTTTAGCATAAGATTCAGTTTAGATTAAGCTGCAAAAATAGTCACCTGCTGGGTCTAGCTTAAGAAAAAGGGCGACCCCAGCGGTCATTGGCTGAGGCGGCCCCACAGAGCGGCTCTATATGATTTTCTCTAAATAAATAGACGATCCCAGCGGTCATTGGCTGCGGAGGCCCCACAGAGCGGCAATATATGATTTTCTCTAAATAAATAGACGACCCTGATACGTCTCCAATGTATCTATAATTTTTGATGCTCCATGCTTATTTTTACACCATTTGCCTAATGTTTCGTTACACTTCGTGGCACTTTTATGCATTTTCCGGAACTAACCTATTAACAAGTTGCCACAGTGCCAGTTCCCTGTTTTCTGCTGTTTTTTGTGTTTCAGAAGTGATACACAGGAAATATTCTCGAAATTGGACGAAATAAGTTCCTGAAGTCTTATTTTTCCTGGAAGCTTCCAGAGATCCGAAGGAGAGTAGGAGGGGGGCCACCAGGGTCCCACACACAGGGCTGGCGCGACCAGGCCCTAGGCCGCGCCACCCTGGCGTGAGGGAGCCTGGCTCCTCCTCTGACATCGCCCCTTCGCCTATAAAGACCCCCCGACAGAAAAAACCTAAGTACCCGATCACTTTTCCAGAACACATCGCGATCCGCTGCCGCCGTCGACCCGAAGATCGGGAGGGTCCAGAAGCTCTTCCCGGCACCCTGCCGGAGAGGGGAATCGCCACCGGAGGTCTTCTTCATCGCCATGCTTGCCTCTGGAGCAATGAGTGAGTAGTCTACCTTGGACTATGGGTCCATAGCAGTAGCTAGATGGTTGTCTTCTCCACCATGTGCTTCATGTTTAGATCTCATGAGCTGCCCTACATGATTGAGATCACCGTTATGTAATTCTACATGTTTGGTTTGTTGGGATCCGATGAATATTGGTGTTTATGATTAAGTTGATGTACTGAATATTATCTTTTGTTATCTCTATGTTGTTTATGATCTTGCATGCTCTCCGTTGTTAGTAGCTATCTTGGCCGAGTAGTTGCTAGTGACTCCAAGAGGGGGTATTTATGCTCGATAGTGGGTTCATGCCTCTATTTAACCTGGGGGAGTGACATAAACCTCTAAGGTTGTAGATGTGCTGTTGCTACTAGGGAGAAAACAACATTCATATGCTCAAGGGCATATGCTTTGTTTACATTACACACTTTGCTTAATGCAATTATCTGTTATTCGCAACTTAATACTTGTGGAGTTCTCAGATTGATTCGCCACAAGTGGATTATTAGTCATAGATGCAGTTGGATGGCGGTCTATGTATTTTGTTGTAATGCCCAGAGTAAATCTCATAGTGATCTTCTTGACATATCACGTTTATCTTTATTCTATCAATTGCCCAACTGTAATTTGTTTACACAGCATGTGTTATTTATCTTATGGAGAGACACCACTAGTGAACTGTGGATCCTGGTCCTATTTCCATCATATTGCTATCAGCTGTTTACTTTATTCGCACTGTTTACTTTACTCGCATACTCTATTGTTTTCCACTCGATACGCTCATAACCTTTGTTTTAAGCAAACCGGTGAGATTAACAACCTCATCGCAAGTTGGGAACGAAGTACTTGGTTGTATTGTGTGCAGGTTCCGCATTGCAGTTAGCAAGCAAAGCTTGGACGAGGCGCCATATATAAATTGTCCGAAGCTGTCGCAAGCTAGCAAGCATCACCTTCAGTCGTTTGTCTCTCCTCTCCAAGAATGATAAACCTTGGTTTCTTAACTGAGGGAAAACTAGCTGCTATACTCATCACACCTTCCTCTTGGGGTTCCCAATGGGCTGGTTATTCACCACGCACAAGGAATCTTCTGGTGCCGTCACCCATGCGCCAGCAGCTAATTTTCTGGCGCCGTTGCCGGGGAGGAAGTAGAAGACTTCTGCGAGGGGAGTTTTCGCACGCACATCCTTTACTTTGTTTTATTGTTTTGCTTTACTTTATTTATTTTACCTGCATCGTTTTATATCAAAAACCCAAAAAAATTAGAATCCTTGGTAGTTGTTATTTCTTTACTTTTAGTTTATCATGTTGATCCCTAAGTACGTTCTGGAGGACCTCTCAGTAGGTAGTGGTTCGATTATTGGCAAAAGTAACATTGAGGAGTTCTTTAATCACATTAGTATGCATAAGGAAGTTGAGGAAAAGTCTTTGGTTGAGCTAGCTCCTAGTATTGAAGTTGCTTCTGCGTATTTGATTCACATGTTGGAAACTAGGTTTGCTAGTCTTAATCCTTTTATGCAATACATGTTCCTTAAGCTTCATGAAATTGAGGATCCCGAAAAGAAAGCTTTTATCTTGGAAGCTTTGCGCTTAGAATTTAAAGATGTCGTTATTGAAGCTAGAAAGGTTCTTAAACATTTTAATAAACTCGGTTCGCCTATAAAGGTTATTGGTACTAACAATGAAGGAGCCGAAGTACCTATACCTTGCAAGCTCTTAGGATTGTGTGAAGCTTTCGAAAATAATTTTGACTGGATCTGTCCTGAAAATCTTTTTGATGAAAATAGTGTACCAAAGCATGATCACAAAAGGGTCTTCTAAAACTTATGTGGATGAAATACAATGCCCTATTGACAAGACTTCTGCAGTTGATCTTGATGCTTCATCACTTGATGTTACTTGATTCGCAATTTTCTGCGCCTAGCTCAAAGGCGTTAAAGAAAAGCACTCTTAGGAGATAACCCAATGTTTTTATTTTCAGTACTTTTTCTTTTATTTGAGTCTTGGAAGTCATTACTACTGTAATGACCGCTCCTTATCTTGTTTATTTCGTTTTTGTGCCAAGAGAAGCCTCTAATTCGAGTGAGGTAAAGATTTGGGGATGTTGCTGTCCTGAAACTGTTTTCGGTGCTGCACCGTAAAAATTCTTATAAATTCTCTGTATATCTTTTGGACCTGCGATTTCTTTTGCATATGCCCCAGGTTATATCCAAACTTTTTTTATTTGAACACTTTTTGATTTGAGCAACAGAAAACCCCTCAAAAATTCGACCTTTGTCAGCTGTTCAGTTTTGACAGATTTCTGCCAACATTTGTGTTTGCCACTTTATCGCTTTCTTTTGAGTTCTTTTGATCACGGAACTTTTGGGGAGGTTGCTACAGTAGTATTTACTATATATGTGGTGGTTTTGAGTTGAAATCTGAAGCAAAAAGAGGATTGATTATATGTTATGCTTGTACTAATGCTGCTAATAGAATTGTGTTTAGTTTTGTATGAAGGAAGTTTTCAAGTGTAGGGATTGGAGAATGATGAGATGAGTTGAAGAATGGACAAAAGCTCAAGCTTGGGGATGCCCATGCATCACCCCAAGAAATATCCAAGAAGTACAAGCGTCAAAGCTTGGGGATGCCCCCGAGGCACCCCTTCTTCATCGGCAAAAATCAGGTCACCTTTCAAAACACTATATTTTTATTGCTTCATGCACTATGTGTTTTTCTTGGAGCGTCAGTTGTTTTAGTTTTCTTAGTTAGTTTAGTTTGTTTATTTGCTACAATAAATGGTTGGACCCCAACAAATTTCCTTTGGAGGAGATGTACTCGTTTTCATTTGCAAAGAACACTCTGTTTTCACTCTTATCGTTCATCGAGTGTTCTTCTTTTTCTGCTACTGCTTTTGGTTTTCGTTTTCGCCTTGATTTGCATTCAGACCTTGTCATATCTTTTCATCAAGGTGTATTTTTGCCTCTGATCTTTATTGGTTTTCATCAAAAGAGGTGTTTATAAAAATTTCAAATGGTGTTGGAAAAGAGAAAAAGCTTTGTGCAAAATAGTGGTACAAGAAGGAGCTTGTGTAGACTGTGGCTTAGGCTTTTTCATGTCATGCTTGATGTCTTTTTGATAGTATGCTTAGTGGTTTTGCTGTAGCATGACTTGTCTCGAATAACTGAGATTGCTTAATGAGCCTTTGAAAAAATCATGCGTTGTTTTTATTGTATGGAAGCATTATTTTGGTTTTCTCCTTGATGCTTTATTTGGGTTGACTTGGCGCATGCTCACACATGTTAGACTCTTACAAAGTCACCAATTGCCTTCATGATCATTTAGTTTTTGACTTTTGATGCCATCTTATGCTTCTTTTAATGTCGCTTTGTCGCTTTGCATGATTATGGCCATTACTGCTCTCTTAGTTGGTCGCTCCCAGTCTTTTGCTAGCCCTCGCCTTGTATTGAGTATGAGCTCTACTCGTGCATCCAACTCCTAAAAGCCAAAGTTTTCCAAAGTGTCCACCATACATACCTACTAGCAATTTGCTATTCCAAGTAAATTTGTCTTGCTTTTATTTTCTCTTCAAATTAAACTCTTACCAGTGTTATGCGAAATTCGGTCAGTAAAGCTCTCATGAACCGGAAGGCACACTTTACTTTTTCCTGTTCTTAAAAATTTGACATTGTGGTCTCTTATGTTGAGTTGTTATACTTGCAAGTTGTAAGTTGGAGACTAGCCCAGCCATGCAGTCATGGGCAAGCTTTCAACAATGCACTTCTTATTTGAGTTGATATCGTGATCTTTTGTTTATGGATGCCCGCGGTGTGAAATGAATTGGGAATCTTGTGGGGATCATGGAGTTTGTATATGTGTTAGGGAAACGCCGGGCCGCTAATATAAGCCATGCATAATTCATGGTGGAAATTTGCAGCATACCCATGGTGAACATTCGACGACGCATCTCACAATAAAAAGCTAAACAAAAGGCAAATAAAAGATATGTCGAGGTGTTCATTGTCTGCTTGTCCTGTCATTTTGGTGTGGGCTTGTTCCATGTCATCGGGCACGGAGGTACGCCATTGGCGGTTCTCAATGATATGCATATACTTACAATGACAAGAGCCTTGCTTGGGACTCTAAGTAAAGTAGCATGAGGTTTGGGTACTCGTATTCACGGGGCACGAGGTTTTCAACTTATGATTTGTCAAGCATATGCATCATAATTGTTCTCGCATTAACTTTAACCATTCAAGATGCTTATGATGGGGGCAATGAGAGCTAAAAGCCGGTAAGTACCATAATTTTTGAAGGTTATAAAACTTGCAATCACTACTTCCCTCTGCGAAGGGCCTTTCTTTTACTTTTATGTTGAGTCACCACCTTCTATCTTTATGCACTGTCTAAGAGAGCATAGTTGTCATTCTTAGTATAATATGCATTGTCCCAAAGTTCATTGATTGATTCATATTGTTGGTTTCACTTGTTCTCAAATTATTTGTATCTAGTCGCCCTCTTAAACTTGAAGGTGTCCTATGCATTTATGTTTTGCTCTCTTTGAAGGACAAGCTAAAAACCATTTGTATGTTTTTCCTTATGATTTGAACACACGTTTGACTTTCATTGTTTCATTTTCATGATCTTTTGTTTGTGTTCATTTGCATGTTTACAACATGGTTGCTAAGTTCTGATTGTCAAGATTATATCTTTCATGCCCATGTTTTAAATTCTTATGATCCCAGCTCACAAATGCTTACATATATGATCAAGATTGTGTAGGTGCATGTCACCTTAAAAATTATTCTTTTGTTATCACTTACCTACTCGAGGACGAGCAGGAGTTAAGCTTGGGGATGCTTGATACGTCTCCAACGTATCTATAATTTTTGATGCTCCATGCTTGTTTTTACACCATTTTCCTAATGTTTCGTTACACTTCGTGGCACTTTTATGCATTTTCCGGAACTAACCTATTAACAAGTTGCCACAGTGCCAGTTCCCTGTTTTCTGCTGTTTTTGTGTTTCAGAAGTGATACACAGGAAATATTCTCGGAATTGGACGAAACAAGTTCCTGAAGTCTTATTTTCCCCGGAAGCTTCCAGAGATCCGAAGGAGAGTAGGAGGGGGGCCACCAGGGTCCCACACACAGGGCTGACGCGGCCAGGCCCTGGGCCACGCCACCCTGGCGTGAGGGAGCCTGGCTCCTCCTCTGACATCGCCCCTTCGCCTATAAAGACCCCCCGACGAAAAAAACCTAAGTACCCGATCACTTTTCCAGAACACATCGCGATCCGCCGCCGCCGTCGACCTGAAGATCGGGAGGGTCCAGAAGCTCTTCCCGGCACCCTGCCGGAGAGGGGAATCGCCACTGGAGGTCTTCTTCATCGCCATGCTTGCCTCCGGAGCGATGAGTGAGTAGTCTACCTTGGACTATGGGTCCATAGCAGTAGCTAGATGGTTGTATTCTCCACCATGTGCTTCATGTTTAGATCTCATGAGCTGCCCTACATGATTGAGATCACCGTTATGTAATTCTACATGTTTGGTTTGTTGGGATCCGATGAATATTGGTGTTTATGATTAAGTTGCTGTACTGAATATTATCTTTTGTTATCTCTATGTTGTTTATGATCTTGCATGCTCTCCGTTGTTAGTAGCTATCTTGGCCGAGTAGTTGCTAGTGACTCCAAGAGGGGGTATTTATGCTCGATAGTGGGTTCATGCCTCTATTTAACCTGGGGGAGTGACAGAAACCTCTAAGGTTGTAGATGTGTTGTTGCTACTAGGGAGAAAACAACATTCATATGCTCAAGGGCATATGCTTTGTTTACATTACACACTTTGCTTAATGCAATTATCTGTTGTTCGCAACTTAATACTTGTGTTCTCGGATTGATTCGCCACAAGTGGATTATTAGTCATAGATGCAGTTGGATGGCGGTCTATGTATTTTGTTGTAATGCCCAGAGTAAATCTCATAGTGATCTTCTTGACATATCACGTTTATCTTTATTCTATCAATTGCCCAACTGTAATTTGTTTACCCAGCATGTGTTATTTATCTTATGGAGAGACACCACTAGTGAACTGTGGATCCCGGTCCTATTTCCATCATATTGCTATCACTTGTTTACTTTACTCGCACTGTTTACTTTACTCGCATACTCTATTGTTTTCCACTCAATACGCTCATAACCTTTGTTTCAAGCAAACCGGTGAGATTGACAACCTCATCGCAAGTTGGGAATGAAGTACTTGGTTGTGTTGTGTGCAGGTTCCGCGTTGCAGTTAGCAAGCAAAGCTTGGACGAGGCGCCATATATAAATTGTCCGAAGCTGTCGCAAGCTAGCAAGCATCACCTTCAGTCGTTTGTCTCTCCTCTCCAAGAATGATAAACCTTGGTTTCTTATCTGAGGGAAAACTAGCTGCTATACTCATCACACCGTCCTCTTGGGGTTCCCAACGAACTGGTTATTCACCACGCACAAGGAATCTTCTGGTGCTGTCACCCACGCGCCAGCAGACCCCACTGGTCATTGGCTGCGGCAGCCCCACAGAGCGGCCCCATTGGTCATTGGCTGCGGAGGCCCCACAGAGCGGCAATATATGTCTTTTCCTGAAAAATACACGACCCCACTGGTCATTGGCTGCGGCAGCCCTATAGAGCGGCCCCATTTGTCATTGGCAGCACCGCGTATACAATCAGGAAATAAAACGGCCCACACGTCAGCGATAGATGGATGGCTGCTCCGATGTGTCTCCTGACCCTACCCGTCAGCACCATTCAAAAGCATCGGTCAATTCACAACCACCGTGGCTCCCTAGCCGTCACCGGTAACGGTCAAGGCCTCTGACCAGACCGCAACCCTCCCGTCTGAGCGTCTGCGAGGGGTTTCAAACTAGAGCGAGGGGAAAACTGAGGAAAAACTAAGCGGCTGGGAAAAAAATGAGTACAACTAACGACCTGAGGGCACGAAAATAGAAATCCCTTTGATATAACTTAAAATTGAAGTGAGAAGCATAAGCAAGGAGGATACAGATTGACTCGAGACGAGCCACGTGAGCGTAGGTCTCCCCATAGTCAATTCCTTCAACTTGAGAGTATCCTTGAGCAACCAAGCGAGCCTTGTTCCTCACAATGATCCCATTGGCATCTTGTTTGTTCTTGAACACCCACTTGGTTCCGATGACATTGCGGCACTCCTTAGGATTCTCCACCAAAGTCCAAACTTTGTTGCGCTTGAAGTTGTTGAGTTCTTCGTGCATAGCTTCCACCCAATCCGGGTCTTCAAGTGCTTCAAACACCTTTTGAGGTTCCACACAAGAGACGAAGGCATGATGGATGCTAAAGTTGGCTAATTGTCTCCTTGTGGAAACCTCTTTTCTCACACTTCCAATCACACTATCCAAGGTATGGCTCCCCTTGCGAAGAGCCTCTTCCACTTTCCTTGCATGGCGAGCTTGAGCTTCTTCAAAAGACTCTTGAGAAGCCACTTGGTCATCACCACTATTTTGGTCCTCGCCTTGACCTTCAACTTGAGCTTGATCATCATGAGCATGCTCATCATCTTGAGCTTGGCCTTGATCTACCATTGGTGAGGAATCACCACCGTCCACTTGGTCT
This sequence comes from Dactylis glomerata, assembly GCA_007115705.1. Classification (NCBI taxonomy): domain Eukaryota; kingdom Viridiplantae; phylum Streptophyta; class Magnoliopsida; order Poales; family Poaceae; genus Dactylis; species Dactylis glomerata. The sequence goes on along the minus strand of QXEO01000483.1, from coordinate 689,783 downwards.
TGATCTTGGCCTTGCTCGCTTGAATGAGGGTCTAGAGCCTGTCTTTGGTTAGCATCAATCGGACCTTGTGGAGCTTGTGGAGCTTGTGAAGGTGAAGGCTCCACTTGAGTAGAGCATAGTCCTTCTCCTTTCGCCAAAGGTGTCCCTCAATGGGTATGAGATGACCCACACCCATTCTTCTTATGGCTTGAGGAGGTATTTCATCACCTACATCACAAACACCACTTTGCTCCACACGGGAGCCGTCATTCTCGTCGAATCTCACGTTAGAAACTTCAACAACACGAGCGGACTCTTTGTCAAAGATTCTAAAAGCATGAGATTCGGCGGCATAACCAACAAAGATATCCTCAAGAGCTTTAGAGTCAAACTTGGACAAATGAACACCCTTTCTAAGATAGAAGCACTTACAACCGAATACTCAAAAGTATTTGATGTTAGGCTTGTTGCCGGTGAGGATCTCATACGGAGTCTTGTTCAAGCCCTTGCGAAGATATAGCCGGTTAGAAGCATGACAAGCAGTATTGATAGCTTCGGCCCAAAAGTTATACGGAGACTTAAACTCCGCTAACATTATCCTTGCCATGTCCATCAAGGTCCGGTTCTTCCGCTCGGCTACACCATTTTGTTGCGGAGTGTAGGGAGTCGAGTATTGATGACGAATTCCCTCATCACTCAAGAATTCATTCACGGTGTAGTTCTTGAACTCCGTTCCATTGTCACTTCGAATCATCAAGATATCTTGGCCATATTGACGTTCCACTTCCTTGATGAAGTCCTTGACGGTTTGTTGGGTCTCGTATTTGTGCTTGAAGAAGTAGACCCATGTATATCTTGAGTAGTCATCAACAATCACCAAGCAATACTTCTTCCCTCCTAGACTTGTGTGAGATGGAGGGCCAAAAAGGTCCATGTGAAGGAGCTCTAAGACCCTCTTAGAAGAAATGATCATCTTGCTAGGATGAGGAAGTTCATTCATCTTTCCTTCAATGCAAGCTCTACACACACGATCTTTGGCAAATGTTAGATCGGTTAGTCCTAGGATGTGGTTACCTTTGTAGAGACTTTGCAAAGTTCTCATATTGACGTGGCCTAGCCGGTGATGCCAAAGCCATCCCACGTCAACTTTAGCCATTAGGCAAGTCGCGGCTTTAGTGACCTTCTCCGAGAAGTCAATCACATATAAGACATTTTTGACATGCCCAACAAAGGCTACTTTAAGAGACTTGCTCCACAAAAGAACCACAATCCCAACATCAAAGAAAGTTGCAAAGCCCATGTCGGCAAGTTGAGCTACGAAAAGTAAATTATAAGAGAGAGACTCAACAAGCATGACATTCTCCACGAAAACACCTTGAGATATGACAACTTTACCAAGACCCAATACCTTTGACCTTGAGGAATCTCCATAGGTGACGTAGCCCGCACTAGATGAACCGGTGCGAAGCTCCTTCACAAACTCTTTGCTTCCGGACATATGATTGGTTGCGCCACTATCAATTATCCATTGTCCCGCACCGGAAGCAAAGCCCTACAAGAGATCAAGTCTTGTTTTTAGGTCCCCATTTTTCAAAGGGTCCCCTTTTGTTAGTAACAAGGGTCTTAGGAACCCAAATATACCAAGCAATGCGTTCATTAGGTGAGCCAACAAATTTAGCATAAACATGTCCATCATAAGCACGACGAAGAACATAGGAAGGGTTATATTTTCCCGCAAAGTCGTTGTGATTGGGCATTGCCCTTTTGGCATTCCCAACCACCTCCTTCACGAGCTCCCCCTCCTCCTCATAAACATTGCCATCCTCATCAAAGCATATGTCATTTGGGATGTGCTTCTTAGGAGGAGGAGTAGGCACAAGAAACTGCATCTTCTTGTTGTCCTTCTTCTTGTTCTTTTTCTTGTTCCTCTTCTTCTTAGACTTGGAAGTGAAACCAAGTCCGGTCTTGTCACCATGTTGCTTTTGAGCATTCAAAATCTCATCAAGCCTTGTGTCGCCTTTGGGGGAATCTTTCTCATAAAGAGGGTTAGTGTAACAAGTACTTGCAACAAAAGTGCTAGAAGGGAACTTGGTTGCTTCTTTAGCGATAATAAGATTAAGTTTCTCATTTTGCAACCTAAGTTCATTGGCAACGGATTGAGCAATGTCTCGATCACTTTTAAGCCTAGCAATTTCCAAATTATGAGACTCTTCAAGACCCAACTTGGATGCCTAAAGTGCCATCCTTAGGTCTTGCTCAACCTCAAGGGATTGAGTGAGAGTGGCAATTTCATCGGCATACTCACGAGCATGCCCTTCTAACTCAAAGATGTGTTCCTCATTTTTATCATTAAGTTGGAGAGACTCATTATATTGGTCAAGGAGAATCTCAAAGCGAACTTTGGTCTCCCCATGCAAGGTTGACATGAACATGTCCAATTCATTAGGCTCATCCTTATCGTTACTAGCATCAACACAATCCATCAAAGATAAGCTTCTAGGGATGATGGGTGTGAAGGTTGGTGATACCTTTGTAGCGTGAGCCATTAGACATGTCCCCTTGAAGTTGGTGCACTTGGACTCGTTTGCGGAAGCGAAGAGGGATGGCGAAGAGGTAGGCTTGACGATGGCAATGGCGACCTTCCCTACTTCTTCATCATCACTTGCATCATCACCGGATGGATATTCTTCTTGAGTCGTCAAAGCGTGAATTGGAACGGCCTTCTTCTTGTCAAAGTTTCTTGAAGGGTAAGACTTGGCCTTCATCTCCTTGCGGATGAGTCTCCCATTGTGATCTTCCACTCTTTCATAGGGACAATCCGCGATGAAATGGTGTTGATTGCCACAATTGTAGCATGTCCTCACTCTACTTGTGGCTTTAGGCTTGGAGGGACTAGATGACTTCCACTTCTTCATGAATGCCCGTTGAGCAAGAGCCATGTGTTCGGCATGGGCATACTTCATGTCCTCGGGACTTTCACCCATTGACTCTTCCTCTTCCATCAAGCTTGCTTCTTCATGAAAAGAGACTTTGGCCTTCAAAGCAAGGTTGGGTGCACGCACACCACGTGCACGAGCTAGAGCATCATCTGCATTCTTCTCGGAGATCTTCCTTGCCACAATCTCTTGCAAGATGTCATGAGCGGTCATCTTCCTAAAGTTGGCATCTCCCTTGATTGAGTTCATCGTATCTTTCATGAAGGGCAAGAGGGCTTGAATGAACTTCCTCTTCATCCATCTCTCATCACATTGAGTAGAGCCGAGGTCGACTAGCTTCACTTGGAGTGCTGAGAGACGTCGATGAAGTTCTTTGGGAGATTCACAATCAAGCATGGCGAAGTTGTCTGCTTCATTGGATGCCTCATCAAACTTGGACTCTTGAATACTTTCGTTGCCGATGAAGAGGTTGGTGAGAGCATCCCAAGCTTCCTTGGTGGAGGTGCTGTTGCGGATGAACGCCTTGTCCTTCTCGGTGAGAGACATGTGAATGAGATGCAAGGCGGAGGCATTGAGTTGCTTGTCAATTTGCTCCCAAGGTAGCAAGTTGGTCAAGTCCTTGGAAGTTGGACGGTAACCTTGCTCAATGATCCTCCAAAGCTCAATAGACACAAAGTTTATATGAGAGTGCATGTTATCTTGCCAATTGGCAAAGCTAGAAGCATCAAGTGGTGGCAGTGGGCCGCAAGAGGCAAGGTGTGGCATTTGAAGGTGTCTTCCGGAGACATAGCTCGTAGGATGTGGAATTTCCGTGCTATGTCTCCTAGAGGTGTCATCTTTCTTGGGTGGATCCTCGTTGTTCTCATTCCCGTCCTTGTCCGGATCTTCCTCGTTTAAGGATGGCTTATCCTTATCCGGGGTGTCAACCGGAGTTGGTGGAGTGGTACTAGATGTTCCACTAGTGAGAGCATCAAGTTGAGATTTTTGGCTTTCCATGGTTGCCATCATAGCATCCATTTTTGACAAAATACTATTAAGATCCGCCTTAGTGGCGGGCTCCTCGTTGCCCATAATCTCTTAGGCGGTTAAGCCCAATCAAAGAGCACTAGGCTCTGATACCAATTGAAATGGATCTTAGGGCGACTAGAGGGGGGGGGGGTGAATAGGCACTACACAAAATTTTACCTTTTTCAAATTTAAGGCTTGACACGAAATGAAATTCACTAGATGTGCAACTAGGTGAAATTCATACGTGACAAGCAAGCAAGTAAACAAGTATGGAAAACACAAACAAGATACAAGTAAGGGTAAGAAAGAACCGAAAAGCGGAGACCGGAGACACAAGGATGTATTCCCGTAGTTCCTTCCTTTTGAGGGGAAGTACGTCTACGTTGGAGAGGTGTGGCGACACGGAGTCCACCGACGCCACAAAGTCTCACCTTGTTCTCCGGTGAGCAAGCCACGGAGGCTAGCTCGTTTCCACTAAGCGGTGGTATTGGGGGCACCGACTGAAACCTTTACACGGAGGTTGGGGCACAACTCCACAACTCAATTGGAGGCTCCCAACAAGAACAACCACAAAGCTTTTACACGGAGCAAGCTTTGAGGTGACCTCTCTTGCACAAGGCAAGATCCACGGAGGAGGAGTGAAGCAAACACAAATCACTTCGGTGAGATTATAGACCTATGGCTCCTCTTCCAATCTACCAAATCTTGAGGGATTTGGTTGGCTAGGGAATGAGATTTACGGAGTTGAAGCTCTGCTTTAATGGAGGAGAGAGAGTGCGGATGAGGTAGCTCAGATCTGAGGTAGGGGACGACTATTTATAGGCTGGCTCGAAATATGGCCGTTGGAGAAAACTTACCCCAGAAATTCTGGCCAGGGGGCGGAAATTCTGGTGTCAACTTAGGGCGGAAATTCTGGCCCGGGGCCGGAAATTCAGGCCGGAAGTTGCACCACAGCTCGTGAAAAGGGACTTAGCGAAAAATCGTTGGACCGGAAATTTTGAAATTTTCGGCCCCCGATAATTCTGAATTTTCCGGCCCTCGGACAGAATTTCCGGCCCCTAATCAAAGAGTTGCACCACAGCCCTTTGTAAGGGACTTAGCCGAATTTTCGAGGGCCGGAAACCCAGAAATTCTGCCAGACAAGAATTTCCAGCCCCTTTACAGAGCGTTGCACCACAACGTTCTGTAAAGGACTTAGCCGAATTTCGAAGGGCCATAAATTCATGGAATTTCCGGGCCCCGGAAATTTTGTCCAGGGGCGGAAATTCCGGCCCTGGGGCGGAATTTCCGGCCCTGAAGCAAAATTTCTGGCCCTGGAAATTTTCTCCTCTGGGTGATTTCAAGCCTTTCTACAGTAGTCCCCTTCCCCACTTCTCTTCACCTTCAGTCTTGTGCAATACCTGGAGAATTCCTGCAAAGCTTAGCACAAGATTAATTTCCTTGTGTTGTAATCAAACACCCAAAAACCGGAAGCTAGGAACATGTCCTTTCAAGTAACAGTTAACAAATTTTACACCGTGATCTAAAATACACAACTGGTTGGCGTAGTACCTGAACCACGGTGCTTCTGAGCATTGTGGATGCATGCAGCCTCCACCTACACCTCTTGTATGGGCACTTAAATGTGAACCTACCTGGCTCACTTTTAATAACCTCATAATCATTCTTGCTGAGAATGCAATATGTAGTAATTACATTACGGCAGTCCATCATCGTTTGAAATACGGTGCCTTCTGCAAGCTGAGGATCCTCCCTGTTCCACTCAATTGTTGGCAAGTCATCACCTTCGTAATCAGCTAAAACGAGGCTGTCATTATTCTCATCCTTCTCTTCATCATCAGTGTCATCAAATCTGGCACCTTGTGCAATATCTTCCATGTATTGATCCTCCATTGCCTGCTTACTGCATCGATCTACCAATTCAGGAAACATCAACTCATCCTCATCATCTTGAGGAGACGGATCCTCAATCTCTGCATCGTCCTCCACATCGACCGCAGGAACGATCTGGCTACCACTAGCACTGGTGACAGATGGTGCTGCTATGAACCTACAAGGAGCGGGGCGGCGCACACGATTAGCAGAGGCAGCAACACTAGAGAGACATCATGCCCGACCACCTGATGATGCCCCAACACCAGATGATGCCTGGACCCTATCCACATGGATATGAATTTTACCGACACGGCAAGAATCATTTAAAGCAAAAAGAATTCCCAGATCCTCGTCAGAAATTAGTGGAACATATCTTCCCTCCGTGCTGTTGAAATATTGGAAATCAACTCAATCACCAGCGCCCCAGGGGTACTGAGCGCAGATGTTATCTTTTAAATTCCTCAACGAGATGGTGGTTGCAACCACCGCTGGGATGTAAAATCCGCTCACATTGCGTTCAGAATCACGCAAAAAGCTAGTATCCAGCCTAACCACCAGCCGAAAAGTCAGCGCTGGATCAATCCTATTCGAAAAGCAACGCAGTTAGTTGAGCAACAACGATTCACGCTCAAAAACTGCCTACTGTTATTTCACATAGGCAGACGATGCTTACCCAGATGGAATCCATGCGGTAGATCCCTCCGATTCCCAATCTTCTCCGCCGTTGAGGGGCATAATCGGCACACCAGACGGATGTACAAACTCTACCGCGATAGGGGTAGATTTAGTGGAGGCGGAGCCCTCTCCGCCTCCTGGGGGTGGTGGTGGGGGCGGGGGCGGCTCGGGGGCGGACGACGCCATAAGGTAGGAGGGCAGGACAGCATGGCGGCGGAGGGGCGGTGTGTGAGCTCTTCCAGTCTCGGGCGGAGGAGAAAGCTTTGGGTGAGTGAGAGACCGCAAGTCTGACGTGTCTCATTGGGTCAACACTCAACACCATTCAAAAGCAACGGTCCATTCACAACCACCGCAGCTCCCTAGCCGTCACCGGTAATGGTCAAGGCCTCTGACCAGACGGCAACCCTCTCCTCCGAGTGTCTGCGAGGGGTTTCAAACTAGAAGGAGGGGAAAACTGAGGAAAAGTTAAGCAGCTGGGGAAAACTGAGTACAACTAATGAACCAGGGGCACGAAAATAGAAATCCCTTTATTCAACGATGCAGATGAACAGCCCCCCACGTCGCCATCCGCCACCCAACGACAATGAAGGAGGTACAGAACCTCCACCGCAGTAGGCAACGATAGGCCTCCCTAACGGCAATAATTGATACTCCCTCGGATCAGAAATAACTGTCGGTAATTTTGAACTAACTTAGTACAAAGTTTGTACTAAGTCACCGACTGACGAGGTTCAACCCCGGCAATGCCCATGTCGGTAATTCATGGAGAGAGCGTGGGTGCTTGGTGGATTCGACGGCTTCAGATAGAAACAGGGGTGCACACGAATTTACCCAGGTTCGGCCCTCCGGAGGGTAAAGACCTACATCCTGCTTGTCTGATCTTGTATTGCTTGTATAATTGAGGCTGTTACAATGGTGCGCAGATGGGATCTGGCTATGGTCGAAAAAGAGATATGGCGTGTGCTAGCCTATGCGTGGGATCTATGCGAGATCAGATTGTCTATGCGAGATTAGAGATCGCCCTTTCTTGGCCGCCCCTCCTTGCCCTTATATGGGGGGCGAGGTCTCGGGATCCGGTCCAAGTCGGTTACAGGTGTATGCGAACCCTAATTAGTCTTGGGCTTCTTGGGCTTCGAATGTCCATCTTATTCTTGGGATGTGGCAGGTAGGCCAATATCGAGGACCCGAGTGGTCATACCCTCGTCACCGACACTTATTTACGATCGGAGGGAGTACTTCTTATAAAGCAAAACCCCACTGAGAAGTCATTTAAGTTGTCTATCTAAACATGCAAGCTGTGCATTTTGTGTCGAGCATGCTCCTGATCAACACGAGTATCTAGCATTAGTTAGCCATCGTAACATAGGCATGCATCATGCTATGTACTCCCTCCGTTTCAAAATATAAGATGTTTTAGGTTTGTGAAGCAAATGTATCTAGACATTTTTTAGTGTGTATATTCGAGTGAACCTACACACTAAAAGATGTCTAGATACATTTACTTCACAAACCTAAAACATCTTATATTTTAAAACGGAGGGAGTATTTCGTGTCGAGCAGCTCCTGATCAGCACGAGTATTTAGCATTCAAACTTTTGCATGTTGTGTTGTCGCTCACTCGATTTTGACATGGATTTTTTCTGAGAAATACTCTCGAAAAAACTTCACACTCGAATCTTCATCCTTTCTTGATGGGCAAGACAAAGTAGGACCGGACCCCAGACTCGATCTCTCTAGTCCAACTGTTTTCCTTCCGCAGTCGTCGGAAGAGGCCGCGCGCGTAGCCGAGCGGACGTTGGTTCGCATTCGCACCACTCCGCCCATCCATATAGACTGCCGCCGCCGCCGCTCCCAACCAACCCCACCCACAAGCAAACCCCCACCACAACGCCGCCACGCCGCCACGGCCAACCCTTAGCAGAGCGCGCTTGCCCTGGACCTCGGCGCCGATGGCGACGGGCACCGATCCAGACGATCTGCCCCCTTCCAGCGGCCGCCGCCCCCGCCCCGACCTCGACCTCGACCTCGAGGAGGGCGAGCTCGTCGACTCCGACCTCGAGGATGGCGAGCTCGTCGCCTCCGACGACGACAGCCCCTGCGTGCTCCAGCACCACCACGGCGGCGGCGCCGGCGGCTCCAAGGGCGCCCGACCAGAGAATAAGCGGCGCCGCCTCGAATTCGAAGGCATCGTCGTCGATGGAGGTGCCCTGCCGTCGCCCACGCCCTCGCGCGACCGCGACTCGGGCGAGACCATCAGCGACATGGACGCCGATGCGCGCCCGCGGGAACTGCTCCTCTTTCCGTGCCCCGCCCCCGCCTACCGGAGGGAGTTCACAAGCCCGAAGACGGTGCGCGCCCGCGATCCGCACGGACGCCAGCAGGGGAACAAGGAGCGGACGCCGGCGATGATCAGCGGTGGTTGGGCCGTCACCGGCAAGAGGAGCGCCGTTGCGCTCAGGTCCGTTTTCCCCAACAGCGAAGGGGTGGTCGATTCCTTGGCCATGGCGGCCCCCGAGCCCGTGATAGATCCCATGCCGACCGCGTTCGGGAGCAGGAGCAGCAGAGCGGAGTCCAACCCTCCCAATGACGACTCCATTGCCATCCCTGTCGCATCATCAGGCAATCCTACCAGCCAGGGCGTCGTGCGCCCACCATGTTCGTCGCAATTCCTCCAAGGCCACCAGCCCGCCGCGCCTCAGGCCGCCGTCGCCCAAGCTCAGCCTACCGTCGCCCAAGGTCAACAACTCGCAGAGGCGGCGGCGCCGCAATTCTTCTTCCGCCAGCCCGCTGCGCCTCTGGTCGTCGCGCCGCGAGGTTGGTGGCCGCCAGCACCGGACGAGCAAGGTTCGTGGCTCTGCAAGGCGAAAGGGTGCGAGCTGCGGTTCGCCACTTCCCGCGGGCTCTGCGTCCACATGGCCAGCGGGCGCCACGGGAGGAAGAACAACCAAGCCGCCGCCCCGGTCATCGACCTTGGCGTCCGTGACGCGGCATGCGCGAAGCCGGCGAAGCTGCACCCGTGCAAGTATTGCACCAGAGATTTCAGCTCGGAAATTCGGCTCGTTGGGCACATGAGGAGGCACAGCCGAAAGGTGATATCGAGGTACGACGCTAGACCCACGGTGTCGGCGCACGAGCTTGCGTCGTCGCTGGCACAGGCACTGTCCCTGCCCATGCCGCCCGCCGCCATGGAGGTAGCCCCAGCGAAGCCTGCTGTTGCGCCGGGCGCCCGGGGGATCTTTGGCGCCAACATGGTGCCGGCGGGGCCACCTGCCTCTGCCGCAGAAGAAGTTTCTTCCGCCGTGACAGAAACGGAGGATCAGAGCTCCGCGGCGTCTACCGACATCAAACAGTCTGCTGTAGCGCCTTCGCCGCCGGTCGTCGTGAGGATTTTCGGCGTTGACATCGTGGTGCCACCTGGTGCAGCGGCAAATGGAACTTCTCCCGTCGTGACAGAAACGGATCAGAGCCCCGCGGCGTCTACCAACATCGAGCAGTAGATCGACGAGTACAAAAGTAAATTCGCTGGGATACGATAGATACTTGATACACAGTAGTATTGCATACTGCATTGGTACTTCGCCTACATGCCTTTTATCTCATTTGTATCAATCACGCAGTTCCAAATATACTTACGTATGAGGTGAGCTTTAGTTTTGCACACCCTTGAAATCAATACTCCTACATGTCTCAATCGCTCGAAATCAGTACATCTCTGTTGTATGTAATACTCCCTCCGTCCCGGTGTATAAGTCCTGCGCGTATCTCTAGGTCGTTATTTTGACAAATATAATCTAAATTTTACAACCTAAAAATTATACCATTAGAAAGTACAACATTTGAAGTTTCCAGTGATATATATTTTGTAGTATATAACTTGTATTATGTTGCTTAAAATAACGACCTAGGACTACGCGCAGGACCTATACACCAGGACGGAGGGAGTACCTTCTTTGTGAGCTAAAGTAATTTCTGAATGGGGGTTACAGCTACTATGCCATTCAATGTCTTTATTCTGATGATGAGAAGTCAGGTGATGAAGATAAAGTGCAGTGCGGATTTTATCAAACGGTTCGAATTCTTCCAAAATTCGTGCCGTCAAAATTTGCATTTTGAGACGTCCTTGGTTTTTCTTTTGCATTTTCGCCCGCCAAGGCTGGCGCCGCATTCCACCTACAATTTGCACATCACAGACGACTAAATCTGAGTAACAGAACAATGTTGAGATTAATTTGGAAGCATGATTAATCGGTACCAAAACCAGTGTCAATAAAAGTTACCTTGCTCATCCTAAAATCATAGTTCTTTATCGAATTTTTTCTCTCCCTAAAATCATTGTTACAACACTGAAAATCACATGGGTGTGATAGCCAAGACCAAAAAGTATATGAAAATATGCAACTGATGTAGCGCTTCAGGGGACAGTAAATGAACATTTCTCCATGTGAGCAGAAAAGCTGGAGTTAGCACAATGATACGCCTACGATCTTCATTTTTGTTGCCCAACATTGTACATCTTTCAAAGAAATCTGAAGAAAAATGTGGTTAGGTATCATAGCAGAAAGATCATATGGGAATGCCAGGTTCATTAACTCCCAATGCACCAAAATTGTTAACAATTCAGTGAGCAAGGCAAGCACATATAGACATATAGTATGTACACCGGCTGCCATAACTTGAACGTGCTGAAAAAGTATGTAGTATGAAGTGCAAAATTCCAGCTGGCAGGAATGCATGTCCTTGGGACACCGTGAGTAGTAGGGAGATGAACCCCATAAGCATCAGCTCAATCTGCATCACCACCCTAAATAGTCAGAAATTAGTAACAAGGCTTAATCTTGTTCAAGAGGTTGTTCTCATCGGATTGAGCAAAAATAAGATGCTGAGCTAGATGGAGGGAGTAGAGGAAAGATCAATGATGAAGATTTACCAGTGAGAAATGTTCTTTAAAGTAACCCTCTTCTCTGAAGGAAATTAATGCCAATACTACTACCCTCTTTCACGTTGAGGAGAGCCTCGAATAGCGGCTTCTATTTTTTTTCCCTCTTGAGCGGACTCATACTACGAAGAGAGATGATCAATAGTGTGAGCAGTGTGCCGTGTGCATGCTGCGCTGGTCGAGCCAAGCCGGCCACCCATGGACAACTGGTTCAGCGGCGGTTTTTTTTGCAACGCACCATGTCACAAAGGAAAAAGTCTATTTCAAATCTTGCACTCGTAGAGATTGAGGAAATTGAACCGTAGACTTGTAATCCCTGTTGTTTGTACCCTGAACTATCGAATCTCAGTTAGTCTAAATTAGCCTTGTACTTGTTTGGCGCACCAGGAAAAGTATAATCCCAGCCGGGAATTTCTATTGTCTCACTGACTAGACGGGCCCGCATGGCATCTACCCAATCCATCTCTCTTCCAACTAAAGAAAGAAAGCAGGGAAGCACGGCAAATCTGACCACCAAGGACATACGAGATGAGGAGGGATAGGGGGGCCACCAGAATGTTGTTGCTTCCCTTCCTTCTTTGGCCCGGGGCGGCCTAGGTTGAGGAGGAGGGGCGCGGGGAAGGGCCGGGGACGAGCTCCAGGAGCCGCTAGCAGGAGGAGTCCACCCACCCCATTTTGGAGCTCATCAGCGATGTTGACCACAAACCCTTGTGGTCATGCACCGAAAATGGAATAGATGAGCAGGGAATTCGGCGGAGGAAGCGCACGAGCCGGTGGCGCGCAGGGGGCATGGCAGCAACATAGTAAGGGAGAGGTGGGGCGGCAATGCACAACAAGCATGGCGGCGGTACAGTGTGCTTGGTCAAGGTGGAGTCGATGAGGTACTCTCTGGGGTTGTGCGTCGAAGCAATCCACCAAAATCGGCGAAGACGATACAATCGCATTTGTCTTGCGGAAGACGTCACTTTGATAGACTCTAGCTTGATGGAGTTGCAAAGAAGATGAGTCTTGGCTGCCAACGTGTCCCTTGGGTAATCTTACCGCGTCGACGAAGCTTCTTCTAGAGACAATTGCTTGCCGGAGCAATGGCGGTGGGGCTCAGAAAACCCTAGCTCCTACCCGATATTATCAAGGACCAATGAAGACACTAGGGAGACCAAGTGGACTAGGGGAGGCGGGTGGCGGCAACGAGGTGGAGCAAGAGAAAGGCGGCGAGGACTAGAGTAACTTAGATGGGGAAAAAGATGAATATGACATGTGTGCCAACCTAGTCAGTTAGAGAATTTTATTTTTCAATTTTAAAATCAGCTCCAAGGTTTGATTTAAACCGGAATTCAATAACAACTCATGGTAGAAACGATAAGATTTAGAATTTAGAGTTCCATTCGGAGTGTGGCTAATTGTAGGACGGGCTACATGTAGCCTGTTATTTAAAAATTTGAAAACAAAAATATAAAGTTCCAAAAATTTGAAAAAAAAATCTAGATGTAGAGAATGATTTCTTCTACTAGTGTAAAAAATTGATGTGAAATGATCTATATTTTGGATTGGACAAAATAAACAAAATTGTAGATCTAGAGTAGTGAACAGTGCAACTTTTGAAATCTCTAAAATTTGTCAGATTTTGTTATTTTTGTATAGCCTAAAATACTAAGTGTTTTGCATTGAGATTTTGCAGATTATTAAAATGAGTTATTATATATAACTAGGATTTTTTGCATAGTTTAAATTGCTAATTTCGAATTTTGAAAATCCAGGCTACATACATGTAACCCGGTCACCATTTGTGGCTTCCGGTTCCATTCGCCAACATCTAAAAAGTTCAGGTCTGTCACAAGTTTAGAACAACTCGAAAACCAACTAGCGAGCAAAGAGTAGCGAGAGGCGAGAGGCGAGAGCACGCACACGCACACCCTTTAGCAGTTTGGCTGGATCTGATGGTGGTTCGCTCGCTCCTCGCCGCCGTCGCGCTGCCTCGCTTCGCTGGTGCCGGACGGGCGTGGCGGCGTCCGTGCTGCGCGCCGGGGCAGCCGGGCAAGGAGAGGGAGCCGTGGCACCGGCCGCTTCGTCGCTCCGCCGGCGCGCTGGGGCGGCGCGGAGGGAGAGGCTCGCCGGGGAAGGGAACGCTGGCGCAGCCGGCCCTGGCCGACGCCGCCGGCGCAGGAGCAGAGAGGCTCGGGGAGCGGCCTCGCGCTCGTGATGGTTTGGGCCGGGCAGGCCGGGCCGAGAAGTGAGCCCGCAGGCCCACCTATTGCCCAAAGCCCGGTAAGGCGATGGCGTGTCAGGCACCTTGAAATACTCGCGCTGGCGCCCGAAGGTAACCGCCTCAGCTCTCAACAAACATCGCCTCACCTCGCCGGAGCGCCAGGAGCCACCTCTCCCTCCACCTCGCAGCGGCCACCGCCCCTCCTCTTCACCCCCTCGCCGGAGCACCAAGAGCCCATCATCCCCAACTCTCCCTCCACCTCGCAGCGGCCAGTGCCCCTGCTCTGCTCTTCGGCGGTCCAGCAGCGCCGGCAGCGACCGATGGACCAGTTCCCCGACGGGCAGCACGTGTGGCTGCGGAGCCGCGTGCACGGCACCTACCTCCACGCCAACAAGGACGGGCTTGGCGTCTCCCTCAGCCGTCGTCGGGCGTCCATGAAGGTGGCGTGGGTGGTGCACCGCTACTACCAGGACGACCAGCACGTGCTCCTCCGCAGCGCCGCGTACGGCCGCTACCTCTCCGCCACCGACGTCTCGGCGCCGGTCGGCCTCCGCGGCTGCTTGGTCGAGCAGCGAAACTACGACGAGCTCGAGGATGAGGCCATCAGGTGGCAGCCCGTCAGGTTCGGGCCCGGGGACGAGATCAGGCTCCGCTGCCACACCGCCGAGAACGACCGCTATGGCTACCTCCGCGCCAACGGGCGGTACTACCGCCTGAACGACGACGCCATCACCGTCGACGACTTCTACAACATCAGCACCATGATGGACTGGGTGGTGGAGCCCATCCCCAGCAGGGAGCGCCTTCCTCACCTTCCGCGCCCGACTGGGGTGAGTTCGCCATGCCCGCTTCTGGATTCTTCTCGAACTGGGAGCTGATTGGGTTCTTGGATGTCGCTAATCTGCACAAGAATTTATCCGCGGGGATTGCATATTGTGTTAATTTCGTTTGCCTGGGAGCAATTCGTGGTTCTCTTGTTGCCTTCTTCGGATGCAGTTCTTTGTTGCCGCCTCTGTTTCTTGACTTCCTGCGCTTCCGTATTTGTGTTCTCAACCATGAAATTCAGCCCCGTATACTCTGCTTCTTTGATCTCCTGAATATAACCATGGTTTTCTGCAAATTGCAACTCAACGCAGCTCCACATCCCCGTCCTGCTGCAGTCGCGGGTGGTGATGCTCATGGCGAACGGCGACGGGTTCTACACCAACGACGTCTCGTTCTCTTTCAGGGGAAGGTCCGTGTACCGCCTGAGGACCGAGCTGGCCAGCCGGCTGGGCATCCCAAGGGACGTCTCCAACAACCTCGTCATGTACGTCCGAGCGGGCAGATACGGGCGGCTTACCCCACTCGTCGGCAACCTACCCCGCAGCAGACAGACCCTCGTAATCACGGCCGATACACCAGGTGAGAGACCCTGTGATATGTACCTGAACTGGCAGATACTACTTGCTGCATGGGCATGGCCATGATCTTTTGGTGTTTATATCAATGGAGTGCTAATCTGCCTGTTGCTTGGAAGTCTTATACTGAAACCGTTAATAGATTATGAAAATCAGTTTACTGAAACTGACGCTGAGTTCCTTCAGCTAGGACTTGGGAATTGTATGAACTGTCGTAGCCTTGTAGATATGAGTAAAGGTAGCTGAACCTAAACAATAGGTATTTACATTGTGCCTGTTGGATTTATCAGTCTGTTTACATATGCTAGAAAGTTGTCTAAAGCTAGTTGGTTGGGAAAACCATTTCACCGTTCACTTGTTCATACTCAACCTTGATATGGAAATTTTGGTTCTGAAACAACTGTCCTAGGTTCAGATGATTTAGTTCTTCAATTAAATATCATTTGCTGCTAGGGCCAAACATTGGAACCTGAAAACCCAAATCAGTCCACTCATCTCAGTTCAGCTTCATAAAGCCCATTTAATTGTTTTGAATTAATGTGAGCAAAATTCAATGCATATCTACATGAAAGCTGGTTTCCGCACATTGCAGTATTTCCAGGTTTTATACATCATTTGTCTTCTTGATCTTGCTGTTAGACTTTCTTTAGCAATATGGGATAATTGATCTGTTGCAGTGGTTGCAGTTCATGTGGCATGATGCCTAACTGCTTCATAGATTTTTGCTAATACTGCTTCACTCTTTCTGCTAATTCAGTTAATGGTGGGCCGCGATACCCGGATTTCGATGCGGAGTAGAGAAAGACCAGAGCAGGTCTCCTGACTGTTGCCTTACAGTTCACCTCTTCAGAAGTGTCGCTGCCTCGGACGCTGCAACATGAGAGTTCTTAATGTTTTGTTTAGAGATATAGATCGAGAAAAACTGTGTGGCTCTTGTGTTGCTAGTGAAACTTACCTGTTCTAGTGACATTGCTTTGACCTCGCGGTTCTAGAAGTTCGGAACCTGTTTGAACAATAATGCAGTGACGTTGGTTTGTAACGAGCGCGTTCTTATTTTTTGCAAATACTTCGTTTCTGTTAGCAGCATTTATCTTGGACGAAGCATCTGATGTAGTGGTTCTTGCACTGAGTTGAGCACTTGAGTTTACCTGTGCCGTTTCAAGTTTCAGTCCAACCAGTGGTTCTCTTGTTTCATATTAAGCACTTCTCCTTGGAAATTCGCAGCTTGGAAAAGGGCAGCGTCACTTTTATCCAGAGTTGTGACCTTTGATATATCCTCTTGTATGCTACACATTGAAGAGAACCTGTTCTTCACCTCTCATTTTAATAGTACGTTCTTTTCCATCCAAAATTGAAGATCTGTATTCAAATCCTGAAATTTCTTTTTATAAACCGGCTGACTCCAGCTTCCCTACCTGATGATTAGTAGGAATTCCACCTGGCTGTGCCTGTGCATTGGTCAATTTAACCATCTCGGCTTTTAGCCTAATGCGGTTTGAAAATTCCGTATTTGATTATATTATGTGCTGAACCTCAACCAGAAGTCCGTGTTCTGCTCCAACACCTTGTCGATGTCTGCTCTAAACTTTTCCTTCCCAACTGAATACGCAGGTGGTTCTTCAACTTGGCATTGCTTAATGTACTCATCTATCTCAGCAATCTCATTGTCTTCAGTTGTAGGAGTGGTGCTTATTTTAGACGTTTCTTCAGACTCCTCCACGCCAAGCATTAATTTTTTTCTCTGCAAAGAACTTAGCATGCGCTGAAGAGAGTGAATATCCTCATCTTTGTTGTATTGGCGCTCCTCAGTTCATTCAGCTTTGACATGGCCTCAGTCTCAGTATGATACTTATGATTTTTCTTCTCGATTTCTGAAAGTTGTTGCTCTGTATCTTTGTTGCTCTGAAGGACAGATCCGTAATCTTCTGATAAAATATTATCCTCACCTCAAGTTCCAATTGGGTTAATTGGATAAATGCCACTCCATTTCATGCGACCAATTCTTGAATATGTTAATTTGAACTATTTTTTTGTCAAAAAATTATCACGTATTCTTTGTCGGACAAAATTGCCCCGTAGCACCCTCTTCTTCCTCTCCTATTCATCTCGTTCCCCTCCTCTGTCGCACGGTAGCCAGCAACCAAACACCTTAGGAAGGACACCGCTGCCGCAACCCTTCAGTTCAGCGCCCCGCAGCAACCAAACACATGACGGCTACCAAACGACGGTGCGCGTCGGCATGGCAAAAATGACGTAGGGCACACGCGGGCGTCGGGGATCAGTAGATCCAGACCAACACAAGAGGGCGATAGGTGGAGAACGGCTTTATTCACCCGTCCTAGTTGGCTGGAAGAACAACGATAACATGGCGGAGCCAGAACATCAACCCTGCGTAGTCAGTTGTATTGCCAAAAAACTGTGTAGTCAATAGACTACACAGCTTATACATGGCTCCGCCAGATGCTTGTGGTAAGCTCGGTTTGCTCCGGGACGTCCCAGGTCGACGACGTGACGAGGCGCACCAAGCCACCAACCACGACCATTAGGGCTCGTGGAGGAGGCGATGGTAAGAAATAAGAATAGAGGAGGAGGTGAGTTACTAGGGATGATGAGGAGCTACGATCGAGCGCCTTATCGGGATGGTGTGGCAAGGACACCGTTTCCTTGGAGTCTAGCTGAGGCCGTCAGGACGAGAGGCGAACCAACTTCACCGCGCGACACAAGGCCTCTCTGGCGAGGTCCAGACTGAGCAAGAACCATCATAGCAAGGGCAGCCGAGGTCCAGATGATTCGGCGATTGCTAATCTGAAGTTTATTCTGATATGCTTCGAGATCTTGTCCGGCCTTAAGATAAATTTTGCCAAGTCAGAAGTGATTGTGACGGGAGTGTCACAGCTCGAGCAAGCTAGGGTTGCGCGTATGTTTAACTGTAAGGAGGGTAGGTTCCCTTTGACTTACCTAGGCTTTCCTATAGATGATAGGAAGCTTGCTATTGCTGACATGAATTACTTGGTGGAAACAGTTGGTTACAGAGTGGACCCCTGGCAGAGAAGGTACTCCTTAGTTGCGGCTCGGCATATCTTGACCAATGCTTCTTTGGCCAGCCTTCCTTTCCATTGTATGGGTTTGTTTCTGCTGGCCGAAGGCACTCATGCTGCTTTCGACAAAGTGTTAGCTCGATTCTTCTGGGAAGGGGTGGGGGAGAAAAGGAAGTACCATTGGCTTCCATGGGAAGATTGCTGTGTTCCGCAGACCCTGGGGGGTCTGGGGTTAACCAACACCAGAGCCCTGAACCTTGCTCTAATGCCAAAGTGGATTTGGAGAATTTTACAACCTGCTAACCATAATTCCCTCTGGTTCAGACTGTTAGCTGCAAAATATCCTCAATCTATTTCTTTGCTCAATCCAGGGGGCCAGGGTGGCTCTCAGTTTTGGCAAAGCATCCTCAAGATTAAGCATCTGTTTAGGCTAGGAGCTAAATTTCATATCCAGAACGGCCTTGACACTAGGTTTTGGCTAGATTGGTGGTGGGGTAGTGAACCCTTGGCCACTAAGTTCCCTAGCTTGTTTGCCATTTGTAGAGATCAATTGCTATCAGTAAATCAGGCTCTCTCGAATCCTCGGTTGAATATTCAATTTCGTCGTTCTCTTAGCCTGGGAGACCTTGCGCTATGGGAGGCTCTGAGGACTGATCTTGATGCTTGCAATCTCTCGACTGGGCAGGACAGGGTGTCCTGGGCCCTTGAACCCTCGGGTCAGTTTTCTGTTAACTCTATGTATAGGTGTCTTCTCCAAGGAGCGGCCTGGCCCTGCGCAAAGATTATCTGGAAGGCTAACCTCCCTTTGAAAATTAAGATCTTTACTTGCCAGCTTGCTATTAACCGTCTCCCTAGCAGTGAACAAATTAACCATAGGCATGGTCCAACTGATGGGTTTTATGTGAGGTGCGGTCAAGTTGAATCTGCTGACCATATCTTCTTTTCTTGTGGTTTTGCTGCCTTTATGTGGAGTGGGATTAGAGCCATGCTTCAAGTGACTTGGAACCCCACGTCCTTTGCACAGTTCTTTAAAATTATTTCTGTGCTTTCTCCTGGCCATAGGAGGGCTATGTGGATTCTTTTCGCTGCTCAGGACGCTCTGGCATATCCGCAATAAAATTGCTTTGGAACATTCCTTTCCTAACCAGCCGGCTGATTGCATGCTCAAAACTTTGTTATTTTTGCAGCAATGGAGACCCATGTTCAAGACTAAGGACCTGGCTGCTGCGGAGATCCTGGAAGATCAACTTCGCCAGCTTCATCGAGACACCAGATCTGCTCTAGCCCCAGGGTCTACATCCTCCTCTTAGGCTTCTTCCTGTCTTAGTGTGTTACTTTCATCTAAGTCGCAAGTGTTGCGCACATTGTATGGTTGTGGTTAAGTACTTTGTCCTATTCTGTGAGACCTTGTGTTATCCTGCTGTAAACTCTTGGGCTTTATTAATTTAAAGTCAGGCAGCACTGCCTTTTATTCTTAAAAAAAGGGTTGTTAACAACGCTGGCCAGGGCGACGTAGAGATGGACACTGAGATGATGTCCTTTACATATGTGGGGGCATGGTCAATTTCATCCCACACATAATATGCGATGAATATTTGATTTTTTTTTACAAAAAATGAGTTCAGATGGCTGTAGTGGCATATGTAGGCGTATTCAAGAATTGGAGTGGTATTTTTCAAAAGTTGGAAGTTGCAATGACATTTTTGGAATTGCATGAGTTAGAATGACATTTATTCAGTTAACCCCTTCTTTATAATCCGGTTTGTTGGTTATGTGTACGAGCCGGGCCAACAAGGCATCGCCCAGGACCCCAAGAGTATGAAGGCCCCAAATAGTAAATTATTTTCATAATCACTCTAAAATTATGTATTATTTCTAAGAAATAATAAAATGTCTAAAACAAGGTTTATTTGGTTCCTAGGAGAGAGCATCCTAACCACAAAGTGTGTATCACATAGGAGATGGATTCTAATGAAATCTATGCTAACTATTGTGCATAATTTTTCATTTGTGTAAGTGACATTAAAAGTTTTGTACACCAGATGACGGAGAACACATTTCCACGAACCTAGCATACCAACTCGTATGTATGTGATGGTTGTAAAATCCATAATATTTTAATGATCATTGGTGATTAGTTTAAGTGTTCATATTTTAATAACAATTTTGTTGTCAGATACTATTGAACACAATGTACCTTCTAAGAAACAACTAACAATGAGAAAAGTTACACAGTCAAGCCAACGATTCAATTTATACTCTAGATTTTCTATATATTTGTTCACATAATGGTACACTAGAGAACACTTTTAAGATATTTATTAGGCTATACTCAACATGTACTTACATGTATTTCAATATATTGAAGATAACTAAATCCGAGTGCAACCACAAAATATAAAGAAGCGTTCAATTGTGTCAACTTTAAGCCTATGTATACGGTACAAAGCTAACGTAGTTTTTGTTGCAAAATATATTTAAATTTAGCACAAAGTAAGCATATTTTTATGCACATCACAATACAAAAAGGCTACACTCAATAGTAGTAATAAAGATAGTAATGTACTCCCTCTAATCCATAATACATGTCCGATGATTTAATACAATTTAGTATAAATTTATATTAAACTAGCGACACTTTGTACGAATCAGAGGAAGCAATAAAGATAGGTTATGTAGAAGTACAAAAGTCTAGTGTAAATTATGTTTGGACCGTAGCAAAAGCAACCTAGACTTGACTTACCATTTTGTGTTGGCTCGCTTTAACTCTGTGATGATCATTATAAAGTGTAGTTTGTACATAATAAAGATAATAGGCAAAAGTTTAAGCATCTAGTTATTTTCATTATAATGCATGATTATGAGAAGTATGATGCATATGAATGTATGGTTAAGCATGATTAGCCCAAATTAAGTGGTTGATTCACTACAAAGAAGCTCCGAAGAGTATACATACCATCATTCACATGCGTCGTGGAAGAGTCATTGGACTCCTTGGCGATCTATATTGTTGTCAATCCCATGGCTGATGCTTTGGAGATCTCATTCTTAGACAAAGACACGGGCTCTCGGCACTGTTCTGTCGATTAACGTTCGACATAACCGGTTTGCAGCACATTGAAGTAATCACCTCATCTGAGCAAAAAGCACCCAGATGAAGAGACTGGATGTGAGCATCACACATCGTCGCCACCTTGGCTCCCTGTAGCGCCTTGGACTCATGCTCTGGCTGCTGTCTCCCAACGCCAATGGGTTGTAGTGTTATATGAAGTGTTGTCGGGGTGGTGGTGAATCTACTACACATGCAAAAAAAAAATATGTCCATATCAGTAATCTATCTACTAGTATGATATTACTGAAGTAGAAGAAGAGTAAGGACATACATTAGCCGTAGGGGTGGATCCAAGTGCAATCATGGGGGTGCATAAGACACCGGGTAAATTTAGGGGTGGCACATATATTATTTCATTTATTCAATAGAGGCTGTCAAAAAACCTTACAATAATCATACAAATTGAAGCCACCAAACACAGGTGTCAAAGCATCACCAAACTATTACATCGCTAAAGGAATAGACAATTGCTTGTGCCTCGGCCACTGCCATCGCCGACTCCTGAAAAAAATCCAAAGAAAGCACCTTGTGCGCAAGCTGCAGAGGTCACATCTATCTCTCGGTCTATGAACCCATCTCCAGGGTGTTAGACCGAAGGGAAGCCTCTCACTAGGCTTGCCATCCACGCCACCACAGAGCCGGACGGTTCCTCTTCTCTACGCACACAACATAACACGCATCCTCTGTCGAGCCTCCGCGGTGCCACGTCGCCAAGAGCCCAAGACCCAACGTAATCGATATGAGAGGGGACACGCCGCTCCATCTCAGAACCACCACTAGCCAGTGACTGCTCCAAAACTATGCCTCATATGGGAAGAACGGTGCCACGTGTCGCCATCAGATGATCCGAGAGATCCAGATCTAGGGTTTCCCCCAGAGCAACACCACTCTAGCTGACATCTGCTCTAGAAATGATGCCCTCAAAGGAGGGTAGCGACGCCATGCGCTGGCATTATCCGATCAGGGAGCCCAGGATCTAGGGTTTCCCCTAGAGAAGCCCGAGTCAAGCGATGAGAAAAACAAAGAAAATGCCTCCACGAAGGTACCATCGTCAAGAGACACCATCATCGTCCGCCATGACCGACGTCGAGGCTTGGTTCCAGGCGCGGGCCGACAGGAGTGTGCCCGTACGGCCACACAGGGCCCATATTTTTTGGGGGCCCCAAATTTTTGTATAGGCCTACATAGGTATTGACATGAGAAAAAATAGCAGCCCATCTTCTCTTGGAGTCTGGCCGTCACGCGCTGGCCTTACTCGGGCACGACGATTCGTTGCCAGCGATTAGGCCCCCTGGTCTATCATATCCCCTGAAAAAAAGGCCCCCCGATCCAACTCCCATCCTCCCAGAGAACGGGCGTAGAGATTTTTAGACGGAAGGCTCGAGCAGAGCCTGGCTTTAAATTAATAAAGCCAACAACCGTCCATAGTGCATACAAATGGTTCGAACACAATATAGATAACATGTCTGACCACCCCGATCACAATCCAAGCTACAATAGTACAAGCCCCTACTCTACTCAGGATGCTAAGCGAGGATAACAACAGGAGAGTGAGCCCTACTCCCTAGGGTCTCGGATGGAGCTGTGGAGAGCACGAATCCTGCCAATCATCTGCTCTACCAAATCCCGGTCCTTCCTCCTAGCCACTGGCTTCCACACCTGCAAATAAGACAACATTTTATATAGAATGCCAACAGGTTGGTTAGGAAAGGTCCCCTCGATGGAGAACTTATTCCTCACATTCCACAAAGTCCAACATAAAGCCGCACAACAGATCGAGAGAACTCGTCTAGAATGTCCCTCACAACTATGTAGAGTTGTAGACACCTATTAAGGTCGGGGAAGCAGGTGGGGTTCCAAGAGCACCCGAGCAGTTCCCTCACTACACTTCTGATGGTGCGGTGTTGATGTAGATGACCGACTAGTTGGGAACCCCAAGAGAAGGTGTGATGGGCACATTAGCAAGTCTTCCCTCAGTTATGAAACCAAGGTATATCGAACCAGTAGGAGAAAGCCAAACTTCAGAAGGTGATACTTGCTAGCTTCGCGACACTCCGGACAATGGCGCCAGAAAACTTGCTGGTGCATAGTTGACGTAGGAGCTTCTTCACCTAGCAGCAACGTGAAACCTGCACACAACATAAACAAGTACTTTGCTCCCAACTTACGATGAGGTTGTCAATCTCACCGGTTTGCTATAAACAAAGGATTGAGCGTATCGAGTGGTAAAAGGATAATAGTATGCAAGTAAAAGTAAACAGTGCGAGTAAAGTAAAACGGTAAAGCTATGTAAAGGAAATTGGACCGGGGGTCCACAGTTCACTAGTGGCGTCTCTCTATAAGATAAATAAAAGTATGCTGGGTAAACAAATTATAGTTGGGCAATTGATAGAGTAAAGATAACGTACATACATCACGAGGATCACTATGAGGTTTACTCTAGGCATTACGACAAAATACATAGACCGTAATCCAACTACATCTATGACTAAAAATCCACTCGCCGGGAATCGTCCAAGGACCCCTTGAGTATTAAGTTGCGAACAACAGATAATTACATTAAGCAAAGTGCGTAATGTAAACAAAGAAAATATCCTTGGACACAAGAATGTTGTTTTCTCCCTAGTGGCAACAGCACATCTACAACCTTAGAGGTATCTATCACTCCCCCAGATTAAATAGAGGCATAAACCCAACTATCGAGCATAAATACTCCCTCTTGGATTCACTAGCATCTACTCGGCCAAGATATCTACTAGCAACGAAGAGCATGCAAGATCATAAACAATATAGAGATAACATAAGATATATAATTCAGCACATCAACTTAACATAGTACCAATACTCATCGGATCCCAACAAACACAACATGTATGATTACATAAAGATGACCTTGATCATGTAGGGCAGCTCACAAGATCTAAACATGAAGCACATGGTGGAGAAGATAACCATCTAGCTACTGCTATAGACCCATAGTCAAAGGTAGACTACTCACACATCACTCCGGAGGCGACCATGGTGGTGAAGAAGGCCTCTGGCAGGGATTCCCCTCTCCGCAGGGTGTCGGGAAGAGCTCCTGGATCCTCCCGATCTCGTTTCGATGACGGCGGCGGCTTGCAGTATGTTTCGAGGAAAAGCGATCTGTTCGTTAGGTTTTTCTCGTCGAGGAGACTTTATAGGCGAAGGGGCATCGTTAGAAGGTGGACCAGGAGGTCTCACCATATGTGGGCGCGGCCAGGGGCTGGGCCGCGCCCCTGGTGGTGAGGCTGGCCCCTGGCCCCTCTCTGTCTCATCTTCGGTCTTCGCAAAGCTTCGGTAAAAATAGGAGGTTCGGCTTTTGTTTTGTCTAATTCCGAGAATATTTCCCGTGTAACTTTTCTGAAACACAAAAATAGCAGAAAACAGGGAACCGGCACTGTGGCATCTTGTTAATAGGTTAGTTCCGGAAAATACATAAAAACGCCATGAAGTGTAACAAAACTCAAAGCAAATGGTGTAAGAATAAGCATGGAGCATCAAAAATTATAGATACGTTTGAGACGTATCAAGCATCCCCAAGCTTAACTCTTGCTCGTCCTCGAGTAGGTAAGTGATAACAAAAGAATAATTTTTGAGGTAACATGCACCATCGCAATCTTGATCATCTAAGTAAGCATTGAGTGCTGAGATCAAAGAACTGAAAATATGGGCATAAAAGATATAATCTTGACAATAAAAACTTAGCAACCATGTTATAACATGAAAAGAAACACAAACGAAAGATCAAGAATAATGAAACAATGAAAGTCAAACGTGTGTTCAAATCATATGGAAAAACACATCAAGTGGTTTTCAGCTTGTCCTTCATGGAATAGCAAAACATAAATGCATAGGACACCTTCAAGTTTAAGAGGGCGACTAGATACAAATGATTTAAGAACAAGCAAAACCATAATCATGAATCAATCAATGATAAACTTTGGGACTATGCACATTATACTCAGAATGGCCACTATGCTCTCTTAGACAGTGCATAAAGGTAGAAGGTGGAGACTCAACATAATAGTAAAAGAAAGGCCCTTCACAGAGGGAAGCAGTGATTGCAAGTTTTATAAACCTTCAAAAATTATGGTACTTACTAGCTTTGAGCTTTCATTGCCCCCATCATAAGCATCTTGAATGGTTAAAGTAAATGCAAGAACGTTTATAAGCATATGCTTGACAAATCATAAGTTGAAAACCTCGTGTCCCGTGAAATACGAATACCCAAACCTCATGCTACTCGACTTAGGGTACCAAGCAAGCTCTTATCATTGTAAGTATACACGTATCATCGAGAACCGCCAATGGAGTACCTCCTTGCCTGATGACATGGAACAAGCCCATATCAAAATGACAGGACAAACAAACAATGAACACCTCAGCATCTCTTTTATTTACCATTGGTATAGCTTTTTATTTTGAGATGCGTCGTCGAATGTCCACTATGGGCATGCTGCAAATTTCCACCATGAATGATGCATGGCTTAGATTAGCGGCCCAGACGTTTCTCTAACACATATACAAACTCCATGATCCCGCAAGATTCCCAACTTATTTCACATCGCGAGTATCCATAAACAAAAGATCACGATATCAACTCAAATAAGAGAAGTGCAATGTTGAAAGCTTACCCCATGACGACATGGTTGGCTAATTTCCAACTTACAACTTGCAAGCATAACGTCAATATAAAAGAGCCACAATGTCAAAATTTTAAAAGCGAGAAAAGTAAAATGTGCCATCAGGTTCGTGAGAGCTTTACTGACTAATTTTCACATAGCACCAAAAGAGTTTAATTCGAAGGATAGATAAAAGCAAGTCAAATGTACTTTGGAATAGCAAATTGCTAATAGGTATGTATGATGGATACATTGGAATAACTTGGTTTTTGGGAGTTGGATGCACGAGTAGAGCTCATACTCAGTACAAAATGAGGGCTAGCAAAAGACTGGGAGCGACCAACTAAGAGAGCAATAACGGCCATAATCATGCATAGCGACAAAATATCATTAAGAAAAGCATAAAATGGCATCAAAAATCAAAAACTAAATGATCATAGAGGCTTATGGCGACTTTGTATGAGTCTAACATGTTGTAAGCATGCGCCAAGTCAACCCAAATAAAGCATCAGGGAGAAAACCAAATTAATGCTTCCATAAAATAAAAACAACGCATGATTTTTTCAAAGACTCATTAATCAATCTCAGTCATTTGAGACAAGTAATGCTACAACAAAAATCACTAAGCATACTATCAAAATGACATCAAGCATGGCATGAAAAAGTCTAAGCCACAGTCTAAACAAGCTCCTTTTTGTACCACTTTTTTGCATGAAACTTTTTCTCTTTTCCAACAACATTCAAACCTTTTTGAAACAACTCTTTTGATGAAAACCAACATAGACCAGAGGTCCAAATATACCTTGATACAAAGATATAACAAGATCTGAACAAAAATCAAGGTGAAAAACGAAAGCTAAACGTAGTTCTAGAAAAAGAGAACACTCGTTGAACGATAAAAGTGAAAACTAGAGTGTTCTTGGCAAATGAAAAACAAGTAAATCTCCTACAAAAGAAATTTGTTGGGATCCAACCATTTATTGCAGCAAACAAAACAAAAGAAAACTGAAAGCAAAAGTAAAGACGCTCCAAGGAAAACGTATAGTGCATGAAGCAATAAAAATATAGTGTGTTGAAAGGTGACCTGAGTTTTGCCGATGGAGAAGGGGTGCCTCGGGGGCATCCTTGGATATTTCTTGGGGTGACATGGTCATCCCCAAGCTTGAGTTTTTGTCCATTCTTCATCTCATCTCATCATTCTCCAATCCCTACACTTAAAAACTTCCTTTATTCAAAACTTCACACAATTTTATTAGCAACATTAGCATAAATATAATAGTGAATCAACACTTTTTGGTTCAGGTTTCTACTGGAAAACACCACATATAAAGCATATACTATTGTAGAAATGTTTCCAAAAGTTTTGTGATCAAAAGAACTAAAAAAGAAAGCGATCAAGAGGCACACACAAATAGTGGCAGAAATCTGTCAAAACAGAACAGCTGACAAAGGTCGATTTTTTCGAGGACCTTCTTTTGCTCAAATCGAAAAGTGTAAAACTAATGAAAGTTTGGATATAACTTGGGTCATATGCACAAGAAATCGCAGGTCAAAAAGATATTCTGATAATTTTCATGAATTTTTACGGTGCAGCACCAAAATCTGTTTCAAGACAGCAACTTCCCCAAATCTTACCTCCCTCAAATTAGAGGTTCTTCTTGGCACAACAACGAAATAAAAAGGATAAGGAGCGGTTATTACAGTAGTAATAACTTCCAAGACTCAAATAAAAGAAAAAGAACTGAAAAGAAAACATTGGGTTATCTCCCAAGATTGCTTTTCTTTAACGCCTTTGAGCTAGACGCAGAAAGTGTAAATCAAGTAATATCAAATGAGGCATCAAGATCAATTGCAGAAGTCTTCTCAACAATGAATTGAATTGTATCCAAATAAGTTTTTGAAGACCCCTTGTGATCACGCTTTGGTTCACTCAATTCACTAAAAAGATTTTCAGGATAAATCCAATCAAAATTCTTTTCCAAAGCTTCATGCAATCCTACAAGTTTGCAAGGAATTGGTACTTTGATATCTTCTTTGGTTGTACCAACAACATTAACAGGCAAGCCAAGCATATTAAAATGCTCGAAAACTTTGCTAGCTTCAATAGCAACATCTCTAAATTCTCTACGCAAAGTCTCCAAAATAAAATCTTTCTTTTCGGAGTCTTCGATATTAGGAAGCTTAAGAAACATTTGTTGCATAAAAGGATTAAGGTTAACAAACCTAGCCTCCAACATGTGAACTAAATAAGAAGCAGCAACTTCATAACTAGGAGCAAGCTCAGTCAAAGATCTATCCTCAACATCTTTATGCATACTAATATGATTAAAGAACTCCTCAATGTTACTTTTCCCAATAATAGAACCACTACCTACTAAGAGGTCCTCCAAAAAATACTTAGGGAACAACATAATGAACTAAGAGTAATAAAGTAACAACTATAAAGGAAGCTAATTTTTTTGTATTTTTTATAAAACGATGCAAACAAAAATAAAATAAAGCAAAACTAAAAACAAAGTAAAAGATTGTGCGTGCGAGACTCCCCTTGCAGAAGTCTTCTTTCTCCCCGGCAGCGACGCCAGAAAACTTGTTGATGGTGCGGTGTTGATGTAGATGACCGACCAGTTGGGAACCCCAAGAGAAGGTGTGATGAGCACAGCAGCAAGTCTTCCCTTAGTTATAAAACCAAGATGTATCGAACCAGTAGGAGAAAGCTAAACTTCAGAAGGTGATGCTTGCTAGCTTCGCGACACTCCGGACAATGGCGCCAGAAAACTTGCTGGTGCGTAGTTGACATAGGAGCTTCTTCACCTAGCAGCAACGTGAAACCTGCACACAAACAAGTACTTTGCTCCCAACTTACGATGAGGTTGTCAATCTCACCGGTTTGCTGTAAACAAAGGATTGAGTGTATCGAGTGGTAAAAGGATAATAGTATGCAAGTAAA
Organism: Dactylis glomerata; assembly: GCA_007115705.1. Classification (NCBI taxonomy): domain Eukaryota; kingdom Viridiplantae; phylum Streptophyta; class Magnoliopsida; order Poales; family Poaceae; genus Dactylis; species Dactylis glomerata. The sequence continues at coordinate 661,028 of QXEO01000483.1, read as the reverse complement.
AGTAAACAGTGCGAGTAAAGTAAAATGGTAAAGCTATGTAAGGGAAATTGGACCGGGATCCACAGTTCACTAGTGGCATCTCTCCATAAGATAAATAAAAGCATGCTGGGTAAACAAATTACAGTTGGGCAATTGATAGAGTAAAGATAACGTACATACATCATGAGGATCACTATGAGGTTTACTCTGGGCATTACGACAAAATACATAGACCGTAATCCAACTGCATCTATGACTAAAAATCCACTCGCGGGGAATCGTCCGAGGATCCCTTGAGTATTAAGTTGCGAACAACAGATAATTGTATTAAGAAAAGTGCGTAATGTAAACAAAGCAAATGTCCTTGGACACAAGAATGTTATTTTCTCCCTAGTGGCAACAGCACATCTACAACCTTAGAGGTATCTGTCACTCCCCAGATTAAATAGAGGCATGAACCCAACTATCGAGCATAAATACTCCCTCTTGGAGTCACTAGCATCTACTCGGCCAAGATATCTACTAGCAACGGAGAGCATGCAAGATCATAAACAACATAGAGATAACATAAGATATATAATTCAGCACATCAACTTGACATAGCACCAATACTCATCGGATCCCAACAAACACAACATGTATGATTACATAAAGATGATCTTGATCATGTAGGGCAGCTAACAAGATCTAAACATGAAGCACATGGTGGAGAAGACAACCATCTAGCTACTGCTATGGACCCATAGTCTAAGGTAGACTACTCACACATCACTCCGGAGGCGACCATGGTGGTGAAGAAGGCCTCTGGCAGGGATTCCTGATACGTCTCAAACGTATCTATAATTTTTGATGCTCCATGCTTTGTTTTACACCATTTGCCTATTGTTTCGTTACACTTAGTGGCATTTTTATACATTTTCCGGAACTAACCTATTAACGAAGTGCCACAGTGCCAGTTTCCTGTTTTCTGCTGTTTTTGTGTTTCAGAAGTGATACACAGGAAATATTCTCGGAATTGGACGAAACAAGTTCCTGAAGTCATATTTCACCGGGGAGCTCCCAAACATCCGAAGGAGAGAAGGAGAGGGGCCACGTGGGCCCCACACACAGGGGTGGCGCGGCCAGGCCCCTGGCCGCGCCGGCCCCGTGTGAGGGGGCGTGGGACCCCCTCTGACAGTCCCCTTTCGCCTATAAGTACCCCCTGACGAGAAAAACCTAAGGGCCTGATCAGTTTTCCAGAATACATCGCGATCCGCCGCCGCCGTCGACCCGAAGATCGGGAGGGTCCAGAAGCTCTTCCCGGCACCCTGCCGGAGAGGGGAATCGCCACCGGAGGTCTTCTTCATCGCCATGCTTGCCTCCGGAGCGATGAGTGAGTAGTCTACCTTGGACTATGGGTCCATAGCAGTAGCTAGATGGATGTCTTCTCCACCATGTGCTTCATGTTTAGATCTCATGAGCTGCCCTACATGATTGAGATCACCGTTATGTAATACTATGATGTTGGTTTGTTGGGATCCGATGAATATTGGTGTTTATGATTAAGTTGCTGTACTGAATTATATCTTTTGTTATCTCTATGTTGTTTATGATCTTGCATGCTCTCCGTTGTTAGTAGCTATCTTGGCCGAGTAGTTGCTAGTGACTCCAAGAGGGGGTATTTATGCTCGATAGTGGGTTCATGCCTCTATTTCACCTGGGGGAGTGACAGAAACCTCTAAGGTGGTAGATGTGCTGTTGCTACTAGGGAGAAAACAACATTCATATGCTCAAGGGCATATGCTTTGTTTACATTACACACTTTGCTTAATGCAATTATCTGTTGTTCGCAACTTAATACTTTCGGGGTGTTCGGATGATATCCCTGGGGGTGGATTATTAGTCATAGATGCAGTTGGATGGCGGTCTATGTATTTTGTTGTAATGCCCAGAGTAAATCTCATAGTGATCTTCTTGACATATCACGTTATCTTTATTCTATCAATTGCCCAACTGTAATTTGTTTACCCAGCATGTTATTTTATCTATGGAGAGACACCACTAGTGAACTGTGGACCCTGGTCCTATTTTAATCATATTGCAATCACCTGTTTACTTTTCCCGCACTGTTTACTTTACTAGCATTTTACTATTGTTTTCCACTCGATACACTCATAACCTTTGTTTCAAGCAAACCGGTGAGATTGACAACCTCATCGTAAGTTGGGAACAAAGTATTTGTCTGTGTGTGTGCAGGTTCCGCGTTGCTGCTGGCCGAAGACGAGTCAACAAGTATCGTTAAACGGCGCCCTTGTTGGAGTGTCACTAAGCCAGTCCGCATCACCTTCAGTCGTCACCGTCTCCCTTTTCCTGATCGACATACCTTGGTTTCTTAACTGAGGGAAGACTAGCCGCTACACTCATCATACCTTCCTCTTGGGGTTCCCAACGGGCTGGTCATCACCACGCACAAGGACTCACTGCTCCCACATCATCACACGAGTAGCAGCTAATTTTTTGGCGCCGTTGCCGGGGAAGGAAGAGAAGACTTCTGCGAGGGGAGTTCTTCGCACACACATACTTTACTTTGTTATTTGTTTTGCTTTACTTTATTTTATTTTACCTGCATTGCTTTTTATCAAAAATCCAAAAAAATTAGAATCCTTGGTAGTTGTTTTTACTTGTCTTGCTTTATCATGCTTTCTATCAATGGTTGGTTTCTTAGAAACTAAATCTTTTTGGCAAGGTGGGTTCACGGAAGAGCAGCAAAATTATTATGAGGAACACCGCTTGTCACAAAAAGGGAAACACTTATGGGAACAAATCAATAGATTATATATCATTGCTAGAAATGTGTGCTCTACTTATAATGTTACTTATTGCTTTGATGAATCTTGTTGCTGTAGGAGGTATAAACACCTCCCTTTTCAATGTGAGTATAATGATGATGTTACCATACCTTCTTATATTAATGGAAATTATGACTTTTATGATGTGGAACAAATTGAAGAATTTATTGCTTGGAAGGGTGCATTCGAACTTGCTTATTTGCTTGAAAATACTGATGATGCACCTTATAAATATGAGGTTTATGATATACTCACATTTTGCTTTGATAATTACAAGGAAGGAAATGGCTATATTCTTAAATATCTTAATAGATGCTCTCCAACGGAAGAGACTAATGCCTTGAAGGAGCCTATGGAAGAAGAAATGGATGAAACTGGAAGCTCATTAGATGAAAAAGAGGAGGAGAGTGATGATCAAGAGGAGGAAGAATGGAGTTACCCATGTCTACCTCCCAATAAGAGTAACTCTCTAACTAATACCTTATTTGATCGCCCTCCATGCTTAACAAAAGAGGGTGAGTGTGATATTTATATTGTTGATTTTGTTCATGATGCTACTGAAAATTATTATGAGAGAGGAAAATATGGTTGTTGGAATTCTCATGTTACTAAAACACCTCTCTCTATATTGAAAGTTCTGAGGTTGCTCTTGTTTTATCTACCCATACTTGTGACTATGTGCTTCTTTGATTTATTTTCTTACAAGATTCCTATGCATAGGAAGTGGGTTAGACTTAAATGTGTTTTATATTTGCTCCTTGATGCTCTTTTTGGCTTCCATTCATATTTCTTATGTGAGCATCTTCGCAATTTTCTGCGCCTAGCTCAAAGGCGTTAAAGAAAAGCACTCTTGGGAGATAACCCATTGTTTACTTTTCAGTACTTTTTATTTTATTTGAGTCTTAGAATTCATTACTACTGTAATGACCGCTCCTTATCTTGTTTATTTCATTTTTGTGCCAAGAGAAGCCTCTAATTTGAGTGAGGTAAAGATTTGGGGTTATTGCTGTCCTGAAACTGTTTTCGGTGCTGCACCGTAAAAATTCGTGAAAATTCTCTGTTTATATTTTGGACCTGCGATTTCTTGTGCTTATGCCCCAGGTTATATCCAAACTTTTCTTAGTTGAACACTTTTTGATTTGAGCAACAGAAAATCCCTCAAAAATTCGTCCATTATCAGCTGTCCAGTTTTGATAGATTTCTGCCAATATTTGTTTTTGCCACTTTATCGCTTTCTTTCGAGTTCTTTTTGATCATGGAACTCTTGTGGAAATTGCTACAGTAGTATATACTTTATATGTGGTAGTTTTGGGTTGAAACCTGAAGCTAAAAGAGGTTGAATATATTTTATGCTTACACTAATGTTGCTAATAGAATTGTGTTTAGTTTTGTATGAAGGAAGTTTTCAAGTGTAGGGATTGGAGAATGATGAGATGAGTTGAAGAATGGACAAAAGCTCAAGCTTGGGGATGCCCATGCATCACCCCAAGAAATATCCAAGAAGTACAAGCGTCAAAGCTTGGGGATGCCCCCGAGGCACCCCTTCTTCATCGGCAAAAATCAGGTCACCTTTCAAGACACTATATTTTTATTGCTTCATGCACTATGTGTTTTTCTTGGAGCGTCAGTTGTTTTAGTTTTCTTAGTTTGCTTAGTTTGTTTGTTTGCTGCAATAAATGGTTGGACCCCAACAAATTTCCTTTGGAGGAGATGTACTCGTTTTCATTTGCAAAGAATGCTCTAGTTTTCACTCTTATTAATCGAGCATTCTAATTTTTCTGCTACTGCTTTTGGTTTTCGTTTTCGCCTTGATATGCGTTCAGATCTTGTCATATCTTTTCATCAAGGTGCATTTTTGCCTCTGAACTTTATTGGTTTTCATCAAAAGAGGTGTTTATAAATGTTTCAAATGGTGTTGGAAAAGAGAAAAAGCTTTGTGCAAAATAGTGGTACAAGAAGGAGCTTGTGTAGACTGCGGCTTAGGCTTTTTCATGTCATGCTTGATGTATTTTTGATAGTATGATTAGTGGTTCTGCTATAGCATGACTTGTCTCAAATAACTGAGATTGCTTAATGAGCCTTTGAAAAAATCATGCGTTGTTTTTATTGTATGGAAGCATTATTTTGGTTTTCTCCTTGATGCTTTATTTGGGTTGACTTGGCGCATGCTCACACATGTTAGACTCTTCCAAAGTCGCCATTAGCCTTCATGATCATTTAGTTTTTGACTTTTGATGCCATCGTATGCTTCTTTTAATGTCGCTTTGTCGCTTTGCATGATTATGGCCATTATTGCTCTCTTAGTCGGTCGCTCCCAGTCTTTTGCTAGCCCTCGCCTTGTACTGAGTATGAGCTCTACTCGTGCATCCAACTCCTAAAAGCCAAGTTTTCCATTGTGTCCACTATAAATTCCTATGCATGGTATTTGTAAGCCATTCCAAAGTAAAATTTTCATGTGCTACCTTTCAAAAACCTTCAAAATACTTCTCGTTTTGTGACACTGTTTTCAGCTCATGGGGACGTAGTGGTCGGATTTGCTATCTTCCATATTGTCTATTCCAAAAAGAAGAAAAAAGAGAAAAAAAAGAAAAAAGGCACTCCTCCAATGAATGTGAATGTTGGTGGGCACCCGATGGAATTGGTTAGCCATGGTATGTGAAAGGAAAAGGTGGGGAGGAGTGCCAAGTTTTATAAAAAGAGCACGAAGTGCCAATCTCTCTCTCAAAAACTTGCTTTATTTTTGTATGGAAGATAGTAAGAACCCCATTGCCAGTCGTTGACAAAGACAACCACTTCTCAAAATCAAGTTTTATCTCTGTTTTACAAATGAAAAGCTCTAGCACATGTTTAAATCACTGCTTCCCTCTGCGAAGGGCCTTTCTTTTACTTTTATGTTGAGTCACCACCTTCTTTCTTTATGCACCATTAAGAGAGCATAGTTGTCATTCTTAGTGTGATATGCATTGTCCCAAGGTTCATTGATTGACTCATATTGATTGGTTTCACTTGTTCTTAAATTATTTGTATCTAGTCGCCCTCTTAAACTTTGAGGTGTCCTATGCATTTATGTTTTGCTCTCTTTGAAGGACAAGCTGAAAACCATCTTCATGTTTTTCCTTATGATTTGAACACACGTTTGACTTTCATTGTTTCATTATCATGATCTTTTGTTTGTGTTCATTTGCATGTTTACAACATGGTTGCTAAGTTCTTATTGTCATGATTATATCTTTCATGCCCATGTTTTAAGTTCTATTGATCCCAGCTCATCAATGCTTACATATATGATCAAGATTGTGTAGGTGCATGTCACCTCAAAAATTATTCTTTTGTTATCACTTACCTACTCGAGGACGAGCAGGAGTTAAGCTTGGGGATGCTTGATACGTCTCAAACGTATCTATAATTTTTGATGCTCCATGCTTTGTTTTACACCATTTGCCTATTGTTTCGTTACACTTAGTGGCATTTTTATACATTTTCCGGAACTAACCTATTAACGAAGTGCCACAGTGCCAGTTTCCTGTTTTCTGCTGTTTTTGTGTTTCAGAAGTGATACACAGGAAATATTCTCGGAATTGGACGAAACAAGTTCCTGAAGTCATATTTCACCGGGGAGCTCCCAAACATCCGAAGGAGAGAAGGAGAGGGGCCACATGGGCCCCACACATAGGGGTGGCGTGGCCAGGCCCCTGGCCGCGCCGGCCCCGTGTGAGGGGGCGTGGGACCCCCTCTGACAGTCCCCTTTCGCCTATAAGTACCCCCTGACGAGAAAAACCTAAGGGCCCGATCAGTTTTCCAGAATACATCGCGATCCGCCGCCGCCGTCGACCCGAAGATCGGGAGGGTCCAGAAGCTCTTCCCGGCACCCTGCCGGAGAGGGGAATCGCCACCGGAGGTCTTCTTCATCGCCATGCTTGCCTCCGGAGCGATGAGTGAGTAGTCTACCTTGGACTATGGGTCCATAGCAGTAGCTAGATGGATGTCTTCTCCACCATGTGCTTCATGTTTAGATCTCATGAGCTGCCCTACATGATTGAGATCACCGTTATGTAATACTATGATGTTGGTTTGTTGGGATCCGATGAATATTGGTGTTTATGATTAAGTTGCTGTACTGAATTATATCTTTTGTTATCTCTATGTTGTTTATGATCTTGCATGCTCTCCGTTGTTAGTAGCTATCTTGGCCGAGTAGTTGCTAGTGACTCCAAGAGGGGGTATTTATGCTCGATAGTGGGTTCATGCCTCTATTTCACCTGGGGGAGTGACAGAAACCTCTAAGGTGGTAGATGTGCTGTTGCTACTAGGGAGAAAACAACATTCATATGCTCAAGGGCATATGCTTTGTTTACATTACACACTTTGCTTAGTGCAATTATCTGTTGTTCGCAACTTAATACTTTCGGGGTGTTCGGATGATATCCCTGGGGGTGGATTATTAGTCATAGATGCAGTTGGATGGCGGTCTATGTATTTTGTTGTAATGCCCAGAGTAAATCTCATAGTGATCTTCTTGACATATCACGTTATCTTTATTCTATCAATTGCCCAACTGTAATTTGTTTACCCAGCATGTTATTTTATCTATGGAGAGACACCACTAGTGAACTGTGGACCCTGGTCCTATTTTAATCATATTGCAATCACCTGTTTACTTTTCCCGCACTGTTTACTTTACTAGCATTTTACTACTGTTTTCCACTCGATACACTCATAACCTTTGTTTCAAGCAAACCGGTGAGATTGACAACCTCATCGTAAGTTGGGAACAAAGTATTTGTCTGTGTGTGTGCAGGTTCCGCGTTGCTGCTGGCCGAAGACGAGTCAACAAGTATCGTTAAACGGCGCCCTTGTTGGAGTGTCACTAAGCCAGTCCGCATCACCTTCAGTCGTCACCGTCTCCCTTCTCCTGATCGACATACCTTGGTTTCTTAACTGAGGGAAGACTAGCCGCTACACTCATCATACCTTCCTCTTGGGGTTCCCAACGGGCTGGTCATCACCACGCACAAGGACTCACTGCTCCCACATCATCACACGAGTAGCAATTCCCCTCTCCGACAGGGTGTCAGAAAGAGCTCCTGGATCCTCCCGATCTCGTTTCAACGACGGAGGCGGCTTGCAGTATGTTTTGAGGAAAAGTGATCCGTCCCTTAGGTTTTTCCCGTCGAGGGGAATTTATAAGCGAAGGGGCAGCGTTAGGAGGTGGACCAGGAGGTCTCACCACAGGTGGGCGCGGTCAGGGGCTGGGCCGCGCCCCCTGGTGGTGAGGCTGGCCCCTGGCCCCTCTTCGTCTCATCTTCGGTCTTCGCGAAGCTTCGGTAAAAATAGGAGGTTCGGCTTTTGTTTCGTCCAATTCCGAGAATATTTCCTGTGTAACTTTTCTGAAACACAAAAACAGCAGAAAACAGGGAACTGGCACTGTGGCATCTTGTTAATAGGTTAGTTCCGGAAAATGCATAAAAACGCCACAAAGTGTAACAAAACTCAAAGCAAATGGTGTAAGAACAAGCATGGAGCATCAAAAATTATAGATACGTTTGAGATGTATCAACTGCACATAAACCTTGTGAGATAGCACTCGAAGAATATATGGTTTCTGTCCTCATGCTCGCCGCAAAGAGCACACCTGCCCGTGGTGGGTCCTTGCTGTTGGCGAATGTTGCAATTCCTAGGAAGCCTCTTACAAATGAGCTGCCAAAGGAACACACGGATCTTAAGCGGGAGCGCAATCTGCCAGATCGCCGTGTAGTGTCATCGTGGAGACCCCTCGCATAGTCCGCGGTAAAGTGATCTCACCGTGAACTTGTCGGAAGGCTCCAGTGCCCAGGTAATCACATCCGCGTCATGTGAGAGTTGTACCGCTTCGATCTCACGTAGAAGGTTGCTACTCGTGTGATGATGACGTGGGAGCAGTAAGTCCTTGTGCGTGGTGATGACCAGCCCGTTGGGAACCCCAAGAGGAAGGTATGATGAGTGTAGCGGCAAGTTTTCCCTCAGTTAAGAAACCAAGGTTTATCGAACAGGAGAAGGGAGACGATGACGACTGAAGGTGTTGTGGAACCTGCACACACACAAACAAATACTTTGTTCCCAACTTGCGATGAGGTTGTCAATCTCACCGGTTTGCTTGAAACAAAGGTTATGAGTGTATCGAGTGGAAAACAGTAGAGTATATGCGAGTAAAGTAAACAATGCGGGAAAAGTAAACAGGTGATTGCAATATGATTAAAATAGGACCGGGGTCCACAGTTCACTAGTGGTGTCTCTCCATAGATAAAATAACATGCTGGGTAAACAAATTACAGTTGGGAAATTGATAGAATAAAGATAACGTGATATGTCAAGAAGATCACTATGAGATTTACTCTGGGCATTACAACAAAATACATAGACCACCATCCAACTGCATCTATGACTAATAATCCACCCCCGGGGATATCATCCGAACACCCTAGAAGTATTAAGTTGCGAACAACAGATAATTGCATTAAGCAAAGTGTGTAATGTAAACAAAGCATATGCCCTTGAGCATATGAATGTTGTTTTCTCCCTAGTAGCAACATCACATCTACCACCTTAGAGGTTTCTGTCACTCCCCCAGGTGAAATAGAGACATGAACCCACTATCGAGCATAAATACCCCCTCTTGGAGTCACTAGCAACTACTCGGCCAAGATAGCTACTAACAACGGAGAGCATGCACGATCATAAACAACATAGAGATAACAAAAGATATAATTCAGTACAGCAACTTAATCATAAACACCAATATTCATCGGATCCCAACAAACCAACATCATAGAATTACATAACGGTGATCTCAATCATGTAGGGCAGCTCATGAGATCTAAACATGAAGCACATGGTGGAGAAGACAACCATCTAGCTACTGCTATGGACCCATAGTCCAAGGTATACTACTCACTCATCGCTCCGGAGGCAAGCATGGCGATGAAGAAGACCTCCGGTGGCGATTCCCCTCTCCGGCAGGGTGCCGGGAAGAGCTTCTGGACCCTCCCGATCTTCGGGTCGACGGCGGCGGCGGATCGCGATGTATTCTGGAAAACTGATCGGGCCTTTTGGTTTTTCTCGTCGGGGGGGGGGGGTACTTATAGGTAAAGGGGCGATGTCAGAGGTGGAGCCAGGGGCTCTCACACAGGGGTGGCGCGGCCAGGGGCCCTGGTGGCCCCCCTCCGACACTTCTTCGGATCTCTGGAAGCTTCCGGGTAAAATATGACTTCAGGAACTTGTTTCGTCCAATTCCGAGAATATTTCCTGTGTATCACTTCTAAAACACAAAAACAGCAAAAAATAGGAAACTGGCACTGTGGCACTTCGTTAATAGGTTAGTTCCGAAAAATGTATAAAAATGCCACTAAGTGTAACGAAACAACAGGCAAATGGTGTAAAAACAAGCATGGAGCATCAAAAATTATAGATACGTTTGAGACGTATCAAGCATCCCCAAGCTTAACTCCTGCTCGTCCTCGAGTAGGTAAGTGATAACAAAGAATAATTTTTGAGGTGACATGCACCTACACAATCTTGATCATATATGTAAGCATTGGTGAGCTGGGATCAATAGAACTTAAAACATGGGCATGAAGATATAATCATGACAATAAGAACTTGGCAACCATGTTGTAAACATGCAAATGAACACAAACAAAAGATCATGATAATGAAACAATGAAAGTCAAACGTGTGTTCAAATCATAAGGAAAAACATACAAATGGTTTTCAGCTTGTCCTTCAAAGAGAGCAAAACATAAATGCATAGGACACCTCAAAGTTTAAGAGGGCGACTAGATACAAATAATTTAAGAACAAGTGAAACCAACAATATGAATCAATCAATAAACTTTGGGACAATGCATATCACACTAAGAATGACAACTATGCTCTCTTAATGGTGCATAAAGAAAGAAGGTGGTGACTCAACATAAAAGTAGAAGAAAGGCCCTTCGCAGAGGGAAGCAGTGATTTAAACATGTGCTAGAGCTTTTCATTTGTAAAACAGAGAGATAAAACTTGATTTTGAGAGGTGGTTGTCTTTGTCAACGACTGGCAATGGGGTTCTTACTATCTTCCATACAAAAATAAAGCAAGTTTTTGAGAGAGAGATTGGCACTCTTGTGCTCTTTTTATAAAACTTGGCACTCCTCCCCACCTTTTCCTTTCACATACCATGGCTAACCGATTCCATCGGGTGCCCACCAACATTCACATTCATTGGAGGAGTGCCTTTTTTCTTTCTTTTTTCCTTTTTTTTTCTTTTTGGAATAAGCAATATTGAAGATAGCAAATCCGACCACTACGTCCCCATGAGCTGAAAACAGTGTCACAAAACGAGAAGTGTTTTGAAGGTTTTTGAAAGGTAGCACACGAAAATTTTACTTTGGAATGGCTTACAAATACCATGCATAGGAATTTATAGTGGACACAATGGCAAACTTGGCTTTTAGGAGTTGGATGCACGAGTAGAGCTCATACTCAGTACAAGGCGAGGGCTAGCAAAATACTGGGAGCGACCAACTAAGAGAGCAATAATGGCCATAATCATGCAAAGCGACAAAGCGACATTAAAAGAAGCATACGATGACATCAAAAGTCAAAAACTAAATGATCATGAAGGCTAATGACGACTTTGTAAGAGTCTAACATGTGTGAGCATGCGCCAAGTCAACCCAAATAAAGCATCAAGGAGAAAACCAAAATAATGCTTCCATACAATAAAAACAACGCATGATTTTTTCAAAGGCTCATTAAGCAATCTCAGTTATTTGAGACAAGTCATGCTACAGCAAAACCACTAAGCATACTATCAAAAAGACATCAAGCATGACATGAAAAAGCCTAAGCCGCAGTCTACACAAGCTCCTTCTTGTACCACTATTTTGCACAAAGCTTTTTCTCTTTTCCAACACCATTTGAAATTTTTATAAACAGCTCTTTTGATGAAAACCAATGAAGATCAGAGGCAAAAATACACCTTGATGAAAAGATATGACAAGATCTGAATGCATATCAAGGCGAAAACGAAAACCAAAAGCAGTAGTAGAAAAAGTAGAACGCACGATTTTTAATAAGAGTGAAAACTAGAGCGTTCTTTGCAAACGAAAACGAGTACATCTCCTCCAAAGGAAATTTGTTGGGGTCCAACCATTTATTGCAGCAAACAAACAAACTAAACAAACTAAGAAAACTAACACAACTGACGCTCCAAGAAAAACACATAGTGCATAAAGCAATAAAAATATAGTGTTTTGAAAGGTGACCTGATTTTTGCCGATGAAGAAGGGGTGCCTCGGGGGCATCCCCAAGCTTTGACGCTTGTACTTCTTGGATATTTCTTGGGGTGATGCATGGGCATACCCAAGCTTGAGCTTTTGTCCATTCTTCAACTCATCTCATCATTCTCCAATCCCTACACTTGAAAACTTTCTTCATACAAAACTAAACACAATTCTATTAGCAACATTAGTGCAAGCATAAAATATATTCAACCTCTTTTAGCTTCAGGTTTCAACCCAAAACCACCACATATAAATTATATACTACTGTAGCAACTTCCACAAGAGTTCCATGATAAAAAAGAACTCAAAAGAAAGTGATAAAGTGGCAAAAACAAATATTGGCAGAAATCTGTCAAAACTGGACAGCTGACAAAGGACGAATTTTTGAGGGATTTTCTGTTGCTCAAATCAAAAAGTGTTCAACTAAGAAAAGTTTGGATATAACCTGGGGCATATGCACAAGAAATCTCAGGTCCAAAAGATATACAGAGAATTTTCACGAATTTTTACGGTGCAGCACTGAAAACAGTTTCAGGACAGCAATAACCCCAAATCTTACCTCGCTCAAATTAGAGGCTTCTCTTGGCACAAAAACGAAATAAACAAGATAAGGAGCGGTCATTACAGTAGTAATGACTTCCAAGACTCAAATAAAAGAAAAAGTACTGAAAAGTAAACAATGGGTTATCTCCCAAGAGTGCTTTTCTTTAACGCCTTTGAGCTAGGCGCAGAAAATTGCGAATCAAGTACCTTCAGAAGAAGCATTAAGATCAACAGAAGAGGTCTTGTCAATAAGGCATTGTATTTCATCCACATAAGTTTTTGAAGACCCTTGGTGATCATGCTTTGGTACACTATTCTCATCAAAAAGATTTTCAGGACAAATCCAGGCAAAATTGTTTTCGAAAGCATCATTCAATCCCAAAAGCTTGCAAGGTATAGGTATTTCGGTTCCCTCATCATTAGTATCAATAACCTTTATAGGTGAACCGAGTTTATTAAAACGTTTAAGAAATTTCCTAGCTTCAACAACGACATCCTTAAATTCTAGGCGCAAAGTTTCCAAGATAAAAGCTTTCTTTTCGGGATCCTCAATTTCATGAAGCTTAAGGAACATGTATTGCATAAAAGGATTAAGACTAGCAAACCTAGTTTCCAACATGTCAATTAATATAACAGAAGCAACTTCAATACTAGGAGCAAGCTCAACAAAAGACTTTTCCTCAACTTCCTCATGCATACTAATGTGAGTAAAGAACTCCTCAATGTTACTTTTGCCAATAATCGAACCACTACCTACTGAGAGGTCCTCCAGAACGAACTTAGGGAACAGCATGATAAACTAAAGTAAAGAAATAACAACTACCAAGGATTCTAATTTTTTTGGGTTTTTGATATAAAGCAGTGCAGGTAAAATAAATAAAGTAAAGCAAAACAAATAACAAAGTAAAGAATGTGTGTGCGAAGAACTCCCCTCGCAGAAGTCTTCTCTCTTCCCCGGCAACGGCGCCAGAAAAAGTGCTGCTACTTGTGTGATGATGACGTGGGAGCAGTAAGTCCTTGTGCGTGGTGATGACCAGCCCGTTGGGAACCCCAAGAGGAAGGTATGATGAGTGTAGCGGCAAGTTTTCCCTCAGTTAAGAAACCAAGGTTTATCGAACAGGAGAAGGGAGACGATGACGACTGAAGGTGTTGTGGAACCTGCACACACACAAACAAATACTTTGTTCCCAACTTGCGATGAGGTTGTCAATCTCACCGGTTTGCTTGAAACAAAGGTTATGAGTGTATCGAGTGGAAAACAGTAGAGTATATGCGAGTAAAGTAAACAATGCGGGAAAAGTAAACAGGTGATTGCAATATGATTAAAATAGGACCGGGGTCCACAGTTCACTAGTGGTGTCTCTCCATAGATAAAATAACATGCTGGGTAAACAAATTACAGTTGGGCAATTGATAGAAGAAAGATAACGTGATATGTCAAGAAGATCACTATGAGATTTACTCTGGGCATTACAACAAAATACATAGACCGCCATCCAACTGCATCTATGACTAATAATCCACCCCCGGGGATATCATCCGAACACCCTAGAAGTATTAAGTTGCGAACAACAGATAATTGCATTAAGCAAAGTGTGTAATGTAAACAAAGCATATGCCCTTGAGCATATGAATGTTGTTTTCTCCCTAGTAGCAACAGCACATCTACCACCTTAGAGGTTTCTGTCACTCCCCCAGGTGAAATAGAGACATGAAACACCTATCGAGCATAAATACCCCCTCTTGGAGTCACTAGCAACTACTCGGCCAAGATAGCTACTAACAACGGAGAGCATGCAAGATCATAAACAACATAGAGATAACAAAAGATATAATTCAGTACAGCAACTTAATCATAAACACCAATATTCATCGGATCCCAATAAACCAACATCATAGAATTACATAACGGTGATCTCAATCATGTAGGGCAGCTCATGAGATCTAAACATGAAGCACATGGTGGAGAAGACAACCATCTAGCTACTGCTATGGACCCATAGTCCAAGGTATACTACTCACTCATCGCTCCGGAGGCAAGCATGACGATGAAGAAGACCTCCGATGGCGATTCCCCTCTCCGGCAGGGTGCCGGGAAGAGCTTCTGGATCCTCCCGATCTTCGGGTCGACGGCGGCGGCGGATCGCGATGTATTCTGGAAAACTGATCGGGCCTTTTGGTTTTTCTCGTCGGGGGGGGGGGGGGGGGGTACTTATAGGCGAAGGGGCGATGTCAGAGGTGGAGCCAGGGGCTCTCACACAGGGGTGGCGCGGCCAGGGGCCAGGCCGCGCCGCCCCCTTGTGTGGGGCCCTGGTGGCCCCCCTCCGACACTTCTTCGGATCTCTGGAAGCTTCCGGGTAAAATATGACTTCAGGAACTTGTTTCGTCCAATTCCGAGAATATTTCCTGTGTATCACTTCTGAAACACAAAAACAGCAGAAAACAAGAAACTGGCACTGTGGCACTTCGTTAATAGGTTAGTTCCGGAAAATGTATAAAAATACCACTAAGTGTAACGAAACAACAGGCAAATGGTGTAAAAACAAGCATGGAGCATCAAAAATTATAGATACGTTTGAGACGTATCAAAGGTCAACAAGCACAACCTGCTCCCTGGGGCCGAGTTCACGATGGAAATGCAGATCCCAACCCGTGTCTCCAGGTGCGACGCCGAGATCACGCAGAGGGATCAAGATGACGACGCGCGACGCCAGGTGGGTTGCCTCCTCCTTCCTGTTCGTCTTCTGAGCTCCGGGCCTCCGGCGGTTATCAACTGAATTCATGGATTGATCCAACTCTGCGTGGCTGCGCCCCGCATATTCTGTTCTCAACGACTCTTCCCTAGCTGTACTACTGTTGACTACTGTATTGTAGCGTGTGTACCTAATCCTGAACAATTTCAATATCAATTTTGTATCCATTTAATTGTTTATTTCATCCTTTTTGTATCTAGTGTTTGAAGAATCCAAAAGGAACAAGAAATAGCTCAATCTCAAAGAGGCAGAATGGACAGGTTCATTACACATAAATCTCAAGTGTCCTTGGATAATCCTTCTTACCTTTGCACTAGGTATGATCTATAATATATCTAATTGCTATGTAAGATATTATGAGTTATGGTATATACACATAGTTTAAATATTCAGTGAGATAGGGCCCTATTTTTAAGTTTCGCATAGGACCCCAGATTTTATCAACTCGGCCATGCTCGGTTCTCACCGGCTGCGACGTCACCCAAACTCGACGCCGGCTAGATCACCATCGTCGGGACTCGGTGTGGGATCCCAAGATCCCTGCACCAGGTCGACCACCTCATCAGAAGGAATCCGCTGATGCCATGCCCGAGGCCGCCGCCGTGGCTCCCCTATGGCGCAGGTTAGGGTGGGACGCCTGCGTGTGGTAAGAGTGCCGTGCTATGTTATAGTAACGTCATGCCTGTGTTTACATTCTCAGCTTTGGTTGTTGTACCAGACAAGTCGGTACAGTGTTTAGGAGTTGAGAGACAATGTGCTCCCTTCGCAAATAATGCATTTGGAACATGAGCTCACTGGAGCTCTTTATTTTCAAAATTCAAAAAAAAAACATTTTAAATTTTTAAACAAATTTGAAAAAATATTCTTAGAGATAATGATGTATACTATAAGCACACAAAAATTGGATTTGAAGTACATTGTATTATAAGCTACATCAAAAAAGATAAAATCTGACAAGATTTAAGGCGTATTGTTCACACACTTAGATCTATAATTCGTCTTTTTATGTAGAGTTGAATATAATCTATTTTGGATTGGTAAATTGCATACATGAAATATGTATCATAACGCTATTCAGCACCCAGGGTGCAGAATAGTTATTCTGCACCCAATGCAATTTTACGTTGTTATAAATAATAATTTTATATTTATATACTAATAATTACATTTGTATTGACTCATAACAAAAAAAATTGACATAAAAAACATAGTGTATGAGTCATTATAGTGTAAAATAACATAAAAATACGTATTTTATGTCGTATTTTTTTTACGACATGTGAATAATTTTTTTACGTCATTTTTATTTTTTCTTATGTTCTACTCGACTTTCGAAGTAAGTCAAAATTTACGTGACGTAAAAATCATCTACGGTTGCAAAGATAAGGGGTGGATGTAGAATAAGCTATTCTACCCCCATGGTGTCAAATAGCGCGACTCCATATGTATATATATATTTAGAATTTTTTAAAACTTAAATGCATTTTTCAAGTATCTGAAATAAAGGACTCCAGTGAGCCCAGGAGCCAACACCCCTATTTAGGTGACGTGAGATCTAAGTTTGACCATAGATTTGACCAATAAATGAATTGCATGTTATATCATTGCATTTATATTTGATATTTGAATAATTTTTTTAGGATATAATATTTATAACAAGTAACACATATTTTAGTGGTTAAATTAGTGATCAAGGTATAAACACCTAAACAAGGGCACTAGTTGCATTAGGATGAAGTGACAAATACGCAAATACTATGCTACTCTTATTTTGTATCGTCTGCCTAGTAACATTTTCTCACGTTTTTGGCACTGCACAGCAAATTCGTCCATTCTTTCTTTTGTCATAACCTTATTAGAGCAAAATATAAGTCCGAAAGCAAATTCCGTAGTTGCAGTGGAGAAATAGTATTCTGATCTATAAAACTCTTCGTTAATACAGATATATCTATCATTAAAATATATCTAAATATATCTATATTAACGAAAAGTAATATGAAACATCACCAGTGGGCCTTTTCTCTTTTCCTCAAGGCAGCAAAGGCTACTCTGGGCCGCTGAGCCTTTAGCCCTCTACCGCTCTCTCTCCTGCCCGCCGCACGCCACGGCGGAGCAAACCGGCGGCCGCCAGTCTTTTCTCCCCCCCACGGCGGCCACCACCACCCACCTCCTCGCGCCGCCCGAATGGCGGACAAAACCACCGCGCTACCCCCCGCAACGCGCGCGCTGCCATCCGCTCCTACCTCCGGCCGCGCGCGTCGCTCGCGCCCGCCCATCATCCCCGCGGCAACCGAACGAGATCAACCCCCTCCCCCTTGTCCTATTTCGCCATGCCATTCCCCACCACCGACCCACCTCCCCTCTCCTCTCCTCCTCCGGCTTCCAGCGGCTACGAACCCCTTCTGCACGGGCGCACCGCAAACCGCATCGCGCTATCGCCGCCACACTCTCCCGTCGCGGCGCAGCAGCACGGCATCGAGGCCGCGCGGCGGACGACGCGGCGTAGCAGGAGGAGGAGGAGGGGAAGACAGCAAAGCGGCCGCGGCGCGGCGTGACCCCGGCCGGCTATGCTGCAGCGCGCGGCGAGCAACGCCTACTCCTGGTGGTGGGCGTCCCACATCCGCACCAGCCAGTCAAAGTGGCTCGACGCCACCCTCCACGGTACGGCATTCATTCGCCATCTCCTCTCCTGTTGTAGCGAGCCGCGCATTGCAATCGCTGCTCTGTGATTCTGGGCGTGACGATGGCGTATCTGTATCGTGCGTGCAGAGATGGAGGACAGGGTGAAGCTCATGATCAAGCTCATCGGGGCGGACGCCGACACCTTCGGCAAGAAGGCGGAGCTCTACTTCAGGAGCCGGCCGGAGCTCATCACCAACGTCGAGGAGATGTTCAGGTCCTACCAGGCGCTGGCCGACCGCTACGACAGGATATCCAGCGAGCTGCACAAGGCCAACCACACCATCGCCACCGTTTTCCCGGACCACGTCCAGTTCTCCATGCAGGAGGGCGACGGCGAAGGGATGCCCAAGGCGCTCACCAGCATCGATCTCATCAACTACAAGTTCCCTGCACTGGAAGGCCTGCCCATGGGCTCACGGGTCACGAGCCGGGGTTCCAGCCCCGTTCCGAAGAGGACCCAGACGCACCGCAGAGTCGCCTCCCACATGAACAAGGACAGGGCGATGGAAGAGATCGACAAGCTGCAGAAGCAGATCCTAGTGCTGCAGACCGAGAAGGAGTTCTTGAAGACCTCTTATGACAGCGCGCTGGGCAAGTATCTAGACATTGAGAGGCATGTGGCTGAGTTGCAGGATGAAGTCTGCTCCTTGCAAGATACTTTCAGCACTGGCTCGGACATTGAGGACAACGAAGCCCGGGCACTGATGGCTGCGCGCGCCATTTTGTCCTGTGAGGATACGTTGGTTAACTTGCAGCACCAGCAGAAGAGATCATCTGAAGAGGCGAGGACTGAATTTCAGAGGTTCAACGAGGCAAAGGAGAAACTGAAAACCTTCAAGGATGAGTGCGGGCAGCGTCAGGCGCAAAATGACGGGCCTGATCACCTTGACGCAGGACTTACCCAAGTACTGCCACCTGTGGACGCTGATAATTCTGTTCAGACCGAGGTTAAGCTTGACCTGCAGGAAATATGTCAGAAAGTTAAAGAACTAATTGAGCTGCACCCAGAGGCATCAGTGGCAGAGATAGCGGAAAAGGTTGATCGACTTGTTGAGAAGGTAATCAACCTGGAGCTTGCTACTACTTCGCAGAATGCTCAGATCGATAGAATGAAGTCTGAAATAGATGACTTTCACAAGCGCTTGCGTGCCTTGGAGGAAGAAAAGGCTGCTTTGGTTGCTGATTCTGGTAAGTTAGCAGACAAATTGAAGCAAGTTGAAGGGGTTCTGCAAATTGTCCAACAAATTGGTAGGTCCATACAAAATGGTACAGCGAATATTTCCAAAGAACTGACTGAAGCCTGCAGCGATCTTGCTGAGTTCGTAGAAACATTGCATGCTCCCGAGCATGTTGGGGATTCATCCAAAAAGGGCTCAGATGGTCCCGAGGTTCCGGAACGACTTATTACAATTGGATCTGAAGGTGCGGATAATATTTTATCAGAAGATTATGCATCTGTCCTTCAGAGCTACAAAGATACAGAGCAACAGCTTTCAGAAATCGAAAAGAACAATCATAAGTATCATACCGAGGCCATGTCAGAGCTGAATGAACTGAGGAGCGCTAATACAACGAAAGATGAGGAGATTCACTCTCTTCGGCGCATGCTAAGTTCTTTACAGAGAAAGATGAATGCTCCTGTTCCTGATGGCGCGGAGAAGTCTGAAGAAACATCTAAAATAAGCACCACTCCTACAACTGAAGACAAGGAGATTGCTGAGATAGATGAGTACATTAAACAATGCCAAGTTGAAGAACCACCTGCGTATTCAGTTGGGGAAGAAAAGTTTAGAGCAGAGATCGACAAGGTGTTGGAGCAGAACATGGACTTCTGGTTGAGGTTCAGCACATCGTACCATCAAATACGGAATTTCCAAACCGCATTTGACAGGCTAAAAGCCGAGATGGTTAAACTGACCGATGCACAGGCACAGGGTGTTGCAGATGGAATTCCTACTAATCATCAGGTAGCGAAGCTGGAGTCAGCTGTTCTAGAAAAGAAATTTCGGGATTTGAATACAGATCTTCAAGTTTGGATGGAAAAGAATGTACTATTAAAAGGAGAGGTGGAGAACAGGTTCTCTTCACTGTGTAGCATACAAGAGGATATATCAAAGATCACAATTCTGGATAAAAGTGATGATGATCACTTCACCCTTTTCCAAGCTGCAAAATTCCAAGGAGAAGTTCTTAATATGAAACAAGAGAATAACAAAGTTGCTAAAGAGCTAGAAGCTGGGCTCGACCATGTAAGAGGTCTCCAAGTGGAGGTTGGGAGGGTTCTTCTGAAGCTCCGGGAGAATCTTGAGCTATCTATAGCAAGAAGCAACCGAGCTCAACAAAACTTCCGAGCCTTGTCAACGAAAGCTGGGGTTCCCCTTAGAACTTTCCTGTTCGGCGCGAAGCCAAAGAAACCATCACTCTTTTCATGCATGGGTCCTGGGACACATAAGCACTATGGTCGTAGATGAGAATGATTGGATTATCAGCTATCTGTTTCTTTTAGCTGTCAGTTGACTTGTGCTATATATGTTTTTCTTAGGCCTTAAATGTAAAGTACCCTGTGTCATTTGACTCAAGTTTGGTTTATATATCCAATTTACTTTTGCATGGATCTTGCTGCCAGAAACTAAATTTAGTTGAAAATATTATGTCAAATTTGTTCACAATACTACTCTCCTAGTACTGGAAGAAACTGCCATTGCCTTCAGTTTCCAAACTGAGGTAAAGTTGGCGATTCGCCGATTCCTACCTTTTCCGTGGTGGTGCAGCTGTCTTCCCAGTTCACCTACTGGGGGAAACTTAAACCTGTTATCGTATCACTATAACCTATGAAGTTAATCCGAGCAAAACCCAAACTCCTTTGAATTTCTCATGTCACAATATTATTATTATTTGGTGTCTGTTCATCAGTCATTGAATTGAATTTTCAGGCTATGCAATCGTGGAGAAGCGTGTCTCCTCTCATATGGCAATGCCTTTCTTCTACACATGGTGTCAATAGAATGGCAAACGCCAGACAGAAATGTAGGTTGACTTCATTGTGTGTGGTTCAGTTCCACATTCAATGTTGATCTGCATATGTTATGATCTATTAACTTCCGAAAGAGCATAAAGAATGCTAAGTTACTTGTAAAACTAAAGTTGTACTACTGTTTCCATTTCTTGAGAAGGTGGTGGTGCTGTTTACTACAGTTGTTTCTTATATTGCATGCTTTATCCTCTTGACAGTTTAATAGAAGTTTGAAGGCTTTATTATTTCCTTAGCAGGAAAGATAAGTGAGTGTTGACTTCATTGAATCATGAGAGAAAGGTGTCAGAAACTTGGCTTGGATGGACTTGAGGTATGTTTCATATCAGTGCTTTAGACAGCATACTACATGAAGTTAATAATGCTACCTTGTCCATTCTTCTATGTCTGAACATATTAGTATTTTGTTAGAAAACAAAATATGGGCTGTGAAGTGTCAACTAACAGATATGACTAGCCCTATTCTATCCCATCTGTACTCACTGTTTTCAGTTTTATTCATAGTTTGCTTTATGATGAAACTGTGCAATTATTTCCTAGTCAGATCAAAGGCTTCCTCAAAGCTCTTCTGTCTGCGGAAGTGGTGGGTTCCCATTTCCTACTATTTTGTTGTCAAACTCAAACATGGATATATCTATGTATACTTGAAAATGTCATGTATCTTTCTTATGGAACAGTCCTGCAAATATTTCTATGAAATATTAACATGTTATCTAGCATAAGACCACTTGTTAATTCTTCATGGGTTACTTTATGCTTGCTAGTTGCTACAGAGCTGGGAGCTCATTGTACAGAGTCGAAGATAAGGCATACCTTAGCAATCTCTAGACTCTAGCTAATGATTAATGCTCTTGAAGTTGAGAAACAAGGGCTTGAGTTTCGTTCTAGCAAGCATCACATCAGTTATCGAGCTACAGTTTGTTTTATCTTCTACACCTTTCTATTCCTGCTCCATATGCTGGTTACTAGTCCTGTTATCTTAGTAAGTGGATTTCGTTTACACTTGTAGATGTGAGCTATACATTTGCTTTTTCTGTTCCGTATTTAGTCAACAGTCTCATTGCATTTGTAGATAACTTCATTGGACAATTCAAAAGAAAATTCAGAACTGCACTGCAGAAGACAGTTTACATATCCTTAGAAAGAAATATGGTCATTCATGTCCAATGTTTTCCCTTGTACTGTGATCTTGTAGTAGGTTTCTTAAAAATATTTTAGGATCTTCTTAACACCTGGTTGTGATGTGGTTATGTTTTTTCAAAACTAGTGCTGTATACAAACTCACGAAAGGGTCCCTGCATACCCATCGATCGAATCGAGGAGGTCAAGTTTCGAGAGCAGAGCCTCTCGCTTATGATTATCAGTCATATCGTCGTCGAGCAGAACGCGCAGGGAAGGAATCGTCGAGTTCACTGGGAAGAATGGCGTCCATGCCAACGACTAAGGAGAAGGATGTTTGACCAGTGGCTATACAGATTGACGTCCGTCAGTAAGGTGCAAATTTTGTGTGTTCTTGATGTCTTATGCAGGGTCAATGGCATCAATCTCCTCGTGTTTATTAATCCATTTATTACTGGTTGGAGCATATTCCTTAGTAATGTGTCTGACACGTGTTAATCTTCTATCAAATAAATGCATATGTTGAACTTCTTTTCCATACAAGGTAAAGAATCTGATTTCCAATAGCCTCGCTGGACAGGAAAGGGGCCCAACTTTTGTAGGAGCTATTTGCCTTGTCAGTTGTCACACAGCTCATCAGTTTGATATCCTTCCATGACATGTTTACTGTTGCCTGTAGTGACCATACTGAGCTGGTAATCAATTACGAAATGAGTTTCTGCCTTGTTAAAAGTAGTGGCCTAGCCGCCCTACTAACTTTGGTGTATAGTATACACTGCACATCAAATGGTCTCTTTTTATACCAAGCCCCTTCACTTGCACTTAGCGCCAAACACACCAAAGGGATTCATATCCAAGAGCCATGTTGAACCCTTCTTCCTCGCCTGCGCCCACCTACAGTGACCTCTCCATGCACCACGCGGTGGACTTCTCTAGTGATTTGCACACAGCTCCAACTGAAATTCCTCGCGGCAGCGGTTTCTTCCATGACAATGGTGGTTTGTTTTCTCCACTCGGCGTTGCTGCTTCAGCACCACCTCCCTACAGCTCTTCCCTCTCTACCTACAATACCAACAGGAGCATGAGCATCACCTCACATTCCTTCCCTCTCCATGTGCAATTTCCTTACCCCTTCAACAGTAATGCTGCCTTATCTTGCCCTTCGGCATTCCAGTTGCCCCTTCCCCCTGTTTCTTCCTCCCCTTCCTCATCCGCCGGCGACTTTGTGGAATTCAGCAGCTCCGGTACCATTCGGCGTGTCCTCAGCACTGGCGACCTGCAGGTAATACAACAACCTCAAGTTGGCACTGCAGTTCATACCGCTGAACAATTGCTAACCATTTTGCACATGTGTTGATGCAAAGCAGGGGAAGAATGTTTTGCTACCATCGCCGATGCCACCGCAATTTTCAGGCGACAACTGCAGCCAGGAAGCAGGTGAACCTTCTTCAGAAAAGGTGGGGCGTTATAGTGCTGAAGAAAGGAAGGAGAGGATCGAGAGGTACCGCAGCAAGCGCCAGCAGAGGAATTTCCACAAGAAGATCACTGTATTGGCCCCTCCAACACAACCTTGCAGATGCATTCTGGTTCTCTCGCCAATTCCAGTTTATCACCATCTTTGTTGTTGCCTTCCAGTATGCATGCAGGAAGACGCTGGCAGATAGCAGGCCGAGGGTGCAGGGCCGCTTCGCGAGGAACGTCGAGGCAGACGGTGACGTGGCTACAGACATGGAGACGGAGGCGTCTGACATCAGCTACGAGTACAGCTCCTGCAACGACCTCAGCGGCGGCAACTGCTACGACAGCAAGAGCCAGTGCAGGGAAGCCGGCGGCGACAGCATGGTGTTTGACGACAACAAGTGGTGGTGGTGGGCAACGCCGGTGGCAGCCGATAGGCAGCCGCCTCCGCTGCAGCAGAGCATCGGTTTCGACGTCGTCGTAGACGACGAGGACCAGCTGTGGGCCAGCCTCGTGGACATGTGCTCCGGCACCTGACCCAGTTGCCTCTGGTTGGTGCCGTCTGGTGCAAGGAGCACCGAGCGGCGGCGGCTGCCGTGCAGCGGTCAGAGCGCCGTCGCTGACCTTCTTATGCCCGTAGTGCAGCAGCTTGATTACCCTTTTAGTAGGAGGGAAAAATACGAGAAAGAAGAGGGCCTCTCACTTTCTCAGCTCGTTCTGTGCGTGTTCCGAGTTAGACAGTTAGTAGTGTTATTAGTACTTTGTGATCTTGTTCCACAATGCTTGGGCCCTGCTGTTGGTTTCCACGTAGTACCTTGAAAAATCGAAACAAAACCTTCTTGCTGTAGCTTTCGCGTGCCCCGTTCTTGTCTCGTGTTTTGGTGCTGGCGCATACATTTTTGGCCACTGACTGCAATGCTGATCTAGGACACCACCGAGATCTGAGTGAAGGAGTGTGCCGCCCCGAAGGTTCCGTTCCATGTAAATTGTAATGTTGCAGTCCACCCGTTGGCAAATTGGCAATGGTCTCATTGGTACTGAAAAATGGTGCCAGTCACTCTCACCAGTACACTGACCTCGATCGGCTTTCCTGGATGATGTGCGGATTTTGCACTACGATTATTTCCCAGTTATGGACATCTTCCAGTTGCTGGAAAGAAAGATGCGTCATAAGCTGCCTACACACGGCCGTTTCGGCTTTGGAAAGCGTGATGCTTACATTTGTCTGAAGAAACATGTGTGTTTTGTAGACAGGGAAAAGATGCAGGCTATTTCTGTCGTCAGTGCCATGGAATCAGAAGTATTAGTTTTCCGTCTTGGTTTGATTCGCAAACCTTCTCTTATTCATAGATGTCATGTCTTAAGAATCATCTGTGGCACGGAATCGGCTTTCAGGAACATGACCACCGGAGCCTGACTGCTAGCTTATATTATTTATAAGCACCACAATAGTACCCAGTTTTCAAAAAGAAAAATCGTCTGGGAATGGAATGCATGCTTGTACTTTGATTTTCCACTTTTAGAAGAGTTTATGAATCTCAAAGCAAATTACTACTTAATCAAGACCGAACAAAACCAACGGTCACTGAGTTCTCAGAGTCGACCGGGAAAACAAACCTTCAGTTTGGTTCATCTCTGTAGGTTGGTATAGATTTCCTCCTAGCTACATTAACTTCGCCTAAGTTTCACAAATTTTTTTAGAGAAGGAGCACCCAAGCTATACCTGAGCATGGGCAGCCCGGCCCGGCCCGACCTCTTATTTTGGCCCGACGGGCCGGGCCTGGGCAGAGAAATTTGGCCCGATTGACTAGTCGGGCCGGGCCTGGGCAGAAGATTTGACAAATTTTGGGAAGGCCCGGCCCGACGGCCCGACAGCCCGATGGTTTTTTGGCCCGACGGGCCGGGCTTGGGTAGCAAAACACGGCCCGACAGTCGGGCCGGGCTAGGCCTGGGTAGCAGATTTTTGAGTCGGGCTTTTTGTCGGCCCGGCCCGACCCGGCCCGGCCCGAAAACATGCCCAGGTATAACCCAAGCAAAACCCTCCAACATTAGCCCGGATTAGTCTAGCTGCAAACCTCTCCATTGATCTCCCTCCATGCACCAACTTATTGTATTTCTTAATTAGATCCCAAATGCAGCTAAGACCGAGAGCAATAGTAAAGCCACCAGTTGGCTATATGTTAGTGTCACGTCATCTATAGCCGGTCTAATAGCCAACATATATAATAGATAGATATTATTTTATAAATAGTTGGCTCTTATTCTGTAGCTGGCTAATCTTTTCTCTTCTTCTCTTTCATTCAACTTATCATAAATATAGTATTTAAATTATTATAATCTGCTAACTATACCTTATTATACTTGCTCTAATCTTCAATCCCATCTTTGAGTTTTGACCGTCTAAACCCGCTTAGAAAGCGACAGATCAGTATCATCGAGAATAAATTAAAGCAGCACTAATGGCCCTAGAACTACTAGCCCGATCAAAGAAGCGGAAAGGGGCATTCGGAAACACCCAATGAGCGAGAGCTTACCTCCACACTGCTCTCTTCTCTATGCATTGTGCTAATTTGGAATCATCAACGATGTAAAGGACGAACACAAACTACCCTCCAATTCCGAACTGTTAATCTGCAACTGCCAAGAGTGCATGCAGCACCAGAGACGGCCAGGAGATCAGTCAAAGGGGAATCAAAAAACTGGTCCTAGCTTGTGGCATGTTCTCATATGCTTAGAGTTAATTAGCTAGCTGCATCTTTTCCTGCAATGCATAGGACCAGTCCTAAGTTTTAGATATCTCCTGTTAGGATCCTCTTTATCTTGGAGCAAGCACCTTATTGATGCCTTATGTCACTAGCCGTGTGTTTCATTGACTTGCACTGTTACATGTTTTTATTATTACATAAGTTTGGCCATGATTTCTAGTTTGCAATGTCCGAAGAAGTTGAGGACCGAAGGGCTAAAGGTGCTTCCTATCAATTACCATTTTTTTTCGATAAAGGGCATTTATTACTTAGTTTAAGCAAATACACCCGGCCTCTGCATAACAAGATGCACACAGCCGTCCGAAAGTTCAAGTTCAAGATAAAAGGCAAAATACATATCGTTGCGAGCAATTGTGATTCGCCTAGTCAACTAAAGGGGGACCAATCCGAAGATTATGCGGCCACCCATGTGGGGAAAAAATATCCCTCGCCGTATCCTCCAGTCGTGTACAGACCTCCGTAAATAGGTCTCTGTTCTCCAGTCGCTGAAGAGGTGACCACAAACGGAGCGTAGCTGTACATCTGTAGATAACCTGCAAGAGAGAACAATTTTTATCATCAAAAACTTTGTCATTTCTACATAGCCAAAGCGACCAGATAACGGCTATCGCTCCCACCCTAATTAACGTTCTAAACCTGAGGTCAATACCATGAAGCCAATTTCCGAAGACATTGGCAACACTAGTCGGAGGGCGCAGGCTGGAAGCAGCTTGGATGATTGACCATATAGATCTGGTAAAGCGGCGTTGAAAGAAAAGGTGTTTGATAGTCTCGTCTTGAAGACAAAACACACATGTTTTACTTCCATGCCAATTACGCCTAGCAAGATTGTCTTTGGTTAGGATCACTCCCCGACGCAAATACCAGGCAATTTTTTTATTTTTAAGCGGTATTTTTATCTTCCAAATCTTCTTGTTATTATCAACTGGGATATCGGATTGCATAATTGCTTTGTATAGAGAGTCTACTGAGAATGTCCCGTTGCTGTGAAGATTCCAACGGAATTCATCTGGGCCCGGTGACAACTGAATGGACTCCAAACGTTGTTGTAAGGTATTCCAATCAGTTAATCTATTACCCAATAGGACTCTTCTAAACGATACAGCCGGCGGTGAGGTTGCCATTACCTTAGCAATGGTATCACTTTTGAACAGGACTATACTGTACAATGCAGGATACTGATCTCGTAACAGGACATTATCCAACCAGGTGTCCTCCCAAAACCGTATCTGCGATCCGTCGTTAATAGAGAAAGTACCATGCGGGAAGAAAAATTTCTTCGATGCCATTAGGCCAGCCCAAAAATGCGAGTCACCAGGTTTCCAACAAACTTAGGATAACGGTTTCGAGCCAATATACTTCCTCTTAAGGAGGGTCTGCCAGACACCATTTTCAGTAAGCAGCTTAAAAAGCCATTTACCTAGTAAGGCGGAATTTTTGACTTGTAGGTCCTGTATTCCGAGCCCACCTTGGTCCTTTGGTCTGCAGACCACACTCCATTTAACCAGCCGATACTTCTTTTTCTCACTATCCCCTTGCCAAAAGAATCTTGATCGATAGTAATCGAGTTTTTGCAAGACTCCTTTAGGCAGAAGAAAGAAGGATATCATATACAGTACCATATTAGAAAGTACTGAGTTAATGAGAACCAATCTTCCTCCCAGAGATAATAATTTACCTTTCCAACTACTTAGACGTTTTTGGAGTCTCTCTTCAACAGCTTTTCATTCGGCAATAGTCAATCTCCGATAATGAATCGGAATGCCTAAATACCGAATAGGAAATTGCCCCTGCCCACAGCCAAACAACTCGGCATAGCTGCTAGCTGCGTCCTGAGCATCTCCAAAACAAAACAATTCACTCTTATGGAAGTTGATCTTTAAACCACAGAGCTGCTCAAAAGCCGCCAAAATTAATTTGAGGTTCCGAGCTTTCTCCAGGTCATGTTCCATAAAAAGAATTGTATCGTCGGCATATTGAAGGATCGATAAACCGCCATCAACAAGATGAGGAATCAATCCTTCAATCTGACCATCCGCCTTAGCACGTTCTATCAATATAGCGAGCATATCGGCTACAATATTAAATAACATAGGTGATAAAGGATCACCTTGCCGGAGCCCCTTTCTTGTCTGAAAATATCGGCCAGTGTCATCATTGACTCTGATGGCGTGATATTCCGTTGTGTGTAAGTCGACTTCTTGAGTTGTCTGATGTCTCTACTGATTCACATTAAACAATAACAGGAAGGATAGAGTCTCCCCTGCCTCTGCATCCACGGATGCACACAACTACAATTTATTTAAATAAAGCTAAAAATAAAAAGAGCCAAGATATCTTTACGAACAGATTCAGCACGCCCACGCCCACACACGAGTGCGCACGCACACACCCACACACCCGTGCACACACACAGGCCAATGACTAAGTCGCGGTCTTTTCATAGCCATGGCTTTAAGAAGCAAGTATGCACTCAAGCTGACACCGATAACCCATCCTTCAAGGCCGGGAAAAGGATTTTAATCCTAAATGCCAAGTCTAAGCAATCAAGGGCACAATATTGGCATAAAGACGATGCTTTCAACAAGGAGATGGCGCAAGTAGATCAATGGTAGGACCAGTGAAGGCTACATCAAAGTGTATTTGGGGTTTGCTTCATAACTTAATTACGAAGGGTATTGAGCCATCTCATCTTTTGATGTATTTGAGTTTGCACTCATACATGAGGATGTTTTCTTTTCACCATCTTAACGCCATATATTCGCTAAAACCATCATGGTGTCCTGGCAGAGATAGCCTAGCAGACCACCACATAAACTCCTTGCAACATGCCCCGACCAAACAGTCCACACACGTCCAGGGCTAGATGGGTGGGATGTCGATCTCCGTCATATTTATTTTTGCTGAAGCCAATACTGCATAAAAGGAGGGATTTAAAATTCAAATATTATAGGATTTCGGTCTAGTATATTGTAAGAGTTACAGATTAAGGAGCTGTGTTGTACTTCTCTTATTAATTTTCGAGCAATCAGGAGAGTTAGTGGCGAACTAGCTAAAATAAGTGTATCTTGTATGATCTCTACCTTTTTGGAATTTCTACCTTCAGCCAAAAGCCTATGTGCGCGTTGAATTGCATAGGGAGAGTGAAGGGAGACGCTTTGACTGCCCCTCCCCTCCCATAGAGGGCTGCCCGATTCTCTGTCGGCCGCTAATCCCAAGCACCAATACTGATAACTTTGTTAATTTTTCACTATGATTGCAAACCAGAAAATGGAGTTGTGAAGTCGTTTGTGAAAAAGTACTCACTCTGTCCACTTTTGTAAGACCTTGTAGGAAGTGGACTAGATACATACCAAAATGTATGTATGTAGACATGTTTTATGTGTACATTTATTCATTTTAGTTTATATCTAGACTATACTAAAATTTTTACAAGGTCTTATAAAAGTGGACGGAGGGTGGATTCTTTTTTTTAAACGGGTCTACACGGATTCTAGGGTCTTTGTTTTGCTTCATAGAAGCAACTCAATGTACATAATGTGTAATTCTGCATTTTTTATCTTAGTGAGAATGCCTAACCCTATACTACCTCTTTGCGACAGTGTCGTGCCAAGCCTGGGCGCCCGCCGCCTGCTGCCCCAGCCCCCCTTTCGTGCATCACCCCTATCACCGCTGCCGGGGGCATCACCGGGCAAAGCCTAGGTGGCGCGATGGCGGCAGCGGTCTTCCCTCTGTCGCTGATTGGACGGGGAAGGCAGCATTCGACTCCCCCTCTCTAGCGACGGTGTCACAAGTTGACGGCGACCACAACGTAGATCCGGTGGCCGCAGGACGCGAAGGCGACACAGTTCGGCCATGATCCAAGCCCCATGGGCGGCGGATGTGCTTGCGCCCATGGACAATGGTGTGCGGACTTAACCATGGGATCGTCCCACTTCACGAGGATGCCTTGAGCATCTGATCTAGGCATGTAGATGATTGTCTCCTCTTTCGCCAAAGGTGATCGGCTAGTTTGGCGGATCTCGCAATCCTTCATCTAGTCCCCGATGGTGAGACATGACTGCCAGTGAAAACCGAGCCCGAATTCGGTCACAGCGGACGATGGCGGCGCCCGCCTGTCGTTTCCTTGTTGAAGACATCGTTACTGCAACATTCGTCTCCTCACCCAGGCTGCTCTAGGGTAGGGGTGGGCAAAAAAATTGATAACCGAAAACCAAAACCGAAAAGACCGAGACTAAACCTGAAGAGACCAAAACCGAAAAGACCGATCAAAGAATTTGGTAGCAAATTTTAAAGATCGATTTTTGTTTATTCAATTCGGTCATTATCTCACAGTAACTGGATGGACCGAATAGACCGAAGTAATGAGAGCGGTCATTCTCAAGAACCATGTGATGCATGTGAGCTGCCGTTGTTAAATATTCCTCAAACTTCAGTTACATTTCTATTTGGTATTGTTAAAATTTTATTCATGCCACTTGTTAATAATATTTATACTGGAAAAATATTCAAAACACCACTGAAATCATACAATTAATTTACTAAATAATGTCCGAGTTTTGTGTAGACAACATAGAGCATATTGTTCGGTAATGACCGAACCTGAAACCGAATTTGTCGGGTAGTAAAATTAGCAAGTATATTTCTGTCTTTATTTTTGGAGGACCGAATTTGAAATAGACTGAAACACAAAGACTGAATTGTCGGTCATGACCAAACGCCCACCCCTACTCTAGGGGAACCCTAGATCTGGGTCTCCCAGATTGGACGATGGTGACGCGACACCGTTCTACCCCTTGGGTTATTGTTTTTGGAGAAAATACTGGATGGAGGTGGCTCTGAGATGGAGCGGCGTGTCACTTCCAGCATTGACGACGGTGGGTCTCGGCAGTGTGGCACCATGGAATCTCGATGGAGAACCTGAGCTGAGGTGTGCGCGCTGGTAGGAGGCGTCGTCAGGCGCCATGTTGGCATCATCGGCGGAATCGACAAAATTTATGCAGATCTTAACCATGAAGATTGCTCGACGGTTTGATAACAATGATGCTATATGTAGCGTGTACAGGAGGTGCTCATTAAGTGTCTGCTAAACTGGATGGACACTTTAGTTTCGCCTAGAGGGCATCTCGGGGTATGTGATTTATTCCTGGTATCTAGTTAATTGAGGGATTTTCCGGGCATAAGTCTGTGTTGACATGATCTTCACCCATTGTCGGGTCTGCAGGTGTTGTATGGATGCTTCAGGTTTTAAGATGTATGCCTTTTGTCATCCTGTGTTGAATAAATTAGTAAAGGAAGTCATATACTTCTTTTCGATGCAAAGATCAGGGTTATCTCCATTTAAAAAAAAACATAGTGAGAATGCGGTGCTCCTATAAGATAGTTGGAAAAAAAGATGCACATAATGGTCAACACTCAACAAACATTTCAAATTAGAGGAACCAATAAAAATTGCTCCCAAGTGGAGGGTGCAGACAAGAATCGTGTGAGGTGTATCATTCACATCTCATCGTGTATCTTAAAATAATTGGGAAGATAACCAAAATGATAGCTATAATGGGAGGATCGACAACAAAGATATCTGGGAGAGAACACGTGGCATGAACAAAAGTGCCCCCTGGATGCTAATGTTGACCCTGGTTAGAAAATGAGAAGGTGCCCATTTATAAACCTTCACCAACTATATCAAAAGAAATGAAATTGCCTCTGGATTATGTTGCTTAATTATTCTCTTGATTGAGAACCGGGCTGTAGCCTAGTGGCTAGGCATGCAGTGGCACACCCAGCAACCAGGGTTCGAATCCCATCGGGGTCGAATTTTGGCTTCTCACCTTTCTTCTTAATGAAAATTCAGTGGGCTCCTTCTCACTAGACTCTTTTTTTATTATTCTCTCGATTGACGGATCTCTACGGATAAATTGCTCATTTCATTGGTCTACTCAAAGCATAAACAGGGTGAAGGAAATTGCATCTATGAATTAGGTCAAAGAAGTGCCGGAGAATCCAATGTAAAGTGGGAAGACCACAGAAATAAAACATCACATTTGGTAATGTGCATGATGATGTGCACGATGACAACACAAAAGGCGTTGCCATAGCCAATGAGCAATATTTGAATCATCCAGTCTGTTTATGATACTTGACTACTCTTGCTTTATTGTGACATATGCGATGAGCACCGTACGGTAAGTCGCCCAATTTCAAAGATTTCCAACCCATGGGCGACGCTGTTCGCTTTTGGAGAGGATAGGTTTAGCTAGTACAAAATGAGGTACACCTGAAAGTAAGTTTGTTTACATGGTATCTTCGTAAATGTGTCATCCTTACTGTATTATTTCTGTCAACATAGAGAATGTTAAATACATTTTCTTCCAGTGTAACTTTGTCCATTCTATATGTGCAGTCATCTAGGTGGCTTCCAAGATGTATCCGCCTTATAGTGGTGTATATTTTTTGGCAACTAGTTTCAATTTTGGAGATATCCATACCAAATTTAGAATCCTCATACGGCTGGAAGCGGTTGCCTTATTATACTTGCTATGATGACATATAAATGATATAAAATTAAAAAAAATCTTATCATTTGCATGTTATCGACGTGATCACGATCTATGCGATAGATATTGGAACACCGCTGACAAAGTCGTTGCTCCTCCTGAAGATAGATGAATGAAAGATGGCAGCAACGGATTTTGGAGCGTGTTCATATGATTAGCTCTAAGGGTCTTCTAGATCGGTTTGTGCACCCGGCTCGCCGTTAGGCAGCTTGGTGAAGTCTTCAGATTTAGATGATGCATAGGGGTTAGGGCACACAACTCTGATAATGGCCACCCCTTTCATCAATCTTGTAGCTGCGATAATTATCGCTAGAAAACTAACTTTGGTTAATCGACACATTACTTTGCAAGACTTTGTTGAATAATATAATAAAAAGTTGTGTGCATTATTTTGATATGGAGGCTAGGAGTTTGAACCTCCTTTTTAAAGAAAAACAAATGTGGATATTGAAATTTCCCTAATTCTGTGGGGAAAAACATTGCTTTCATTTTTACTAGATAATTTTATCCATAATTCTGTGAATCGGTTTTCATCTTCACAAGATCTTTTATACAAGGCCAGGTATGATGAATATGTTTCAAGTTTTGATAAATTCGTGCTTTGAATTTCGACTAAAACATACATGAATCTTTCCGACACTTCACTGATTCACCGCTAGGGAAGACATTTCACTGTGGAATTAAGCATGCGTCCTCACCGTCATCGTTGTTAAACATTGTAATTAGATTGTCTAGGACTCTCGTAAGAGTCAAGGTCGGTAACGACCATGTAGCAATTGGTTCGATCGCATCTCCTGTAAAACTGTATGTCCGATATATATATAAGATCACACCGTAGCCCAAGTTGGGTAACGCACAACATAATCTATTTTGCATGGTATCAGAGACTCCTTCCTCGTTCATCTAGCCCCATCGCAACCCTAGATCGATCATCCTGCAGATCGCTGTCCCTCGAGATTTGATTGCCATGATTTCAAGTCTCCTCTGCCGCGGCACGGGTTTTCCCATTTTTCTCTGCCGCGATAGCTGCCACGACACGATTTCTCTCTGTTTTCTCTGCCGTGACAGATTGGTGCGATTTCAAGCTCTAGCGCTGGATCGTCCTCTTCCTCTGGTGGGTCTTCCCTAAACTTTGTCATCTCTGAGAAGCTCACTCGGGAGAATTTTCTGCTATGGCAAACTCAGGTCTTGCCTGAGATCTATGGTGCACAGTTGTTCGGCTATCTCGATGTATCTATCGAGGCACCGGAAAAGGTGGTGACAGTCAAAGACAAGGATGGTGTGGAGGTGAGAATGCCAAATCCAGAGTATTCAAGGTGGGTTGCGCAAGATCAGTCTGTCCTAGGGTTTCTGATTCGGAACATGGGCAGGGAGGTTCTCATACAGATGGTGGGACTCTGGACTTCTGCTGCTGTGTGGAAGTCTATTATGGAGATGTTTTCCTCACAATCACAGGCACGGGTGGTGCAACTTCGCACTAGGCTCAATCAGTGTCGTAAGGAGGATAAATCAGGTCAAGTGTATCTTGATGAAATCAATGGTCTCTCTAATGAGATGGCTGCAGCTGGCAAGCCACTGGATAATTTGGATGGGTTTTCACACATTCTGCCAGGCCTTGATGAAGAGTATGATGGCTTTGTTGCCTCAATCACCGATTTGATAAAGGCGGAGAAGAATGTGAGTCTAAGTGATGTGTACTCACAGTTTATGTCCTATGAGGCTCGGATGGAGTCTAGGAAATCAAGTGATGGTTCGTCAGTAAACACATCAACTCGTGGCGGCTGTGGAGGTGGTTGTGGATGTGGAGACCATCAAGACCAATATCGTGAACATTGGTATGACTATGATTAGCGCAGTGGCTATGGTGGCGGCTATGAACGACAGAACTATGGTGGTCGTGGTGTATATGGTGGGGGCCGTGGCAATGGCAGCTGAAACCCTCAGGGAAATCTCCAGAATTACGGTGGCAAGGGCGGCCGCACCAATGACACCTGTCAAGTATGTGGCAAGATAGGGCATACTATGTTGAACTGCTGGAAAAGATTCCAAAAGAACTACAGGGGTCCAGAAAAATCTGCTGGTGTCACCTATGGATCCTATGGAGTTGACACCAGCTGGTACACTGATTCTGGTGCAACTGATCATATCACATATCACAGGAGAACAAGAGAACCTATATGTGAGAGATCGCTACAATGGCAATGAACAGATTCATACAGCTAGTGGCTCAGGTATGGATATACATCATATTGGTCATTCTGTAATTCATACCCCTACTCATGATTTGCATCTTAATAACATCCTTCACGTTCCTCAAGCCACAAATAGTCTTCTCTCTACTAGTCGCCTAGCACGTGATAATCATGCCTTTGTTGAATATTGGCCTAATTCTTTCTTTGTCAAGGATCAGGACAGGAGGGAAGTTCTACTCCAAGGTAGATGTGTGGATGGATTTTATCCTCTACCATCATCTTCTGCATTGTCTCGTGGTCATCATGTTCATGGGGCGGACAAATCTTCTTCATTATTGTGGTATAAGCGTCTAGGTCATCCATCATCTATTGTGGTCCATAAAGTTCTTCATGATAATAGTATTCCGTTTAGTGAGTCCAATAAAGAGTCAGTTTGTGATGCTTGTCAGATGGCCAAGAGTCATCAACTCCCATATCCAAAGTCAACTAGTGTATCTACTTCTCCTCTTGAACTTGTGTTTTCAGATGTAACGGGTCCAGCTACAGAATCCTTTGGTCATTTTAAATATTATGTGAGTTTCATTGATGATTATAGCAAGTTCACTTGTATATATCTTCTAACAAAGAAATCTGATGTGTTTCAGAAATTTCAAGACTTTCAGCATCATGTTGAGCCACTCTTTGATAAGAAATCCTTGCAATGCAAACTGACTGAGGAGGCGACTATCAAAATCTTAATTCCTTTTTCCAGTGTGTTGGTATCTCACATCTCGTTTCATGCCCCCATGCGCATCAGCAGAATGGCCCTGCTGAACGTAAACATAGACATATCGTAGAAGTTGTTCTGTCACTTCTTGCTTATGCTTCTATGCCCCTTAAATATTGGGATGAAGCTTTTCTTACCATGGTCCATTTGATTAATCGTCTCCCAAGCTAGGCCATACAGTCTCAAACTCCCATGGAACATCTTTTTGGCAATTCTAGTGATTACTCTCTTTTGCGCATCTTTGGATGTGCATGTTGGCCAAATCTTCGACCCTACAACAAGCACACGTTAAGTTTCCAGTCCAAACAATGTGCTTTTATTGGGTATAGTAGTCTTCATAAGGGGTATCGATGTCTTGATATTTCCACAGGACGTATTTATATATCTTGTGAAATTGTTTTTGATGAGACTATTTTTTCCTTTTGCTTCACTGCATTCGAATGTTGGCGCTCGCTTATGTCAGGAAATTGACCTCCTTCCTTTATCCTTGCAACTACTTAATTTGCATCATATTGAGGGGCATGAGTTGCAAGGGCCAGTTGATGTTGATCCTGCTAATGCTGCTGACAGTGATGTTGAGTCTTTTTTGAAGGACACACATCAACATTTTATGTCTGATGATGATTATTCTGGTCCTATCTCTGGTTCTGGCGCTAAAATTTATGCAGATACGCCTCGGGATCGCTCTTCTATAGCAGCACATGTGCATGCCTCCTCGGGATCGCGTCCACCAGAGCATGCAGCTCGCGACAGCAACTTGCATTGCCACGTGGTGGATCGGGAGTCGCCCGCTCCTGGCAGGGGACCCCAAGCTGTGGACCCGGCTGCCTCGGCTGACCTCTTGTTGGCCACTCCTGCCTCAACGACGGGATCCTCTGCGCGGCCAACTGATGCAATTTCAGCCACACCGATGACCACAGGATCGGTTGTGGCGTCTGGCACAGATTCTGCTGGTAGCTCTGCCAGCACATCTTCTCCGGGATCGGTGCCCAAATCTGTCGTGGTCTCTCAATCTGCAACTGCTCTTGTTCCTTTGGTGGAGCGTTCGCACACACATCTTCAAAGTGGTGTTACCAAACCAAAGAAATTTACGGATGGTACCATTAGGTATGCTTATTTTTGCTCTATTGGTGAACCATCTAGTACCACTAAAGCTTTCACAGATTCTTATTGGAAAGATGCAATGGATGAGGAGTATGATGCTCTTATGAAGAATAAGAATTGGCATCTTGTTCCATCTAGTCATGGGCAGAATATCATTGACTGCAAATGGGTTTATAAAGTGAAGCGCAAGGCTAATGGTATTGTTGATCGTTCCAAAGCACCTTTGGTTGCTAAAGGTATTAAGCAACAGTATGGTATTGAC
Source organism: Dactylis glomerata (assembly GCA_007115705.1). Lineage (NCBI taxonomy): Eukaryota > Viridiplantae > Streptophyta > Magnoliopsida > Poales > Poaceae > Dactylis > Dactylis glomerata. Next base: position 623,687 of record QXEO01000483.1, on the reverse strand, counting down.
TATGAGGAAACCTTTAGTCCTGTTGATAAGTCTGTTACTATACGTGTGGTTTTATCACATGCCGTTTCACGAGGTTGGAATCTCCGATAGCTAGATGTGAAGAATACATTTTTGCATTGTGTTCTAGAAGAATAGGTTTATATGCGACAACTTCCTGGGTATGAGACTCATTTGGGGCATGTGTGTCAACTTGATAAAGCCCTTTATGGTTTGAAGCAGGCTCCTTGTGCTTGGTACTCTCAACTCAGTTCTAAGATCCAGTCTCTTGGTTTTTGTGCATCTAAGGCGGATACTTCTCTTTTCTTCTACAACAAAGGGGGAGTAATTATATTCATGCTTATCTATGTGGATGATATTGTTTTTGCTAGTTCGTGAGAGAAGGCTGTTGATGCTCTCCTTTATGATCTTGGATTTTACTTTGCTCTGAAGGATTTGGGAGATTTGCATTACTTCCTCTGGATTGAGGTTAAAAAGGTACACAATGGGATTATTCTTACTCAAGAAAAATATGCCAATGATCTACTGCATCGTGTTAACATGCAGATTTGTAAAACTTTTGATACTCCTCTATCTCTCTATCTGTGTAAGATAAGCTATCATTGACTGATGGTGAGTTATTGAGTGGTGATGATTCCACCAATTACAGGAGTATTATTGGTACTTTACAGTATACTAGCAAAGTGCCCGTGCATTGCAACGGCTCTAGAAAAAATATATATCTTTATGATCTTGGAAAATAACATGTTGGCCTTTACTAACTTTTTGAAAGCACTTTCACTTCATATTTAGTTATCTTGTTCTAGCACAAATTATGTAGATGAAGAAAAAAACTTGCCACCTACTTTCAAAATAAAAAATACAATTTTAAAGTTTCAAAAAGTTCTATAAATAAATCAAGATGTAGACATTGTTGGGTTCTATCAACATGCAAAGTTTCAAACCCAAATATCGTTTTTAAAAATGCAACTTGAAAATGCCGTTTTTGATATTTTTTTAAAAAGCAAGCTACATGTACCTCGAGCTACATTTATAGTTTCCGTGGCTACAACTACTAAATTTTTCTCTTTTTTTGAAACTCAGAGATATAAGTGGTGCCCATACGCATCAAATCTACATGCCCTATATTGATTTCCTGTATCTTGATGTTCATTATAATTATAGTTGTGGTAATTTGGAGGCAAAATATTAAGGGATTTCTATTTTCGTGCCCTTGGGTCTTTAGTTGTGCTCAGTTTTCCCCAGCCTCTTAGTTTTTCCTCAGTTTTGCCCAAGCCCTTGTCTAAAACCCTCACAAGGAGCTCAGACGGGAGGAATCCCGTTTAGTTGACCGTTGGTTGGTGCTGGCAAGTGGGGCCGCTATTGGTGCCCCGCAGTGGACACGTCTCCACTTATCTAGATCATCGTGGGACCCACAACTTGTCCACATTAGCGCGCCGGACCCATAGCTTACCCAGGTGACCGTTGCAAAATGGGAGCCCGAGCCAGCCCCACGCCCGTGCCCGTGCCATTGCTTCCCCTTTATTTCCCCGCGCCCCATTGTTCTTCTTCTCCGCCAGCGGCAACCCTTCTCTGCCAGGCGGGTGATGTCTAGTTTCTCTTCGACTTCCCGTTCTTCATGGCCGCAGTATGGACCCGTGCCTTTGACAAGATGCCCTGACTGCCCACGCCAGGAGCCTCTGAAGCGGTCGATCTATAAGACGGACAACAATAGCAACCGTGGACGTGAGTTCCTTGCATGCGAGAGCTTGCCATATAGAGAGGGGGATAAGGTTAGATCTCGCTCCAATTGCTCTGTTTTCTCTCGATTTTCTTGTTATTCCCTCAAATTTGGGATTTAGGGTTCACGTTGTTGTTTTCAGATCCTGAAGAAATGCAGGTATTTCGAGTGGATCGATGTGTACGTTCAGAGGCTTAAATTGCAGGAATCAATTGGCGCTATTGGGGAGCGCAATTTGGGAGGGGGGGACTTGCTGTAGAGAATGCGGCGGAGAGAGGAGCCGTTCCGATTATGCCTAATGCTCCCAATGCAGAACTGGTGGAAGTGAAGGGAGAACTGAAGAAAATGAACAAGCAGTTAAGGCAGCTGATCGAGTTGAAGAAGCAAGCTAATCTGATGGCTGGTTGTTTTTTGTTGTATAATTGCGATCGGATCCTCTTATCATTGCTCATCAGGCGCTAGAAGTTGTTACAAGGGATCCCTTGTTAAAATTCATTATTCAGTTACATGTACTTGTAGTTGTTTTCAAAGTTAGTTTGTGCATTCACCGAAATTACCAAAAAAATAAGTGTTAGGGAATATAGGAATGCTAAAGATAGTTGATAATTGTTAGAGGGGTGACAAATAATGCATTCACCGAAATCCCACAAATATGTATGTCTCATGTTTATACCAAAATTATATCACTTTTGGGACGTTTCAAATAACCAAAACTATATCCCAAACTATATTCCCTAAAAGAAAAGGAATGCTAAAGAAAGTTGATAATTGTTAGAGGGGTGATAAATAATCCATTCACCGAAATCCCCCAAATATGCCAAATATATATGTCTCATGTTTCTACCAAAATTATACCACTTTTGGGCCATTTCAAATTACCAAAACTATATTCCCTAAAAGAAAAGGAATGCTAAAGAAAGTTGATAATTGTTAGAGGGGTGATAAATAATCCATTCACCGAAATCCCCCAAATATGCCAAATATGTATGTCTCATGTTTCTACCAAAATTATACCACTTTTGGCCCGTTTCAAATTACCAAAACTATATTCCCTAAAAGAAAAGGAATGCTAAAGAGAGTTGATAATTGTTAGAGGGGTGACAAATAATGCATTCACCGAAATCCGCAAATATGTATGTCTCTTGTTTACACCAAAATTATACCACTTTTTAGTTTAACATTTTTAGATCGTGGAAAATAATGCATAAATAGAGGGAATATAGTTACGTGGCAAACTCGTTATTGCACATAAATAGAGGGGTGGCACTGTCCACCGACAGAGAGAGAGAGAGGGGTGGCCACGAAGATAGAGAGAGGGGTGGCCACGAAGAGACGGAGAGGGGTATACTGCCCGTTAGATCAGTGGATCAACGGTTGGTGGAGTCGATCCGTGTGACAACGACTCAACCAATCAGGATAAGTTTGGGCTTCTGTGAGCATTTGTGACAGTACTTAAGGGCAAAACTGAGTAGTACTAAGAAACCAAGGGCACGTAAATAGTAAATAGACTAAGGGATTCAAATAAAAGAATTACAAAATGAAAAATGCGTGTTTTGTACAATATAATTCATATTGGGCTACATCAAATTATTTGCAATTCAAATATACATGAGTGTGACAATTATGGCCTCATTTAGACAAACTATGTTTTAGAGAAGATGTTTTGCAAAGGGGTTTGAGTGGAAATCCATGCATCTTCATAGCTACTAGTGATTCTGAGAAATGACAATTTATGGTAAAACTTGATTTATCTATGTTTGTTAACATTTTCTAGGTGGCAGGTTGCGTAGGAAGACTTCATGAGTAGGTGCCACTATGTTTTTATTTTTTTTAGATTTTTTTGCGCATGAAATGAGTCAATTAGCTATGTTAATCTTATTTGTTGACTCTCTGTTGACCAGCTACTTGAGGGTAGAACTGAGTATATTGCACTTGCCAGTCTAAGTACTCGAGGGGAAAACTGAGTACAGATAAAATTTCTGTATAAGGCTCGAGATTATAACTGAGTACACCAAACGTCCCAGGGTTAGCCTCGTGTCGCGGTGCACGCTGCAGCCGTGCATAGCGGACGCGTGTTGTGGTACACGCCACCTTCGTCTTTATAGAGCCCCTCTTTCTCTCCCTCGACGCTCGCCCACTCTCTCATTCTCACTGCAACCGCCTCTCCTGTCCCATCATCTTCTCCACAACCGAAGAAAAAACCCCGAAGAAAACCGCTGGCGATGGAGAAGAATGAGATGCCCATTGTCGGCGCTTCCGACGTAGCCACCGGCGCATCGGCCGCCGCCGCCGTCCAGGCCCCCGTCGCTGCTTCCAACGTAGCCGCCGGTGCATCGGCCGCCGCCCCCGTCCAGGACCCTGTCGCTGCTTCCGACGTAGCCGTCGGCGCATCAGCCGCCGGCGCATCGGCCGCCGCCCCCGTCCAGGCCCCCGTCGCTTGGGACCCGTACGAACCAGTGCTGTACGGCGCGCCGGAGAACCCCTACGACATCAGCATTGTCGACGACGAGCCGGAGGTAACCCTTTGTTCCCTTGTTCTTATCCCATTTCAATCCTTTTGTGTTAGATCTTGCGTTATTAGGGTTCGTCTGTTCCTAGTTCAATCCTTTTGTGTTAGATCTTGCGTTATTAGGGTTCGTCTATTCCTAGTTCAATCCTTTTGTGTTAGATCTTGCGTTATTAGGGTTCGTCTGTTCCTAGTTCAATCCTTTTGTGTTAGATCTTGCGTTATTAGGGTTCGTCTGTTCCTAGTTCTAGATCTTGCATTATTAGTATTTGTGATCTGCTTTTGTTTAAGATTCGGTTAACTTATGTGAGTAATCAATCCCATCCGGTTAATTTGTGCCGATGATGATGAATATTTGGGCACAAATTGATTCAGGGTTTGGTCATTGAACAATTGGTGTATACAAATTTGTTGTGCATGATCTTTGGTTCAGTGACTCAAATCCTGGATATAAGTGTGTCCAATATAACTGAGGCTACCCCTTTTTTCCGTGCCCATATTATCATGCATGATCTTTTGTTCACTCTCTGTTCCATCATCACTGCAATTGACTCCGTGTTTTTTGATCTTTGGTGCTACGTGATAGGTGCAGAGCAGCGACGTCGACAGCGACGATGAGTCCTTCCACACCAAGACTCGTCACGTCCTCAGGAGGCTGTAGTCCAGCCATTACGATGGCCACTTTGCTCGAGGCGTTTACAGGTGCCCCTTCTGCAACAGGAGGCTCCGCGCCACCGACTTCAATTGCCTGGTGAACCATGCTGAATCCATTGGCAGATCCATTGGCGGCGCTAGAGTTGGAACGACCGTAAACGTGCATGCGTTCATGGCCAAACACAAAGCACTTGGGATTCACCTGCGCAAGCTCTAAGCTTAAATTCATGTAAAATGTAGCTTATGTTGGATCTATCGGTAGTACTATTGGATCTGTCGTGAATATATCTATGCTATGTTGGCAGCTGTATGCAGCTTATCCTATATTTTTTCTGGATTTGTGCCCTAGATTTCCTACCTAATTAGGTAAAAACGAAGGCATAAAGAAATGAATGACGTTAAAAAACAGAAGAAGAAGCTGCTCTAGATTTGCTACCAATTTGGGCAATCAAGAATGAATGAGATCAAGCGAGAGAGAGGAAAAAGGTGCATTGAAAACTGCTAATCTGGGCGAAAGAGACAGAAACCACTCGTGCCCATGTCCCAAACCGACACGGCTCCACACGCTACGGCCCCCGCTCCGCTCGTATGACCAAACACGATCTCGTCCTGTCCCACGCGGTCCCTTTCTACTAGCCCCACATGACGCGGCCCCACACAATGTGGCCCCACTCGTCAGCACGGAACGGTCAACTGAACGGGATTCCTCCCGTCCGAGCTCCTTGTGAGGGTTTCAGACAAGGGCTTGGGGAAAACTGAGGAAAAACTAAGGAGCTGGGGAAAACTGAGTAGAACTAAGGACCCGAGGGCACGAAAATAGAAATCCCAAATATTAAGGGGGTGCTAGGAATCGGATCCTAATTTTGAGCTTCCCATCAGATCAGACTATCATCATAGGATCCTTTTTGTCTAAACGGTGCGATCATGGCCCAATAAAGCAGCTCATGCATGTTTTGCCAGTTTACATGATCTGCTTCCTAAAACTACTCCCCCAAATCACGCCTAATTAATTGCTAACGCTAATTAAGTGGAGATTGTTAGGAAACTCTTTCAGAATTTTTAAGGACATTGTTTTTGTAACTAATTTTATGTACGCATTATGCTTTCTTATGCAAGCAAACTTGTCTTTATTATTCCGTATTGACTCTCCCTGATTTGCGTGTTTCCTTAATTGTATCCTTGTATTGATGTCTCTGTAATATGTAGGGGTATTTTCGTCACTTACATGATGTATGTCGAGTGGGTGGCTTCACCACCAACTCGAATCTTATAGGTAAAGATACTACATTAACTAGGTCTGATATTGCATTCTCAGTCAACAAGGTGTTTCAGTTCCTCCATGCACCTACAATAGTTCACTGGACAATAGTTAAACGTATATTGAGATACTTGCGTGGAACTATTTCTCTTGGGTTACGGTTGAGCAAGTTATCCTCTAGATTTTTCTGATGCAGATTGTGCAGGTTGTCCAGATGATAGGAGGTCTACAGGTAGCTTTGCTGTATATGTGGGATCCATTTTTGTCTCATAGAATGCTAAAAAGCAAGCTACAATATCAAGGTCTAGCACAGAGGCTGAGTACAAGTCATTAGCTAATGCTATAACAGAATTTGTGTGGATTCAAACTCTGCTTGATGATTTGGAAGCATCGCAGTCTAAAGCAACGGTATTGTGGTGTGATAATATTGGAGAAATGTATCTTTCTGCTAATCCAGTGTTTCAGGCTAGGACCAAGCATATTGAGGTGGACTATCACTTTGTTCGAGAAAGAGTTGCTCAGAATTGCTGGACATTGTAATTAGATTGTGGAGACCAAGTGGCTGATGGTTTCACAAAGTCACTATCAACTAGACAATTAGTTGTATGTTGTTGCAATCTTAACTTAGATAAGTTATGATTGTGGGAGAGTGTTAAACATTGTAATTAGATTGTCTAGAACTCTCGTAAGAGTCAAGGTCGGTAACGACCATGTATCGGTTGGATCGCATCTCCTATAAACCTGTATGTCCGATATAAGATCACACTATGGCCCAAGTTAGGTAACACACAACATAATCTATTTTACAATCGTCACCTCTTTAACAGTCGCGCGAAGTATCACGGGCATGGTGGCGGTGGAAACCCATGCGTCGTTCACATGTCCCCCCCCCACACCCCCCATGTCGTGCACATGTGTGTCGTGTGATCTATCGAGCGCCTGCGTGGTTCATCCAATGTACATAAGAAAAGCGGCAGCTGGGTAGCTTTTGCGTGTATGGTCGGGGGTGCTGGAGGAGATTCATCGCAGATGTTAGAGTGGATTCAGCTTATTTACGGATGTGCTGAATACTAATGGCACTGACAGTTATGTTTAGTGTTAAAATTATGGAAAATGATTCTTATCCTTTGGAGGTTGCTTTCTAGGTCGTGCGCCCTATGATCGCTAAGATCGTCCTGCCCCACACAGCGCTGCCGCCTGACCTCCTCTTTCCAACTCTCTAGAAGCATTGACCTCCACCCTCTAACTTGACGGCCGCCGCCTCGTGCAACAGGGGATCCTAGCGTCCGCGACCTTTGGTTCCACCTCACCGGAACCTCCTCTATCTCCACCGTGCCACCTTGGCGAGGCCGGGCACAACCTCCTGCTTGGCCCGCAACTGGCGCCATGCCACTCACCGGCCATTCCCGTTTGTGCCCCTCTTTCTTCCGCGCACGTGCAGACGAACTGTGCTGCAAAGGCTATCAGGTGGAGCTACAAAGGTTGTGGGCGGAGTAGCAAAGGCTGCGGTGGCGGAGTTGCAAGTTGGAGTCAACGAGTGCTACCAGTGAAGAGCATGGGTGCTACCCTCGGTCAACGCTGCTGCTGCAAATAGTCAGCCGCGGTTGACGAGGACACGACCCATCGGGTCCTCATTCTTGGCATACCTAGTTTCGATCTAGGAAGAAGCCTGTTCTAGGGACATGTAAAAGCTCACAAGGCCTACTGATGGCGCAGCCCAGGAAGTCAAATCTTGGCATGCACTTCAAGGACCAAAGAAGATAGGGATCTACGTATCCTTAGTGGTCTAGGTTTTCACCTACCACGCAATGCTATAATCGACTTGGCTAAGGATCCTGAGACCTAGCCTTCCATTATAAAAGTCTAGGAGGGACCTCCAGGATCACTCTCTCGCTTTCGTCTCCACCCGAGTGCTCGTAATCTCGAGAGCTCCCTACCCATAGCTAGATTCAATCTACGCTCCCATGTAACACATCCATCAATACAAAGTCAGACAAGCAGGCTGTAGGTCTTTACCCTCTGAGGGGCTGAACCTAGGTAAACTCTTGTGTGCTCCCTGTCTTGATCTGACCGCGTCGAGTTCGCCGAATCCCCTATTCTCCTCATGAATTGAAAGTCTTCAAGCATGGACATTGCTGAGATCAAACCTCGTCAACTAGCACCATCCATGGGGACTTCCGATTCATGAGGAGAATGGACTTGCATGAAGTTTTTCATATACTATGCTAAATCTAATCACTTGCATGAACTTTTTCATATGCGTGCGCATCGCCTGGAGCAAGGAGCTACGGGGATGAGATTAGAGACCGCGTTCATCGTTGTCCTATGAATCGCTGATACGGCTCATCAGTCGTCATCCGGCCCAGCAGATCGATGCGAATTCTGAGAGAATTTGAGCAAATCATATCTCGTCCGAGCTATTCGGCTGCATACGCCCAGTAAAACATCTAACGCCTTTATGCAAATAATATAATGTTTTATCACTCTAATTATTAGACACTCGGTCTAAGTTTAACTTCACAAAAAATTTCCTCGGGCCTGTAGTCTACTCTGTTTTGTTTGTAGATTTTGACCGACTTCGTCATCGGGTGACTCCGCCCATGTCGAGTCTACCGCTGCGAGTGTATTGACGCAACTCTGTCCGACCTATGGTACGACCGAGCGTGCTACCACGACTCCATCCATGTCGACTCTTCCGGCTAAACGCCGCATGATTCTGCTCGCCGAGACTCGTTCAAACGCGAACTTGCCCGTAATGGACTCACCGCGCTTAGGGACTTGCCTATTGCGGACTCACCCATCGTGGACTTGCCAAACCTCTGTCGCGTCAACTTTGGTCCGCCGCGTCGAGTGCAATCCTCCGCCGTGTCGACTCCGGTCCACCGCGTCGAGTGCAATCCTCCGTTGCGTTGAGTACAACATCGTCGACTTCTTCCGGCTTAAGTTTGATGGACCCCGTCATGCCTCCATCTGCATAGACTACGTCTGTGTCGATGTCGCGACATCTCTGTCTTCATCGACTACATTCGTGTCTACCACGGCCATGCCAACTACGTCCATGTCTACCAAGATCGTGCCTATCCCAGTTAAATGCTGCATCCGATAAAGCTAAGTGTTTCTCTACCAAGAGTAAATTTTTGTTTGTACCACACCCGATAATCGGGTGCTACGCTATGAAAGCTAATTTTACAGGTCGTTGACTATGCGCCTCAGCTGCATCGACTACACGTTCGCTGTGTCGACTCTGGTCTGCCGCATCAACTACATGTTCACCGCGTTGACTCCGGTCCGCCGCATCGACTATATGTTTTCCGCATTGACTCTGATCTGCTGTGCCGACTACACGTTCACCGTGTTGATTCTAGTCCGCCACCTCCGCCGTGTCGACTTCGGTCCACCGTGTCGAGCATAATCATCCATCGTGTCGACTCCAGTCCGCCACATTGACTACATGTTTGTCGCGTCAACTTTGGTCTGTTGTGCCGACTACACGTTCAACACGTCGACTTCCGGTCCGCCGTGTCGACTACACATTCGCCACGTTGACTCTGGTCCGCTGCATCAACTACATCCAATTAAACGCTGCACCCAACAAAGCAAAGTGTTTCTCATACTATGAGTCGATAACTTTACTACTTATGTACACCCGACACTCGGGGGGCTTTGCCTTAAAATATACACCTTACCCACGCTCAGGGGGCTTCGCCTTAAAAAATATACACTTACCCACGCTCGGGGGCTTTACCTTAAAAATATGTGTTTACTCACGCTCGAGGGTTTTGATGAAGGGCTATGACAGTCGACAACAAACATCGCACAATGAGAATAAAAAACACCTCAAATCTTGAGGGCAAGCCCAAGTGCAAGCACTTCGACTCACCCTCAGGGGCTACTGAGGGTTGGTGTCGACTGCTATTCCTAATATGCTGGCATAGCCCTCGACAAGTTCCATCGGTCGACAACACCATTCATATTTCGACTGTGGGCTGCATTGTCCCTCAAAGTCCCAGAGTGTGGTAGCCTAAAAACCTACCCGGATGCCATGCACTAGATAGGAAGATATGTCCACAGTTAGCAGCACTGATTGGCTTGGTAAACGCAGCAAACGCGCTCTGCTGAGATAAATTCCGTGCCTACGGCATGAAGGATAACCCTGACGGACGTGTCGGGTGCCATGCATCTTACTAAGTTTTGACTCGATAAGTCCAACGCGGCAAGAGTCAAAATTGCGCCAGTCCATGCGGGTTCGAGTTCGGGGACTCGAACTTGAGTAAGTTAACACTATTTTTGCTATTGTGTAATTAATTGGGCTCGACGCTTCGAGTATGCCAGACATGGTATGCCAATCCCCATGATTATTGCCCGATGCTTTCTGGGTCTCGTAGTTATCACTTGAATTCTTGTCAATTGCACAAAAATGAGCGAGCAACTCGCTTCACACATGCATTATCAATCTCTGCAAAACATTACCTGAAGCACTTCTAGGTCTTGATGCTAGCATCTTTGCTAAAATCTTTCGACACTATAAAAAGCAAATGGCTGGCTCGAAAGGAATTAAGTCCCTACCCTAGTCTACGACTACCCTAGGCACTCGGGGCTACTGACGAGGACATGACCCATCGGGTCATCATTCTTGGCATACCTAGTTTTGGCCCAGGAAGAAGCATGCTCGAGGGACGTGTAAAAGCCCACAAGGCCTATTGATGGTGCAGCCCAGGAAGTCAAATCTTGGTGTGCACTTCAAGGCCCAAAGAAGATAGGGATCTACATATCCATAGCAGTCTAGGTTTTCACCTACCACGCAATGCGGTAACCGACCTGGCTAAGGATCCTGAGACCTAGCCTTCCATTATAAAAGGCTGGGAGGGACCTCCAGGATCGCTCTCTCGCTTTCATCTCCACCAGAGTGCTCATAATCTCAAGATCTCTCCAGCCATAGCTAGATTCAATCTAAGCTCCCCTATAACACATCCATCAATACAAAGTCAGATAAGCAGGATGTAGGTCTTTACCCTCCGGGGGGCTAAACCTGGGTAAACTCTCGTGTGCTCCCTGTCTTGATCGGACCGCCGTCAAGTTTGCTGGATCCCCTATTCTCCTCATGAATTGGAAGTCCTCAAAGCATGGACATTGCCGAGGTCAAACCTCATCAGTGGTGCTACATATAATTGTGGGGGGGCTTCAAATTGCCAGCAGCGATGCTGCAAACTGCCGATGGTGCTACCAACCATCAGTTATGGTGCTGCAAGAAGCAAGTGACTGTGCTGCCAGCCGAAGTTGGGATGTGTCAGCGGTGCACCGATGAGTAGTTGACAATGCTATGATAGTATAAATCTTTTGCAACAAATGTTTTGCTGTTTTGCTACTTTAGTGCAAAATCGCTGCTACAGGGTCTCTGACGAGGTCGGTTTAGCTTCAATATCACCAAATTTTTGCTACAAAGTCTCCGGCGACTCTCCGGTGAAGTATGGTGCTCCTGCGAGTCTCTTCTTTTTTGGTCGAACTGTTTTTTCTTCAATGAACTAAAACCAGGCTTTTTTGCTACAATGAAGAAAAGTCTAGATTTTGGGGGTGAAAGTGAACACATGTCACGCATGCAAGCAAGAGGTTAGGAGGCTCTGAGCCTCCGGAGGATTCCTATCACTATCCTAAAATTATTGGGCCATGGGAGGAAGAGGCGAAGAGCTTGTAGTGATAAGAACAAGTGGAGGAAAGAATCGATGAATTAAATTTGTGGCTGTTTTTTTAACTAAAATTTGTGGTTGCTGAGACGCCCACCGCGGCGACCTCCTTTTACGACGACCTCGTCATTGAACCATCAATGTGGCACATCCATTTTAAAGTAGATCTAACATCCCCAATCACACTTACACGAACCTATGTGGGTCCCTTTTTCTATTAATTGTGTTCTATCTATTTTTAGGCAGAAATCATTCTGATCTTCCAACACTCACAACTTAATTTTTGTTAAGCCAAAATTTTGAAATTTGGTATCTCTAAAATCCTTAGAATATGTAGAATCCCTCCATTCTTATTTTTCATATTATGTTAGTCTACAATTATTCAAATTGCATATGTGTAATTTTAGATGTTTTCGTAGAATGCATGAATAGGAACATAGTATTGTGCTATTATATGAAAACATGTATGATAGCCATATGAATTACATGCCTTGATTTCTTTGTTGCCATTATACTATTGTTTTCTTAGTTATTTTAATTAGAAATGTGAGTGGAAATTCATGTTATGGTATTGTTCTATGGAAATGTGTGTTTTTCATCTGATGGAAACAACTTATATTAATGAAACATATCGGCGGAGAGGGAAATGTCGGGAGCTTCTCCAAGATACTTCATCCTGAAGAGGCTCTACATTGGTGGGGACCGCTGCCTAGGTACAAATGAGATTGAACAGTTTCTACATTAGTAGCTTTCAGTATAGTCACATGTTGTATGAGCTCTGTTTTAAGTAAATAAGTTGTATGAAGCTCGGTCTGATGTGACATGAAGATGTATAAAGTGTAGGTGGGAGAAGATGCGTCTTATGGTTTGGGGGATTACTACCAAAAAATCTCAACTTGGTCTTATCTCGACCATGCCACACTTGAATGCCATGGTGTGACTAAGTCATGTGGATAAACGGTACAACTTATTGAGAGTGTCAAAACTAAGTACCTAATCATATGCCAGTTTTGGACAACTATGAGAAGCTAGGTCTCTCAAACTGTTTGGAAGATCTCATGATCTCATTTCCTTAATAAAACTTGATGGGTAAGTATGTCTTCGGGAGCATATGAAGCTTGGGCACCATGTATCTATATCCAGAATCAGGGTAGCTATTGGGATCAAAACATAGGATTATGCCAATGTCTCCATAGAGAGCTAGTTGAAGGTTGAAACTATTTGGAAAAGATAGGATAAAAGTATGATTGCATTTTGTGGAACAAGCCTAAACTCCACTTAGCCAAATATACATGTACAATATAGGTATGTTATAACCCTTCAGTGAATATTTCCCATAAATTCTATGTATTGACCAAAGTGTTGGCTACAACATTACTGTTGTTGATAACTCAAAGAACGAGTGAGGTATGAATTTAAGGTTGCGAGTCTCCACTCAACATATTTAGCATGTGGCATTGAATGAGACTCCTTATGTTATCTGTTCATGTGCTGAAATTTATTTGTGTGTGTGCTAGTCCTTCAGCTATGCAAGTTGCATGAGACTATTTAAATTTCTATATCATTTTGTATAATAGACTACAACCTTTGTTTCATGATATAATATCCTGAATAGTGTGTGCTAGCGAGTTGATCCACAGACTAGCACTGTAAGCATAGAGACTTGGCCCCTACCAGGCCTGGTCGCCAAAACAACATCTAGTTACCATCATGGACGGTAGTTGCTCCAACTACCATCTAGGAATCACCAGAGACATTCAGGTAGTTGTTGAATAATGCTCCAGCCATTAGCAGTGCTCCATAAGTGACGAGCCAAAACTTGGGGTGGATGTCATTATTAATGTTTCAGTGACCAGCCAACGAGCTATCAGGGACATACTTTTCTTCAGCCGTCATCGGAATGGTTACCAACAGTGGACTTATTTTTTTGTGTTACTCATCCCATCGCGCCTATAAGTCTTTTTCTAATATTGATTATTCATGAGTAATAATTAAACTATAGAAAGGGTCAGTGGAGGCACACGAAGCACAAATCCTCCTATTTTTTGAAAGGAACGTTGTAGGAGGACCCTACAACGATGTATTACAAATAATAAGATCCTTAATGGTGTCACTGGGGCTTAAACCTAAGTGGCTATATTGTACATCCACCTCCCTAACCAACTGAGATAGGATCACTTCATAATTCTCCTGTTAAAATTTCTTAGTGAATCCCTTGTTACCCCTTTATGGATAAATCAACAATCATGTAACTTAAACATAAAGTGCAATGAACAAAAAATTTACCATATCATCAATCTTCTAGATCCTTCATTTAAAACAAGTTGTTACCATGAAAAACTAAAGTTGTTAGCATAGCCAAGAGTTCATGTTGTGAATTCATAACGTATACTTGAGAAGCTTCTTAAATGCTGGTAAATTTGCAAGACACTAGATATTTGTGCTTTATGGAAAATAACAAATATTTTGAGTTATATATTTACCATGTAAGTTATCCATGTCTATGTTTTGGAACCATCAAACTAGAGGCAAAATATTGTATAGGAGAATTTTGGACAATACCATATTATAGTTATGTGGTTTGGATGGTTGCCAGCATCCCCCTCCCCACCAAAACACACATCCCCTACTACAATTCAACGAACTAGTTCATAGGTATGCCCTACCATGCATGACAATAGTATGAATGGTTGTTGGAATGTCATAATAAGAGATAGTGTTGTACTTATTTTGTGGCATTTAATAAAAGAAGTCGTATCCGCTTGTGTGTGCAAGAACCATGAATAATGCTAAACTCTTTAATAGAAGAACAAACACCCCGGTACATATAAACACTAATATGTTAGTCCTATTGAATCTGTTATGGAGAAAAATAAATGTTTAAAAAATAGACTAAACTAAGTGATTTAATAAAGAAAAAAGAATTAGGATAATTTACCAAAAGTCTATATTAGTGAAGAACTAACACAATTGTAGCAGACTGGTGTATGCCGATTTTTACTAAGTTGCCCTCACAACTCTAGGGTCACACAGTTTGTATAGCCTTGGTTAAGCGAACAACTCAATGGATGTTAAAACTAAACACTGAAGGAGACATTTAAGAGGCAAATTCTACTGAAATTGTCTCCGCGAATGCCCTCAAAGTTTCCTGTAACACCAACACTGTCACCAATGTGATGTTTTTATCACAAGAAGAGCAAAATAAAATCCATAATCATCCCAACCACTTTTCATAACAGTAACACCATGTTCATTTCTAGAATGTTCGGATGGATATGCCAAAATGGGGAGTTCTAAGTTCTTGAGAAATTCAAATTGTATATAACAACATTGGTGGAGTACATCAACCGAACAAGATGCAGACTAGTATAGTTCATGTTGTGGTTGTGGAACCAATCCTACCAAATGGTTCATTGATTTGCAATTGTACCATTAGTGCTAGTAATTACTACATCTATAATATTTCACCCAAACTTAGGCTTTGGTGTATTTTTCCAGGAATCCATCTACCATGCCATTAGGATGGGAGATGGTATATAATTGTCTGATTTGATGAGTCATTATATCCAATTGTATTACATCCTTTTTCCAATGACAACGATGTTGGGCCATGCCGATACTACCAAGTGTCGGTGCCAACTTTTCTCTGGGATTACTAAGAGATGGCACCACCCAGGATCCAACGGAGGAGAGTGAACATAGTTTCTTACCCCTGGATGCGCAAGTGAAGAATGTTGAGGAAGCACATCGCTTAGGCAGTGAATAGACACTAGTAGAGAAAAGCCTATATATTAGTGGTGACGAATGATTGTTTTCGCAATCCTAAGTCAATCCTACTCCCAAGGTCGGAGATGTGTTTATTTATTGGTCAAGGGGCTCAGGTCAATAGGTTTGGATCGGAAGACACTATGTAGAAGACCTTCTCTCAGAATTTATTATCGGTGTCATAACAAGATTCATACAAGACAAGAAGATGCACACGACAAGGTTTACAGACTAAATCAAGGGTTTATGACTATGGAGTCTACAACTGCGACTTCGTGTAGTCGTCCAACCTCTCGTCTGGATGAATGGGCTTCAATATATATAGGCGTCGTTAGTAGGTGTATCCATGTTGTACGCTAGGTCATCGTAGTCTTACATGTCATGTTGATCTGTGGTCTTTATTCAATGTACATCTGGTAGAGAGAGCCTTTGGGAAGTCTTGGTGTAGCACGTCAGGTAGGTCTGTTGGAGCTTCTGGATGCAGTCCTTAATGTAGTTGGCGTCATGGTTGTCATGGGATGGAAGGAGTATGAGCCATACTATAGGGGTATGGGCTAGCTCCACTTAAATCCAATAGGCGGTGTATCAAAAATCAGAGTTAGTGGCATGCTCACGGAACACCACCGGTATATTGCCATTGGTAATGGTTACCATCAGCGTGCAAGCTGATGAGGGGTAAAAGCACCACGAAAGCATCATTCTGCTGCCAAAAGTCACTCCGCCCTCGCCAAAGCTCTACCGCCACCACTGTCAATGTCATCACCATCTCCATCATCTTCTACTTTGTAATATTGATTCCATCGCGATTGGCGACATTGTAAGACTATATGTTATATATCAATCGAGGATTTTCCAATACAATGTTTAGAATTGTTGATCTAATCATGTGTGAGTAGTCCTCACGGGCTGACGGCTGAGGCCTAGTATCACAGCAATAATTGTATCTTTTTATCAAGGGATATTATGTTGTATGTTAATCAAGATACATATATTGTCTCTAGTCTTTTATCTCAATCCTAGGACTCGGAGGGTAGCCATGCTCTAAAAGACTGGTAAAGGTAAAAGGTGAGAATGGAAGTGATTACTTGATCGGATGCTTATACCCAAGTGACACTGTGGTATTTGTTGGTAGTGTGGTTACTCTCTAGGGATCAACGGCGACATCATAGATCTTAATGTTTTGTCTGTATATCTTAAAAAATGTGGATAACTGATCCATAGTACATACAATAGTAGGCTATGGTGTTATTAGGATGCATCGCCCACTATTGCTTTGAATCTATATTATGCATATCATACAT
This sequence comes from Dactylis glomerata, assembly GCA_007115705.1. Taxonomy (NCBI): domain Eukaryota; kingdom Viridiplantae; phylum Streptophyta; class Magnoliopsida; order Poales; family Poaceae; genus Dactylis; species Dactylis glomerata. The sequence goes on along the minus strand of QXEO01000483.1, from coordinate 606,805 downwards.
GTGTTCTTCATTTTATCTTTGATATCCCATTTGTGTTAAATAATTGCAGATGAAACCTTGACCCTGGCCTATCTCCATCTATTGATACAAACAACAAAGATAGAAACAATTGGTCACGTGAACAACAACTAAACACAGTCTCAAAGCCTTGTTGATCTTACACCAAAATCAATCTTCCCAAGGATTTGATAAACCTAGGTCTCAAGGGTAAAAAGAATAATATTACATTCGGTAATCCGGATCGAAGGTACCAAGTATCAAACCTTTTTTGGCTCCGCTGCCAGGAAGCAATTGCTACTCCTCGTGAGGTCAATTAGAAATTTCATTCAATAGTTTAATCTTTGTTTTAGTTTATTTATTATTAGTAGTTTTCTTTTTGTTCTTAATTACCTTTTGATCTTAGTTTAGTTGTTTGTTTTTATTTGAAAGAGATTTCTATTTTCGTGCCCTCGGATCCTTAGTTGTACTCAGTTTTCCCCAGCTCCTTAGTTTTTCCTTAGTTTTGTCCAAGCCCTTGTCTGAAACCCTCACAAGTGCTGGAACGGCCGGTTGCCCGACGGGTCAACAACTTTGACCGTTATCTGCTGACTAGTGGGGCCACATAGAGCCCGCAAACACACGTCAGACCATCCATCTTTGTTTGACCATAAGCATCGCCGTATCCCTGACCAAAACGCAGACGAGTGGGGCTTCGGTATATCGAATGACAAGTGGGGCCATGACGCTGATACAAGGGGCAATACACAGGTAGGATTAGATTTTTAAATGGAGCTCTACAGTGATGGCACGGAGGAGGTGGCCTGCGGGGTGCCGAGATGAGATCGACGTCCACAAAGAACTGCATGAGGCGAGACCAGACACATTAGATAGATATGAACTAGACGCGTTTAACCATGCAAAGAAGAGAAGAAATGGTCGAGGACATCGACGACGACCTCAACACTTTGACTGACGGTGTCGGACACGAACGTGAGCAATGTAGAGAAAACTAGTGTCTCTCCTTTCTGGCGTGTATAGATGGATGCTAGGGGAGTGTGGTGGCGAAGGGAAAGACCTCGCGGTGGTCTGTGGCATCCAGCATAGCGGGGCGGCGTGGCCGTGCCCACAGCGGCGTGCATGTTTGGCATTGGCATCAGCATGTACGTTCATCATTGGCCTCGGCGGTATCTCTGGTGTGTCAGTGATCGAATGAGGGGACGGGATTGAGGGTGCATCCCGATGGTGACCTAGCAGTGGCGGCGAGCATAGCCGTTCTGACCATGCCGATATCGGCATCGGCATCGTTTGGAGGCTGTGGTGCTCAAATCATGGTGGAAATTGCGATATTATTTTTACATGCATAATATATAGAAAATAGCTAGATCTCTAAATCGATGCATATGAAGCTACATATATATTCTTGGTCATAATCCCCTTATCTAAAGGGGATAGATGCATGGCTTCACGTCGTCGTCGCTTTCATCGTCAGTATCTTCGTCGTCCGTGTAGTAGTACTTCCTGCACATTGTCCGTCAAACACCTTCACTGTGAGCACATCATCGCCTTCATATTTGAAGTGTAGGAAGCAACCGAAATCCACACCGTGCACGCTGGCGAAATTCTCCCAGCCCTTGTCGAGGTACATCCGGCCTTGTCCGTCAAATAGGACCTCCACGGTCCAGAGACGAGGACCGCGGTCAGATGCTCGCAGATACACCTTAGCAGGCTCCTGGCCGTCAAGATAGTCTGCAAACTTTTTTGGGAGTGCCTGCAAGGAGATCGAGCGCCGATCGTTTGAAATTAAAGGTTTTTTAGAACATGCACATAATTAATCACATGCATCATATATGTGGGAACGCGTACGTACCTTCTTGGCCAAAGGGTCTTCATAGATGACGATGAAGAACTCCTCTATGATCAATGGCAGTGTTGACGGTGGTGGTGGCAATGATGATGATCCACCACCCCGGCCGCCCCTTCCCCTTCCCCTTCTGGTCGGCGTCCGAGATGTGGAAGCCATGGGAATGGATCAAGTGTATGTGCATGAAGAAGAGAGAGGCAGAACCTATTGACATGAGGGATGACCGTTGTGGGGGTTTATAAGGGAGAGATAACCGTTGTGGGGTTTACACCATAAATTAAGGTAGAGATGACCGTTGTGGGGTTTACACAATAAATTAAGGAGGAGATGACTGTTGTGGGGGTTTATATCTAAACAAAAAAGTAATGCGGACTATCTTGACGGAAATGGAAATTCGTGATAGTTTATCATTTTACCGTGAAAAGTAATGCCTAAAAGAAATGGAAATTCGTGATAGTTTATCATTTTACCGTGAAAAGTAATGCCTACAAGAAATGGAAATTCGTGATAGTTTATCATTTTACCGTGAAAAGTAATGCCTAAAAGAAATAGAAATTCGTGATAGTTTATCATTTTACCATGAAAAGTAATGCCTACAAGAAATTCGTGATTACCAAACTTGTTGAATCCGGTGGCAAACTCGTTATTTAGCATACATAGAGGGGTAGTAGTTTGCCACCGACAGATAGAGAGAGGGTGGCCATGATGAGAGAGAAAGAGGGGTTATCATGCCTGTTAGATCATATGATCGACGGTAGGTGGGCACGATCCGTGTGACAACAGCTCGACCAATCAGACCAAGTTTGGGCTTCTGTGAGAAGGGAGAGGGTAAAACTGAGTAGTATCAAGGATCCAAGGGCAAGTAAATAGTAAACAAGCTAAGGAATTCAAATAAGAGATTTAGAAAAAGAAAAACATATGTTTTGTACAATGAAACCCAGGTTGGCCTATCTCAAAGTATTAGCAATTCAAATATACATGAGTGTGAAAATTATGGCCTCATTCAGACAAACTATGTTTTGGGTATAGATGTTTTGAGAAGGGGTTTGAGTGGAAAGCCATGAACCTTCATAGCTACTAGTGATTTGAGAAGTGGCCATTTGTGGTAAAACTTGATTTATATATGATTGTTATGATTTCCTACGTGGCAAGTCGCGTAACAAGACTCCATGAGTAGGAGGCACTATGATTTTATTTTATTTGAATTTTTTTGCGCATGAAATGACTCAATTAGATAGATTAATCCCATTTGTTGACTCTCTGTTGACCAGCCACTTGAGGGTAAAGCTGAGTATATTGCACTAGCCAGTATTAGTACTCGAGGGAAAAACTGAGTACAGATATTTTTCCAGTGTAAGACTCGAGGGTAGAACTGAGTATACGTAACGGTGCAGACGTGCAGTACCATGGACGCGTGTCGCGGTGCGCAGCGGTTAGGCGGTGCGTGTGTTGAGACCAAAGGTCTAGTTTTTTTGAGAAACTGCCGAGACCAACCGTTACTTTGCCTGTACAGAGCCCCTCTCTCCCTCCCTCTGCACACAGTCTCATTCTCACTCACGCACGCAACCACGCCTCTCACGTCCCATCAACTTCTCCACATCGAAGGAAAAAACCCCAACCGACCTACACGCGCTCCCCTGCCGGCGATGGAGAAGAAGAATGCGCCGGCGGCCGTCGCCCCCGAGCCCGTCGCCTCCGAGCCCATCGCCTCCGAGCCCGTCGCATCCGAGCCCGTCGCCGCCGAGCCCGTCGCCACCGAGCCCGTCGCCTCCGAGGGCGGCGCATCCAAGCACGGTGCCTCTGTGAACTGGTCCTCTCTCATGGCTGACGGACCACTTCACAAGATCGGCGACTGCTTACTGGCGAACGAGGAGTACGTGGACACCTACTCTGCTTTGAGGCAAGTTTGTAGAAATTGGCGCTCAGATTTACCTGAGCCCGACGTGCACCTGCACGAATGGATCATGGTAGAACACGCCCTTCCATGCACCGCTGAGTTCACCTTCCTCCACCTCCGCACATCCCGCTACGTCACCATCGATCTAACGGAAGTTCATGCAAGGTTCAAATTCCTCCATATCTATAGAGTTAATCTATTTGTATTTTCAATCGTAAACATCTTAGTGCTGAATGTTATCTTCATCAATATATTTTAGATACTACTTCGTCGTCTTTTGCCGTGGCGTCATCGTGCTTGCCCAGAAGAACCAGCCGCACAAGATACGGCTTCTGAACCCACTCACAAAGACATTGAACACTATGTTTGAGGCGCAGATGCCATCTGTTATTCTGGAGTCAGTCACTGTAATGAAGTCCCCGACTATGGTCTTCGTTTCCACAGATTACCCGGCGAAAATTGCTTGGGTCGATGAGAGCACTCCAACTAAGGGTATAGATGAAGATTGGGGAGAAGGAAGATTTTCGATCGAGCACCATTCTCTGCGTTGCATTACCCCGTTCAATGGTGAATTGTATGCAATAGCTGTGAACAATTTTGAGTTCGGAAAATTAGTGTGCACCAACAATGTCCAGTTGGAGCAGCGCGTGAGCACTGTCAACATGGAGACACTATTTTCATTTCCAGAACTTGGAAATGACAAGTTCTACCTTGTGAAGTCGGATGGTGATCTGCTGCTTGTGTTGTTGGGCAGGCATTTGGAGGAAGGTCAACCATTGGTGTACCATGTGGACACTGAGAGCCGCTCTCTCCATGCCGTCAGTAACATTGGCAGTCGTGCCTTCTTCGTCCATTATATCCGTTGTATCTCCGTCGACACCAGAGTGCACCCGACACTTCGACCTGGCTGCACCTACTACGCAGATATGGGTTATATCAGAGAGTACTTTGATGATATAAAGGCCTGGGATGAGTGGCCACTACATGTGGATAGATTAGGAAACTACGGTCAGAGAAATGAACAAAGGCCATACCGTTTGGAGGATGTATTGGCTGCACACTGCAGACAGAAGGAGTTCAATGAATATTTCCTTTAGATCAGAGAATGGAGTGACGAAGAAATATATGCTGAATGAAGAACAGATTCATTCATCCTGGGGTATCCTAATCTTCATGTTGGCCATACATTGCATCTTGTATTATTTCCAGCTTAGTTTGTCGTAAACATTAACATCGTTATTGGCTGCTTTTGGCTGCTGTATGCATTTTATGTATTATACTTAGTTTTTTGGATTTATTATGCTGCTGTGAATTTATCCTATACTAGCTTCTAGATTTGCTACTAGATTTGTTACCATATTGGGCAAAAAACGAGGCCCAAAAGGCAACAATCATTGAAGAAAGACAGAAATAGAAGCCTCTCTAGATTTGATACTAATTTGGTGAAAAGAGAGAGAACTGTTACAGAGAGAGAGGGGAAAAGGCGCTCTAAAAAATGCCAATTTGGGCCGAGAGAGACAGAACTGAGCTCTCACATACAACCAAACACGGTCTCGTCCTGTCCCACGCGGTCCCTTTCTACCAGCCCCACGCGACGCGGCCCCACACGTTAGCACAGGACGGTCAACTAAATGGGAATCCTCCCGTCCGAGCTCCTTCTGAGGGTTTCAGACAAGGCCTTGGGGAAAACTGAGGAAAAACTAAGGAGCTGGGGAATACTGAGTACAACTAAGGACCTGAGGGCACGAAAATAGAAATCCCTATTTGAAAACGTCCACAAAATTAGAAGTATATATGGTAGCAAAGAAGTTGGGGGAGTTTGCTACTCCCAGTGATGACTATCTTCATGCACCAATTACTTAACCCCGTTGTTGATGCTCAGAACAATGATATTAAACCTAACCACTTGAACTTGGTTCAGCAAAACCAGTTTGGTGGTTCCGCTTCTAGGGTGCAAATATGCACTTGAATACTGTTACTATAATATGTGATAGGATGCGCATAAAGGATGTCAACCCCCATACGGTAAAACTATGTTAATTTCCTTTTTCACTTTGAAGGAAAGATAAAGAATTATTGCAAGCACTTCCTAAGGGAATTATCACTTCATGGAACAATTGTTGCAATATATTCATGACTAAGTTTTTTCCACCTGCTAAGACTATGCAACTGCGCTCTAATATTACATGCTTGGACAAGATGACTGTGAGCCACTAACACTTGCGTGGGAAAGGATGAAGGAGGACGTAAGAAACTATCCCAACCATGGGATGGAAGAATAGTTAATACTTCATTTGTCTTATGAATCTCTTAACCCTATATCCAAGTATAGTCCACAATCTAGATCATGCAATCTTCTCAGGTCTAAGTATTCCATTGATCAAGTCGGGCACATGACGACTTGCTCGTGCCAACTTGACCTTTTTGATTGGTTCATCTTGCGTAATTATTTTACATAGCCAGTGCTAGGCGGCTCAGCATCTCCATGCCCCCCACGACAGGTAGAACCTAGTGATGGTGCGGTGTTAAGGCACCCAGTTGGGAACCCCAAGAGGAAGGTATGAAAAGCACAACAGCAAGTTTCCCTCAGTTGTGAAACCAAGGTTATCGAACCAGTAGGAGAAAGCCAAACTTCAGAAGGCAATGCTTGCTACCTTTGCGACACTCTGGACAATGGCGCCAGAAAATGCTGGTGCGTAGTTGACGTAGGAGCTTCTTCACCTAGCAGCAACATGGAACCTGCACACAACATAACCAAGAACTTTGCTCCCAACTTACGATGAGGTTGTCAATCTCACCGGTTTGCTGTAAACAAAGGATTGAGTGTATCGAGTGGTAAAAGGTAATAGTATGCAAGTAAAAGTAAACAGAGCGAGTAAAAGTAAACGGTAATAGCAATGTAAAGGAAATTGGACCAGGGTCCACAGTTCACTAGTGGTGTGATGCGGGCAGATAACCACCCAGTTGGGAACCCTAAGAGGAAGGTATGATGAGCACAGTAGCAAGTTTTCCCTCAGTAAGAACCGAGGTTTATCAAACTAGTAGGAAAAAGCCAAACTTCAGAAGGTGATGCCTGCTAGCTTCGCGACAGCTCCGGACAATTTATAAGGCGCCTCGTCCAGGGCTTTGCTTTGCACCAGCAGCAACGTGGAACCTGCACACAACACAACCAAGAACCTTGCTCCCAACTTACGATGAGGTTGTCAATCTCACCGGTTTGCTGTAAACAAAGGATTGAGTGTATCGAGTGGAAAGCAATAGTAGTATGCGAGAAAGTAAATAGTGCGAGTAAAAGTAAACAGTAATAGCAATGTAAAGGAAATTGGACCCGGGTCCACAGTTCACTAGTGGTGTCTCTCCATATGATAAATAACGACATCCTGGGTAAACAAATTACAGTTGGGCAATTGATAGAATAAAGATAACGTGCATATGTCACGAGGATCACTATGAGATTTACTCTGGGCATTACAACAAAATACATAGACCGCCATCCAACTGCATCTATGACTAATAATCCACTCGCGGGGAATCATTCGAGGACCCCTTGAGTATTAAGTTGCGAACAACAGATAACTGCATTAAGCAAAGTGTGTAATGTAAACAAAGCAAATGTCCTAGGACACAAGATTGTTGTTTTCTCCCTAGTGGCAACAGCACATCTACAACCTTAGAGGTTTCTGTCACTCCCCCAGATTAAATAGAGGCATGAACCCAACTATCAAGCATAAATACCCCCTCTTGGAGTCACTAGTACCTACTTGGCCAAGATAGCTACTAACAACAGAGAGCATGCAAGATCATAAACAACATAGAGATAACATAAGATAATATTCAGCATATCAACTTAACATAACACCAATATTCATTGGATCCCAACAAACACAACATGTAGAATTACATAAAGATGATCTCGATCATGTAAGGCAGCTCACGAGATCTAAACATGAAGCACATGGTGGAGAAGACAACCATCTAGCTACTGCTATGGACCCATAGTCTAAGGTAGACTACTCACTCATCGCGCCGGAGGCAAGCATGGCGATGAAGAAGACCTCCGGTGGCGATTCCCCTCTCTGGCAGGGTGTCGGGAAGAGCTTCTGGACCCTCCCAATCTCGGGCCGATGACGGTGGCAGATCGCGATGTGTTTCTGGAAAATTGATTGGGTCTTTAGGTTTTCCCGTCGGGGGTCTTTATAGGCGAAGGGGCGGCGTCAGGAGTGGACCAGGGTGGCCTCACCCATAGGGGTCGTGGGCCAGGGGCTGGCCGCGCCGCCCCATGGTGTGGCCAGCCCGTGGCCCCCCTCCGTCTCCTCTTCGGTCTTCTGGAAGCTTCAGTAAATATTAGGAGGTTCGGCTTTTGTTTTGTCCAATTCCGAGAATATTTCCTGTGTAACTTTTCTGAAACACAAAAATAGCAAAAAACAGGGAACTGGCACTGTGGCATCTTTTTTTTGCGAGGACTGTGGCATCTTGTTAATAGGTTAGTTCCAGAAAATGCATAAAAACGCCACGAAGTGTAACAAAACACTAAGCAAATGGTGTAAGAACAAGCATGGAGCATAAAAAATTATAGATACGTTTGAGACATATCATGGTGTCTCTCCATAAGATAAATAACAACATGCTAGGTAAACAAATTACAGTTGGGCAATTGATAGAGTAAAGATAACGTACATATGCCATGAGGATCACTATGCGATTCACTCTGGGCATTACGACAAAATACATAGACCGCCATCCAACTGCATCTATGACTAAAAATCCACTCGCGGGGAGTCATCCGAGTACCCCTTGAGTATTAAGTTGCGAACAACAGATAATTGCATTAAGCAAAGTGCATAATGTAAACAAAGCAAATGTCCTTGGACACAATAATGTTGTTTTCTCCCTAGTGGCAACAACACATCTACAACCTTAGAGGTTTCTGTCACTCCCCCAGATTACTAGAGGCATGAACCCAACTATCGAGCATAAATACTCCCTCTTGGAGTTACTACTATCTACTCGGCCAAGATAGCTACTAGCAACGGAAAGCATGCAAGATCATAAACAACATAGAGATAACATAAAGATATATAATTCAGCACATGAACTTAACATAGTACCAATACTCATCGGATCCCAACAAACACAACATGTAGAATTACATAAAGATGATCTTGATCATATAGGGCAGCTCACAAGATCTAAACATGAAGCACATGGCGGAGGAGATAACCATCTAGCTACTGCTATGGACCCGTAGTCCAAGGTAGACTAGTCACACATCACTCTGGAGGCAACCATGGTGGTGGAGAAGGCCTCCAGCAGGGTGCCGGGAAGAGCTCCTGGATCCTCCCGATCTCGCGATGACAACGGCGGCGGCTTGCAGTATGTTTCGTGGAAAAGATATCTGTCCCTTAGGTTTTTCCCGTCGAGGGGAACTTATAGGCGAAAGGACAACGTCAGAGGATGGGCCAGCTGGCCTCACCCCCTGGTGGTGCGGGCTAGGGGTAGGCCGCGCCACCCTAGGGTGTGGCCGGCTCCTGGCCCCCCTCCGTCTCATCTTCGGTCTTCGCGAAGCTTCGGTAAAAATAGAAGGTTTGGCTTTTGTTTTGTCCAATTCTGAGAATATTTCCTGTGTAGCTTTTCTGAAACACAAAAACAGCAAAAACAGGGAACTAGCACTGTGGCATCTCGTTAATAGGTTAGTTCCGGAAAATGCATAAAAACGCCATGAAATGTAACAAAACACAAAGCAAATGGTGTATAAACAAGCATGGAGCATCAAAAATTATAGATACGTTTGGGACGTATCAAGCATCCCCAAGCTTACCTCCTGCTCGTCCTCGAGTAGGTAAGTGATAACAAAATAAATAATTTTTTAGGTGACATGCACCATCACAATCTTGATCAACTATGTAAAGCATTGAGTGCTGGGATCAAAGAACTTAAAACATGGGCATAAAAGACATAATCTTGACAATAAAAACTTGGGATTTCTATTTTCATGCCCTCGGGTCCTTAGTCGTGCTCAGTTTTCCCCAGCCGCTTAGTTTTTCCTCAGTTTTTCCCAAGCCCTTGTCTGAAACCCTCACAAGGAGCTCGGACGGGAGGAATCCTGTTTAGTTGACCGTTGGTTGGTCTGTGTAACAACTCAGAAAATTGTAATCCACTTTCTATTAATTAAAGTGCCAAATTTTGGACCAAGATAAAACTTTATTTATCTATTATTGCATGTATGCATGTATTTTCCATTATGTGTGTTTTATGATTTCATGTGTGTTATTTTTGGTTGTGCAATGGTTAGTTATTTCTAAGTTAACCAACAGAAGCAATTGAGATCAATTATAAGAACCAAGGAAACAAGAAACAAAAGAAAGAAAGAAAAAGAGAAGAATAAGATGATCTAGGAAACCTTATTGACTACCCTACTTTGAGCCTTTAGAATAAGAAATCTGTAACTCAACTTGGTGTTTGGCCAGTTAGTTGAGCTTGACCAAGTTGCATACTAACTCAACCAAAAGGTTGCAACCCAAAATTCAAATCAGAGCATCACTCAAACTTCTGTCAAACTTTGAATCTGAATCAGTGTCCAAACTTCAAATTCGGAATAAGATTTCTGCAAAACTGAACCATTCTTGGCAACAAAAATATCTTTGGAAACCTTGACTAATATGTTGACCACCCAAAGTGGAAAATTTCAAAAATTCGAATTTGAATTTCTTGCGGGCAATTCGTCGAACACCTGGAGGCTGAAAATCGAGCAAATCTTGATCACTGTGAGCTGCACTGTGTTTGCTCGCTCAAACCCTGTCGCCATGCTGCTGGACACCGCCGCGGTCGGGCCCAGCTCCCCTTGCCCCGACCCGAGCCGTGAGAAGTGGAGAGAAGAAGAGAAACGCGCCCAGGACCCCCTTCTCTGTCTCCTCTCTTCCTGCACGACGCCGACCGTCCTGCTCTCGCCAGCACCGACCCACAGCACGCCGCAGCCGAGACCAAAGCCCCCCAGCACGCGAGCGAGGTCGCCGTGCCCGGTGTTGCTCGATGCGCATCGCCAGGGCCCCCGAGCCGGCGAGCTTCTGGACGCCCTCGCCCCCGACGCTCAGGCCTATATAAACCCCTGCCGATCAAACGAAGAGACTCGCCCCGCTCCCAGCTACCTCCCAGACATGCTTGTTTCACCCAGCTCGCTCTCGTTCGGTGTCGCCGTCCTCGCCGGCGAGGTACTGGACGCAGAGGGCGCCGCCGCGTTCGACCTCCTGGGAGCAAGCCGCCGCTGGGAATTGGTGGAGGAGCATCGCCGGAGTCGATTCCGCACGTCGCCGTCGAGTTCTGCTTCCTCTCCGTCACGCCCTCGCCGTCGAACAGTCGTCCCTGCAATGCCGGTGAGCCCCCGCCTTAGTTGAGGAAGACGATGCCCGTGGACCGTTGGATCTCGATCGATCGGTAGCATACCGATTCGGTTTAGTTAAGTGACCTGACGGGTGGGACCCTCCTGTCAGGTTCTGTTTTATTTCTTTCCCGCCATGCGAAACATTTTCTGGGCCGGCCCGTTCGAGTTCTGTTCAGAGTCGGCCTGTTAGTTTAGAAATCGGTCCGTTACGCTTTTTATTTATTTTCCCACCGTTTGAATTAATTCAAATAACTTTCAGATGTGATTTTCAAACTTTAATTCAAAGAGATCTACAAATCCATTTCTAGCAAATAAATATGCGTTGGAAAGCTTGTCAAATGCTCTAGCCTTTAGAACTGGTTAGAATTCCATTTGAAGTAGGAATTTAATTAAATAAGAATAGTGTGACCATAACTTCCTTAATCATAGATAATTTCTAGAAATTGGTTTAAGCCACCTAAAAATATGAAACTTGATTTGTGAACTCACTAATTACCTCCCCTACTGGTTAGTCACTCTTAATCTACTAAAAACTTGTTAGTGGTACCAATTAGACCCTAACCCAATTCTTGTTAGTAGCATAAAATGATAGATTTCTATTGCACACTTAGAATTAATTGTTGCCCTCAATACCAATCCACTTAATTAAACCCTTCTCACTTGAACCAGTCCAACCCCTCCTAGTTCAATACCAATGTTTATTAAGTAAACCACATATGGCTTATGGTAGAACAGGTGAACATGCACACTCAATGCAAACTTGGAAGAAAACTTGCCAACCAATTCAAATGAAAACCACCATGAATACTATTGTGTGAAAACAAGTATGTGTGTTGAAGTAATGTTAGTATTGTGTGATGATTGTGTGCTTTGTATTATTCGTTTCTAGATGCTAGTGTTGCGGAAGAGGATATTGAGGGGGAGTATTATCAAGAAGAAGAAGGATACCCCGGACACTTTGCCAACCAAGGCAAGCCATCTTTTGATTCATACTCCAAATGCCTAGTTTTAATATTGCATTCTACTTGAGTTAAGTAAATTGCATGATTGAATTGCTAGAGTAGAATGATAGGGTGTAGTGATGTCTTGTTTAGCAAGAGCATCAAGCTGAGTTTATCCAACTCTACTTAGTGGTATCATCCCTCAATGTAGTTGCTTAGTCGCTAATAAAATTGGTGCTATCTCTAGAGGAACCCCATTTGAACTGGGTGAATTGAACTTGAAAACTTGAATTGGAAACCACTCCTACATGATGGTTTTATGAAAGAAAATAATCGTGACTAAGAACTATGGAATGTATTTGTCAAATGATACTAAGTGATGTACTATGTGAGCCAACCATACCGTACGACCACATTACCCCTATATGGGAAGGGGCTTAGTCCGTAGTTTGTTTATCTTAGTATGGGAGGCCTTGTATCAACCTTTATGGAAGGACACCGTGAGCGGTTACTTCTGAACCGAGTGGATTCCACTAATCCGGCATCCCGGAGCGGCCAAAACTAGAGGCGCCGGAGCGGGGATTCCGTATCCCGGGCTCTAGGGAAGGATCCTATACTAGGGTGAGCAAGTGAAAGAGTTTGTTTGATTATCTGAACCCCGCATACTTGTGTATGACGATCCGTGGATTTCTCCCGGCAGATGTATCGAATCTTGTGGGTAAAGTGTACCCCTCTGCAGAGGTTTTCAAACTATTCGAATAGCCGCGTCCGCGGTCATGGATAGTTGGCAAACTGTACTTGACTTTTGTCAAGAATGATAATAACTTATGATGAACTTGGTGAAGGACATGACTTGACTTGATATTGATATTGACACCATTGAAGTTCCTTTTAGGTTGAATTTAGAGAACTAAACTTCTTTTCTACCAATGAACATTCTTGGGAAATAAAACTAGCTTTTGCAAACTAAACCTAGTGCTTAGTCCACCATATCAACCTTGCATATCTACTTCAACTTTTCCTTTATAAGATGGTTTGCGAGTGCATCCAATGTACTCACGGCTGTGTCCCTGGCTATCAACTTGGCCAGACTATGGGGAAGAGTACCCGGAGGAAGGATATGAAGAGGAATACCAGAACTAAGATCTTCTACTGAGACGCCATTGCCTGTAGGGTGAAGGCATGGACCCAAAGACGTTATTTCCACTGCTATGTTGTGTTGTAATACGAACTTGGTCTCTATGACCATTGTATTTGAATCATCGTATTGTAATGTCTATGGAACTGGTTACCAACTACGTTATGTGTATCACAACAATGATTCTGGGATTGTGGTGGAATGCATAACGGGCACTTCGAATTTGTGATAAAATTCGGGGTCGTCACAAGTTGGTATCAGAGCCTAGGCTGACCATAGGAGACCTTAGTTAGAATGGGCGATAAATGAAACTTTTTACAGAAACAAAGAGATAAGTAATGGTTTGAAATTGCTTAGTCTTTTCCTCTCTATTTGCAAAGTTTTATACATGCTTCAGTTTTTCCCTACTTAAAATTTTGCACACTTGAGTTGATCACTAACTTAATCCAATCTAAAATTTTGTAGATGGCACCGGTATTCACTGAGCAGTACCAGTTGGGCCATGGTGGCAGCCCTTGTTTCGAGCGCGACCTCACCACCCTGACCTTGTTCCTGAACCGGCTGTACCCAGAGTTCAAGGGAGCCATGCTCAATGAGCACCCGGATGGAGAGCTGCGGTGGCTGATCAGGGCCAGTTGCCGTGGCAAGAAGGGAGATTTGAGTTCTCCAAGGATCAAGTTTGAGCTTGTGGAGAACACTTGGGCCGATGGTTTGGTCCGAGGTATGCAGGAGATGCACGCCCGCTTGTGCGGACTGCATGTTGAGGAGGTTCAGGGAGAGCGCTTTAGGAACTTTGCTAGGCGTGATGCGGACGGGCGTCCCGCAAACATGCCAGGGCAAAATGAGCCGAGTACCTACACCGATCACATGGACTTCTTGCTGTACTCCACCCAGCAGGAGGCAGATCGTGCCCGTACCAAGGCCAACCTTGAGCACTTCGCGCTTGTGGAGGCGAGAAGCACTATCAGGATTCTTGCTAGGGATCGCAAGAGTCTTCGCCGCCAGCGCGATGAGAGGGATCACACCATTGAGGAGTTGAAGGCCAATGTGGCTGAGCTGTTTGAGTACATCGAGAGTCTAGAGGACCACCTTGGTGAGGAGGAAGGCATTGATCTCCGCAAGGAGGATAATGCCCTCATTAGTGATGAGGATGACTTCATGGAGGACCTTGATGATGAGGAGGATCCTGAGGAGAATGGATTCATTGTGGATGATGAGGAGGAAGACCCCGAGGAGCCTGATGTTTAGAGTTGGAGATCCCTGTGTTATCTAGTTATGAGTTTTACTTTGAATCACTTCGTATAGGTGTGAGTTGTATCCCCCTCTCTAGTAGACGAGTCGCAATGGTTTGATGTAAACCATTTGTAATGTGTGAACTCGTATGTATGTTATGTTTGATGCTTGTTGAATGAAATGTGAATTTGGCCCTTCAGGCCTTAGTAAGACAAAAATTGCATCATCCATGTTACATTAAATCTTAGCAAACTAGTTTTCCCTCTTGTCTTACACACCTTATCCTCAGATGCCGCGAGCACCCCCACCCCCGAACCCGGAAATGGCCGAGCTACTAAGGTTGATCATGGAAGACCGGGAAGCAGCCCGAGCTGAGCGCCAAGCTAACTTGGCCACTCTTCAGCAGTTAACCCAGATGGCCATGAACCACAATAATGGCAATGGAAATGGCCATGAAGGAGAGAACAATGGCCATGGTGATCACCGATCCAAATTAAGGAGTTTCCAAAACACCAACCCTCCTATGTTCACTAAGTCCGAAGAACCCTTAGATGCCGATGACTGGCTTCGCACCATGGAGAACAATTTGGCAGTCGCCGAAGTTGGTGAAAATGAGAAGGTCTTGTATACCCCCCACTATCTTGCGGGAGCCGCAAGAACTTGGTGGGATAGCACCCGTGCAATGCAAGCCCCAGGGTATGTGATGCCTTGGGAGGAGTTCAAGAGCAAGTTTAGCAAAGCCCATGTTCCTTTGGGATTGGTTAAAAGGATGAGAGATGAGTTCAGAAATCTAAAGCAAGGTTCCCTATCTGTGGTTGACTACCGTGACAAGTTCCTTACCTTGTCTAGGTATGCCCCAGATGACACTAACACCACTGAGAAGAAGCAAGAAAGGTTTCTGGATGGACTTCATGATGAGATGCAATGTGTCTTGGTCAGCATTCACTTTGCCGACCTGGAGTCATTGGTTGATTCTGCCATTCAGATGGAAGGCAAACTCAAGCAAGCTGCAGAGAACCGCAAGCGCCGTATGATGTATCAAGGCAACTCAAGCAACTCGCAGAAGCCAAGAGGAAATCCACCTATGGGTTTCGCTCCTAGACCTATGAGGCCATCTGCACCTGCTCCACACCCCAACTATCCCAGCCGTCCACCCGGCAACAACTTCAACCGTGCACCTCCAAGACCTAGCGGCAACAACTTCAACACCAATACCCCTAGACCCAATGGCGCCCCTGTGCTACCCAAGCCTGGTGACAAGTCTGGTGTTACCTGTTTTGAGTGCGGACTCAAGGGGAATTACTCCAATGAGTGCCCCAAGAAGCTGAATGATGCCTCCAAGACCACTGCTCCTGTACAGCAACAGCGCCGTGTCAGAAATGGCAAGAACTACCCACCAAGGAACCAGCCTCGAGGCCGTCTGAATCATATGAATGTTGAAGAAGCTCAGGAGGCAACCGACGTTGTGCTTGGTATGTTCCCTGTTAACTCAGTTCCTGCAAGAGTTCTGTTTGATTCTGGAGCTTCACACTCATTTGTTACCTAGTTATTCATTGATAAAAGTGGACTGCAACCCACACCCTTGAAAGATATCATGTCTGTGCAAATCCCTGGGTCAATAACCAAAGCTAGTTGGACCTGCTTGGCAGTGCCCATAGAAATCCATGGGATATCATTCTTAGCAAGTTTGATCGTGTTAGGAACCAAGGGATTGGAAGTAGTCCTAGGTATGGATTGGATGTCTCAACACCAAGGAATTATAGATTGTGCCAAAAAGACCATCACTATGAGGAGTAGCCATGGAATTGAAGTAAAGCATGTGTCAGTTAAACCCATCCAAATCCCCAGATGTCATAAGAGTATCTCAGGACCAACTATAGAAGAGGTTCCCATCGTCTGCGAGTACCCGGATGTTTTTCCCGATGAGCTACCCGGAATGCCCCCAGATCGGGACATTGAGTTTATCATCGAGCTTATCCCCGGAACTGGATCCATCGCCCAACGACCCTATCGTATGAACCCAGCAGAATTGGTGGAACTAAAGAAGCAATTGGATGACCTTTTGAGTAAGGGATTGATTCAGCCAAGTTCTTCTGCTTGGAGATCACCCGTTCTGTTTGTGGATAAAAGTGACGGTTCTAGCCGACTGTGCACTGATTACCGCAAGCTAAACGATGTGACCATCAAGAACAAGTATCCTCTCCCAAAGATTGAAGATTTGTTTGACCAATTGACTGGAGCTAGAGTCTTCTCGAAGATAGATCTTAGAACTGGATACCACCAACTGAAGATCCGTGCAACGGATATCCCCAAAACAGCCTTCACTACCCGATACGGATTGTATGAGTACACCGTAATGTCCTTTGGATTAACCAATGCCCCTGCTTATTTCATGAACCTCATGAATAGGGTTTTTATGGAGTTCTTGGATAAGTTTGTTGTTGTCTTCATTGATGACATTCTTATCTACTCCAAGTCCGAGGAGGAGCATGCAACCCATTTGAGATTAATCTTAGAGACCTTAAGAGAGCATCAGCTATATGCCAAGTTCAGTAAATGTGAGTTCTGGTTGAAGGAAGTTGGATTCTTAGGCCATGTGTTGTCAGCTGGAGGAGTATCAGTAGACCCAAAGAAGATCAAATCAGTCATGGAATGGGAAGCCCCTACCACTCAAACCGAAGTTAGAGGTTTTCTCGGATTAGCCGGATATTACCGCAAATTTGTTGAAGGGTTTTCAAGCATTGCCCGGCCAATGACGCGACTGTTGAAAAAGGACGAGAAGTTTGAATGGACCCCTAAGTGTGAAGAGAGTTTTCAAGAGCTCAAGAAGCGATTGGTGACCGCTCCCGTCCTAACCATGCCCGATATCACCAAAAACTTTGATGTCTATTGCGACGCTTCCAAACTTGGACTTGGTTGTGTGTTAATGCAAGAAGGCAAGGTCATAGCTTACCTCTCTCGGCAGCTCCGACCTCATGAAGAAAACTATCCAACCCATGATCTGGAGTTAGCAGCTGTAGTTCTAGCTTTGAAGACCTGGAGGCATTATCTTATGGGTAACTGTTGTGAGATCTACACTGACCACAAGAGTTTGAAGTATATTTTCACTCAGAAGGAGTTGAACATGAGGCAAAGAAGATGGATAGAGTTGATCAAGGATTATGATCTGGAAATTCACTATCACCCCGGTAAGGCCAATGTAGTGGCCGATGCATTGAGTAGGAAGCCGTGCTCGTTGAATATGATGATCAAAGAGGCGCAACCCCTGTTGCACCAAGAGTTTGAAAATTTTGGATTGGAACTAGTCAGTCAAGGATTCTTAGCCAACCTTGAGTTTCAACCCACCTTGATGAGCCAAATCAAAGAAGCCCAGAAGGGAAATAAGAGTATTGACGGAATCAAGCGCCGAATCAGTTCCGGCAAGGTGCCAGGATTTGAAGAAGATGATCAAGGAGTTCTTTGGTATAAAGGACGTATCTGTGTGCATGCGGACTCGGAATTGAAGGAAGTTATTATGAAGGAAGCCCATGAAACACCTTACTCCATCCACCCCGGTGGAACCAAGATGTATCAAGATTTAAAGGAAAATTTTTGGTGGCATGGAATGAAGCGTGAGATTGCATCGTTCATATCTAAGTGTGATATTTGTCAAAGAGTCAAGGCTGAACATCAACGTCCTGCGGGATTGTTGCAACCATTGCAAGTTCCGGAATGGAAGTGGGAATCTGTTGGAATGGATTTCATCACTGGATTTCCAAGGTCTAGCCGTGGAAATGACTCTATCTGGGTCATTGTGGATAGACTCACCAAAGTTGCCCACTTTATTCCTGTCAAGACCACTTATACCTCAGGGCAGCTAGCAGATCTGTATCTATCCAAAATTGTTAGTTTGCATGGAGTCCCTAAAACCATAGTTTCCGATCGAGGAACCCAATTCACCTCAAGATTCTGGAGAAGTTTGCATCAAGCCTTGGGAACCAAATTAGCCTTTAGCACAGCTTACCACCCTCAGACTGATGGACAGACTGAAAGAGTGAATCAAATACTTGAAGATATGTTGAGAGCCTGTGTTCTAGCCTATGGAGCTAAGTGGGAAGATTGTCTACCTTTCGCGGAGTTTTCCTACAACAACAGTTATCAAGCCAGTTTGCAAATGGCCCCATTTGAAGCTCTATATGGAAGAAAGTGTCGTACCCCTTTGAATTGGTCAGAAACCGGAGACAGTCAGATATTTGGACCAGATATTCTGCAAGAAGCCGAGGAGAAAGTTCGCATGATTCGTGATTACCTCAAGGTAGCCCAGTCTAGACAGAAGAGTTATGCCGACAAGAGACGTAGAGAACTGATCTTCCAGATTGGAGATTTTGTTTATCTTAGAGTATCACCTCTCAAGGGAATGCAGAGATTCCAAGTAAAAGGAAAGCTTGCACCAAGGTATATTGGACCCTCCAAGGTACTAAGCCGCAGAGGAGAAGTGTCATATCAGTTGGAAATGCCCCCTGAATTGTCTGAAGTACACGATGTCTTTCACGTGTCTTTACTTCGGAAATGCCATGAAGTTCCGGAGAAGCCCGAAATCTTCAAGAATATTGATCACCGTTCTGTGGACATCAACAAGGATTTGACCTATCGTGAAGTGCCTATTCGTATCCTCGAGGAAGCCTATCGAACCACTCGAACCTGAAGCATCAAGTTTCTGAAAGTTCAGTGGAGTAATCACACCGAAGATGAAGCCACTTGGGAACGAGAAGATTACCTTCAGAAAGAGTTTCCCAATCTTTTTAGTTCTTAATCGGTGAATCTCGGGGACGAGATTCTTTTTAAGGGGGGAAGATTGTAACAACTCAGAAAATTGTAATCCACTTTCTATTAATTAAAGTGCCAAATTTTGGACCAAGATAAAACTTTATTTATCTATTATTGCATGTATGCATGTATTTTCCATTATGTGTGTTTTATGATTTCATGTGTGTTATTTTTGGTTGTGCAATGGTTAGTTATTTCTAAGTTAACCAACAGAAGCAATTGAGATCAATTATAAGAACCAAGGAAACAAGAAACAAAAGAAAGAAAGAAAAAGAGAAGAATAAGATGATCTAGGAAACCTTATTGACTACCCTACTTTGAGCCTTTAGAATAAGAAATCTGTAACTCAACTTGGTGTTTGGCCAGTTAGTTGAGCTTGACCAAGTTGCATACTAACTCAACCAAAAGGTTGCAACCCAAAATTCAAATCAGAGCATCACTCAACCTTCTGTCAAACTTTGAATCTGAATCAGTGTCCAAACTTCAAATTCGGAATAAGATTTCTGCAAAACTGAACCATTCTTGGCAACAAAAATATCTTTGGAAACCTTGACTAATATGTTGACCACCCAAAGTGGAAAATTTCAAAAATTCGAATTTGAATTTCTTGCGGGCAATTCGTCGAACACCCGGAGGCTGAAAATCGAGCAAATCTTGATCACTGTGAGCTGCACTGTGTTCGCTCGTTCAAACCCTGTCGCCATGCTGCTGGACACCGCCGCGGTCGAGCCCAGCTCCCCCTGCCCCGACCCGAGCCGTGAGAAGTGGAGAGAAGAAGAGAAACGCGCCCAGGACCCCCTTCTCTGTCTCCTCTCTTCCTGCACGACGCCGACCGTCCTGCTCTCGCCAGCACCGACCCACAACACGCCGCAGCTGAGACCAAAGCCCCCCAGCACACGAGCGAGGTCGCCGTGCCCGGTGTTGCTCGATGCGCATCGCCAGGGCCCCCAAGCCGGCGAGCTTCTGGACGCCCTCGCCCCCGACGCTCAGGCCTATATAAACCCCCGCCGATCAAACGAAGAGACTCGCCCCGCTCCCAGCTACCTCCCAGACACGCTCGTTTCACCCAGCTCGCTCTCATTCGGTGTCGCCGTCCTCGCCGGCGAGGTACTGGACGTAGAGGGCGCCGCCGCGTTCGACCTCCTGGGAGCAAGCCACCGCTGGGAATTGGTGGAGGAGCATCGCCGGAGTCGATTCCGCACGTCGCCGTCGAGTTCTGCTTCCTCTCCGTCACGCCCTCGCCGTCGAACAGTCGTCCCTGCAACGCCGGTGAGCCCCCGCCTTAGTTGAGGAAGACGATGCCCGTGGACCGTTGGATCTCGATCGATCGGTAGCATACCGATTCGGTTTAGTTAAGTGGCCTGACGGGTGGGACCCTCCTGTCAGGTTCTGTTTTATTTCTTTCCCGCCGTGTGAAACGTTTTCTGGGCCGGCCCGTTCGGGTTCTGTTCAGAGTCGGCCTGTTAGTTTAGAAATCGGTCCGTTACGCTTTTTATTTATTTTCCCACCGTTTGAATTAATTCAAATAACTTTCAGATGTGATTTTCAAACTTTAATTCAAAGAGATCTACAAATCCATTTCTAGCAAATAAATATGCGTTGGAAAGCTTGTCAAATGCTCTAGCCTGTAGAACTGGTTAGAATTCCATTTGAAGTAGGAATTTAATTAAATATGAATAGTGTGACCATAACTTCCTTAATCATAGATAATTTCTAGAAATTGGTTTAAGCCACCTAAAAATATGAAACTTGATTTGTGAACTCACTAATTACCTCCCCTACTGGTTAGTCACTCTTAATCTACTAAAAACTTGTTAGTGGTACCAATTAGACCCTAACCCAATTCTTGTTAGTAGCATAAAATGATAGATTTCTATTGCACACTTAGAATTAATTGTTGCCCTCAATACCAATCCACTTAATTAAACCCTTCTCACTTGAACCAGTCCAACCCCTCCTAGTTCAATACCAATGTTTATTAAGTAAACCACATATGGCTTATGGTAGAACAGGTGAACATGCACACTCAATGCAAACTTGGAAGAAAACTTGCCAACCAATTCAAATGAAAACCACCATGAATACTATTGTGTGAAAACAAGTATGTGTGTTGAAGTAATGTTAGTATTGTGTGATGATTGTGTGCTTTGTATTATTCGTTTCTAGACGCTAGTGTTGCGGAAGAGGATATTGAGGGGGAGTATTATCAAGAAGAAGAAGAAGGATACCCCGAACACTTTGCCAACCAAGGCAAGCCATCTTTTGATTCATACTCCAAATGCCTAGTTTTAATATTGCATTCTACTTGAGTTAAGTAAATTGCATGATTGAATTGCTAGAGTAGAATGATAGAGTGTAGTGATGTCTTGTATAGCAAGAGCATCAAGCTGAGTTTATCCAACTCTACTTAGTGGTATCATCCCTCAATGTAGTTGCTTAGTCGCTAATAAAATTGGTGCTATCTCTAGAGGAACCCCATTTGAACTGGGTGAATTGAACTTGAAAACTTGAATTGGAAACCACTCCTACATGATGGTTTTATGAAAGAAAATAATCGTGACTAAGAACTATGGAATGTATTTGTCAAATGATACTAAGTGATGTACTATGTGAGCCAACCATACCGTACGACCACATTACCCCTATATGGGAAGGGGCTTAGTCCGTAGCTTGTTTATCTTAGTATGAGAGGCCTTGTATCAACCTTTATGGAAGGACACCGTGAGCGGTTACTTCTGAACCGAGTGGATTCCACTAATCCGACATCCCGGAGCGGCCAAAACTAGAGGCGCTGGAGCGGGGATTCCGTATCCCGGGCTCTAGGGAAGGATCCTATACTAGGGTGAGCATGTGAAAGAGTTTGTTTGATTATCTGAACCCCGCATACTTGTGTATGACGATCCGTGGATTTCTCCCGCAGATGTATCGAATCTTGTGGGTAAAGTGTACCCCTCTGCAGAGGTTTTCAAACTATTCGAATAGCCGCGTCCGCGGTCATGGACAGTTGGCAAACTGTACTTGACTTTTGTCAAGAATGATAATAACTTATGATGAACTTGGTGAAGGACATGACTTGACTTGATATTGATATTGACACCATTGAAGTTCCTTTTAGGTTGAATTTAGAGAACTAAACTTCTTTTCTACCAATGAACATTCTTGGGAAATAAAACTAGCTTTTGCAAACTAAACCTAGTGCTTAGTCCACCATATCAACCTTGCATATCTACTTCAACTTTTCCTTTATAAGATGGTTTGCGAGTGCATCCAATGTACTCACGGCTGTGTCCCTGGCTATCAACTTGGCCAGACTATGGGGAAGAGTACCCGGAGGAAGGATATGAAGAGGAATACCAGAACTAAGATCTTCTACTGAGACGCCATTGCCTGTAGGGTGAAGGCATGGACCCGAAGACGTTATTTCCGCTGCTATGTTGTGTTGTAATACGAACTTGGTCTCTATGACCATTGTATTTGAATCATCGTATTGTAATGTCTATGGAACTGGTTACCAACTACGTTATGTGTATCACAACAATGATTCTGGGATTGTGGTGGAATGCATAACGGGCACTTCGAATTTGTGATAAAATTCGGGGTCGTCACATGCTGGCAAGTGGGGCCGCTGTTGGTGCCCCGCAGTGGACACGTCTCCACTTATCCAGATCATCGTGGGACCCACAACTTATCCACGTTAGCGCGCTGGACCCACAGCTTACCCAGGTGACCATTGCAAAATGGGAGCCCGAGCCAGCCCCGCGCCCGTGCCTGTGCCATTGCTTCCCCTTTCTTTCCCCGCGCCCCATTGTTCTTCTTCTCCGCCAGCGGTAGCCCTTCTCCGGCAAGCGGGTGATGTCTAGTTTCTCTTCGACCTCCCATTCTTCATGGCCGCAGTATGGACCCGTGCATTTGACAAGATGCCCTGACTGCCCACGCCAGGAGCCTCTGAAGCGATCGATCTGTAAGACGGATGACAATGGCAACCGTGGACGTGAGTTCCTTGCATGCGAGAGCTTGCCATATAGAGAGGGGGATAAGGTTAGATCCCGCTCCAATTGCTCTGTTTTCTCTCAATTTTCTTGTTATTCCCTCGAATTTGGGATTTAGGGTTCACGTTGTTGTTTTCAGATCCTGAAGAAATGCAGGTATTTCGAGTGGATCGATGTGTACGTTCAGAGGCTTCAATTGCAGGAATCAATTGGCGCTATTGGGGAGCGCAATTTGGGAGGGGGGGACTTGCTGTAGAGAATGCGGCGGAGAGAGGAGCCGTTCCGATTATGCCTAATGCTCCCAATGCAGAACTGGTGGAAGTGAAGGGAGAACTGAAGAAAATGAACAAGCAGTTAAGGCAGCTGATCGAGTTGAAGAAGCAAGCTAATCTGATGGCTGGTTGTTTTTTTGTTGTATAATTGCGATCGGATTCTTATCATTGCTTATCAGGCGCTAGAATTTGTTACAAGGGATCCCTTGTTACAAATCCATTATTCAGTTACATGTACTTGTAGTTGTTTTCAAAGTTAGTGTGTGCATTCACCAAAATTACCAAAAAAAATATGTGTTAGGACATATAGGGATGCTAAAGATAGTTGATAATTGTTAGAGGGGTGACAAATAATGCATTCACCGAAATCCCACAAATATATATGTCTCATGTTTATACCAAAATTATACCACTTTTGGGACGTTTCAAATATCCAAAACTATATTCCCTAAAAGAAAAGGAATGCTAAAGAAATGATAATCGCTAGAGGGGTGATAAATAATCCATTCACCGAAATCCCCCAAATATGCCAAATATGTATGTCTCATGTTTCTACCAAAATTATACCACTTTTGGGCCATTTCAAAATACCAAAACTATATTCCCGAAAAGAAAAGGAATGCTAAAGAAAGTTGATAATTGTTAGAGGGGTGATAAATAATCCATTCACTGAAATCCCCCAAATATGCCAAATATGTATGTCTCATGTTTCTACCAAAATTATACCACTTTTGGGCCGTTTCAAATTACCAAAACTATATTCCCTAAAAGAAAAGGAATGCTAAAGATAGTTGATAATTGTTAGAGGGGTGATAAATAATCCATTCACCGAAATCCCTCAAATATGTATGCCTCATGTTTATACCAAAATTATACCACTTTTGGGCCGTTTCAAATTACCAAAACTATATTCCCTAAAAGAAAAGGAATGCTAAAGAGAGTTGATAATTGTTAGAGGGGTGACAAATAATGCATTCACCGAAATCTGCAAATATGTATGTCTCTTGTTTACACCAAAATTATACCACTTTTTAGTTTAACATTTTTAGATTGTGGAAAATAATGCATAAATAGAGGGAATATAGTTACGTGGCAAACTCGTTATTGCACATAAATAGAGGGGTGGCACTATCCACCGACAGAGAGAGAGGGGTGGCCACGAAGAGAGAGAGAGAGAGAGAGAGAGAGAGAGAGAGAGGTGGCCACGAAGAGACGGAGAGGGGTATACTACCCGTTAGATCAGTGGATCAACGGTTGGTGAAGACGATCCGTGTGACAACGGCTCAACCAATCAGGATAAGTTTGGGCTTCTGTGAGCATTTGTGACAGTACTTGAGGGCAAAACTGAGTAGTACTAAGAAACCAAGGGCACATAAATAGTAAATAGACTAAGGGAATCAAACAAAAGAATTACAAAATGAAAAATGCGTGTTTTGTACAATATAATTCATATTGGGCTACATCAAATTATTTGCAATTCAAATATACATGAGTGTGACAATTATGGCCTCATTTAGACAAACTATGTTTTGGGGAAGATGTTTTGCAAAGGGGTTTGAGTGGAAAACCATGCATCTTCATAGCTACTAGTGATTCTGAGAAGTGGCATGATTGCTATAGATGGCGCGGTGGTGATGAAGTAAATAACATGCCAGTTGGGAAACCCCAAGAGGAAGGTATGATGAATATAGCAGCAAGTTTTTCCCTCAGTAAGAAACCAAGGTTTTGTTGATCCAGTAGGAAAAAGCCAATACTCCTGAAGGTGATGCTTGCTAGCCTAGTGATACTCCAACAAGGGCGCCGTTAATGATAACGTGTTAGCGCGTCTTCAACTAGTAGCAACGTGGAACATGCACACAACACAACCAAATACTTTGTTCCCAACTTACGATGAGGTTGTCAATCTCACCGGTTTGCTTGAAACAAAGGGTATGAGCGTATCGAGTGGAAAGTGATAGTAGTATGCAAATAAAGTAAACAGTGCGAGTAAAGTAAACAGGTGATAGCAATATAATGGAAATAGGACCGGGGTCCACAGTTCACTAGTGGTGTCTCTCCATAAGATAAAATAACACATGCTGGGTAAACAAATTACAGTTGGGCAATTGATAGAATAAAGACAACGTGCGTATGTCGAGAGGATCACTATGAGATTTACTCTGGGCATTACAACAAGATACATAAACCGTCATCCAACTGCATCTATGACTAATAATCCACTTATGGGGAATCAATCCGAGAACTCCACAAGTATTAAGTTGCGAACAACAGATAACTGCATTAAGCAAAGTGTGTAATCTAAAAAAAGCATATGCCCTTGAGCATATGAATGTTGTTTTCTCCCTAGTGGCAACAGCACATCTACAACCTTAGAGGTTTCTGTCACTCCCCCAGATTAAATAGAGGCATGAACCCACTATCGAGCATAAATACCCCCTCTTGGAGTCACTAGCAACTACTCGGCCAAGATAGCTACTAACAACGGAGATCATGCAAGATCATAAACAACATAGAGATAACATAAGATAATATTCAGCACATCAACTCAATCATAACACCAATATTCATCGGATCCCAACAAACACAACATGTAGAATTACATAACGGTGATCTCAATCATGTAAGGCAGCTCACGAGATCTAAACATGAAGCACATGGTGGAGAAGACAACCAACTAGCTACTGCTATGGACCCATAGTCCAAGGTAGACTACTCACTCATCACGCCAGAGGCAAGCATGGCGATGAAGAAGACCTCCGGTGGCGATTCCCCTCTCCGGCAGGGTGCCGAGAAGAGCTTCTGGACCCTCCCGATCTCGGGTCGATGGCGGCGGCGGATCGCGATGTTTCTGGAAAAGTGATCGGGTATTTAGGTTTTTCCCATCGGTGGTCTTTATAGGCGAAGGGGCAGCGTCAGAAGTGGACCAGGGGGCCCTCACCACAGGTGGGCGCGGGCCAAGGGCAGGCCGCGCCCCCTGGTGGTGTGGCTGCCCTGTGGCCCTTCTCTGTCTCCTCTTCGGTTCTCTGGAAGCTTCGGTAAATTTTCGGATGTTCGGCTTTTGTTTCGTCCAATTCCGAGAACATTTCCTATGTAACTTTTCTGAAACAGAAAAACAGCAAAAAACAGGGAACTGACACTGTGGCATCTTGTTAATAGGTTAGTTCCAGAAAATGCATAAAAATGCCGTGAAGTGTAACGAAACACTAAGCAAATGGTGTAAAAACAAGCATGGAGCATCAAAAATTATAGATACGTTAGAGACATATCGGCATCCCCAAGCTTAACTCCTGCTCGTCCTCGACTAGGTAAGTGATAACAAAAGAAATAATTTTTGAGGTGACATGCTCCTACACAATCTTGATCATATATGTAAGCGTTGTGCCCTGGGATCAAAAGAACTTAAAACATGGGCATGAAAGATATAATCTTGATAGAAGAAACTTAGCAACCATGTTATAACATGAAAAAGAACACAAACAAAAGATCATGAAAATGAAACAATGAAAGTCAAACCTGTGTTCAAATCATAAGGAAAAATATACAAATGGTTTTTAGCTTGTCCTTCATGAGAGAGCAAAACATAAATGCATAGGACACCTTCAAGTTTAAGAGGGCGACTAGATACAAGTAATTTGAGAATAAGTGAAACCAACATTATGAATCAATCAATGAAAACTTTGGGACAATGCACATTATACTCAGAATGACAACTATGGGCATGCTGTAAATTTCCACCATGAATGATGCATGGCTTAGATTAGCGGCCCAGGCGTTTCCCTAACACATATAAAAACTCCATGATCCAGCAAGATTCCCAACTTATTTCATATCGCGAGTATCCATAAACAAAAGATCACGATATCAACTCAAATGAAAGATAGTGCAATGTTGAAAGCTTGCCCCATGACGACATGGCTGGGCTAATTTCCAACATACAACTTGCAAGCATAACAACTCAACATAAGAGAGCCACAATGTCAAAATTTTAAAACAAGAAAAGTAAAGTGTGCCATCAGGTTCGTGAGAGCTTTACTGACCAATTTTCACATAACACCAAAAAGAGTTTAATTTGAAGGATTGATAAAAGCAAGTCAAATATACTTTGGAATAGAAAATTGCTAATATGCATGTATGGTGGACACATTGGAACAACTTGGTTTTCAGGAGTTGGATGCACGAGTAGAACTCATACTCAGTACAAAATGAGGGCTAGCAAAAGACTGGGAGCGACCAACTAAGAGAGCAATAACGGCCATAATCATGCAAAGCGGCAAAGCGACATTAAAAGAAGCATAAGATGGCATCAAAAGTCAAAAACTAAATGATCATAGAGGCTTATGGCGACTTTGTATGAGTCTAACATGTGTGAGCATGTGCCAAGTCAACCCAAATAAAGCATCAAAGGAGAAAACCAAAATAATGCTTCCAAATAATTAAAACAATGCATGATTTTTTTCAAAGGCTCATTAAGCAATCTCAGTCATTTGAGACAAGTCATGCTACAGAAAAACCACTAAGCATACTATCAAAAAGACATCAAGCACGACATGCAAAAGCCTAGGCCACAGTCTACACAAGCTCCTTCTTGTACCACTTTTTTGCATAAAACTTTTTCTCTTTTCCAACACCATTCGACTTTTTTGAAACAACTCTTTTGATGAAAACCAACATGGACCAGAGGTCAAAATACACCTTGATAAAAAGATATAACAAGATCTGAACACAAATCAAGGCGAAAAACGAAAGCTAAACGCAGTTCTAGAAAAAGAGAACACTCGTTGAAACGATAAGAGTGAAAAACAGAGTGTTCTTGGCAAATGAAAAGCAAGGCAACTTCTCCAAAAGAAATTTGTTGGAGTCCAACCATTTATTGCAGCAAACAAAACTAAACAAAACTGAAAACTAAAACAACTGACACTCCAAGAAAAACGCATAATGCATGAAGCAATAAAAATATAGTGTGTTGAAAGGTGACCTGATTTTTGCCGATGAAGAAGGGGTGCCTCGGGGGCATCCCCAAGCTTTGACGCTTGTACTTCTTGGATATTTCTTGGAGTGACATGGGCATACCCAAGCTTGAGCTTTTGTCCATTCTTCAACACATCTCATCATTCTCCAATCCCTATATTTGAAAACTTCCTTCATACAAAACTAAACACAATTCTATTAGCAACATTAGTGTAAGCATAGCAATGAATCAACCCTTTTTGCTTCAGGTTTCAACTCAAAACCACCACATATAAAGCATATACTACTGTAGCAACTTCCCCAAAAGTTCCGTGATCAAAAGAACTAAAAAAGAAAGCGATAAAGTGGCAAACACAAATATTGGCAGAAATCTGTCAAAATAGAACAGCTGACAAAGGTCGAATTTTTAGAGGGTTTTATGTTGCTCAAATAAAAAAGTATTCAATTAATGAAAGTTTGGATATAACCTGGGGCATATGCACAAGAAATCTCAGGTCCAAAATATATACAGAGAATTTTCACAAATTTTTACGGTACAGCACCGAAAACAGTTTCAGGACATCAATATCCCCAAATCTTACCTCACTCAAATTAGAGGCTTCTCTTGGCACAAAAACGAAATAAAAAGGATAAATAGAGGTTATTACAGTAGTAATAACTTCCAAGACTCCAATAAAAGAAAAAGAACTGAAAGTAAAAACATTGGGTTATCTCCCAAGAGTGCTTTTCTTTAACGCCTTTGAGCTAGGCGCAGAAAGTGCGAATCAAGTAATATCAAGTGATTCATTAAGATCAACTGCAAAAATATTTTCAATAAGGCATTGTATTTCATCCACATAAGTTTTTGAAGACCCTTTGTGATCATGCTTTGGTTCACTCAAATCACTAAAAAGATTTTTGGGACAGATCCAATCAAAATTATTTTCAAAAGCTTCATACAATCCCAAGAGCTTGCTAGGTATAGGTATTTCGGTTCCTTCATTGTTTGTACTAACAACCTTTATAGGTGAGACAAGTTTATTTAAGTACTTAAGAACTTTCCTAGCTTCAATGGCAACATCTCTAAATTCTATGCGCAAAATTTCCAAGATAAAAGCTTTCTTTTCAGGATCCTCAATATCATGAAGCTTAAGAAACATGTATTGCATAAAAGGATTAAGGCTAGCAAACCTAGCTTCCAACATGTGAATTAAATAAGCAGAAGCAACTTCATAACTAGGAGCAAGCTCAGCCAAAGACTTTTCCTCAACATCTTTATGCATATTAATATGATTAAAGAACTCCTCAATGTTACTTTTTCCAATAATTGAACCACTACCTACTGAGAGGTCCTCCAAAACGTACTTAGAGAACAACATAATGAACTAAAAGTAATAAAGTAATAACTATAAGGGAAACTAAATTTTTTGTATTTTTTTGATAAAACGATGCAAGTAAAAATAAAGTAAAAGCAAAACTTAAAACAAAGTAAAGGATATGCATGCGAAACTCCCCTTGCAGAAGTCTTCTTTTTCCCCGGCAACGGCGCCAGAAAAAGTCTTGATTGCTATAGATGGCGCGGTGGTGATGAAGTAAATAACCGGCCAGTTGGGAAACCCCAAGAGGAAGATATGATGAATATAGCAGCAAGTTTTTCCCTCAGTAAGAAACCAAGGTTTTGTCAATCCAGTAGGAAAAAGCCAATACTCCTGAAGGTGATGCTTGCTAGCCTAGTGACACTCCAACAAGGGCGCCGTTAACGATAACGTGTTAGCGCGTCTTCAACTAGTAGCAATGTGGAACCTGCACACAACACAACCAAATACTTTGTTCCCAACTTACGATGAGGTTGTCAATCTCACCTGTTTGCTTGAAACAAAGGGTATGAGCGTATCGAGTGGAAAATGATAGTAGTATACAAGTAAAGTAAACAGTGCGAGCAAAGTAAACAGGTGATAGCAATATAATCGAAATAGGACCGGGGTCCATAGTTCACTAGTGGTGTCTCTCCATAAGATAAAATAACACATGCTGGGTAAACAAATTATAGTTGGGCAATTGATAGAATAAAGACAACGTGCATATGTCGAGAGGATCACTATGAGATTTACTCTGGGCATTACAACAAGATACATAGACCGTCATCCAACTGCATCTATGACTAATAATTCACTTATGGCGAATCAATCCGAGAACTCCACAAGTATTAAGTTGCGAACAACAGATAACTGCATTAAGCAAAGTGTGTAATGTAAACAAAGCATATGCCCTTGAGCATATGAATATTGTTTTCTCCCTAGTGGCAACAGCACATCTACAACCTTAGAGGTTTCTATCACTCCCCCAGATTAAATAGAGGCATGAACCCACTATCAAGCATAAATACCCCCTCTTGGAGTCACTAGCAACTACTCGGCCAAGATAGCTACTAACAATGGAGAGCATGCAATATCATAAACAACATAGAGATAACATAAGATAATATTTAGCACATCAACTCAATCATAACACCAATATTCATCGGATCCCAACAAACACAACATGTAGAATTACATAACGGTGATCTCGATCATGTAAGGCAGCTCACGAGATCTAAACATGAAGCACATGGTCGAGAAGACAACTAACTAGCTACTGCTATGGACCCATAGTCCAAGGTAGACTACTCACTCATCGCGCCGGAGGCAAGCATGTCAATGAAGAAGACCTCCGGTGGTGATTCCCCTCTCCGGCAGGGTGCCGGGAAGAGCTTTCTGGACCCTCATGATCTCGGGTCGACGGCGTCGGTGGATTGCGATGTATTCTAGAAAAGTGATTGGGTATTTAGGTTTTTCCCATCGGGGGGTCTTTATAGGCGAAGGGGCAGCGTCAGAAGTGGACCAGGGGGCCCTCACCACAGGTGGGCGCGGGCCAGGGGCAGGCCGCGCCCCCTGGTGGTGTGGCTGCCCTGTGGCCCTTCTCCGTCTCCTCTTCGGTTCTCTGGAAGCTTCGGTAAATTTCCGGATGTTCGGTGATGAGGGGTTAACTCGACAAATGTCCTAGATGAAGGACTTAGGATCGGGGAGATAGGGCGTTGGATGAACTCGACGGTAAAGTTAGTCGAAATAGGTGTGTGTCGAAAGTAAACTTGGGTATTCAACCTGGCTTGCTTTTGATCTGCCCTACGCCGTCCCCTCCTGGCCCCTATATATAGGTGGCCAGGTCTCGAGGATCGGGTAGGGTCCGATACAGATTACAATATCGACATACGGTAAGAACTCGTATTCGACTTATCATTACAATTGGGCCTAGCTTAACGGGCCTCAGGGGTACTCAACATACGGGCTCTATTAGCTATACCCTTGTCAGTAGCCCCTGAAATTCTACCAGAATTGCAGATTCGGGTGGAATCTCTAATCTTTATATCTTTGACTTGATCAATTCTTCGACTTCTTCTTATCTTCAAATCTTCGACTTGGTCTTTCGACTTACTTTCATGATAATATTTCGCAAGGGGTTTTGATGAACAAGCCTGACAACTCTGACGGATCAAGAGGTCAGTTAACTGCCGGAACAGATACTTGTCACCTACTTCAAATTCAATCCCCTTGGATTTGAATTCGGGATACCGGTCAAACCCATTCTTTTGCCGCATTTAGGACTTACAAAGAATGAATCCCAGTGATTCTCAGGGTACCCAGTGCGTCCACCAGGATTTTCTTCGCATCGTAGACACGGATACATACCAGCAGAGCGCATCCATGTGCGTATACCAGGCCACACAGGACGGATCCCGGGGTCTTACCTTCATGATAAATCACGGCATTCGAGTTTTGTTGCGATAACGCAACTCGAGAATCTCATGTCGTAGCCAAGTTTTGACTGATAAAATCAAAGAATGTCGACTTTAACTTAATTTCCTCGAATTTGCTCCCGATGGGAGTAGTCTCTTTGCATTTTGTCGACTACATAGCCGAAGTTTGTATGATATACTTTCTTCATTCTCGATATTGATTAACTCATCCTCTATCGGGTGCGCGCTCAGCGCTCCCGATGGGAGTAGCCCCCGAGGCTATGCTTGAATACTTGTAGTCAAGCATAGGCTCAAAAATTCACTTCGTCTTCTTTCTTGTAATATCTCTTGTCTACAAGCCCCCAAGCCCAAGGCGAGGCTTTTAACCACAATCTCCCCTTCTTATTTTTTTCTCCTTTGGTATTTATCGTCTGCTACGTGCAGAGTTTTAACTCTTTTGTAGAATATGTTTATGGGCTTTGCTTATCACGGGGGCCCGATAATACGTGCTTATAAATAAAGCACCTTCTAGTTAGGGAAAAAACCCTAATCAGAATCCTCCTCCGCCGCATCATCTTCTCTCTCCATCTAGGGTTTTCTAACCTTTTCTTTTGTCCGCATGGCTGACGCAGATGGTTCTCGTCTGAATCTTGGCTCTCTGGCGGCGCCGCGAGGTCGGGGTCGCCCTCGTGGAAGCAAAAAACAAGACCAACACTACTCCGGCTGCCGCAGGATCGTCATCGGCCGCTCCGGTTAAGCGTCGTCCCGGCCGCCCACCTGGTAGCAAAAACAAGCCCAAGGTGACTGGTACTGCCCCAGGTCCGAGCGCTCCTCCTGCTGCTGCTCCTACTATTCCTGCTGCTCTTCCCAGGATCTTCTCTTTCTTCTGCATTGCCATGGCGCAATGCCGCGAGATTCAGCGTCTGCCGCTGAATTTCACAAATTTCATGGATGGGCGTGAACTGCGAGAAGCGGTTCTTCGCGAGCAATCTGGCAGTAGGACTCCATATGAAGTGGAGGTTTGGTATGATAGCAACGGCGAGCAGTACTTTAAGGGTGGTTGGTCGCAGTTTGCAGAAGACCACGACATCCACCAAGGCTTCTTCATGGCCTTCGACTTTCACATCGGCACGTCGAAGTTCGACGTGAAGATCTATGACGGCACCCAGTGCCAGAAGAAGTATGAAGCTGAAGTCCACTTCCATTAGGATCTTTTTTTAATGTAATTTTGTTTGATAACGTCCTTGCTGCCATGTTTCCTATAATGAATATTCATACTCTGTCTTGATGTTTTTACTAGTACCATGAAAACAAGTCGTTGTTCTGAGGTATGCTTTCCATATAGCGGGTTCTTTGCGAACCAATTGATATGAAGAATATCGGGTTCTTTTGTGAACCAAGTTGTTTGAATATTTATCGGGTTGTCTGCACAACCTTATAGTGAAAAAAGATCTCCAAGTCACGATAAAAATCCCTTTCGTACGACCCGAGGGTTGAAGCCCCCGAGCGGAGAAGTAAAAATATTTGTACAATTTTGTCGAGTTCAACCCAAAGAGCCCGACCTGTGGCCTCATATTCTGGGTTCAGAAGGTTATCTCGAGTTCACTGATACCACTATATTTATTCTACGCGTAAAAACGCCGTAACTGCTCTGCATTCCACGGGTTGCTCTCGTCTTTCCCTGTCTTCTTGTCTTGTAGTCCATATGCTCCTCCAGGTATTACTTTTGTGACGATATAAGGTCCCACCCACGGGGACTCCAACTTGCCGTGGCTGTCTTGCCTGAGCCGCAAAACTAGGTCTCCCACCACGAAGGATCGCAGACGAACTCGACTGCTGTGATAGTTTCGTAGACTCTGTTGATACTGCGTTGCTCTTTCCAGGGCCTTATCTCTTGCTTCATCTAGCGCATCGACATCATTTTGCAATGCTTCTGTTGATGTTGTCTCGTCGTATGCCGTCACTCTTGGGGCTTCGTGTGTAACTTCGACTGGAAGCACGGCTTCTGCGCCATGGACCAGGAAGAAAGGAGTTTCTTGAGTTGCTGCGTTAGGCGTAGTTCTTAGGCTCCAAAGAACGGAGGGAAATTCTTCCACCCAAGCGCTCTTGGCTTTCTCGAGAGGTGCTAAGAGCCTCTTTTTTATCCCACTACATATTAGGCCATTAGCTTTTTCGACTTGCCCATTTGTCTTCGGGTGTGCCACAGAAGCGAATTTGAGCTTGATCCCTAGTCCTTCGCAATAATTCTTGAATTCCTTTGAAGTGAAATTTGTCCCGTTGTCTGTGATGATGCTATATGGTACACCAAAACGGAATATTATCGACTTGATGAAGTTGATTGCTGCTGTCGAATCTTGAGTTGTTACCGGGGCCGCTTCCACCCACTTGGTACATTTATCGACTGCCACTAGCATGTAAACATGCCCTCCTGGCCAGGATTTGTGCAACTTTCCCACCATGTCGAGGCCCCATTGTGCAAAGGGCCAGGACAATGGTATTATTTGTAGCTCTGCTGCTGGTGCATGCGGTCTAGATGCAAATCTTTGACATGCTTCGCACTTTCGAACTATATCTTTAGCATCCTTGATGGCTGTTAGCCAATAAAATCCTGCTCGGAAAGCTTTTGCTGCTATTGCTCTGCTGCTAGCATGATGGCCACACACTCCGCCGTGTATATCTTTTAGTATTGTTTGTCCTTCCTGAGGCGTTACACAACCCTACAAAACGCCGGTAATACTCTTCTTGTATAGTTTCCCCTGCAACACGATAAACGCTTTCGATCGTCGGGTTATCCTCTTGGCTTCCACTGCATCTTCTGGTAATTGTTTATTTATCATGTATGCAAGATATGGCTGCATCCAAGTTTCTTCTATCATCATGACCTCCTCTGGTTCCGACGCAGCCCCCGATCCTGCTGCAGTAGTCGAACTTTTGACACTTTTTATTGACATTTCCACTATTTCCTCCCAGAATACTCCAGATGGCACGGGTAAACACTGGGACCCGATATTTGCTAAGGTGTCGGCTTCTTCAGTGTTGTTTCTACTGATGTGCGAGACTTCGCATCCATCGAATGTTCCTTCGAGATAATGATACAAGTTCTTGTAGGCCATCATGTTGTCATTGATTGTGTTGCATCTATTCATAACTTGCTGGACAACAAGGTTTGAATCCCCAAATATTTTTAGGCGAGTTGCTCCACATGCTTTGGCCATCTTCATTCCATGTAATAGAGCCTCATATTCTGCTTCATTGTTAGAAGCCTACGAAAAACTAATCCTTAAGACGTACTTTAGTTTGTCGCCATGCGGCGATATCAAGACTACTCCCGCGCCTGCGCCTTGTACTCTTTTGGAGCCGTCAAAGTACATTGTCCAAACACTCGATAGATCTGGTGGTCCCGTGCTCTGCAACTCCAGCCACTCTGCCGTAAAATCAGGCAAGACTTGCGACTTAATCGCCTTCCTTTTTCCATACGTGATGTCCATGGGAGATAACTCGATTCCCCACAAAGAGACACGTTCTATTGCTAAAGGATTGTTCAAGATGTTCGATAGTGGTGCTTCATTGACCACTATAATTGGGTGCACCGCAAAGTACTGTCGCAGTTTTCGTGCAGTTGTGAAAACACTATATGCAAGTTTCTGATAATGCAGGTACCTCTGTTTCGTCGGAGATAACACTTCACTAATGAAATATACCGGCCTCTGGACGCCGTGGGCTTTCCCTTCTTCACTTCTTTCGACTACTAATACTGTGCTTACCACCTGGTGGGTTGTGGCGATGTAGAGTAGTAGTGGTTCTTTCTCTTTTGGTGCGACCAGCACTAGCGGCGTGGAAAGCACTTTTTTCAGTTGTGCAAAAGCCGTGTCTGCTTCTTCTGTCCATTCAAATTTGTCATCTGACTTCTTCATAAGTGCATAGAAAGGAAGCGCCTTTTCTCCCAATCGAGCAACGAAGCGACTTAATGCCGCAACACGTCCCGCGAGTTTTTGTACATCGTGTAGCTTCGTGGGTTTCCCCATTGTTAAAATTGCTTGAATTTTCTCTGGGTTCGCCTCTATTCCTCGTGCCGA
The DNA here is from genome assembly GCA_007115705.1 of Dactylis glomerata. Taxonomy (NCBI): domain Eukaryota; kingdom Viridiplantae; phylum Streptophyta; class Magnoliopsida; order Poales; family Poaceae; genus Dactylis; species Dactylis glomerata. The sequence goes on along the minus strand of QXEO01000483.1, from coordinate 570,516 downwards.
TACCAGAAACCCCAAAAGTTGCCCTGCTGATATGCCGAAAGAACATTTTGTCGGGTTAAGCTTAAGTTTGTACCTGCTCAGGTTGTCAAAGGTTTCTGCCAAGTCGCTGATTAAAGATTTCTCCTCTCTTGTGGTGATGACCACATCATCAATGTAGACTTGGATGTTGCGTCCTATTTGGCTTCCGAGGCAGTTTTTGCATCATCCGTTGATAAGTTGCTCCTGCATTTTTTAGTCCGAACGGCATTACTTGGTAACAAAACACTCCGTATGGTGTGATGAAGGCCGTCTTCTCTTCGTCCTCTTTCTTCAATTTGATCTGATTGTATCCAGAATACGCGTCCAAAAAGGAAAGCCTCGCGCATCCCGCTGTTGAGTCGATTATCTGATCAATGCGGGGTAGAGGGAAGGGATCCTTTGGACAATGCTTATTGAGAGATGTGTAGTCGACACATGCTCTTTGTACGTCTATGTTCTTCTTGGGTACGATGACTGGGTTCGACACCCAACTCGAAGTTTTGATTTCTCTGATAAATCCGGCATTTTCTAGCCTGTGCAATTCTGATGCTATCGCCTTCCTTTTAGGTTCATCAAATCGTCGCAATGGTTGCTTGACTGGCTTTGCCTTGGGATCTACATTTAATGCGTGCTCGACGAGTTCCCTGGGAACCCCTGGCATGTCTGATGGACACCAGGCGAAGATTTCCCAGCGCTCACGGAGGAACTCGACGAGCGCGCTTTCCTATGCGGGATCCAAATTCACCGCAATTGATCTCGTCTTGCTTGGATCTGTAGGGTGGACCTGGATCTTTTTTGAGTCCTGGGTTGTGTCGAAAGCCTGATCTGGCAGGGATCGTCCAACGTCGGGTAGAACATTATGATCCGTTTCTCCTTTTAGCCTCTCATATTCTGCTGTCATGCCGAAAGTTTGCGCCATCCTATTGAATTCTCTGTCACATGTGTTGGCTACTTCAAAGCTCCCTTGTACTGTAATTGTTCCTTTTGGTCCTGGGATTTTTAGCGTAAGATACGCGTAATGAGGTACTGTCATTTAATTCTGCAAATGCTGGGTGCCCCAGGATTGCGTGGTATTGTGACGGCCAGTCCATAACTTCGAATTCCAACTTCTCTCTGCGGTAGTTGCTGCTACTGCCAAAGCAGACATCGAGTTCTATTCTTTCCAAAGGATAGTTTGCGGCTCCTGGTACTATTCCATGGAAGGAGCAATCTGTTGGCTTCAGACTCGACAGCGAGATACACATTGCCTTTAGGGTTCTAGCATATATTAAGTTTATGCCACTCCCTGCATCCATGAACACTCTTCCGATGTCGTACCCTCCTATTTGCGCCTTTAAAACCATAGGCGAGTGGCCTGGCCTGGGAACTTTCCTTGGGTGATCTGCTCTACTGAACTTAACTGGTTGATCTGACCACCGTAGGTACTCTGTGGTAGCTGGTGGTGACGATATTGCTAGGTTTACTTGCCTGGATATACTCTTTCACTCTTTCTTTGACTTGGGCACCGGTTGAATCATAGCTGATATGTAAACTTTTGACTCTAGGTGCCTTACTAGCCTTTGCATTTGATATCCTTGACTTTTGTGTTTTTCTCCTTGCCACCCTCCTTGGCTTGAGCCCATGATGCTTTGCAGCCTTAGAAATGTTCTGCAATCCTTCATCTGGTGATTTGAGACTCTTTTCCCGTCAAGGTATGCGTAGTGGATTCGACAAGGTCCGTATAGCATATCCTCGGCCGAGGGCCCGGAGTATCTCGATTTTTCTGCTCCTTTTGCCTGAAACCTCCTATTTTCATACCCTTCCTCTTCTTCTGCTATGTAGCCCGCGGCTACCTGATTTCGCCTTCCTTGGTTATCCCGGCTGCGGTGTCGTCTCCTCTGTCTACTTATTCTGTCGACTTCTGGTGAACGTCCTCTTTTGTTATTATATGCGTCCTCTCCATCAGCGAATTTGTTGGCTTGTTCCATTAGCTTAGCTACTGTCGTAGGTCTTGCTCTTCCGATTTCTTCCACGAGATCTGAGCGACGAAGTCCGGCCGTAAAGGCGTCTATTGCTCGCTCGTCGGAGACGTCCTCTGCTGAGTTTTTGATTACACTCCAGCGTTGTATGTAAGAACGTAGAGTTTCACCTTTCCTTTGCACACACGCCTTGACTTCCTCTAGTGATGTTGGGCGCTTGTATGTTGAGCGAAAATTTCTTGCGAATTGACTTTCGAGTTCTCCCCAACTTCCAATGGATTCGTTGGGTAGGGTATTCAACCAGGACCGTGCTGCGCCGGTGAGGTGTAGCTGTAAACTTTGCATTGCAGTCGCTTTTGTTCCCCCTAATATCTGTACTGCCTGCAAATAATCCGATAACCATAGGGTAGGTTCTTGCGACCCGTCATACTTATGCTGGTCATGTGGCAATTTGAATCCTTTGGGTACCCGCGTTTTGTGAACCCTGCGGGTAAAGCATGATGCGCCCACCTCTTTATCGTCGTCTTCATAATTCTCTTCTCTCCAGGCGTGGCATGATTTATTTACTCGAGCTTGCGCTATTATATTTCTTGCGTCCTCCTTCCTCTTATGTTGCCTTTCCTCTTCTGATGACTCGCTATACTCATTATCTGTGAAGTTGTATCTGAACTTCGCCTTTTGATTTTTCTTGTAACTTGTCGACTTCGTCTTTGGGCCTTTTTCCCTGATCTTGCTTTCCACTATTCCGAGGCTTCGTATCGCGGCTTGGTGCATATCTTCTCGCGGATCCCCGGGTTCTGGCCTAGTAGTTAGTAAATACGCCTGTGCTGCTATTAACGCTGCTTCTGGTGTTTCTTGTATAAAGTCATCTTCCTCCTCTTCTAGGTGCGGGGTAGGGCTCCTTGGGTACCTTCCTTCTCTGCTACGTGCTGTCGCCCCCCTGTTGTGCTTTGGGTCTCCGCGCCTTTCTCTGCTGTACTCTGAATCTTCACTATAGTCTTCCCAGTATTCCTCCCTTGATATACTGTTATTGTCTTGAAAAATCATGTCTCTTTCCTCCCTTAGTTTCTTCCTGTGCTGGTATAATGCATACTGATATCCCATTAGAACTTCTCTTCTCGATCCTTCGGGTACTTCTGTACCATCATTGATAGCTGATTTGATCATTCCCCATTCGCCAGCCGAGACGTGTACTTTCTCCTTTTCCTTTTTGTTGTGTTCTTTTATTTTGTCGACTTGCCTGTCGACCTTTTTACTTCCCTCGCTGTTGTTTTCTTCTTCTGCTTCAGTGATAATGACGCATAGCTGATGTACTTTGGAGATGCCGCTGCTTCCCGCGGCAAAGTCCTTTGCGTTGTTGTGCGTTTGACACGCTCTTTCTTCTGAGTCGAAATTTTCCTGAATTTTGTCGCCTTCTGCGATTGGTGCTTTTTCTAAACTGACTGGCGAGTTTACCTCGCTGGAAGAGCCTTCTGATGATTCCAACATTTCCTCTGTTTCGGGCTTGCTCGCCGACGGACCTGGTTTCGTCGAATCCGAGAGGCAAGATGAACCCGACGGCCCGATGAGGATGCTCAAACTTCCAATTGTTAACTCCATCTCTTGACTTCCGTCGAATTCTGAACTGCTATTGGTTAAAAGCGAAAAAGCCGTCGAATTCATGATTCCAACGCCCAAGATCCCCACGGTCGGCGCCAATTGACGAGGGGTTAACTCGACAAATGTCCTAGATGAAGGACTTAGGATCGGGGAGATAGGGCGTTGGATGAACTCGACGGTAAAGTTAGTCGAAATAGGTGTGTGTCGAAAGTAAACTTGGGTATTCAACCTGGCTTGCTTTTGATCTTCCCTACGCCGTCCCCTTGGTAAAGTTAGTCGATATAGGTGGCCAGGTCTCGAGGATCGGGTAGGGTCCGATACAGATTACAATATCGACATACGGTAAGAACTCGTATTCGACTTATCGTTACAATTGGGCCTAGCTTAATGGGCCTCAGGGGTACTCAACATACGGGCTCTATTAGCTATACCCTTGTCATTCGGCTTTTGTTTCGTCCAATTCTGAGAATATTTTCTGTGTAACTTTTCTGAAACACAAAAACAGCAGAAAATAGGGAACTGGCACTGTGGCATCTTGTTAATAGGTTAGTTCCGGAAAATGCATAAAAATGCCATGAAGTGTAATGAAACACTAAGCAAATGGTGTAAAAACAAGCATGGAGCATCAAAAATTATAGATATGTTAGAGACGTATCATGGCAATTTGTGGTAAAACTTGATTTATCTATGTTTGTTAAGGTTTCCTAGGTGGCAGGTTGCGTAGGAAGACTCCATGAGTAGGTGCCACTATGTTTTTATTTTTTTTGGATTTTTTTGCGCATGAAATAACTCAATTAGCTATGTTAATCTCATTTGTTGACTCTCTATTGACCAGCTACTTGAGGGTAAAACTGAGTATATTGCACTTGCCAGTCTAAGTACTCGAGGGGAAAACTGAGTATAGATAAAAAATTTGTATAAGGCCCGAGGTTATAACTGAGTACACCAAACATCCCAGGGTTAGCCTCGTGTTGCGGTGCACGCTGCAGCCGTGCATAGCGGACGCGTGTTGCGGTACACGCCACCTTCGTATTTATAGAGCCCCTCTTTCTCTCCCTCGATGCTCGCCCACTCTCTCATTCTCACTGCAACCGCCTCTCCTGTCCCATCATCTTCTCCGCAACCGAAGAAAAAACCGCCTCTCCTAGTTCTAGATCTTGCGTTATTAGTGTTTGTGATTTGCTTTTATTTAAAATTCGGTTAACTTATGTGAATAATCAATCCCATCCAGTTAATTTGTGCCGATGATGATGAATATTTGGGCACAAATTGATTCAGGGTTTGGTCAGTGAACAATTGGTGTGTACAAATTTGTTGTGCATGATCTTTGGTTCACTGACTCAAATCCTGGATATAAGTGTGTCCAATGTAACTGAGGCTACCTCTTTTTTTCGTGCCCATATTATCATGCATGATCTTTTGTTCACTCTCTGTTCCATCATCGTTGCAATTGACTCCGTGTTTTTTGCACGATCTTTGGTGCTACGTGACAGGTGTAGAGCAGCGATGTCGATAGCGACGATGAGTCCTTCCACACCAAGACTCGTCACGTCCTCAGGAGGCTGCAGTCCGGCCATTACGATGGACACTTTGCTCGAGGCATTTACAGGTGCCCCTTCTGCAACAGGAAGCTCCGCGCCACCGACTTCAACTGCTTGGTGAACCATGCTGAATCCATTGGCAGCTTAAATTCATATAAAATGTAGCTTATGTTGGATCTATCGGTAGTACTGTTGGATCTGTCGTGAATATATCTATGCTATGTTGGCTATTGTATGCAGCTTATCCTATATTTTCTCTGGATTTGTGCCCTAGATTTCCTACCTGATTGGGTAAAAATGAAGGCATAAAGAAATGAATGGCGTTAAAAAACAGAAGGAGAAGCTGCTCTAGATTTGCTACCACTTTGGGCAATCAAGAATGAATGAGATCGAGCAAGAGAGAGGAAAAAGGTGCATTGAAAAGTGCTAATCTGGGCGAAAGAGACAGAAACCACTCGTGCCCATGTCCTGGACCCACACGGCTCCACACACTACGGCCCCACATGCTACGGCCCCCGCTCCGCTCGTATGACCAAACACGGTCTCGTCCTGTCCCACGCGGTCCCTTTCTACCAGCCCCACATGACGCGGCCCCACTCGTCAGCACGGAACGGTCAACTGAACGGGATTCCTCCCGTCCGAGCTCCTTGTGAGGCTTTCAAACAAGGGCTTGGGGAAAACTGAGGAAAAACTAAGGAGCTGGGGAAAACTGAGTACAACTAAGGACCCGAGGGCACGAAAATAGAAATCCCTAAAAACTTAGCAACCATGTTATAACATGAAAATAAACACACACGAAAGATCAAGAATAATGAAACAATGAAAGTCAAACATGTGTTCAAATCATATGGAAAAACACATCAAGTGGTTTTCAGCTTGTCCTTCATGGAATAGCAAAACATAAATGCATAGGACACCTTCAAGTTTAAGAGGGCGACTAGATACAAATGATTTAAAAACAAGCAAAACCATAATCATGAATCAATCAATGATAAATTTTGGGACTATGCACATTATACTCAGAATGGCAACTATGCTCTCTTAGATGGTGCATAAAGGTAGAAGGTGGAGACTCAACATAAAAGTAAAAGAAAGGCCCTTCACAGATGGAAGCAGTGATTGCAAGTTTTATAAACCTTCAAAAATTATGGTACTTACTAGCTTTGAGATCTCATTGCTCTCATCATAGGCATCTTGAATGGTTAAAGTTAATGCGAATACAATTATGAAACATATGCTTGACAAATCATAAGTTGAAAACCTCGTGTCCCATAAAGTACGAATACCCAAACCTCATGCTACTCGACTTAGGTCCCAAGCAAGCTCTTGTCATTGTAAGTATACACGTATCATCGAGAACCGCCAACGGGGTACCTCCTGCCCGATGACATGGAATAAGCCCACATCAAAATGACAAGACAAACAGACAATGAACACCTCGGCATCTCTTTTTATTTACCATTGGTATAGCTTTTTATTTTGAGATGCGTCATCGAATGTCCACTATGGGCATGTTGTAAATTTCCACCATGAATGATGCATGGCTTAGATTAGCGGCACAGGTGTTTCTCTAACACATATACTAACTCCATGATCTCGCAAGATCCCAACTTATTTCACATCGCGAGTATCCATAAACAAAAGATCACGATATCAACTCAAATAAGAGAAGTGCAATGTTGAAAGCTTTCCCCATGACGGCATGGTTTGGCTAATTCCCAACTTACAACTTGCAAGCATAACGTCAACATAAGAGAGCCACAATGCCAAAATTTTAAAAGTGAGTAAAGTAAAGTGTGCCATCAGGTTCGTGAGAGCTTTACTGACTAATTATCACATAACACCAAAAAGAGTTTAATTCGACAAATAGATAAAAGCAAGTCAAATGTACTTTGGAATAGGAAATTGCTAATAGGTATGTATGGTGGACACATTGGAATACTTGGTTTTTGGGAGTTGGATGCACGAGTAGAGCTCATACTAGGAGCAACCAACTAAGAGAGCAACAATGGCCATAATCATGCATAGCGACAAAACATCATTAAAAGAAGCATAAAATGGCATCACAAGTCAAAAACCAAATGATCATAGAGGCTTATGGCGACTTGTTAGAGTCAAACATGTTGGAAGCATGCGCCAAGTCAACCCAAATAAAGCATCAAGGAGAAAATCAAATAAATGCTTCCACATAATAAAAACAACGCATGATTTTTCAAAGGCTCATTAAGCAATCTCAGTCATTTGAGACAAGTCATGCTACAGCGAAAATCACTAAGCATACTATCAAAACAACATCAAGCATGGCATGAAAAAGTCTAAGACGCAGTCTAAACAAGCTCCTTTTTGTACCACTTTTTTGCATGAAACTTTTTTATCTTTTCCAACACCATTCAAACCTTTTTGAAACAACTCTTTTGATGAATACCAACATGGAGCAGTGGTCAAAATACACCTTGATGCAAAGATATAACAAGATCTTAACAAAAATCAAGGCGAAAAAAAAAGCTAAACGCAGTTCTAGAAAAAGAGAACACTCATTGAACGATAGGAGTAAAAAATAGAGTGTTCTTGGCAAATGAAAAACGAAGTACATATCCTCCAAGAGAAATTTGTTGGGGTCCAACCATTTATTGCAGCAAAAAAACAAAATAAAACTGAAATCAAAAGTAAAGACGCTCCAAGAAAAACGCATAGTGCATTAAGCAATAAAAATATAGTGCGTTGAAAGGTGACATGATTTTTGCCGATGAAGAAGGGGTGCCTCGAGGGCATCCCCAAGCTTTGACGCTTGTACCTCTTGGATATTTCTTGGGGTGATATGGGCATCCTCAAGCTTGAGCTTTTGTCCATACTTCATCTCATCTCATCACTCTCCAATCCATACACTTGAAAACTTCCTTCATACAAAACTTCACACAATTCTATTAGCAACGTTAGATAAACATAATAGTAGATCAACCCTTTTGGTTCAGGTTACAACTCAAAAACACCACATATAAAGCATATACTATTGTAGCAACTTCCTCAAAAGTTCCGTGATCAAAAGAACTAAAAAAGAAAGCGATCGAGAGGCAAACACAAATAGTGGTAGAAATCTGTCAAAACAGAATAGCTGACAAAGGTCGATTTTTTCGAGGACCTTCTGTTGCTCAACTAGAAAAGTGCAAAACTAATGAAAGTTTGGATATACCCTGGGTCATATGCACAAGAAATCTCAGGTCAAAAAGATATTCTGAGAATTTTCACGAATTTTTACGGTGCAACACCGAAATCTGTTTCAGGACAGCAACTTCCCCAAATCTTACCTCCCTCAAATTAGAGGTTCTTCTTGGCACAACAACAAAATAAAAAGGATAAGGAGAAGTTATTACAGTAGTAATAACTTCCAAGACTCAAATAAAAGAAAAATTACTGAAAAGAAAACAATGGGTTATCTCCCAAGAGTGCTTTTCTTTAACGCCTTTGAGCTAGGCGCAGAAAGTGCAAATCAAGTAATATCAAGCGATGAAGCATCAAGTTCATAATTTGCTCTAAGAATAGAGTAAAAAAGTAATATCTTCCTCTTTCTAGGGAAGTGTTCCATACCTTTCTTGAGTGGAAATTGATATTTAATGGTGCCTTCCTTCATATCAATGATGGCACCTACAATTCAAAGAAAATGTCTTCCCAAAATAATAGGACATGAAGCATTGCATTCAACATCCATGACAAGAAAATCAACGGGAACAAGGTTATTGTTAACCATAATAAGAACATCATTAATCCTTCCCAAAGGTTTCTTCTTAGCAACATCAGCAAGAGGAACATCAAAATAACACTTTTCAAGCGGTGGTAAACCAAGCATGTCATAAATCTTTCTAGGCATAATAGAAATACTAGCACCTAGATCACATAAAGCATGGCAATCAAAACCATTAACATGCATATCAATGATGGGCTCCCAACCATCTTCTAACTTCTTGGGAATAGAAGCTTTTTGTTTCAACTTTTCCTCCCTAATTTTCATGAGAGCATTTGTAATATGATTTATAAAAGCAATATTCAAAGAACTAACATTAGGACTCAAAGCAAGCTTTTGCAAGAACAAAATAACTTCAGATATATTGCAGCCATCAACACCAAAATCATGAAAAGAAATAGAGCTATCATCTCCCACACTCCGAAAAATTTCAGCACTCTTTTGAGAAAAAGTTTTTGCAATTTTGGGCTCTTTCGTACAAGGAGTAGGAGATTTCTCTACACCAATCAAAGTAAGAGGATTACTAGCGTTTGGAGCTACATCATTAGAGGTGGTAATAGTACATACTTTCATCTTTATAGTGATCTCATCTTCTCTTTCCCACCTGGCATGCAATTCTGCTAACATCCTAACATTTTCATCAATTCTAACTTGGATGGCATTAGTAGCGGCAAAAGTATTGCTTTCTTTCACATCATTAGGCAACACTTTTAGTTTTAGAAGTTCAACATCAAGAGCAAGGCTATCAACTTTAGAAGCAAGAATATCAATTTTACCCAACTTTTCCTCAACAAACTTGTTGAAAGCAGTTTGCTTACCGATGAAGTCCTTGAGCATTACCTCAAGATCGGAGGGCGCGCCCCTAGTGTTGTTGGAGGAATTACCATAAGAGTTACCATAACCATTACCATTGGTAGAAGGATACGGCCTATAATTGTTGCTAGTAAAATTGTTCCTATAAGCACTGTTGTTGAAATTATTATTTCTAATGAAGTTTACATCAACATGCTCTTCTTGAGCAACCAAAGAGGCCAAAGGAACATTATTAGGATCAACATGAGCTCTATCATTAGAAAGCATAAGCAGAATAGCATCAATATTATCACTTAAGGAAGAGGTTTTCTCAACAGAATTTACCTTCTTACCTTGTGGAGCTCTCTCGGTGTGCCATTCAGAATAATTTACCATCATGTTGTCGAGAAGCTTTATTGCGGCGCCCAAGGTAAGGGACATAAAAGTGCCTCCAGCAGCTGAATCCAATAGGTTCCTTGAAGAAAAATTTAGTCCTGCATAAAAAGTTTGGACAATCATCCAAGTAGTCAGTCCATGAGTGGGACAATTCTTTATCATAGATTTCATTCTTTCCCAAGCTTGAGCAACATGTTCATTATCAAACTACCTAAACTTCATGATATCACTATGCAAAGCTATAATCTTAGCAGGAGGATAGTATTTTCCAATAAAAGCATCCTTACACTTATCCCAAGAATTAATACTATTTCTAGGCAAAGATAGCAACCAATCCTTAGCTCTTCCTCTTAAAGAGAAAGGAAACAACTTAAGCTTAATAATATTACCATCTACATCCTTATACTTCTGCATCTCACATAGCTCAACAAAATTGTTGAGATGAGCTGCAGCATCATCAGAACTGGCATCGGAAAATTGCTCTTTCATAACAAGATTTAACAAAGCAGGTTTGATATCATAAAAATTTACCTCAGGAGCAGGTGACGCAATAGGAGTGCAGATAAAATCATTATTTTTGGTGCTAGTAAAATCACACAACTTGGTGTTTTCAGGGGCACCCATTCTAGCAAAACTAAAGCAAGCAAGAAAAAGCAACTATAAAGGAAGCTATTTTTTTTTGTATTTTTTTATAAAACGATGCAAGTAAAAATAAAATAAAGCAAAACAAAAACAAAGTAAAAGATTGAGCGTGAGAGACTCCCCTTCTAGAAATCTTCTTTCTCCCCGGCAACAGCGCCAGAAAAATGCTTGATGGTGTGGTGTTAAGGCACCCAGTTGGGAAACCCAAGAGGAAGGTATGAGGAGCACAACAGCAAGTTTCCCTCAGTTGTGAAACCAAGGTTATCAAACTAGTAGGAGAAAGCCAAACTTCAGAAGGCGATGCTTGCTAGCTTCGCGACACTCTGGACAATGGCGCCAGAAATTGCTGGTGCATAGTTGACGTAGGAGCTTCTTCACCTAGCAGCAATGTGGAACCTGCACACAACACAACCAAGAACTTTGCTCCCAACTTACGATGAGGTTGTCAATCTCACCGGTTTGCTGTAAACAAATGATTGAGTATATCGAGTGGTAAAAGGTAATAGTATGCAAGTAAAAGTAAACAGAGCGAGTAAAAGTAAACGGTAATAGCAATGTAAAGGAAATTGGACCGGGGTCCACAGTTCACTAGTGGTGTCTCTCCATAAGATAAATAACAACATGCTGGGTAAACAAATTACAGTTGGGCAATTGATAGAGTAAAGATAACGTACATATGTCATGAGGATCACTATGAGATTCACTCTGGGCATTACGACAAAATACATAGACCGCCATCCAACTGTATCTATGACTAAAAATCCACTCGCGGGGAGTCATCCGAGTACCCCTTGAGTATTAAGTTGCGAACAACAGATAATTGCATTAAGCAAAGTGCGTAATGTAAACAAAGCAAATGTTCTTGGACACAAGAATGTTGTTTTCTCCCTAGTGGCAACAACACATCTACAACCTTAGAGATTTTTGTCACTCCCCTAGATTACTAGAGGCATGAACCCAACTATCGAGCATAAATACTCCCTCTTGGAGTTACTAGCATCTACTCGGCCAAGATAGCTACTAGCAACAGAAAGCATGGAAGATCATAAACAACATAGAGATAACATAAAGATATATAATTCAGCACATCAACTTAACATAGTACCAATACTCATCGGATCCCAACAAACCCAACATGTAGAATTACATAAATATGATCCTTATCATGTAGGGCAGCACACAAGATCTAAACATGAAGCACATGGCGGAGGAGACAACCATCTAGCTACTGCTATGGACCTGTAGTCCAAGGTAGACTACTCACACATCACTCCGGAGGCGACCATGGTGGTGGAGAAGGCCTCCTGCAGGGATTCCCCTCTCCGGTATGGTGCCGGGAAGAGCTCCTAGATCCTCCTAATCTCGCGACGACGACGGTGGCGGCTTGCAGTATGTTTCATGGAAAAGAGATCCGCCCCTTAGGTTTTTCCTGTCGAGGGGAACTTATAGGCGAAAGGGCAGCGTCAGAGAGTGGGCTAGCTGGCCTCACCCCCTGGTGGCGCAGGCTAGGGGTAGGCCGCGTCACCCTAGGGTGTGGCCGGCTCCTGGCCCCCCTCCGTCTCATCTTCGGTCCTCGTGAAGCTTTAGTAAAAATAGAAGGTTTGGCTTTTGTTTTGTCCAATTCCGAGAATATTTCTTGTGTAGCTTTTCTGAAACACAAAAACAACAAAAACATGGAACTGGCACTGTGGCATCTCGTTAATAGGTTAGTTCCGGAAAATGCATAAAAACACCACAAAGTGTAACAAAACCCAAAGCAAATGGTGTATAAACAAGCATGGAGCATAAAAAATTATAGATACGTTTGGGACGTATCACCTAGTCTCTTATCGACTTGCACATTAGTCTCGGCAGTGTGTCCAGCACAATCTCAGACGACTAAGAATATTGCATAAACTAATTAAGTACGAGATTCCACATCTGGATCACATCCAAATACAAGTGCAATAGTTCCTAATAGACTCATTTCATTATACATATCACTCGGATAGTTGAGCCTCCGGGGCACCAATCCTAACAAATGTGAGATTGTCGATAAGATTAATAAACCCTTCCAGTCGCCTTCTAGTAGGCACAAAGAGCTCTGCACCGCCCTTGTCTTCAAACAAACTTAGATACAATATGGCATTCTGGAATGGTTTTGTATCCAGTCAACAAAATCCTCACGGACACGGAGATGAGTTCTTACTATTTAAAAAAAACCTTGCAGTGGGGGGCTCCGGCCCCACTAGTTTCCATTATAAAAACTGTAGCGAAAACTAGTCTGTTTTAAAATTGTAAGTACATGCATATAGTTCCTCATGAAGTATGGGTTTTAGAGTCACAAAAAGTGCATGTTGTAACAACTACGTAACTGATTTTGGAAAAACAAATTGTTGATGTAGCTAGTAGAAAGCCTTCAAGCTTATCCAGTTTAAAAAATTAAGGATTATGGGTTAAAGTAGTTACTTTTACCAGTTACCAAACTATTCATCTCAAAATAGCTAATAAAGTTAATTGTCCAAACTATTTTGGTTTTTAATCTTATATTCATTAGATTATCTAATCCTCCTTGGTCATTTGGGGAAAATAACAAATCTATGTTTTCTTTAATCAATATGTCTTCTTGTTCTAACGACACCTATTTAACTAGATTGTTAGAATATAAATTCTAAAAGATAAGATATCATAAAGCGACCAATAGAATAGTAATTATGAAATATATGTATCATACGGTACCAAAGATCAAATGGATTGATTTGTCTTCTTGCTCTGCAACAACAATTAAACCATTTTGCCACGTAACATGAATTCTTTGAAACATATAGGACAACAGTAGAGACATGCAGCATAATCCACTTCAAGATTTATGCATCTAGATATTATCTTTTTCATAATCATTACAGGAAGTTTCCACACATTTTCAGGAATGCAAGGACAAATGGACTTGGCAGACGTTATAAGAGACTTGTGTACATAGATAATACCCTACCCCGGTGCCCAAAAAAATGACAAATCTTAGTGCCAAAATCAACATTATATCTATATTTATATCAAATAAGAACAAAAAGAAAATTATCCATTAGATAAGTCATTCTTGTCAAAACCCTTTCATATGATTTACTTTTCATTCATACAATTTACTTTCATAATTGTTGAAACCTTTCATGCTTGTTGAAACCCTTTCATATAATTTACTTTTCGTTCTTCAACTTTCACAAATGAGGTTTTCAACTTTGTTTCATGAGGATATAGTGATCCTCTTATATATGGAACAAGACTCTTAGTATTCATTGTTGGGCATTGATACGTCCATTTTGCATCACTATTTTGTATCATAATTTACAATTATTCATTGATATATTTCATATTTAGAGATGATACTTATGTTGTTTCCTCTGTTTTTACATGTTTGATGATCATTGGAGGATTTGCTGCCAGAGTCAGGATTCTGCTAGAAAGAGGACCGTCAAGACACCATGTTTCGGAAGATCAGGAAATTCCAGAAAAATACCAGAAAAATATATTTCGCCAGAAGACTGAAGAAGCCAGAAGGAGGAGGCGAGAGGAGCCACAGGGTGGGCTCACCCACAGGGGGCGCGGGCCCACCCCTGGCCGCACCGACCTATGGTGAGGCCACCCTGGCCCACTACTGCCATCGCTCCTTCGTGTATATCGTCGTCCCCGAAAACCTAAGTCAAGGGGGAGGCTCAGAGATAGACATCGCCGCCTCTGCGGGGCGGAAAACACCAGAGAGAGAAAAGCTCTCCGGCAGGCAGAAATCTGCCAGGGAAATTCCTTCCCAGAGAGGGGAGATCATCGCCATCGTCATCATCATCGCGCTGGACTTCATCGGGATCATCATCACCATCATCCTCATCACCAGCACCTTCATCTTCACCATCACCATGCCATCCCGCTGTAACATCTTGAGTTGAATCTTGTCAAATTCTTAGGGGAAACTTTCCCGGTGTTGATTACTCTTGCAGTTGATGCTATTGAGTGGAACCATTGAATTAAGGTTTATGTTCATTGTTATTTACCATTATTTCACCTCTGATCATGATCCATATGATGTCTTGTGAGTAGTTCATTTAGTTCTTGAGGACATGGGAGAAGTCAAGATGTTAGTAGTGGAATTATGTTAAGTAATATTTAATGGTTTGATATTTATTTGTTGTGGTGCTATTTCACTAGTGGTGTCATGTGAACGTCGACTACATGATACTTCACCATTTATGGGCCTAGTGAAATGCATTGTGTATTTGGCTACTAATTGTGGGGTTGCAGGAGTGACAGAAACCTAAACCTCCGTTGGGAAACCATTGCACTAGGGAGCGTAGGATCTTAGAGTTTAAGGTTATGGTTAGATTTATCTTAATTACTTTCTTGTAGTTGCGGATGCTTGCAAGGGGTATAATCACAAGTGTGTATTAATCCTAGTGCGAGTAGTGCGCTAGCACAGGTTCACCCCCATAACACTTATCAAACCAATAAAGATTATTTAGCGGTATGAAGCGAAAGCACTTGACAGAAACTCCCGTGTGTCCTCGAGAACATTTGGTCATCATAAGTTACACAACCGGCTTGTCCTTTGCTCTAGAAAGGATTGGGCCACTCACTGCAATAGTTATTACTGTCTTTTATTTACTCGTACTTTAATTACTTGCATTATCAAATACCCCTGAAAACCCATTTGCTAGTATTTACAGTGAATCCTTGATCAAAACCACTTGTCAACACCTTCTGCTCCTCGTTGGGTTTGACACTCTTATTTATCGAAAGTACTACGATACACCCCCTATACTTGTGCGTCATTAAGACTATTTTCTGGCGCCGTTGCCGGGGAGTGAAGCACTATTGAAGAGTGGAATTGGTAAAGGTAACCGTCTCTGTGAGTATTGTTTTTATTTCTGTCTTTTATTTTTATTTTATTTTGCTCTGGAGAGTTCTCCATTTGGTTTCCTATTTGGGAACACTACTACCACTGTTGCGGATGTGGATGAACCACCACCCGCTCAATTAGATCCTTTTAAAATACCTATGAAAATTGTTGAACGTGTTATTAATAACTGCTATTCAGGAGATGGAACTGTCCATCCGGGTGATCATTTACTCTTTATACATGAATTATGCAAGTTGTTCAAGTGTGCAGGTATTTCATCAAGCTAGGTTAAGAGGAAGTTATTCTCTTTATCACTGAAAGGCAGAGCTGAGGAATGGTATAGGCTACTAAAGGATGGTCCATCTATTGCTTGGGAGGAAATTGTACCTCTCTTTTATTCCAAATTTTATCCTCCAAGTGAAATTCATAAAGATCGTAATCGAATATATAACTTTTGGCCTCATGATGGAGAGAGTATTGCTCAAGCGTGGGGGAGATTGAAGTTACTAATGCTCAAATGCCCCATTCATGAGCTCCCCAGTAATATTGTTATTGATAACTTTTATGCGAGGCTTGCTCTTCATGACAAGGATTTATTGGATGCTTCCTGTTTTGGATCATTTACCCATATGAAAGGAGAAGCTAAATGGGATCTTCTTGACCGTATCCAAGCAAATTCTGAACGATGGGAGAACGACAAAGGTAGGAGGTCAGGTATAAATTATGATTATGAATGCATTAAAGCTTTTATGGGAACCGATGACTTTCATAATGTTAGCACTATTTATGGTCTTGATTCTCAGATACTTGCTAACTGTTTTAAGGCCTTTGCTTCTTATCTTGATGTTCCAAAGAAAGATTGGAAAAATTATCATGCGCCTTATAAAGATTCTGTTAGTCATATTTCTGCTAAAACTACTGAAGTTTGTACTGTTGATCGCATTTTGCCAGAACCTTATTTTGAGAAAACACCTTTCCCTGCTAAGGTAAAGGAGCATTCCACTTTGATAAGCGTACTTAATAAAAGTACCAAGAAAGCTGTAGAACCTGATGAGCAAATTACTATTAAGTCTCCTGTAGCTATAGTGAAGGACCTTGTTACTAAAAATGTGGGAGATGAACATAGTGTCTTTTGTGAAGATGCTTCTAACATTGTTTCACATCCTAGTAGGCCTAGGAAAGCAAGTGTTCCTGTTATTTCTGTCAGGATTGGCGATCATTGTTATTATGGTTTATGTGACATCGGTGCAAGTTCAAGTGCTATTCCTTTCGAGCTTTACAGAGAAATCATGCATGAAATTACCCCTTGTGAACTTGAAGATATTGATGTGGTTATTCAGCTGGCTAACAGAGAGACTATCTTGCCAATTGGCATTGTTTGAGATGTGGAAGTTCTATGTGGTAAGACTAAATATCCTACTGATTTTCTAGTACTTGGTAATGAAGCGAGTAAAACTTGTCCTATTATTTTTGGTAGACCCTTTTTGAATACTTGTAGTGTTGTGATAGATTGTAAGAAGGAGAAAATTGTGACTAAGTTTGACGGAGAGTCTTATGAGTTTAATTTTTCTAAGTTCGCTAAAACTCCTTATGAAAATGAATTGCCTAATGAAAATTTTCGAGTTGAACAGCTTGCCTCTATTGCTCTTGCTCCTAATAATGCTTTGCAGCAATTTATGGAGGACCATGAAAGTGATGTCTTCAGGAAAGAAAGAGAAGAGATTGACGATATTCTTCTTTGTCAACCACCATTGATTAAGCACAATTTACCTGTGGAGGATCTTGGTACCACTTTGCCACCTAAGGAAGATCTTGTTTTTGAATTAAAACCTTTACCTGATGATCTTAAGTATGCTTATATAGATGATAAGAAAATATATCCTGTTATTATCAGTTCTAAACTTTCAGGAAAGGAAGAAGAAAGGTTATTGGAAATATTGAGGAAACACCGAGGAGCTATGGGATACACTCTTGATGATTTAAAAGGGATTTCTCCTACTATATGTCAGCATGCTATTAACATGGAGCCAGATGCAAAGCCAGTTGTTGAACATTAATGCCGCTTAATTCCCAAGATGAAGGAAGTGGTAAGAAATGAGGTATTGAAGCTCCTTGATGCTGGTATTATTTATCCTATTGCTGATAGTAGATGGGTTAGTCCTGTTCATTGTGTTCCTAAGAAAGGAGGTATCACTGTTGTGCCTAGTGAGAATAACGAGCTTATTCCTCAAAGGGTAGTAGTTGGTTATAGGATGTGCATTGATTTTTAGAAAGGTTAACAAAGTTACTAAAAAGGATCATTATCCTTTACCGTTTATAGATCAAATGCTAGAGAGGTTATCTAAGAAAACTCATTTTTGTTTTCTTGATGGTTATTCTGGTTTCTCTCAGATTGCTGTTAAACCGAAGATCAAGAGAAAACCACTTTTACTTGTCCTTATGGAACTTATGCTTATAGACGTATGCCGTTTGGTTTGTGCAATGCTCCTGCTACTTTTCAAAGATGCATGTCTGCTATTTTTCATGGTTTTTGTGAAGAAATTGTGGAGGTTTTCATGGACGATTTCTCCGTCTATGGAACTTCTTTTGATAATTGTTTGCACAATCTTGATAAAGTCTTGCAGAGGTGTGAAAAAACTAATATTTTTCTAAATTGGGAGAAATGCCACTTTATGGTGAATGAAGGAATTGTTCTAGGACATAAAATCTCTGAAAGTGGTATTGAAGTTGACAGAGCAAAGGTTGAAGCAATCGAGAAAATGCCCTGTCCTAGGGATGTTAAAGGTATTCGTAGTATTCTTGGTCATGCTGGTTTCTGTAGGAGGTTTATTAAAGATTTCTCTAAGATTTCAAAGCCTCTTACTAATCTTCTTCAAAAAGATGTACCTTTTGTTTTTGATGATGATTGTAAGGAAGCTTTTGAAACTCTTAAGAAGGCTTTAACTACTGCTCCTATTGTTCAACCACCTGATTGGAATTTACCCTTTGAAATTATGTGCGATGCTAGTGATTTTGCTGTTGGTGCTGTTCTTGGACAGCGCGTAGATAAGAAGTTAAATGTTATTCATTATGCTCGTAAGACTCTTGATGCTGCTCATAAGAATTATGCTACTACTGAGAAGGAGTTTCTTGCTGTTGTTTTTGCATGTGATAAGTTTAGACCTTACATTGTTGATTCTAAAGTTACTATTCATACTGATCACGCTGCTATTAGATATCTTATGTCAAAGAAGGATGCTAAGCCTAGGCTTATTAGATGGGTGTTGCTTTTATAAGAGTTTGATTTGCATATTGTAGATAGGAAAGGTGTTGAACATCCTGTTGCTGACAATTTTTCTAGGTTGGAAAATGTTTCTTTTGATCCTATTCCTGTTAATGATAGTTTTCCAAATGAACAGTTGGCTTCAATAAATGTAACTTCGCGAGACCTTCCGTGGTATGCTAATTATGCTAACTTTATTGTTTGTAAGTATTTGCCTCCAACCTTTACAGCTCAGCAAAGAAGAAAATTCTTTTATGACTTGAGGCATTATTTTTGGGATGACCCACACTTATATAAAGAAGGAGTTGATGGTATTATGCGAAGATGTGTTCCAGAATATGAGCAACAAGAAATATTGAGAAAATGCCATGGTAGTGCTTATGGAGGACATCATGCTAGAGATAGAACTGCACAAAAGGTTCTACAATCAGGTTTTTATTGGCCAACCCTTTTTAAAGATGCTAGAAAGTTTGTTTTATCTTGTGATGAATGTCAAAGAGTTGGTAATATTTCTAGACGTAATGAAATGCCTATGAATTATACTCTTGTTATTGAACCATTTGATTGTTGGGGATTTGACTTTATGGGTCCTTTTCCTCCTTCAGAAGGTTATACTCATATACTTGTTGTTGTTGATTATGTTACTAAGTGGGTAGAAGCCATACCTACGAAGAGTGCCGATGGTGAGACCTCGCTAAAAATGCTTAAGGATGTTATTTTTCCTAGATTTGGTGTACCTAGATATCTTATGACTGATGGAGGTTCTCATTTTATTCATGGTGGTTTTAGAAAAACTCTTGCTAGATATGACGTTAATCATAGAATTGCTTCTGCTTATCATCCCCAAACTAGTGGGCAGGTAGAGCTTTTGAATAGAGAGATCAAGTCTATCTTGCAGAAGACCGTTAATAGATCTAGGAAAAATTGGGCTAGCAAGTTAAACGATGCTTTATGGGCTCATAGAACTGCTTATAAGAACCCCATGAGCATGTCTCCTTACAAGATGGTTTATAGAAAAGCGTGTCACTTGCCCTTAGAATTAGAACACAAAGCTTTTTGGGCAGTGAAAGAGCTTAATAGGGATTTTAAACTCACCGGTAAGAAAAGGTTGCTTGATTTGAGTTCCTTAGATGAGTGGAGAAATGAAGCTTACGAGAATGGCAGACTTTTCAAAGAGAAAGTCAAGCAATGGCATGATAAGAGAATTCTTAAGAGAGAGTTTCATGTTGGTGAGAAAGTTCTATTGTATAGGTCTCGTCTCAGATTTTTTGTAGGAAAATTACTCTCAAAATGGGAAGGACCCTTTGTTATTGAAGAGGTGTACCGCTCAGGTGCTATAAAGATTGCTTCATTAAAAGATAACACTACACAAGTGGTGAATGGGCAAAGGCTCAAACATTATATTGCTAGAGATTCTTATAATGAAGATGTTGATGTTATTCAAATGGTGACTCCGGAAGAGTTCATCCAGGACAATATGAAGGAACCTGCAGAATTCGTTTTCGAATAGGTAACAGTTCTAGTCAGAAAAGGTTTGCGTTAAACTTTTCCATTAATATTTTTGTTGTTTTTATTAAATATGAAAAATCATGAGACGAAAACTGGCAGGAGACGGAGTCCAGTGGGTCCTCACCACCAGGGGGCGCGGGCCCACTCCAGGTCACGCCGCCCTGTGGTGAGACCACCCCGGAGCTCGTTTCCGCCCGGTTTCCTCCTATGATTATGTTTCGATGTTTAATTTTCACCTATATAACCCCCCGGATTGCCCGAGGTTTGTATATCGTCTTCTCGTCGTGTTTTTGTTTCGAGCTGTTTCTGTCAGGAGTTGTTTTCAGTTTTGGGAGCACCATAGACTCTGCAAGCAATGACAAGGAGAAGATGCCTACAGAAGATGATCGCTAAGACCTAGAGCCAAAGGAGGAGGTCGGGAGTGAAGCCGAGAAGGAGGAGATAGAAGAAGTGCAACGCTCGTTCCCTCGTGCTGTCATCGCAAGTATTGGAGTGGTGACAAACCCTAGCAAGTTTAAAATAAGCTCATGGATGAGCACCGGAGGGGGTGTGCTGCGTCACACCTTAGCTCCACGGATATCCCCGCCAGGCAACAACCACTTATACTCTAATACATGAACATCAGTTTCAAAAGGTACCTAGATCACGATTGCCCTCTGGGTGGGATATAGATCATTCTAACAGTGCAGGGAAAGAAAGCTCCAAGAGTGAACAAGGATGGGGAGATAATTCCAAGAGCTAGGATTCTCAGGCTAACAGGTTCATGAGCCATATTGAGCACAATTCAGAGATGATTCGTAACCTCAGCTACAAGATTGATGACTTGAGAGATTTGATTGAGAAGCTTATCAAAGACTCACCACCACCACCGAAGGAGTAATTCGTCATTGGTATAGGCATCCCCTTGGTTTGTTCCAAGCTTGGGGGAGTGCCGCGGTATCATATCATTATCTTTTACTCATTTACTTTTCAAGTAGAGTCATATCATGAATAGAGAAGTTATCTTATAGAATAGTTTGCAGTATGGAAGTATCCTCCTTAGTTGGTTATCTATATATCCCTTGGTGTGAGTTGCGGTAATGAAATATTAATGAGAAGTTTTATCGTTTACTTTCCGCACACTTTATTTTAGTTTGCAATTTTTCTTATATGATTAGTCCTGTTGATTAGTATTGGTATCACTTTGGGAGCATGAGTAAATTTAGTTGGTTTTGGCAAACATAGCTTGGTTAGTAGCAACATTACCTTGAGGTTTGAGTAGAAAAGAAGAAAGAAGTGTTGGTAGTTACATCATTTCAGCTTTCCTTCATGTTTGGCTCATAAGCAATAGTATTCTCAAGTTAAAATCATTTGTACTTTCAAGAAAGTTTGCATGATTGTTCCTATTTTATGTATGTTTGTTTGTTTTATTCAACTCTTATGCTTGCTACCCAGCCTTGCTAGCCAAAAACCTGTACTGAGAGGGAATACTTCTTGTGCATCCAATTCCCAAAAACCAAGTTACTTCCAAAGAGTCCACTATAAATTCCTATGCATGGTATTTCAAGCCATTCCAAGTAAATTTTCATATGCTACCTTTCAAAAACCTTCAAATACTTCTCATTTTGTGCCACTGTTTTTAGCTCATGAGGACGTAGTGGTTGGGTTTGTTATCTTCCATACTAAATTGAGTACCCCTCGACTAGGCAGCTTCATCTGCTCGTCATTAATTTGCAAGGGAGCTGGTCAGACCATTGTAATCTAAAAAAAGAGAAAGAAAAGAAAAAGGCACTCCTCCATGGTTTGTGAAAGTTGGTGGGCACCCGATGGAATCGGTTAGCCATGGTTTGAGAAAGGAAAAGGTGGGGAGGAGTGCCAAGCTATAAAAGAGCACAATTGTGCCAATTAATCAACATCTCGGAACCGCTCTCACTTGTCTAGTATGGAAGATATCAAGAACTCCATTGCTAGTCGTTGACGAAAGCAACCACCTCTCAAAATAACTTTTATCTCTGTTTTACAAATGAAAAGCTCTAGCACATGTTTAATCCCTGCTTCCCTCTGCGAAGGGCTTGTCTTTTACTTTTATGTTGAGTCAACCTATTCCCTTCTATCTCAAGCAAGCATTTGAGTTGTTATGTTTCACTCATCCATATGTTGATCCGTTCAATCATGTTTACTATCTTCCTTTGTTTAGTACAATGCTTTTATCTGAAGGAATATATCTTTGAAAGCTTTCTATGATTGCAAAGAGTTTGTTTCGTTGAGCATATAGTTTTTGCTATATTGGCTCTGTTATAAAAGGCTCTGTTCAAAAGTAAGTATAGTTTGTTCATTGTTTTCTGACCAAGGTTTGCCATCACCAATTATAATTTACCTTGTGCATCTTTATTTGTGATTCCCTTTTACTTATTGCAAGTCTATATCATATGAAGGGAAGTTGTTGTCTATTATAATTTGTGCCTTGGTACATATGATGCTTCTTGTCCATATTTCGTTTATCGACACTTCACTCCATAAACCTGTGGTCATGTTTACCGAGTTCAGTTTTCGCTTGGGGACAAGCGAGGTCTAAGCTTGGGGGGGTTGATACGTCCATTTTGTATCACTATTTTGTATCATAATTTACTGTTATTCATTGATATATTTCATATTTAGAGATGATACTTATATTGTTTCCTCTGTTTTTACATGTTTGATGATCATTGGAGGATTTGCTGCCGGAGTCAGGATTCTGCTGGAAAGAGGACCGTCAAGACACCATGTTTTGGAAGATCAGGAAATTCCAGAAAAATACCAAAAATTATATTTCGCCAGAAGACTGAAGAAGCCAGAAGGAGGAGGCGAGAGGAGCCACAGGGTGGGCTCACCCACAGGGGGCGCAGGCCCACCCCTGGCCGCGCCGGCCTGTGGTGAGGCCACCCTGGCCCACTACTGCCATCGCTCCTTCGTGTATATCGTCCTCCCCAAAAATCTAAGTCAAGGGGGGAGGCTCAGAGATAGACACCGCCGCCTCTGCGGGGCGGAAAACACCAGAGAGAGAAAAGCTCTCCGGCAGGCAGAAATCTGCCAGGGAAATTCCTTCCCGGAAAGGGGAGATTGTCGCCATCGTCATCATTATCGCGCTGGACTTCATCGGGATCATCATCACCATCATCCTCATCACCAACACCTTCATCTTGACCATCACCACGCCATCCCGCTGTAACATCTTGAGTTGAATCTTGTCAAATTCTTAGGTAAAACTTTCCCAGTGTTGATTACTCTTGTAGTTGATGCTATTGAGTGGAACCGTTGAATTAAGGTTTATGTTCAGATTGTTATTTACCATTTATTTCACCTCTGATCATGATCCATATGATGTCTTGTGAGTAGTTCGTTTAGTTCTTGAGGACATGGGAGAAGTCAAGATGTTAGTAGTGGAATTATGTTAAGTAATATTTAATGGTTTGATATTTATTTGTTGTGGTGCTATTTCACTAGTGGTGTCATGTGAACGTCGACTACATGATACTTCACCATTTATGGGCCTAGTGAAATGCATTGTGTATTTGGCTACTAATTGTGGGGTTGCGGGAGTGACAGAAACCTAAACCTCCGTTGGGAAACCATTGCACCAGGGAGCGTAGGATCTTAGAGTTTAAGGCTGTGGTTAGATTTATCTTAATTACTTTCTTGTAGTTGCAGATGCTTGCAAGGGGTATAATCACAAGTGTGTATTAATCCTAGTAAGGGTAGTGCGCTAGCACAGGTTCACCCCCATAACACTTATCAAACCAATAAAGATTATTTAGCGGTATGAAACGAAAGCACTTGACAGAAACTCCCGTGTGTCCTCGAGAATGTTTGGTCATCATAAGTTACACAACCGGTTTGTCCTTTGCTCTAGAAAGGATTGGGCCACTCGCTGCAATTGTTATTACTGTCTTTTATTTACTCGTACTTTATTTACTTGCATTATCAAATACCCCTAAAAACCCGTTTGCTAGTATTTATAGTGAATCCTTGATCAAAACCACTTGTCAACACCTTCTGCTCCTCGTTGGGTTCGACACTCTTATTTATCGAAAGTACTACGATACACCCCCTATACTTGTGGGTCATCAGGCATGTCGAGAACGCCATCTATGTGTGATCAAATTCTCCAAGAAATCCACTATTTCCCCGACATAACTAAAACTGATGTGGGATGGCTTTGGCATAGCCATTTAGCCCATTTTAATGTTGTATCTTTGCAAAGTCTTCTAAAGGGGATCACATTCTTATAGTAACAAATGTGAATTTTGCCATAGATTGTGTGTTGTAGTGCATGCATTGAAGGAAAGCTACATGTAACGAATCATCCCCACAAGAATTTTATCACTTCCATGAGTCCCTAGGAGCTCCTTTATATAAATCGTTTTAGTCCTCCAATTTATTATAGTCTTGGCAGTAAAGTATTGCTTAGTGATTGTTGATGACTATTTAAGATATACATGGGTTTATATCTTCAATAAGAAGATGAAACTCAAAAAATATTCATTGACTTTGCCAATGAATCCCAATGCCAACACAATGCAAAATTATTGGATATAAGAAGTGACAATGACACCGACTTGAAGAACTACACCTTGGATGAGTTTTTAAGTAATGAGGGAATCTAGAGAAGAAGAAGAACTATATACCTAATAAAATTTTGGCATTTATAATATAACATTTTGAATCATATTGATAAAATGAACGGTAGAAAATCGGGGCTCTAGAGTAACCCCACTAGTCATACACAGAAAGGATGTCTTCAATAAGACCTGAAGTGCAGTCCTCGTTGGCTTCTCACTTGTGTAAACTAGATACCGATATATTTTCATACATATACATCGATGAGATATTAAGATACAAAATAATCCTTGTTTTTTAGAAATCTAACAACATTTGAGTTAGTCATCAACTCATCATAAATACATATATTCTATGAATAAAGAAACGTAGTGGTAGTGTTTTGGCTGCTCCAATCGGCTTACACACATACATGTGAAGGAAATATATATGTAGCATGACACGATTAATGAAGCACAGTTGGAGAAAAAATATAGCCGAGCACACAATGAAAATATAGAAATCGAAATTAACCGAATTATCAGCATCTGACACAAGTCAATCTCGAGTACTGGCCGGGATCGATCATAAAGTGTAGTTGACGTCGATGAAGGTGAGGATCTGGTGGACGGCACCGACTATGTCCTCCGCCGTGAATCTTGGCTCGCCGTCGATCTATCAAGACCATCGCCGTGACAATGTCAGTTTATTTAGTTACACACGCATGCAATGCACGATCGATGATCTGCGTTTAATCCGTATATACATGGGTGCACGATCGACACGGTACATACCTTGACGTTGAAGGAGTAGAGGACGGTCTGCTCGATGGTTGTGATGTTGGTGTGGAGGATGGACATTTGCATCTCCTCCAGCACGGCAATGGTCTTGATCAGCTGCTCGGGACGGCGGCGAGACAGGACCTTGATCACGGCGTCCTCGCCCAGCACGCGCACCTCGATGTCCGCCAGGCTCGACTTGTTCTCGGCCACCTCCTCCCTGATCCCGCCGCCGCACGTGTCGAGGTCGACCATCACCTTGCCAGCGGCCCCGCCGTCTGTGGTCGCCGCCGCAGGGAACGGGAGGGTTGGGGAGACGTAGAACGGCGGAGCCTCGTGCGCTTGCGGTGGTGGCTCGTGCATGGATGTGGCAGGAACCGCCGCAGCGGTCCCGTCGGCGACCGGCCGTGGCGTGTCGCCGTACAGGCGCCGCCGCTTCTGTGACTCGAGGCACTGGATCAGCTGCTCCAGCTCTCGTATGAATTCTATGGCGCCCCCTATGATGGATGCTTGGTCTCCCTGCACAGGACGTGACAGTCTGTTAACTACGACGATGTGTTTGTCAGTGGCATATTCTGTGGATTAGGCTTGGGTATCAGAGATAAACCCTTTGGACGTAGGACCCTGGCATGAGGGAGCGGAGGACCCTGAGGTAATCGTTCATCTGGCGCCGCCGGTTGCGCTCGACGGCGATGTGCGTCATCCGCTGGCTCTCGACCTCCTCGCTCGTCTTGGTGGACCGAGGCCGCTTCCGCCGCCCGCTCTTGGCCGCCTGCTCCCCGCCAGCCTTCTGGCCGCCCCCTCCGGCTCCGGTCCGGCCGCCGCCATCAGACTGCTGCACCAGCGTCGTGCTCTCCGATATGCCACCACCGTGATCCTGATCGCGCGCGCCTCCAGACCCGTCGGCCGTATTGCTGCCTCCATCCTGCTCCGCCGCCGCGTGGTGGACACCGCGGGGATCAGGGTCGTCCGCGGGCGAGAGCTCATGGGACTGAAACCTGAAGAAGTAGCTGTCGTTGTCGTCGTCGTCACGGGCGTCGTGGTGGTGGTCGGCAGACGGCTGGTTGAGCGCCAGCCTGGGGCCGAAGTCGGCGAACTGCAGGACGTCGGAGAAGCTGAGCTTGTCCAGGGACACCTGGCCGTGCGGCCCTCCCTGGGGAGGTTGCGGCGTCTGGCCCAGCATGTAGTCGACCATTTCAGCCCCCGCGGCGGCGCCGATCGCCTCCTCCTGCGCCGGCCCGTCCAGCTGAGCAAAGCTATCCAGCTCGTGGCTTCCCTGCTTTGAGCGATCATGGGCAACAACAACAAAACTTCATTAATCACAAACACTTCCGAAACTGATCAACTTATATTTGCACGTATGAATGCATACGTGCCTGTTTTTCCATGGCGATCGATCGAGCAGGATAAACGACTCACGACGGACGCATGCAGGCTCTGCGATCACACGCCGTTCATGCGCTCGCACCAATTATACGCCGTTCACCATGCATGCACGCACGGTGTGGTTAGCGTCGGCGCAGGACGACGGAGCCTGCACTGAGAGAACAAGTAGAGGGAAGAAGGTAGCGGTGGATTGAATTTGTGGTGTGCTGTTGAGAGGAGCCTCTCGATCGATCGGATGCATTAATTGAAAAGGAGGAAGATGAATTCACCGCGCCACCTCTGAAGTATGGAACGGGAGGCGCCGGCCGGCCGGTGAGTTATTTTTCTCACATGCCACACGCTCCCTGCCTTGCTTTTCTCTTCTTTCTCCGTCTTCTCTACTTTTCCTCGGATCGACATGTGACGATGGATGACAGCCCAGCCCAGCCCAGCCAAGCCAAGCCTCCCGTCTTCACGTGTAAAACTTTTTTTTCCACACGGGCTACCTCTTTTAATTACTTCGAATGGAAATAACAGATTTTTACAACACACTCACACACACACATAATTTAGGGGAAGGAAAAGTACCATCCTTGCACTAGTGGAAAACCCGCTGACAGCAACTCGGCATCGAGCTACTACTACAGGACAGAAATTCACTGTCGCTCAAGCTAAGTTTGTACGATAGTTATTAGAGGCCAGAGTTTTCAAGAGACCAAAAGACAGAACCAAACAAGTTCAAGTTCAAACAACCAACTACAACCAACTTCAGGGACCTTCGATCAATGGAATTTCCTCTTGATCGGACGACGCATGCGAGGATCTTGCAAAACTTGAAGCTTTGTTGAGGACAATTAGTGCATCTTCACTGCCTCTTCCTCATTGTGTAGACATGCCTGGTATTTAAAGAAAACACACATTGTAAAGAAGATCTCCACTGGTTTTTTTAATTCTGTAACCTTCAAAGGTGGTCTTATTCCAAATCATCCAAATAGACCAGCACACCGCAGCTATTAACAAAGTATAAAACCTCTTTTCATTAGGAAAGAAAGAATAGAACCAGGCAAGACACTTTAGAGGTTCCTAGGGCAAGTATTAGTCCCCACACAAAAATCCAAAGTCCCCCAATTTTCTTGCCAACCCCAAAAGAGAAAAACAAATGATTTTGAGTTTCAATGTTACCTTAGAAAGAGCAAGCATGATTTCTAGACCAGGTTTTCTTTCTCATGTTCTATCTAGTCAAGACAACCTCCTGGTTAACCTGCCACATAAAGATTTTGATTTACAAGGGTAACTTAGCTTTCCATATCTCTTTATTATTTGCACCACAAATATTATTTTCTAGCATAGTGTAGACTGACATGGTGGAAAACACTTTGTTAGGAGTCAAGGACCACATTACTTCATCATCCTCATAATGTCTAACCATATGAGCAATAATGTTCATAATATCATTCCATTGAGCTAGAAGCTCAGGTGTAAGCCTCCTTTTGAAAGGGATATTAAAGTTCATCTGAATAACATGAGAAAAAGTCAAATCAAGAGCCGAAGAAATACTGTATAATAGGGGACAACTCACATTCAAGGGGATGTTATTAAGCCAAGGATCTAACCAAAACCTCATCAAGTTTCCTTTTTAAGGATCATTTTTACCCCCAAAATTAGTCTCTCTCACCTTGACTAGATTAACAAGGGGTTTCATTAGCTTTCACTTTAACATAATTTATAGTCTTATTCCTCATATACTTTTGTCTCACAATTCTTTTCCATAGACCATCTTGTTTATCCAACTTCCCCACCATTTGCAGATGAGGCTAATATTTTGCTTCCTCAAATCCTTAACTCCCAACCCTCCCTTGTTTTTAGATCTACACACTTTTTTCCATTTCACCATATAGTACCCTCTTTTGTTTTTCTTGCCAGCCCAGAAGAATCTTCTTGTATTTTATCCATCTTTTTAATGAAGGTTTTATTTAACAGGAACATATCCATACAATAAGATGGTATACCAGAGAGACAAGAATCAAGCAAGGTTAATCTTGCTCTAAAGGAAGCCAAGTAACAGATCGAAGTATCCAACTAATGAGTCCCAATCAATATTGTTTAGGTTTGAAAAAGTGACGGGCACACCTGAATATTTCATAGGAAGCTTTCCAACTTGACAAATATATATCAACATAAAAGGCAATCACATCATTATCTCCACCATTACTGATGAATTCACTCATAAGGTAGTTAATCTTCAAACTAGACATAAATTCCAATTTCATTATTCAATTTGACACTAACTGTTCCACCAAACAGAATTTGTTTAATCCAAGAACACCACATCTCAGAGAAACCTCTAGCTTTATGGCACTCAATAAGGGAGTTCCAATTTACCTTGTCATAAGCCTTTTCAAAATCAAGTTTAAGAATGATTCCAACCTGTTTTTTAACATGTGTATGATGCATAAGCTCATGTAAGGATAGGACGCCATCTATGATATTTCTCCCTTTTGATTTTTTTTTGATGAAGACTAAATATTTTAGAAGCATAGGGATCCAACCTCAAAGTGAGAGTTTTGTAATTTACTTCTGCATACATCTTGAGAAGCAAATAGATCTAAATTGTTGTATTTTATTAGCATCGTAAGATTTGGGAAGAACAGTTATTACATCATAGTTCAACATCTTGACATCCAACTCCCAAGATGGAACTGGAAAAAATATTCAGGATATCACTTTTAACCACTTCCCAACAATGTTGATAAAACTATGTTATCGGGGCTAGGAGCTTTGTTAACCTCCACTGCAAATAAAGCATTTTTAGAATAAAAAGGCCTACATAAATCACCATTTTCCCCTTCGTCAAGTTTTTCTAGGGGTCCCCACAACTCATGAGATAGCTGAAACAAATTTGCAGGAGCAGGACCAAACAATTCCTTAACGTTTTTTGTTGTATGTTGCATAAGATTTTTAGATTCCTCCACAATTACCCCATCGTTCTCTAAGGATAGGACAATATTCTTTATTTTCCTCTCATTTATTGCAATCCTATGGAAATAAGCAGTATTTTGATCATCTTCCAGTAACCATCTCCCATGAGAGCTTTGATACCAATAGGTTCCCTCCTCAGGTTATAGAGCTCTACCTGAATATTAGTTCTATACACATATTCTTTAGGGGATAAATCTCCACTTTCTTCCAGTAACTCCAAGGCTAGAAGTTCATTTTTTTAATTCCATATTTATTTTTCTATTATTACCAAAAAAAATACTAGCTCCCAACCCTTTTAAATATTTATTAACTCTCTTTTTACTTGATATTAAAAGTATCAGTATGATCCATACTTTTCATAGGTTTCTTCCAAAGAACTTTCACCAACCCAATAAACTCTGGATTCTTCAACCATGAAGTATCAAATTAGAACTCTCTATTTTTCTTAGCAAAAGGAAGTTCACCAGAATCAAGTATCAACATATTTTGATCAGATTGATCCTTCACCACTTTCTTAATTACAGCCATAGGGAAAAGCTGCTCACAACATTAGACATAAGAACTTTATCCAATTTTTCAACATTGGGGTTCCTCTGCTTATTAGGTCAGGTATATATAACACATTTCATATGAATTTCCCTTAAGGCCAAGGAATGAATCACAGTGTTAAATACCTTATAAGAATGGGGTTAGACTATTAGATTATTCTTTTCTAAGACATTTCTCGGAATATTGAAATCACCCGCAACAATATAAAGACTATCAATACCATGGTAGAAGGAAGCCAACTCTATCAAGAAATCAACCATTAACTCCTCATGAGCAGGACCATACACACAACTGAAAGCCCATCTACACTTTTTCATTTTATCCCACAGGTTCAACAAGATCATATGTTTATCAAGTTTAATAGTTTGTAACTCCAAGTAATCATACTTCCCAACAGAAGGACTCCACTTCCAAAAGAAATTATTATCAGGATCAAATCTTCTAAAAAAACTTGCCGTTATAGTATTTTTTCATTGTTTCTTTTAAAGCCAAAACTTCAAGATCAAATCTCTAATAATGTCAGTACATCAGGTAGCCATTCCTTTCGTACATGTCCCCCTACAATTTCATATGCCAACTAACATTTCAACTTATGAGGACTATCTCTCTTCCTACTATTCCTACTAGGGGTCACGACATAATTGGTAGCAGAACCTGACTTCTAGTCAAAGGTCTAGAAACACTAACACGAGTCTTCTTTTTACTAGACTTTTTTCTACTTCTTTTATATTTAACCACTGTAAAGGAATCATCTACCATGTTTCTAGCTTGCCAAGTTAGAATTAAGGGAGTACAGGTACCATTATCATTGTTCAACCACCAGGTTTTTTGTACTTTATTATTGCTTTTCTTAGACAAATTAGATCTAGCATCCTCCAGTTCTCTCAACAAATCAATAGAATCAAAGTTGTCAGAATGAATATTAACACTCATCATACTAGCTCTCAACATAATTGCATCATTAGGGATCTCAATTTTTTTTGCATCATTAGACAATACAGCTGGGCTGGCCTTTCTGGCTGCGAAGCCTGTCATGGTTTGGGCCTAGGCTGAAGGTCACTAAGAAAGTAAAATCCCCCAACGGTGGGCGGCGCTTCCCGGCGTTCACGTCTGGTGCTGGTCGCTTCCCGTCGCCGCCGCCGCCGCAGCAGCAGCAACAAAGGTCAGCCACCGAACCTTCCTACCTCGCTCCCTCCACTGCTGACGCTCCGTGCTCGGGTCAGAACTTATTCTCTTCTTTACTACCCATCCTGCCCTGTCCGCTCCGATGCGGCTGCTCCACGATAGGGCTCGCTCCTCTCGGCGCCTACCGCCTAGAACAAGTACCCACCGGTAGCCAGGGATTCCTCCTACTCCTGCATCTGTACATGTAATATGTAGTATGTGCAATGCAAGGTGCAAGGTATACCCGTGGAAAAGGGACTGTTGCCTGTTGGTAGGATGGATACATGGAGCCAAGGTATGGAGCATCGTTCAGAATTTATGCAGTTTGATTTAATGCCATCTTGCTTGGTCTAGATTTTTTTTAATCGAGCTAATGTGCCGAGCCACGCCGGAGTGTAAAGGTATATCAACAAGATTCATCCAATCACTTCAATTCTGGGCCAACCCAAACTTAATCCAATCAATTTTGAACCGAGCCAACTGCCTGTTCAAGTTCTGAGTTATTCTAAGAAGCAATCTCACTGGTGAAAAAAAAGAATACATGAATTTCCTCCTCCTAACTAATGCCACATACTTTTAACTCCTTGTAGTTTGTACACAGTTATATTCCACAGCTCCCGATGGCACTTGTAGCGCTAGAACTGCTACCCGATGATACGATGCTACCGAGTTTCTTGATGGCCTGACCTTAGAAGTTCTCCTTGTGGAAATGGAACCGCGTTGTTGTTGTGTGGCTGAATTCTACTGCAAGGTCCCTGAGTGTTTTTGTAAGCGTCGGAGATCCACAGTAGAAAACGCCTGCGGATGTATGGAACATCGTAATTAGCATCTTTGTTCTGTAAACCATGATCCATCACTTGAATTTTTATCAGACGTGACTCACCTATACGAGCGTTCTTGTGGGTATTGGCCAAGTCAGAGTACACCTTTCTCCAGTTTGGCCTTGCGAAATGTGTTCGAATCTGCCAAGATAGCGGTCAGAAAAGGAAAATGCCATGCCATGTCTGAATTTATTTGCAGGTTAAAACAGGGGCGGTGAGAAGGGGCAAACCTTGCTGCCGGATACGATATCCACACCGTCTTTTGCGTGTTGGAGGGATTGAACCATGGCAATCAGAGCTGACCTTGCATCGCCTTCCTCATACACACTGGTCAGGTAGTTGTGCATCTCTATTACATTCTGTACATCAAGACATCAAGTTACTTTTGTTAAATAAACTAGCGGAGAATGTGTGCAAAGGTGCTCTTTACTGAAGCAGTTAGGGTTAAGTAGTACATCGCGATCGCTTTCAGCAACTTCGTTCATGACACCTTTGAACCATTCAAAGGAGCCCTGTTCCCTAGTAACCCAGTAGAAGTAAGCTCGGCTTGGCCCATTGCTCTTATAGGTGCTCCCTGACTCCTCGTCCTGCATGCTTTGCATCTCCTGTTGAATCCAACACAGTTATCAATCCTACAATTTGTGCTCATGTATGGAAAATAACTTGTAGTAACAGTTGCAGAAGTTTACCTGACTGGACTTTAGGTTGTGCAGGAGATCCTTCAGTATGCTGATGAAAGGAGTTGCACCAATTCCAAGTCCGATAAGCAAAAGAATGTCGTATTTCTTGTAATTTTGAGCTGGTGCACCGAAAGGGCCATCTATAAAGATCTTCGGAAACCTAAATGAAGAAAGTCAAGTCACCAAGGTTAGTGCAATATATATATTCTCAAACAATTCTTTAAAAAAACTGAAGGCGTATTCACCTAGCATCCTCTGCCAGACCTTCTGCTATGACTGTGGTTTCAAGTCTTGAAAGTGTGGCCTTCTTGGAACTAACTTCTGCTTCACAGGCCTGAGTGAATTATCATAATTTTTTATCAATTAACTAATATAAAGACAGTGTAAGCTCGTGTTAAGCTTGAAGAAATTGTATTTTTTTTCTCCCCTCCCCCTCTCTCCTTTTCTACTGACCTTCCCAAATACGTTCCTTAGTTCTGTTGTCCAGTCACCTAATGTTCGGATATGTACACTTAAGTAGTCATCTCCAGGTGCAGAAGTGATGGAGAAGGGATGCCTGCAAACATTGAAGAAATTTTGAAGCCAAAGCCTTGGCGAATTCATGAGTTGGAAAATGAGGATGATGAGATAGTACCATTCAAAAGGCGAGACATCTGGGCATTTTACAAAGAGGTACATCCCACTTTTATATTTGAAACTTGCTGGCTTCTTCATGTAAAGAGAGAGCACATTTCCTGGGTAAATTGCTGCCTGAATGACACATTTTGGATCACTCATGAGCAGTTTTCTTGACACTTGCAATTTAGAATGTACACTGAATCTATATCATACCTTGATGACGCTCACTCCATAATTCTTCTCGCGAATTCTTCTAGTAGCTCTCTCGGAGGCATAAAAGAGAACAGGAACTGCCAAGTACATCCAACCCTGTAATGACACATCCAAGTTGCAAATTCAATTTTTATGCACAGACATTAAATTCACATAATTAATACTCTTGCGAAACATATGTAGGAACAATACCGTTCTCTTGTACCACTGCTTTGTGAGGAATATGAAGTAGGAATGCATCACCAGGAGGATATATGCAAACACCAGCAGGTGGTGGGCATACCAGAAGGCATTGAAGCCAGCCAGGTGGTGCAGCGGCGATGGCAGCTTCACGACGCTCCTCCTGAAGGAGTGTGTCGCCAGTGTGAAGGAGAATGACATTATGAGGATCAGGAGAATGCCAGTCCATCCTGGGGTGCTTACAAGCAGAGATCCCCATGTTGGTTGAACATAATTGAAGAAGGGACCCAGCTTCTCCTCGAACTTATCAATTGGGCATGAGACCAGTCTTGGGAAGTCACAGGTCAGGTGAGCAAGCGTATGAGTACCCGCTCCAATTGCAATTGCCAGTGCAATAACCTGGGTACATAGTGATCGTTAGAAGGGGTCAGAGGGTAAGATGCAGATGCGGGTAAAATGATTGTTCCGTTGTCACAGATTGCAGTCCTAGAAATGGCACGGATCATATGTACCTTGTGGAAGTTTATGTTATCGTCAAATGGTACGACATTGCTGAGGGCTGTTGATCGGAGTGATGTCAGTGTGTTTCGGCACACCGGGAGCAGTATAAGGGCCATGTTCAGCTTGGTTGTCTCAGCGGCACCCTTTGCGATGCAGACACAATAGCCCATCACATCGAAGACCGCCCGTCTCCTGTATTGCACAAACTTGAATATGAAGAGGGCAATGTTGACGATTCCCCACAACGCGAGGACCCATATCCTCTTCCAGTTCTCATGGATGAAGTCAACAGTCTTGGTCAGACGCCTCTGCATTGGGCTCCGGTAACTGGAAGGAACCATTGTCTTCGCAAGGCTTGTTGACGCCTGGTCCATCTGATCCTGTGTCCCCTCGGCCATCACCATCCTACGAAGTAGCTTCTCAAGCTGCCAAATCTGCATTTGGACATAACATGAGCATATATGTATACATGTGTGTTCTTGCTGCATCGGAAAGAAGAACTTTTCATTTCTTGGCACCTCAATGTAACCGCGACCATCAGGGTCCAGCTCTTCCATGATCAGCGAGGCGTAGGTTGCGGCATGTTTCTTCAGCTTGGAAAGCTTGTTTGCTGAGGCGCTGAGCACGATAATCTGTACATGGAAGTAAAGACTGAAATTTATAGAAGCACTGTGGACTGTGGAAAAGGGCGGGCAGATTCAGATACGGTATGCTACTGACCTCTTTAACCTCATCTTCTGTGAGCTTTCCATCACCATTCTTGTCACACCTAATTGCAAGACAATCTCATCAAGAAACCAGCCGTAAGGTTTTGCCAGTGAAAAGAAGGAAGGTGGATCTTTACATGTCAAAAAATATCCGTAGCCGTGCATCGAAGTTGTTGTCAGACATCTCCTCCCAGAATTCCTTGAGCTGTTCTTTCGTTAGGCCTTGGTCTGGATCAATCTTCCTTCTCCTCGCCATCGCCACAAACACCTCGCTTGCAAACTCCTTGGAATCCGCCATGCCTGCAAGCAGCAGAGCCGTTTTGGGATTAGAGGTTCATTCTTGCATTCTAAGAGCCAGTTTTGATAGAGATGCATTGATCATC
The DNA here is from genome assembly GCA_007115705.1 of Dactylis glomerata. Classification (NCBI taxonomy): domain Eukaryota; kingdom Viridiplantae; phylum Streptophyta; class Magnoliopsida; order Poales; family Poaceae; genus Dactylis; species Dactylis glomerata. Next base: position 534,703 of record QXEO01000483.1, on the reverse strand, counting down.
TGGTGTCAATTTTACAGACTGCAATCGTAAGTCTGTCCAGTGATCTTGTTTTCGGTTTGTTCTTGCTGTGTAAAAGAAATAAAAAGTCTAGAGTTACATGAACAGAATGATTAATGTTTGCTATGCACGAACACTTTTGTTCAGATAAACGATTTACAGTCTCGAGCAACCAACATGGCTGGTTAAATTGGAAGATATATCGTATCTCACGAGTTGTATGTTGATTTGATTATTTGACGCCGTTTAATGAACGGTCGAAACAACATAAAAATCTGCTCTTTTCAAACGAAACTCCACCGACATGCAAAGATGCTTTTACCGAACCGTCAAGTTACCACTGTCATCACCGCTCGAAAAAAAAGGCTATCACTGTCGGAGCATCAAGATCGCGGAAGCAGGAAGCAACAAGGTGGCACTCGCTCGATCGCACGTACGTACCGATGCATTTGGCGAAGTTCTCCTGGTGGAGGCGGCCGTCGTCGGCGCTCATGTCGTCGAAGCGCTTCTCGACGGACTTCCACCCGTCCTTCCCCGCCGACGCCTTGTCGAGGAAGCGGAGCCCCCGCAGCGCCGGCTGCGCGCTGGAGTGCGAGCGCTTGAGGCCGCCCATGACGGAGTCCGGCACCCGGATGGACGTCACCCTCGACGCCAGCCGCTTCATCCCCGACGCCAGCCGCGACGGCTGCTTCCTCATCACCGGCCCCGTCGCCGGCTGTGGCGACTGGTGGTGCTGCTGCTGCTCCGGCTCGTTGCCCAGCGGCACGTCCACGTATCCCGCCGACGACGACTCCATCGCATGCACGCCGGCGGTGACACAGCGCACCTAGGGGCACCACCGCCTGTAGCCTAATTGCCCAACGTGAGGCTGCCGGTGGGAGGGCGTAAATTTGGAAGAGAGGAGATCGGGAGGAGAGGAGAAAGCGAGGAGAAATATGGCGCGCGTGTTGCGGAGAGGGGAGGTGCCAATTATAGCCGTTGCATTTGCATGCGCGCGCACGGCCGGGCTAGCGAGCGAGCTTGGCCGCTCGACGTCTCTGTTTCTTCTTCCTGCTTCGTTTGGGCAGATGGCCGCGGACATGAGACCTGACCGTGGCTCACCAGTATCCTGTGGCCGTGCCGTCCACGCTGAGTCTGCGCTGGCCTGCCCAGCTGTGAGCCTGTGACTGTGCGTCAGTGCCGGTGGGCGCCGGTCGGTGGATGCCATTTGCCAAAGGCCCCAAACCATTCTTACATATCAGACTTGGGGGAGAATGGTTTGGATTATCCTCCAAAAATTATATGAATTCCAAAGAGACCAAACCTCCAAAAGTCATATAAATTCGTAAGAATCAAAGGAGCACTTATGGTATTAAATTTAATGGTTTAACTAAGGGTTTGATTGTCTCACTTGACCAAGATTTTCTCTTAAGTCTTAATCACCTTAGAAAAGAGCAACTGTAATTTAAAAAAAGGGCAACTAGAAGGACTTGTACTTTTCTCTTAGTTGTACTTTTTGATTCATAGAATTCTCAAAATACATAAATAGGATAAACATAGAATTGTAGTGATAGGTCCTCTTCAATCATACAAGATTGGAAATACTACCTTCGATCCATACTAAGTGTTGCTGATTTAGTATAAAGTTGTGACACTTATTATGAATCAGAGGGAGTAGTAAATTGCAAAATCCCACCACGGGTGGGTCAAAGTTATTAAACACCCATAAAATCACCTCAAATGTTGTGGTTTTTTTATTAAAGAGTTGATAACTTTGCCCGGTTGTATTAGCCTTTTGCAATTCTCCTGATTGGGAAAGTCCTATAATTTGCGCATAGTTTTTTTTTCAACCCGATTACCTACAGTGACTAGTAAAACCAAAAACCGTAGCCACCGCATGTTGTCTCCGTATCCGCTCGGCATCGACATGTCCACGCCTCCTTTGCTTGCCGCTCCGACATCGGGAGGGGATGGGGACCTCGGACCTACGCGTGGCATTGTAGTTGGGTCCCTAGAGTTATGGTGGATATGGCAATGAAGCATGGAAGAAAAATAAGGTTTCTTGTCTCCTCGTCCGTCTCGTCGGCGGCGATCTCGCCGGTGGAATCGAGGAGGGCGAGAAATCTTGTGGTTGCTGCTCCCATGGAGTAGTGGATCTCATATTGTCTACGTGCATTGCAGGTTTGCTGTTATGATATTCTGATCGATTGAAGAGTTCATTGGCGACGACTTCAACTCTAGGGCGCTGGTCCTTGGGGGTACATGCACGACGATTTTCCGGCTATCATCACCAATGTCAGTCCAGCTCTAGTACTAGAGCGGCGGTAGCGGCGCGTCGGCGGCTCGCTCTGGAGGCCGTAGTGTGGTTGTTAGATGGTCCAAGAATCTCGATGTAATTTTTATTATGTTTGCTATACTTTGTACGAGTGGTGGAGTTTGCATGCAAGCATTGGGTTTATGTGAACCCAATAAAATTCATCAATTCTTCATTAAATTAGTGTATGACATTGCTAATTAGTGGAAGATTACACCATAACACAGCAAGACATGAACCCAATGACTTTTTGCTCTACCTTTGCCCCTGCTTTGTACATCTTGTGAACTTCTAATAGATCTGGATACTTTTCGCAAGAATATGAGAAGTGCAGTAATTTGTCTAAAACAGTGTTTGATACCACATGAAAACTGGATACTTTTTGCAAGAATATGAGAAGTGCAGTAATTTGTCTAAAACGGTGTTTGATACCACACGAAAACAAAGGAATTCTAGGATAAAGATTAATCGCTAGGAAGATTCCTCCAAAAATATAATACAAATAATTTCTTACAAAGATTTGTAAAGATTCAAATCATAGACCAATAATCTTCCTACAAAATTCCATTGAATCAAAGAAGTCGCCGCTCTGTTCTTCTGTATTCTTCACACCAATCTATCACATATTTTGCCTTGTGTTTGTTTTTGATGCTACGTCAGTCCGAACGGAGAAAACTCAAGCACAATCCGTCGTAGTCTAGGTGGTTAGGATACTCGGCTCTCACCCGAGAGACCCGGGTTCAAGTCCCGGCGACGGAAAACATTTTTTGCTCTGACACTACCAGGAATCAGAGTATGATTTCAAAGCAGCGAGCTATAAAGCGTTGCATTTTTTTTCTCTCGAAATGGAAGTCGCCAGCCATCTGCAACGGGTCCAACCTGTGGGCTGTTGCAGATAGTCTGAACCATTTCTGCAACTGCAATTCCAGAAGTAGGAGAACGGTGAACCTGTCACCCTCGTGGTCGTGGTGACGTTGCCTATTATCGGTTGGCCTTGGTGCCCAGAAATTTTACCCGCTCAATTGGACACCTCCCACAGGTAAAGGGGAAAAAGCATCGATTGAGCAATTCATATTTACACGAACATTTCCCTCTGTATGATATCTGCTGCAATGCACATTGCTAGTTTAATACTGGCTTGCAACCCAATTGGCATCTGCAATGGCGTCGCAGAGACACACATTTGCGTCGGCGCTAATGTGGCCTCCTGATGATGCACGTCTCAGCAATCCCGGTTTGATTCTCAGGTAATCCGATTGGGACGGGTGGCCAAGATAAATTAATTAAGCAGTAGGGAGGAATCGATCGATGCCATGGCTCTGAGGCAGAGCACGCAGTTCGGCGCGGCCATTGCGTTCTTCGGCGTGCTCTCCTTCGTCCTCGCCATCGTCGCCGAGCTCAAGAAGGTAATTGATTCATTAGCTTCATGCCTTCATTACCATGTGCACATGCGAATGATGATGTCCCTATCGCGGAGCAGCGCGTGCCTGAGACGATTTTTTTGGTCCGCGTTTGCGTGTTCGCAGCCGCCGTACGGGAAGCCGATCATAGGCGCGGGCGTGGTCGTCTGCCAGTTCCCGCCGGCCCCGACGGTTGCGCTGGGCGCCCTCTCGGCGCTCGCCGCCTCCTGCTGCGCCGGCATCGGCGCGGTCTCCGTCTTCTTCCCCTACAAAGGCAGGTCCATCCCAAGGAAGGCCCTCTTCGACTACACCCTGCTCCACGTCTTCTTCCACCTCGCCATGTAATCAGTCGATCAAGAACCGAATCTTAGCCAGGCACTGGCATAACTTGATGTGCAAAGTTTACTTTTCGTTTAACTTTCTTAGAGGCGTTACGGTGGCCGGGGTGGCTACGACGGTGTGGGCGACGGCGACGGAGGCCATGCACCATGTCCGGAACGTGCACCGCGACCTCGGCTACGCCTGCCCGACGGCCAAGACCGGGCTGCTCGGCGGCGCGGCGTTCCTCAACCTAGACGCCTCGCTCTTCTGGCTCGCTTGCCTCATGCTCGCCGGCAACGTCAGGGAGGACTACTTCGACGACCAGGACCAAGGCGGAGAGGAGGCCCCCGGCGGCGGAGGCTCAGGGCTCGACGAGAAGTAAACTGTTCACGTATTGCTGCATCATTGCACGTTGTACACAATGCAATATATGTACTGCACGCGTATGTACTAGGAGTACGTCTCATTTGCTATGGCTAAAATTACATGGTGGAGTGTAAAGTGTAAACCAAAGGGAGTCTTCCCGACCCCCGCATCGCCCTCCTCTGGCGACACGGGGAGAAACCCTAAATCGCCGCCATCAGCCCCCTCCTCCCGCTCTCCCCTGCAGCCGCTGCCGCCGGCCCTTGCCGCGGTTGCGGCGGGCCTCATCTCCAAATGGAGCGGGGAGCCTCCGGCTACATTTGGCGCGGCGGCCCCGGGCTGGTGGTGGTCGGGCCCAACGTGCGGCCATGAGGGCAGCGCACGCACGGGGCTTCCGGCGGCGGTGGCGACGCGCCCGCTGGCCTGGCGCGGTGAGGCGGCCGTTCAGGCGCGATCTGGGTTCTTGGGCCGCGGGCGCTCGTGGTGGCTGGCGGCGGCAGGTCCTGGTCGGCTGGCCTCTCAGCGCGCGGTGGTGGGAGCTCGTCAGCCTTTGGCCGCCGTGGCTCCCGTATGCTGGAGCGGCGCCTCCAGGCCCGAGAGGTGGTCGCCGGCTTCTTTGGCTGCGTGGGCAGTGATGAAGATGGCGGTGGGCGTCTTCGCTACGGTGAGGTCGGCTCGCAGGTGTGCGGCAACTTGCTTGGCAGGGGAGGTGGTCGGTGTGGTTGAGGCGGATGTCGGCCGATTCAGAAGGTTCGGCTTACAGCTCCGGAAGTTGTTCGTGTTCCTGCTCGGCTGGAACCGGCGATGGTGACGCATGTGGGTGTCATGACCTTGTTGGAGGCATCGTTGAGGAGTTTGTGCGCCCATCTTCCGCGGTTTCATCTCCGGAGGGAAACCTCATATCCTCGGGATCGGGTGATGGAGGCGCTTGTTTGCGTCTTTCTCCTCCTTGGGGGCATTGTCTCAGAGTCAACTTTGCTTGGGGACCGGTGAAGGAGGGCTTGTGGCCGAGGTTGCTGGTCAGGGACACTGTGGATAGTTTGGCAACGATGATGCTGTGAGTGGAGTTTGGCAACGACTTTGCTTGGGGATAGTCGGTCTTCGACGTGTCCGATGAGTTCTTTTGTGCTTCACGGTGTTGTTGTGAAGTCGGAGCTGCGGTGGAGTGTGTGCGGCAACGATGACGGGCAACTAGTGGAAGGCGGAGGACTCGGTAGGCGGCAAGCCTAGCATGTTTCTCTTCCGAAGCTCATCGTCAAAGTCGGAGCTGTCTTCCGTTGGCGTGTGTGGCCGATTGTTGGCATGTGCCAGGTCGGCCGGTGGTTGTGCCAATGTGGTCATGCTCCATGACGACATTGGTGTATTTGTATCGGTTTTCGGCCGGTTCCCCGCAATGAACCGATCAAACTCTCTTCTTCTTAATCAATGAAAATGGCAAGTCTTTTGCCTTTTAAAAAAAAATACATGGTGAGAAGCGAGAGGGGTGGCGTGCAGCACAGTTACATTTTACCATAAAGACTATGAGAAAGTTACATTTTTGCAAGACCCGTTGACAAGGGAATGCCCTTCGGGTACTCGCAGATTAGTATACCAGGCCCGGCCCATTAAGGAGGTGGACAAGTACAAGGACTCGAAGATGACTTGGAGTAGAAGAAGGAAGGCTCTAATTCGTATTCAACTAGAACTCTTGTAAAACCTTAGCCCGGTTGCATATATAAAGCCAGGCAAGGGCGCCCCTAGAGGGACAACTTAGACATCAGATAAGACAATCTCATAGACATCGAATATCATAGACAAGCAATATTAGAGATACAAGATAGATTAGACATAGACTAGATACAATATTCCGCCTACGGCGGCACCATGTAAACACCATTGTGATTATCTACTAGATTGCTAGCAGGATGTAGCGATCCTCCACCGAGGAGACATGAACCTGGGTACATCGTGTGCCAATCTCGATCCCGGAATCTCTAGTCGTTGCTCTTCCCCCGATCATAAGTCCTTCATCTAGGACATTTGTCGAGTTAACCCCTCGTCAATTGGCGCCGACCGTGGGGATCGCGGCGACTGGATTTTGTTATCTGGGCGGGATCCTTCAACTCTTCCATCGGCGATATCAGCAAATTTTTTCTATATCATCGAGATCAACAAAATTTTACGGCTGCCGACAACAGAAGCAGTCAGATCGATTTAACAGAATTTATCATCAACATCAGCTATCGTCTACATCGTCAAGATCTTCAACACTTCGCCGTCAAGAATCGTCGAGTTCGTCCGAATCAACGGATCACAGGATGAGTCGAGAAAATCAATTTGCAAGAGCTGCATGTTACCTCATGCGTGCGTGACGAGAAAAGGAAAAAAGAGTTCTCAGCGAGATCGGAAACTTTCGGCAAGCAACAAATTTTTGCGTGAATCGTCGCCCGATGCAGTTTGAATCAGTGCAACTCGCAGAGAAACAAGAAGAAGTACGATCAAAGTCGAGAGATCGGAAGTTTTGTAGCCGGCGACGTTTTGCCACAATCAAAAGTCGTATCCGAGCCGGCTAATTCCAAAGAGGCAGTACGGATTAGCCTTTCCAAATACAAAGGCAAAGTACCAAATCAAACAACATCAAGTCCAAGAAGAAAAGAGAATCTGATCAGCTGAGCTCAATCACGTCGTCATCGGAGGGAAAAATCTGCGTATTAGTTATTTCACGTGGCCAAGACCAAGCAACTTCACGCAAACCCCGAGTTGGAAAAAAAAATCATCAAAGCTGCTGGGAGATAGTTTCTACGTACCAAGTCGGATGAAGGCTGCGACTCGTTTCTGCACCATCAACCCGAAGAAAATATTTTGTCTGACTTCGTCTTCCGCGAAGCATACATCACCTACATCAACGCGTACGCTACGGTCTACTTCGACTACTTGTTCCCCATTGACTACTTTCGGCGGTTCAACTACCTGTTCGCCGTCATTTGCGTCGACTACGTCCGCGTCAAATACTTTGTCTTCAACATCGTCGACTACATCTGATTGCCACGTTTGGGAGCTCGCCGCCGCGCACTCGCGCAAACTATCGGCAATGCTCGGGGGCTCGACATCAACTCGCCCCGGAGTGCGGAAACTCATACTCAAGATCTACGATTTCGTCGACATCACCAACGCGACGATCCCAACAGCGCTCGGGGGCTCGACAACAACTTCGCCTCCGATCGTGATTGTGATTCTACGACAACAACTCGTCTACCTCTACATCATCGACTACGACCGCGCCGGCGACGGCGCACCCAATAAAAGCTAAGTTCTCCTCTTCCAAGAAGTCGATTGTTATTTTACTTTCGCCACACCCGATACTCGGGGGCTCCGCCAGGAAAAATCATCCTGCATATCATTGACTTCGAAAAAATTGTGAAAGCCCTAGTAGCTAGCTGGCGTTCCTTGTCGAATACTTGTCAATTTAGTTTACAGTCGCATAAAGCTCGACTAATGGTTGGCAAGGCCAAAATCTTGGACGTCAGGCTAACGAAAAGACTTAGCAAGTATCTTGAAATTCAAATGCGGCACACGCATCGATTTACGTCTGACCTGAGTAGCTGATCGAGCCGTGAAGTGCATCAGGCTAACGAAAGGGTCTTACGTACGAGCAACAAAATTGCACAAAAAAACATCGAGTTTTTGTTTTACATACTACTACGTCATTGTTGCAATATGCAAACACAATATTTTTTCGAGAGACAAAGTATTTTACAATTATTCATATTTTTTGCAGGAGCTAAACTTCTTCGAGTAGTACAACTTGAGTCTATGCCCGGCTACAAGTACCCGAACATAGACTCGGGGGCTACTCCCATCGGGAGCGCTGGCCGCGCACCCGATAGAAAGAAAATTTTGAGAAAGGATTTGAACAAAGAAGAAAATTGGAGCCTATGATCGACTACAAGTATCCGACCATAGCCTCGGGGGCTACTCCCATCGGGAGCGCTGGTCGCGCACCCGATGAAGAATCACTTTGAGGAGAATGAGGAAGAAAAATTCGAGTCCATGAACTCGACGTTTACTCCCATCGGGAGAGCGGATTCAAGAACCCGAAGATTTCAGGAAGTCGAAGAACTGAAGTTAAAAATTGAAGAAATCAAAGATTTCAGGATGTCGAAGAACTGAAGTCAAAAATTGAAGAAATCTAAGATTTCAAGAAGTCGAAGTTATATGAAGTCGAAGATTGAAACATTTGAAGATGGATGAAGATTTGAAGTTTGGAGACTCAACCCGAGTCTGCGACTCAAGTAGAGTCTCGGGGGCTACTGACAAGGGAATGCCCTTCGGGTACTCGCAGATTAGTATACCGGGCCCGGCCCATTAAGGAGGTGGACAAGTACAAGGACTCGAAGATGACTTGGAGTAGAAGAAGGAAGGCTCTAATTCGTATTCGACTAGAACTCTTGTAAAACCTTAGCCCGGTTGCATATATAAAGCCAGGCAAGGGCGCCCCTAGAGGGACAACTTAGACATCAGATAAGACAATCTCATAGACATCGAATATCATAGACAAGCAATATTAGAGATACAAGATAGATTAGACATAGACTAGATACAATATTCCGCCTACGGCGGCACCATGTAAACACCATTGTGATTATCTACTAGATTGCTAGCAGGATGTAGCGATCCTCCACCGAGGGGACGTGAACATGGGTACATCGTGTGCCAATCTCGATCCCGGAATCTCTAGTCGTTGCTCTTCCCCCGATCATAAGTCCTTCATCTAGGACATTTGTCGAGTTAACCCCTCGTCACTCGTCGACAAGGGTGCCAAAGCCGCCGCCGGGGAACACGCCACTTGGGGCGACGACGGTCGTGGATCCCTTGCTGGGGTCATGGAAGATCCTCTGCAATGGCATGCCGTCCTGGAGGAAGAAGAAGCTCGGGGCTTCCAACGCAACCGAGCATGGAGTGGCTCCATCAACCATTGATAGCGGCGACGTAGCTTCCAGCATGCGAATCAACAGCCGCACACCGACACCCTACCGAGCTCTAGATCAGTATATCCCAAGATCCCTCTCCTCGACCTGTCTGTCAGCACAACCACAAGGAGGAAGGAGAAGCAAAACCTTCAGATCTGCAAAAATCGAAGCTCCGCTGACAAGCTTCATTTGGACACGGGATCTTTGATCCTCTCGCGCCACCTTCAGCTCCCGCCATGAGAGCACCAGAAGAATAACAAGGAAGAGCACCTCATAGTTGCATCTCGCGCGCAGCTAGAGCACTCGGGACGATGGAAAGACGCCAAACAAGGCCCTAGAGGCCAGACTGAACCCTAGACTACTATGTACATGTCGGGATCATCTCCCCCGCTGTCTCCAACGAGCGAGGCCGCCGAAGAAGAGGGGGAGAGTAACTGGGGACCGCCAGGCGACTCTCAGGGGGAGGGAAGGGAGAGAGGGGAAATGAGAGCCGCTAAAAAAATGTGGAAAAAAGTTGGGACCTGTTTTACACATTTTTCTATTTGACTTCAGTGTCACAAAGGGAGCAACTAAGGTTAAAAAAACTCTATTTCATTGACCGTGAATGTCAATCTTGAAATTCCACGACTTCAATCTTCAGTTTACGATTGTTTGTGTGTACATGTCTATGTTATACTATTGTTTCTTAAAACCAAAGTCTTAATATATGAATTTTGTGGCCTTCATTGTGTAGAGAGTAGACACGTTTGAGTGTTTACTATAGAAACCAACAAATGCAAAAAAATAGAAACCCATACATCACTGTAACACCCCCGAATTTATAGCAAATTCAAAGTGCCCGTTATGTAATCCATCACAATCCCAGAATCATTGTTGTGATTTACATAACGTAGTTGATATCATAGTCATAGCTATTAATAGTAAATAAAGGGATTACATAGGTGGTCGTACAGACCAAACCTTACAATACATCAATATGCAGCGGAATAACCCTTCGGGTCCATATCGTAAAGCTTCAACCGCACAGGCAAAGCGGACAGTAGGAAACGAGCCTAATTCGCAAAGTCGTCAACGATTCCTTCCTTCTTGATTTTTCTCCTTCAAGTTTGGCCAAGTTAATAGCCAGGGACAGAGCCATGAGTACATTGCATGCACTCGCAAACCATCTTATAGAGAATGCATAGTTCATATAGTGGTCTAAGCTCTAGGTTCATTTGCATAAAGCAGAATTTCCTTTCAAAGATCTTTTATTTAAAATGGTAAGAAAACATTTAGCTCTTTATAAATCTCTAGATGGAATCCCCCAATGTCCATTCTTTTGTTCACCAAGTCACCTCCAGGGTTATCGAAATTCATTGTCAAGTCACCTTTCTCAATCATTTTCAAAGTAAAACCTGATAACGGCCAAGTACAACCAATCCAACCGTCCATGACCGCGGACGCGGCTATTCGAATAGTTTTACACTCTGCAGAGGTTGTACACTTTACCCACATCATCCGACTACTCATCGTGTGGGCAACTTCCCTGCATAACGACATATGCCACGACAAGCAGCCGACCATTAATGTTTCACCTGCCCGCCTTAGCATAAACACTACCGCCTAGAGATGTACCCCCCAACACCGGGGTCCAAGAAGCTGTCCAGAGTGTGCAAAGTTCCCAGCCGCTTGACCCACCGGAATGCCACTAACCGAGGTAGAGTCCTACACCCGGTAGTCCATTTTCAATGAGGGCTCTTTGGCTTGTACCCCAACCACCTAAAAAGGAGGACAAGGCGAACCTAGGCCGCAGCCATCGGGTGCCCTGGAAGAGGAGTCCCTGGTCGGACTTCCACTACATTTGTAGGGTCTACACTAAGGCGAAACAAACTACTCCACTAAGCCCCGTCCCATACCAGGGTAATGTGGTCGCACTGTATGGTTGGTCCAGTATGGTACTTCACACATTTATCATTTTTGTCAAACCTTCAGGTCACCATTTTGTAAATAGTTTTCAAAGTCACCCTTGGGTAAGGTTGCCCGTCTCCAAGGTTTGTATTGCAAAAATCATCCTTGGACAAGGTTGCACCTTTCCAAGGTTTTCATTTCAAAATCTTCATGACCTTCATTGGGGTTCCCACCTAGTCATTTTCCATGAATGCTTTCAGCTCAAGCATAATCCTCATGAGGGCACAAGGATCTAGGTAGGGATATTGGATAGGCTTAGCTTGATGCTCTACTTAGCATCCACTAAGAAAAGGGTTTCTCAAAGGTAGGCTAAGCTTGATGCACTTGATGTCATCCACAAAAAAGAGTTGGATGCACTTGCTAAGAAAGACATCACTACTCATTTGCAACTTGGTAACAATTATTTTAGCATGCACTTTTATTTAAAAGCAAGTAAACATGCATTATAAAACTGGGTAATGGTATGATCAAAAGATGGCTTGCCTTGGGTGGCAAAGTCATATGCTTCTTCATCTTCATCTCGGGTTGGGTAGTCTCCATCACCATTGCTTGGTTGACTTCGGGATCCATTCTCCTTATTCTCGTTGTCGTCTAATCGTCGAAAATCAAAGAAGCATACAATCACCACACAATTCCCAAACAACACATATTCACTCAAATAAGGATAGTTGGGGTAAGGGAAACTATCTCGGAAGTCTATGGAGAGTGGTTTCAAAGATAATGGAGTTCCGATGGATGAGATTATTGAGTTGTTGTATCTAAGTAGGGTTTATTTATTTTGGATTATGAAAATATCTCCTGCAAGTTCACTTGACCAAGGTCAATTCTTACAGAGATGCATTCTAAAATTGGGTTTATACTAACGCATGTAGAAAATATCTATTTATACAACACTAGCCCAAATAATTCTAAGTGAAAGTTACCTACTTAACCACCTAGGACACTAGTATTTCATTTTAAAAGTTCTAGGTGGCAAACTAATGTTACCAACAGATAGATAACACTAAATGTGAATTTTTAAAGTTGGATTCATATTTTTTTGAATTTTATTTGATTTGTTATGAATTTTGCAAGGTTGCATAACTGCAAGTTTGTTATTTTTACCCAATTAAAAATATAAGTCTAAATGGGTTGAAAACACTACCATTGGATAGGGTATGTTCTAAGCTTTCCAACGACATATTGTTTGCTAAAATTGAATTTGTACAACTCTAGGAATTTTAGTTTGAAGTTGCAGTAATTTAAACAAATACTAAAAAGTTTCTCCCAAAAAAAAATGTTAACGGACTGGAACCAATATGGGCCGGGGAGACGAATCTGGCCGGCCCGTTAGCTCTTCCCGGGCAGGCGTTTAAAAAAAATTAGCTGACAGGCGGGGCCCGCCTGCCAGGCCACTTAAAATGAAGCGGTATCGGGGGCTTCTTCCTGGCGCGACTGGGACGGGAGCGGGAGAGAGGTCTGGGAGGAGGACGGCGGCGGGGAGGCTCACCGGCGGCGACGGGGAGCGGCGGCGAGGGCGCAGGGCGGCGGCGGGAGGTCTTCTCGGCCACCTCCAGCAGGCGGCGTCGCGGAAGGGGGTCGGGAACGGCGGTGCTCCGCCGTGTACTGGGAGCTCCGGCGTCGAGCTCCTAGGCCACCGAGAGGGAGAGGGACGAAGTGAGGATATCTGGGAGGTTCCTGGTGATGGCGTGGATCTTTTCAAGGAAGAGAGGTGGCTTTTTATAGACGGGAGAGGGAGAGGAGCGGGGCGGCCGGCATGGTCTGGGCATGGTGGTCACGGACGTGTTCCCGTGGCCACAGTGGCTAAGGCTCGGTGTGGGCTAGCTCTGCGGCACTGTGGTGATGTCGGGAGCTCAGTGGCGCAGCAGGGTGACGAGGGGAGCCGTGGAGAGCAGTGGCCAGAGGTGGGGGTCCGGGTTGTTTCTCTCCTTTTCTTCCAGGTCTCATGGCCGTGGTCTGGGCAGGGGAGACAGGGAGTTGACAGAGGAGAGGCAGGGGCACTGCTTGGAGGTCAGAGACTAGGACTAGGGCTGCCAACCACTGTTGCAAACAGTTGCTTCGATTTTTGTTTGATTTCTGCCCAGAACGTGTTCGACGAAATTCCCGCAAGAAGTAAAAATTCAAATTTTTGAAATTTTCAAATTGGGTTGGTCACTATATTGGTTAGGGATTCTAAAACAATTTTTGTTAGGTCAAGAGGTGGTGTTTTGCTCCAGGGCTATTTTGAATTTGGGGGTTGTCCTATGTTTCAGATTCAATCTTTTGCAGATGTTTGAGTGGGGTTAGCATTTGAGTTTTTGTTTGAAATTTGTTGGTCAAGCAAGAATGTGGTTTGGCCTTGCTCAACCAACTGATCACACCTTCAGTTGAGTTGCAGATTTCTTAATCTAAGTGTCCAAAGTAGGGTAGTGGTTAACTTTTTCTAGATCATCTTTTCTTTATTTCTTTGAGTTCGGGTTTCTTGGTCCTGGTGGTTAACCTCTATTGTTTCTGTTGGTTAGGAGTGGTTTAACTAATCATTTCACAACTATTTAAAAGACACATGAAATCATAGAACAACATGTATTTAAAATACTATGTATGCATGCAATAATAGATAAAAGGTTTTATCTTGGCCCAAAAGTGTTGGTTTTCTTGGAGATGAGATGGAGTTGGGAAATGACCTCTTATTTGAATTCAAACTTTGGTAGAATATTAAATAGAGTTCCAAGTTGATTTTTGTTTCAAACTTTATTGTATTTGATTCTTTGTAACTTGTTCTTAGTTGTGGTGGAGAGATGCATGATGGTATAGTTCAAATATTGCTTAATATATAAGGGCAAAGTAGTGGAATCAGTAAATTTTTTAAGATCACTACTTCCTCTTTTCTTACTTAGGTTTTTGTGTTGCGGTTTATTTTCTTGATTCTTTTCTATTTGTTTGTGATTGCTTGACTTAATTTTGGTTTGGCCATTGACCCAAATGGGTTTAGCATGTAACCGTACACAAAATTTAATAGTTAGAAAACTATTTCAATTTAACAAAAATCTTTATTTAAAAATTTGGGCTCAAAGGATTTGTTTTAAAACCCTTCTCATACTCTTTTTTTATTTGAAGCATGGGAGCAAATGCTCAAATTCACAAGTTTTTAAAAGACCAGAATTTAATCTTGTATTTAAAATAAAAGTTTTTGTTGTCTCCAAAATTTGGTATTTAAATAAATCCATTTATTTCTATTTCCCAAAAATTTGGGTTGTTACAATCACTTGACATCCACCAAAGATCGAAGTCACGAAAACTAAGTATATGTAAATAAAGTAAACATTATTTGTGCTCACGAGTTACACTGAGCTCATGAATATTCAGAAATTCTGAAAGGGTATATGCAATTTTTTGTTAAATAGAAGTGCTTTCTATTTTGGGATACAAAATCACAAAAATGTGGCTCTCAAAGTTTTAAAAAATATAAAATCGACTTCGCACCTCACAAATGTATTTTATTTTTGTATATCACAAATGAAAAGATATTTGGATGAAAATTTAGTTCCCCCTATGAGCATCCCTGAATCAATGAAGGAGTTCATTCAGCACCGAGCCAAGCGAGCGTAGTCTCAATATGCCTATCGTATCAAACGAAGTATTTGCCTTATCATGAAAGCCACATTTGTTTCATTGGAGAAAGCTTCTGTCGATTAGAGGGGATTTCAATAAATAAGGAGATTCATTCTCTGTTTTAGAAATCCCCTCTTCTTCCTCCTCAAGCCTCTATCACAAGACCAAGGATCTCATCCTGCATAAAACTGAGAGCATATCTAATGGCATGGAAGGCTGGCGGATGTGATCTATTCTCATGTCACATCACTTTCTTTCTTCTCCCTCCATTTCCTTCACTACTACCGTTTATACAGACAAATCAAAGAAGCATGAATAAAGTAAAATAAAATATGATGATGCAAAAGTAAATAACAATGCAATAAAATAGATATGATGTGTGAAAGATATTTTTGGGTTTTGTAGGTGTATGCAAGAAAGTAAATGTGTTTTTGTATTTTTGGATTTAAATAATGTTGAAAATAAAAGTGTGTGTAAATGCGTTGGAAAGGTGTTTCTTATGATTAAAATTGGACCGGGGTTCATGGGTTCACTTGTCTACTCTCTCATAAAGTTGTGGTGGCATTAAGCGCAAAGCGGATGACCGAAATATTGACATGATTTTTATTATGTTAACTTGATAATATTCATACGGGCATCACGTCCTAATTTAAAGATGATGCAACACATCTTACTTATACTCCACTAGATGGGTATACACTTTAAGCAATCCACTATTAAGAATTAACAGAGTACAACCTTAGGTACTTGACATGATGTTGAATATCAAATATGCTACCGCTTGGACATATTACAATAGAATATGTCTATGAATGTCGCTTGAAATTCTAAGATGCCACCTAGAAATTATAACATATTCATTCTTTTTATCCCTAGTGAGGTAATCGTGGAAAGGTAAAAACTATAGCAGATGAATGAATACTGTCACTATCCAATCACTAGTACCTAGTTACTCCATCTAATACACACCATCCCCCTCTCGCGCTCACGCATACATGTTGGATCAGAACAAGTAGTGAAGAATGGGGTAATAATATGCATCTACTCATACATCAAGAACATAATAACATATCACATCTCATTGATCATCCAATAATATAAAGATCCACCATATAGGAATTACATAATATGCATCATAATCATTGTTGGGAAAGCTCATATGATATCTAAATATTGAAGCATAAGAGAGAAATAGAATAAGCTACTGCCACCAACCCGTAGTCCATAGGTGGACTACTCCCTCTTCATGGCGGTGATAATGGTGTTGACGTTGGAGAGGGTGGAGAAGCGTCTGAGGCGACTCCGGCGGCGTTTCTCCCTCCAATTTTCGCTGGAACAGCCTCTGTTTCTGTGTTTTGTGTTTTTCTGTTGACTCGTTTTGCGATCGTTGAGGGGGGTCTTTATATAGGCGTTTTTAGGTCAAGCTGAGCGTCTGGAGATGAAGATGGACGATAGCGGAGGCTCGAGGCCCAAACAGGTATGGGTGGCGCGGCTGATACGTCTCCAACGTATCTATAATTTTTGATGCTCCATGCTTGTTTTTACACCATTTGCCTAATGTTTCGTTACACTTCGTGGCACTTTTATGCATTTTCCGGAACTAACCTACTAACAAGTTGCCACTGTGCCAGTTCCCTGTTTTCTGCTGTTTTTGTGTTTCATAAGTGATACACAGGAAATATTCTCGGAATTGGACGAAACAAGTTCCTGAAGTCGTATTTTGTCCGGGAGCTTCCAGTCATCCGAAGGAGAGTAGGAGGGGGGCCACAGGGGCCCCACACACCAGGCTGGCGCGGCCCAGGCCCTGGCCGCGCCGCCATGGTGTGAGGCCACCTGGCTCCACCTCTGACATCGCCCCTTCGCCTATAAAGACCCCCCGACGGGAAAAACCTAAGTACCCGATCAATTTTCCAGAACACATCACGATCCGCCGCCGCCATCGACCCGAAGATCGGGAGGGTCCAGAAGCTCTTCCCGGCACCCTACCGGAGAGGGGAATCGCCACCGGAGGTCTTCTTCATCGCCATGCTTGCCTCCGGAGCGATGAGTGAGTAGTCTACCTTGGACTATGGGTAAATAGCAGTAGCTAGATGGTTGTCTTCTCCACCATGTGCTTCATGTTTAGATCTCATGAGCTGCCCTACATGATTGAGATCACCGTTATGTAATTCTACATATTTGGTTTGTTGGGATCCGATGAATATTGGTGTTATGATTGAGTTGCTGTACTAAAATATATCTTTTGTTATCTCTATGTTGTTTATGATCTTGCATGCTCTCCGTTGTTAGTAGCTATCTTGGCCGAGTAGTTGCTAGTGACTCCAAGAGGGGGTATTTATGCTCGATAGTGGGTTCATGCCTCTATTTAACCTGGGGGAGTGACAGAAACCTCTAAGGTTGTAGATGTGCTGTTGCTACTAGGGAGAAAACAACATTCATATGCTCAAGGGCATATGCTTTGTTTACATTACACACTTTGCTTAATGCAATTATCTGTTGTTCGCAACTTAATACTTGTGGAGTTCTCGGATTGATTCGCCACAAGTGGATTATTAGTCATAGATGCAGTTGGATGGCGGTCTATGTATTTTGTTGTAATGCCCAGAGTAAATCTCATAGTGATCTTCTTGACATATCACGTTTATCTTTATTCTATCAATTGCCCAACTGTAATTTGTTTACCCAGCATGTGTTATTTATCTTATGGAGAGACACCACTAGTGAACTGTGGACCCCGGTCCTATTTCCATCATATTGCTATCACCTGTTTACTTTACTCGCACTGTTTACTTTACTCGCACTGTTTACTTTACTCGCATACTATTATCACTTTCCACTCGATACGCTCATAACCTTTGTTTCAAGCAAACCGGTGAGATTGACAACCTCATCGCAAGTTGGGAACAAAGTATTTGGTTGTGTTGTGTGCAGGTTCCGCGTTGCAGCTAGCAAGCAGAGCTTGGATGAGGCGCCATATATAAATTGTCCGAAGCTATCGCAAACTAGCAAGCATCACCTTCAGTCGTATTTGTTCGCTTTTCTCCTGAACGATATTAAACCTTGGTTTCTTAACTGAGGGAAAACTAGCTGCTATACTCATCATACCTTCCTCTTGGGGTTCCCAACGGGCTGGTTATTTACCACGCATCAAGCTATTTTTCTGGCGCCGTTGCCGAGGAAGAGTGGAAGACTTCTGCAAGGGGAGTTTTCGCACGCACATCCTTTACTTTGTTATTGTTTTGCTTTACTTTATTTATTTTACCTGCATCGTTTTATATCAAAAACCCAAAAAAATAGAATCCTTGGTAGTTGTTTATTATGTCTAGTTCAGTTGCTATTACTATGTCGCCCGAGGACATGATTTTTACTTTTAAACAGAAGGATGAGGAAAGTTTTAAAGAAGCTTGGTCTAGAATTTATGATTGGCATGGAAAAACTGAACCTAAAATGACCTTGAGTTTGCTTCTTAGTAGCTTTTACTTTGGACTTGCTCTTCATTATAGATATGCTTTGGATGCTGCTGCAGAAGGAGATTTCCTTCATTGTGATGGAGATCAAGCCTTCAACATTATAAAAAAGTTGATTACAATTTATAGCATGCCAACCTATTTTGATTCCTCTCTTGTGTGCATTTTTAATAGACTTGATACTCTTGAGACTCGCACTGCTAGCTTGAATTCTTGCTACAATACTTTGCGCCAGCATTTTGATTATGTGCCAACAAATTCTGAACCTTCGAGTTGGTATCCTACGGTAAAAATCACCATTAGTGGTGAAACTTTTCATGCTCGTTGTGATATTATGTCTGAATTTTGTCTCATGCCAAAGGATGTTTATGAATCTTTGAGCCTTTGGAAGCTTTCTGAGGGGGGAGAAGGAATTTCTCTCATTAACAATTGATACGTCTCAAACGTATCTATAATTTTTGATGCTCCATGCTTGTTTTTACACCATTTGCCTATTGTTTCGTTACACTTAGTGGCATTTTTATACATTTTCCGGAACTAACCTATTAACGAAGTGCCACAGTGCCAGTTTCCTGTTTTCTGCTGTTTTTGTGTTTCAGAAGTGATACACAGGAAATATTCTCGGAATTGGACGAAACAAGTTTCTGAAGTCATATTTTACCCGGAAGCTTCCAGAGATCCGAAGAAGTGTCGGAGGGGGGCCACCAGGGCCCCACACAAGGGGGCGGCGCGGCCTGGCCCCTGGCCGCGCCACCCCTGTGTGAGAGCCCCTGGCTCCACCTCTGACATCGCCCCATCGCCTATAAGTACCCCCCGACGAGAAAAACCTAAAGCCCGATCAGTTTTCCAGAATACATCGCGATCCGCCACCGCCGTCGACCCGAAGATCGGGAGGGTCCAGAAGCTCTTCCCGGCACCCTGCCGGAGAGGGGAATCACCACCGGAGGTCTTCTTCATCGCCATGCTTGCCTCCGGAGCGATGAGTGAGTAGTCTACCTTGGACTATGGGTCCATAGCAGTAGCTAGATGGTTGTCTTCTCCACCATGTGCTTCATGTTTAGATCTCATGAGCTGCCCTACATGATTGAGATCACTGTTATGTAATTCTATGATGTTGGTTTGTTGGGATCCGATGAATATTGGTGTTTATGATTAAGTTGCTGTACTGAATTATATCTTTTGTTATCTCTATGTTGTTTATGATCTTGCATGCTCTCCGTTATTAGTAGCTATCTTGGCCGAGTAGTTGCTAGTGACTCCAAGAGGGGGTATTTATGCTCGATAGTGGGTTCATGTCTCTATTTCACCTGGGGGAGTGACAGAAACCTCTAAGGTGGTAGATGTGCTGTTGCTACTAGGGAGAAAACAACATTCATATGCTCAAGGGCATATGCTTTGTTTACATTACACACTTTGCTTAATGCAATTATCTGTTGTTCGCAACTTAATACTTCTAGGGTGTTCGGATGATATCCCCGGGGGTGGATTATTAGTCATAGATGCAGTTGGATGGCGGTCTATGTATTTTGTTGTAATGCCCAGAGTAAATTTCATAGTGATCTTCTTGACATATCACGTTATCTTTATTCTATCAATTGCCCAACTGTAATTTGTTTACCCAGCATGTTATTTTATCTATGGAGAGACACCACTAGTGAACTGTGGACCCCGGTCCTATTTTAATCATATTGCAATCACCTGTTTACTTTTCCCGTACTGTTTACTTTACTCGCATATACTCTACTGTTTTCCACTCGATACACTCATAACCTTTGTTTCAAGCAAACCGGTGAGATTGACAACCTCATCGCAAGTTGGGAACAAAGTATTTGTTTGTGTGTGCAGGTTCCACAACACCTTCAGTCGTCATCGTCTCCCTTCTCCTGTTCGATAAACCTTGGTTTCTTAACTGAGGGAAAACTTGCCGCTACACTCATCATACCTTCCTCTTGGGGTTCCCAACGGGCTGGTCATCACCACGCACAAGGACTTACTGCTCCCACGTCATCATCACACGAGTAGCAGCACTTTTTCTGGCGCCGTTGCCGGGGAAGAGAGAAGACTTCTGCGAGGGGAGTTCTTTGCACACACATTCTTTACTTTGTTATTTGTTTTGCTGTACTTTATTTTATTTTACCTGCATTGTTTTTTTTTATATCAAAAACCCAAAAAAATTAGAATCCTTGGTAGTTGTTATTTCTTTACTTTAGTTTATCATGCTGTTCCCTAAGTTCGTTCTGGAGGACCTCTCAGTAGGTAGTGGTTCGATTATTGGCAAAAGTAACATTGAGGAGTTCTTTAATCACATTAGTATGCATAAGGAAGTTGAGGAAAAGTCTTTGGTTGAGTTAGCTCCTAGTATTGAAGTTGCTTCTATTTATTTAATTGACATGTTGGAAACTAGGTTTGCTAGTCTTAATCCTTTTATGCAATATATGTTCCTTAAGCTTCACGAAATTGAGGATCCCGAAAAGAAGGCTTTTATCTTGGAAACCTTGCGCCTAGAATTTAAGGATGTAGTTATTGAAGCTAGGAAAGTTCTTAAACGTTTTAATAAACTCGTTTTACCTATAAAGGTTATTAATACTAATGATGAGGGGACCGAGATATCTATACCTTGCAAGCTTTTGGGATTGAATGATGCTTTCGAAAACAATTTTGCCTGGATTTGTCCTGAAAATCTTTTTGATGAGAATAGTGTACCAAAGCATGATCACCAAGGGTCTTCAAAAACTTATGTGGATGAAATACAATGCCTTATTGACAAGACCTCTTCTGTTGATCTTAATGCTTCTTCTGAAGGTACTTGATTCGCAATTTTCTGCGCCTAGCTCAAAGGCGTTAAAGAAAAGCACTCTTGGGAGATAACCCAATGTTTACTTTTCAGTACTTTTTCTTTTATTTGAGTCTTGGAAGTCAGTACTACTGTAATGACCGCTCCTTATCTTGTTTATTTCGTTTTTGTGCCAAGAGAAGCCTCTAATTTGAGCGAGGTAAAGATTTGGGGTTATTGCTGTCCTGAAACTGTTTTCGGTGCTGCACCGTAAAAATTCGTGAAAATTCTCTGTTTCTCTTTTGGACCTGCGATTTCTTGTGCATATGCCCCAGGTTATATCCAAACTTTTCTTAGTTGAACACTTTTTGATTTGAGCAACGGAAAATCCCTCAAAAATTCGTCCTTTGTCAGCTGTCCAGTTTTGACAGATTTCTGCCAATATTTGTTTTTGCCACTTTATCACTTTCTTTTGAGTTCTTTTTGATCATGGAACTCTTGTGGAAGTTGCTACAGTAGTATATACTTTATATGTGGTGGTTTTGGGTTGAAACCTGAAGCTAAAAGAGGTTGAATATATTTTATGCTTACACTAATGTTGCTAATAGAATTGTGTTTAGTTTTGTATAAAGGAAGTTTTCAAGTGTAGGGATTGGAGAATGATGAGATGAGTTGAAGAATGGACAAAAGCTCAAGCTTGGGGATGCCCATGCATCACCCCAAGAAATATCCAAGAAGTACAAGCGTCAAAGCTTGGGGATGCCCCCGAGGCACCCCTTCTTCATCGGCAAAAATCAGGTCACCTTTCAAAACACTATATTTTTATTGCTTCATGCACTATGTGTTTTTCTTGGAGCGTCAGTTGTTTTAGTTTTATTAGTTGTTTTAGTTTGTTTGTTTGCTGCAATAAATGGTTGGACCCCAACAAATTTCCTTTGGAGGAGATGTACCCATTTTCATTCGCAAAGAACGCTCTAGTTTTCACTCTTATTAAAAATCGTGCGCTCTACTTTTTCTGCTACTGCTTTTGGTTTTCGTTTTCGCCTTGATATGCATTCAGATCTTGTCATATCTTTTCATCAAGGTGTATTTTTGCCTCTGATCTTCATTGGTTTTCATCAAAAGAGGTGTTTATAAAAATTTCAAATGGTGTTGGAAAAGAGAAAAAGCTTTGTGCAAAATAGTGGTACAAGAAGGAGCTTGTGTAGACTGCGGCTTAGGCTTTTTCATGTCATGCTTGATGTCTTTTTGATAGTATGCTTAGTGGTTTTGCTGTAGCATGACTTGTCTCAAATAACTGAGATTGCTTAATGAGCCTTTGAAAAAATCATGCGTTGTTTTTATTGTATGGAAGCATTATTTTGGTTTTCTCCTTGATGCTGTCGGGGGGATAACCCCCGGTAGGGTCAAGAGACTAGAAAGACACAAAGTCTATGGTTGACTTGTGCCGAGTTATCAAGAAAGGGCCTGGCCGGAATATGAGAGCATCGGCCAGGCCGGCATATGTGTGTATCCCGGCTAATACTTGGATATGCCGGTATAGCCGGAATACTGGTATATGTGTGCCGGCATATACTTAGATATGCCGGCCTAACCATTTGGTGTGTTGTGCAGGAGCAGGGGAGGCCGGATTACCCGACCCTCGTAGGTCGTTGGTCCGGCATATAAGTCCTGGGTATGGCCAACGGTCATATCCGGGATACTTAAGTCAACCAAGGTGTCACATCCCTACAATCAAGGAAGAAAACATCCAAGCATGGTAGCAGAGTAAGATGGCAGGGTGCACAGTGGAGGTTACCTACCCTCACTGTGCACAAGTACGAGCTTACCGCACAGAGGTAAGGCCACAGTTGAAGAGGTACAAGGTACAGGGATATGGCGTCCCATCGAGAGCAATCAGGGGCGAAGTCAAGGGTCTCTGCCATCGTCACCAGCTCCTGTTTGGAGTGTAGCCCGTGTCTTGTGGTCTTGTATGACCGTTGTAACCCTGGCCACCACTATATAAGGTGGCATAGGGAGCCCTGGTAAAGGGTTGGTTGGTCACTCTGTGTTCCTACACTTAGCAGTTCATCTTCCTTCTCTAGCAGAGAGCTTGGAAGCACCATTGTTGTGTACTACATCGACCCAAATATACAATCAGTAGAGCAGGAGTAGGGGTGTTATCTCCTTACGAGAGCCCCGAACCTGGGTAGATCAGTGCCTCTTTCTGTCATGCTTTTTAGCTCGTTCCCCTCTCCCGAATCCTCCAGCATCTAGTTCGGCCCCTATTTAAGCCATCCTATGGCATATGTTGTTTCACCACGACGACATTTGGCGCCCACCGTGGGGCAGATCGATATGCTGGGCGGAGTGTTCATTCGGACGGGGTCTGTGATAGCAGCTTCGGGAGTGCGCGTGGTCTCTGGCCTCGTCCAGAGGCTAGGCTCGCTCAGTTTCGTCAGTGACAACGCCGGTTGTCTCGGTGGCCGGCCGTTCCCCAGGGATGGCCGGATTATGTCTTTCGGTTCCCACGAGGTGTACGTGGGGACTGAGAGAATTTGCAGGAAGGAGGTGCTGGTGGCGTCGGATCCTCCGTCACATCGGCTGGCTCACGCTGGGCGTAGCGCTCGCTCAGTAGAGCCGGCTGAGGTGATGATGGCCGGCACATCCGTGCCGCCGGCGGAAGATGCCGGCAAAGCAGCAGCGGCCGGAGCTTCTCCTCCGGAGCCGCCGAGGGTCAAGAGGTCGGCGCGTCCTCCGTTGGAGCGTGCGGAGAACCTGGCCGGCACTTCCGGTGTGCCGGCTAGGGGCGAGGTTCTTCTTCCCATCATCGACCGGCTTCTCGAGCCGGTGCGATCCGGCGTTGATCCGGAGCAGACAAGGGAGGTCCTGGAGGGATCTCGTCAGGCCCTCGTCGACGAGGCCCTGGCCATGAACCAGGAGCGCGAACGGTTTAACCGGCAACTCCGTGAGTATGAGGCAGCCCATGGTTTTACTCCTGTAGTAATCCGGCCTAGCCGGATAGAAGAGGTTAGAACTAGAGGCAGAAATCTTAATGCTGAGATAGGAAAAGATGCTAGAGATAAGAGTCATACCGCAACTAGTAATGTGCCTAAGGTAGTCTATAGTTCGCCAGTAAAGAACCTTAGAGCGGCGGCCGAGGTAGCTAAGGATTTATCTTGTTTATCCGGCGAAGCACTGCGTGAGCAGCAAGCCCGGCTTAACCAACTTTTGTCTGAAGCTACAAAGCAGCAGGAGGCCTTTAAGAAGGCAAACCCGGGTGCCGGGGCGTCTCAGTACATTGTGTCGGCGGGAGGTGCCGGCGCGAGGTCGAGGGGCCAAGCCTCGTCCCCGCATCCTAGCGCCCGGCGTGCCGGAAGTGTGACCTCTGGCCGCCGGGACAAGCAGATCTAGGTGTACGAACCGGCTGTCGCCGGAAAGCAGGCGATGGTGCAGAAGAATGTCGGCCAAGATGACAAGTATGTCGGCAGCAAGAAGCCCGGCCAGAGTGTGCCGGCCGGGCATGAAGCAGGTGCGGCCGGTGGTGGCCGGAGTAACAGTGCAGCCCGGCGTCAGCAACAGGGCGCCGGAGGTGCAGCGCAGCAGCAGGGTGCAGGCCATCCGGGACATCGAGAGGATGACGGCAATTCCGCCCTTGCCAGGGCGGGATATCAGCAGCAGCACCAGCAAGGCCGGCATAGTGAGCAACATCAGCCGGAGCAGCAACAGCAGATGATCGCAGGCCCAATAGCATCCCGGCTTGGACCTCGGTCCTTGGAAGCCAATGATGCACGTTTCAAGCTGGACAAGATCCACCAATCAGAGTTGGTGGAGAGACAAGGAGCTCCGGGCCCTATGTGTTTCGGACCCCGGATTATGGGGGAGCCGGTGCCTTACTTCTTCCAGCTCGCGCGTGGCGCGAGGACATATAATGGCAGTACGAAGCCGGAAGATTGGTTGGAGGATTACTCCACAGCGGTGAACATCGCCGGAGGAAACCTCAGATGGGCGGTACGATATGTGCCGCAGATGTTGGAAGGTCCAGCCAGGATATGGCTGAATAATTTGCCGGCCGGGAGTATCAACGGCTGGATTGATTTCGAAGAGCAGTTTGTGTCGAACTTTACCAGTACATACAAGAGGCCCAACCGTCCGCAGCAGCTGGCTAACTGCCGGCAAGGAGTGAATGAGACTGACCGTGACTATCTGACCAGGTGGTGCACGTTGCGCAATTCTTGCGAAGGAATCAATGAGCAGCAGGCCATCATGTGGTTCGCTCATGGGTGCCGGCATGGCACCATGCTGTGGCAAAAGCTTCAGAGACAAATGCCGGCCACGCTGGCCGAAACAATCAAGATCGCTGATAGTTATGCTCTGGGAGATCCCATGCAGCCCAGTCTCGATTCACAAGGACAGGGGCAAACCCAGGGGAACACCAGCAATGCCGGGAGATCAGGGCAATATTATCGCACTGATAACCGGAACAAGAGAAGAGATGAAAGGCCGGATCACCGGTATGGGGCAGCACAAGTTGCAGCTGTGGAGGAAGAGCAAGGGGGCGCCGGCAGTAGCCAGCGTCCGAGATATGAGGACTATCAGCAGCCTCAGCAGCAGCCGCAGCAGCAAGCACAGCCGTTCCAGAAGAAGAATGTCTGGACCAACAAGAATGCCGGCGGAGCCGCCGGCCAGAAGAAGCAGTGGCCGAAGTATACTGTGGGTCTTGCCATGGACAAGCCTTGTGTGTTCCACACATTCCAGCCGGGAAAGCCGGCAAACCATTTGACAAGGAACTGTTCGTGGCTGGACGACATATTAGCAGGTCGTGCAGGTCCCTGGGGACCGGCTAGACCCTCTGTCCCGGCAGCTCCATCGCCGTTGACAGGTGCCAATACGATTGCAGTCCCACCTAGGCCGGTTAATCCCGGGAATCAGAGCAACGCCGGAAATGCCGGCGTAAATCAAGTTGACCAGAGCTATAATCCGGAATATAACGCCGGAGGCCCAGGAGCGGGCCGGAATGAGTACAAGGAGTATGATCAGAGCTATATGGTCTTTGAGACCGAGAGAACAGACAAGCAGAGCTTGTACCGGCGGTGCCTGGAGGTGAATGCCGTTATGTCGGCTGTGCCAAAGCTGATGTACTGGTCTGACCAGGCTGTTGGTTGGGACAGGGCAGATCATCCCCGGATCATGCCAAATTCCGGCGGATATGCTCTAGTGATGGATCCGACATTCGTCGGGCCGGCTAATAACGTAAGATTCAGCAAGGTCCTCATTGATAATGGAAGCAGCATCAACATCATGTATCGGGATACGATGGAGAAGCTGGGAATCAAGGAAAATATGCTGGAACCGAGCAAGACCACGTTCCACGGCATTGTGTCGGGACTTTCGTGTGCGCCGATGGGCAAGATCCGGATGGATGTGATGTTTGGCAGCCGGGATAACTGCAGGGTGGAAAACCTCATGTTCGAGGTGGTTGATCTGGAGAGCCCCTACCATGCTTTGCTGGGTAGACCGGCACTGGCAAAATTCATGGCCTCTACGCATGTGGCGTATCTGAAGATGAAGATGCCGGGACCCAAAGGAGTGATCACCATCATTGGTGATTACAAGCGTTCGATGGCATGTGCCACCGCCGGATCCAATCTGGCTGAGACTCTGATCATTGCAGAGGAGAGGAAGAGGCTCAAGCGAGCAGTGGAGATTGCTGAGACGGTCGTGGCCGGCAAATCTATGCCGGGCATGACAAATCCCGGTGGCAGCGTTTCTTTTCAAGTGAGTAAGGAAGTCAAAAAGGTGCCTCTGGATGAAGCTTTCCCGGAGCGCCATGCCCTGGTTGGGGCAAGTTTGGATCCCAAATAGGAAAGCGAGCTCATCAGCTTCCTCCGTGAGAATCGGGATATCTTTGCATGGTCTACTTCGGACCTGCAAGGTGTGCCGAGGGAGCTGGCTGAGCACGCATTGCACGTGAGACCCGATGCTAAGCCAGTGAAGCAGCCGCTCCGGCGGAATGCCGGCGATAGAAGGAAAGCCATATGGGAGGAAGTGGCCAGGCTCTTAGCCTCTGGCTTTATAAAGGAAGTACTTCATCCGGATTGGGTGTCTAATCCGGTTTTGGTGGAAAAGAAGAAAGACGAGCCCGCCATAGTGAAAGTATGGCGGATGTGTGTTGATTACACCAACTTGAATAAGGCATGTCCTAAAGATCCATTCCCGCTCCCTCGGATCGATCAAGTGATTGATTCCACAGCCGGATGTGAACTGTTATCATTTGTAGATGCCTATTCTGGTTTCCACCAGATCCCCTTGTATGAGCCAGATCAAATAAAGACATCCTTTATTACCCCGTACGGGGCTTATTGCTATCTCACTATGCCGTTCGGTTTAAGAAATGCCGGCGCAACTTACCAAAGGTGTATGCAAAAGTGTTTGCACGATCAGATAGATAAAAATGTGCAGGTATATGTCGATGATATCGTCATAAAAACCAAGGAGAGCAAGACTCTCATAGATGATCTCCGGGAAACCTTTGGGAACCTGAGGAGATTCCGGATGAAGTTGAATCCGGCTAAGTGCACCTTTGGTGTGCCGGCGGGCAAGTTGCTCGGTTTCCTTGTTTCCAGCCAGGGTATTGAGGTGAATCCCGGCAAGATTCGTGCCATAGAAAGGATGAAGCCGCCGACAGATTTGAGGGAAGTACAGAAGTTCACTGGGTGCCTCGCATCCCTGAGCCGCTTCATAAGCCGGCTGGGAGAGAAAGCTCTGCCATTATATCAGTTGATGAAAAAGTCCGACACATTTGTCTGGACAACGCAAGCAGATGCAGCTTTCAAAGAATTGAAACAGTTGTTGTCAACAGCGCCGGTATTAGCGTCTCCGATGCACCGGGAGCCAATGTTGCTCTATATAGCGGCAACCAACCGAGTTGTCAGTGCTGTGGTGGTAGTAGAGCGAGAGGAAGGAGGCAAAACCGTGCAGCGGCCGGTATATTATCTGAGTGAAGTCCTCTCCACCTCAAAGCAAAATTACCCCCACTATCAGAAGATGACCTATGGTGTCTATATGGCGGCCAAGAAGCTCAAGCATTACTTCCAAGAGCATCCAATCCGGGTAGTGGCCGAGGCCCCTATCTCAGAAATTATAGGCAACAAAGATGCCAGCGGCCGGATAGCAAAGTGGGCAATAGAGCTTTCACCATATACACCGCAGTACGATAAGAGGGATACAATCAAGTCCCAGGTCTTGGCTGATTTCTTTATTGACTGGGCCGAGATACAGTATGAGCCACCATTGCCAGATGCCAATTATTGGAGGATGCATTTCGATGGGTCCAAGACAATCCATGGCTTGGGTGCCGGCATAGTTCTCAGTTCACCAAAGAATGACCAGCTGAGATACGTCCTGCAGATTCACTTTGCAGCATCAAATAATGTGGCGGAATATGAGGCACTTGTGCATGGCCTGAAGGTGTCTAAGGACATAGGAATTCGCCGGATTATGTGCTTCGGGGATTCTGACTTAGTGATTCAGCAGTGTTCTGGCATATGGGACGCGCATGATGCTAACATGGCATCATACCGTTTCCTAGTGCAGCAGTTAAGTGGTTACTTTGAAGGTTGTGAGTTCCGGCACGTTCTCCGGGCTCAGAACGATGCAGCCGATGCATTATCCAAGCTGGGGTCTTCCCGAGATTCAATCCCGCCCGGCATTTCGCTAGAGCATCTGAGGAAGCCATCGATCAAACCCTCGCCGGAGTCATCCTCCATTTATGTCCCGCCAGGTCCAGACAAAGCAGTTCCAATGGAGATAGATGCCGGAGCCAGGACGGATAACCCGGGGACTGTTTCCTCAGTCCCGGGGACTGGGCCGGCATATGCTGTTAGTGCAGTATTCCGGAGCAAAACTAAAGGCAAGGGTAAAATGTGCCAAGAGGTTGTGCCGGTATACCCGGGGACTGCTCTGGCATACCCGGGGACTGATTCTTCAGTCCCGGGGACTTCGCAGCCCATGGAGATCGATTATGTGTCGGTCGAAATGATGGAATAGATCAGGCAGTGTTCACTGTCAGGGAAGTGCCCTCATGGGCACGTCCTATCATGAACTTCATGGTGGATGGTCAAGTGCCGGCGGATGAAACCGAGGCCCGCCGGGTTATAAGGAGATCCAAAGCGTATACCATCATCAACAAAGAAATATACAAGAGAAGTACCACCGGAGTATTGCAGAGATGTGTCGAATCTGCGGAGGGTCTGGAGATGCTCCGGGAAATTCACCAGGGGGAGTGTGGTCACCATGCTTCGTCCAGGGCATTGGTGGCAAAGGTATTCCGGCATGGCTTCTATTGGCCAACGGCACTGCAAGAGGCAGAAAACTTGGTCCGGAAATGTAATGGGTGTCAAAGATATGCCCACCAGATTCATCAGCCGGCATCTGCCCTGAAAACTATCCCAATAACCTGGCCCTTCGCTGTTTGGGGCCTGGATATGGTCGGGGCTTTTAAGCCGGCCAGAGGGAAAATGACCCATATCCTGGTCATGGTGGACAAGTTCACCAAGTGGATTGAGGTGAAGCCCATAAGCAAGTGTGATGGTCACACAGCAGTGAAATTCTTAAAGGATATAATCTTGAGATATGGTGTTCCTCATAGCATCATCACTGACAATGGGTCAAACTTTGCCCAAGGGCCATTTGCCAGATTTTGTGAGGAAGTGGGAATCCGGCTGGACGTTGCGTCGGTTGCCCACCCTTGTGCCAATGGCCAAGTAGAGAGATCGAATGGGCTAGTATTATCCGGCATAAAACCCCGGCTGATAGAGCCCCTGGAGAAAACTCCGGGATGTTGGCTAGATGAGCTGCCAGCAGTGCTGTGGAGTTTAAGAACAACTCCGAATAGATCAACAGGCTACACACCATTTTTCCTGGTGTATGGAGCAGAAGCTGTGCTTCCAACAGATGTAATACATGATGCACCAAGAATAGTGCTATATACTGAGGAAGAGGCTAAAGAAGCCAGAGAAAATGATGTTGATCTGCTAGAGGAAGCAAGGGAAATAACTCTGTCAAGAACAGCAGTATATCAGCAGAACCTCAGACGCTATCATGCGCAGAAGGTAAATCCAAGGAGATTTCAAGAGGGAGATCTAGTACTCCGGCTAAAGCAAGGAACAGAAGGCCGGCATAAGTTAACTCCTCCATGGGAGGGGCCATTCATTGTGAGCAGAGCTCTGCACAATGATGCCTATTATCTTATAGATGCGCAGGACCCCAAGAAGAATAAGGCGGACAGGTCCGGAGAAGAAACCAAGAGGCCATGGAACATAGCTCTACTGCGCCCCTTTTACTCCTGAGCAACACAATGTATGTATTTCCATATTTTCCTTTGTATGCCGGCGTGTTGTGCCGGCACAAGACTAATGAATGAAATACCGGCATCCCGAAGAAGCCGGGTAACTAGCTCCGAGGTATATTTGTTGTTTATTTACAGTTTTTTGTTATATGCCGGCTGGCTTTATTTGAATGTTTCCTATGTCGGCCTAGTAATGTGTCGGCACCAAAGGCCACTCTTCGACTCAGCTGCTGTCCGAAACCCGGCTTCATGGCTAGCAAGAGTAGATGCCGGAGATTGTCTACACATGGAAAACGGCTAAGGAAATACAAAGCAAGCGAACCGACATTTTCGTTAAAGCTAAAGTTAAAATTTAAAGTGTCGGATGATTTGAAGTCTAAGTCTCAAAGTTAAAGTACTGTATGTTCGAGGAAGCAACCTTGAGACTCATACGTCGAAAGCCAATTGAGGTAGACAAGCAGCCAAGGTTGTGAAATTGAGGAAACAGGAAAACAACTCGGTGACTTAGCCAAAAGATGATCCGGCATTAGTAACAAGCAAACCAAGATAAAACTTGTTCAGGTAGCAAACCAAAGGAAATTAAGCGTGTATATTACATCTGCACCCGGTATACCGGGGATCTGATAAAACTTAAAGTTTTTATGCTGCAAAGTCAAGGACCAGGGGCAGAAGCAGAGGCGCCGGCTGGTGGAGCAGTGGCGGTGGAGATGTCGGCTTCAGGAGTGCCGGACCCAGCAGATGGAATGGAGCCATCACCTCCGCCCGGGGCAGATGCCTGTTCCGGGACATCAGTGTCGGCCTCTTCAGCTTCATCTTCATCCTGGCTGGAGTCGGAGCCCTCAGCAGCGGCGGATGTCCCGGCATCGTCCTTCTTCTCCGGCTCACGGATATCCCGAACGAAGGCGTCGGTGTCGGCATAGTCCACATAGCTGTGGGCCAGCTCCCGTCGGCGCCGGATGTGTTCCGGATCCGTGGTCCAGATGGATCCTTCGCGCACAGTGCGCAAAGTCTCCAAGTCAGCCTTTTCATACCAGGACAAGAAGTAGCTGAGAGCTTCGTCAGCTCCAACCCTCGCGCCGGAATCTCGCCACTCCCGGAGGCGAACCTTGGCCAGCTGCAGATCGTTGCCGAGGTCGACGGGATCAGTGGGAGTCCTTTGTCCCGGCCAGAGGGCAGAGAATGCCTCCTGGGCGCCATAGAAGAGTTCTTCAGTGTAGAGCGTCATGGCGTTCTTCCGGGACTGCAGAGCCAACAGCTGCTCCGACATGTCCCAGTTGGGCGAGTCAACCGGAACACCCCGGTTTTCTCGATCCAACTGCAAAGCCCTCTCAACGTCTTCGACGGAAGCGGGAAACATGTCTGAGGAATAGAAACAATGTTAGCAAAAGGAGAATATGCCGGAGAGAATTACACTATGTCGGGAAGGATAAAGGGAAAGGATTTGAAGCTTACTGGCAAGGTCGGCATTCAGCTGTGCAACTGTAACCTCCCATTTGGTGGCCTGCTCCTTCAGGCTATCCAGTTCAGCGTGGGCGTTGGAGGCATCAGTCTCGGAGGTGACAAGCAGGGACTGGGTTTTCTTCAGTAGGCCCTCCCTCTGTTCCTTTTCGTCCAGAAGCTCGGTGATCCGGCCCTTCAGCTGCTCAACCTCGGCCTTGTGACCGGCATCCCGGTCGTCCAGTTGCTTGGCTACATCCACTGAGGACACACAGTCCTGGTGGCGTGCCTCCAGTGCAGCTTTCTCGTCTGAAAAGATTTGAAGTCAAAACAAGGATTTGAAGAAAGAAAACAGTGAAAAGATTAAAGGATTTGAAGTACAGAAGGATTAGTTCAAGGTTAAGAGGATCCGGCATACCAGTAAGTTCCTTCACTCTCTTGGTAAGCTCGGTGACTTGTGCTTCGGCACCAGCTGCCAAATGTCAGACAAAGATTAGGTGTCGGCATATTAAGATGTACCGGCCAGAGGACTATTGAGAAGGGCAAGGTATGTCGGCTGAAATTACCTTTCTGGGACAGTTCCAGCTGGAGCTTGCTGTGTGCGTCGGAAAGCTTCCGATGCTCGCACACCAAGTCATGGAACATGTCGGCACGGGCGTTATTCATGCGCTGCAAAAGTATTAGGATTTGAAGGGATATGAGATAACTAAAGCATGCCAGTACAGTTGAAGATTATACGAACTATTTATGCTATAGGAGATCCGGCACAGGTGCTGCGCACCTATCCCGGCTCTCGGTGACTAGGATTTGAAGCTCGAATCGAGCTTATATCTCGGTCAGGAGGATTTGAAAAATAATTGAGATGTGAAATTGTAGAGACCCGGCACAGGTGCTGCGCACCTATCCCGGCTCTCGGTGACTAGGATTTGAAGCTCGAATCGAGCTCATATGTCGGAAAGTTAATTGCAAAAGCAGCTAAGTGCAAAAGGTCTTGGAAAATCCCGGATGTCCGTATCCCGGACAGCCGACATTTTCGGGGACTGGGGATATCTATATGTAAAGGACTTACGTTGGTGGCATCGGCCAGGCGATGAAGTCGTTGCTGAAGACTGAGAAGTTCGCAGGCAATAGGAATGGGCTTAGCGGCCAGGATATCAGCTGGGTTGCCGGTGGCCGAAGCTTCGGCCTGTTTCTTCTTCTTGGATTCAGCTGTGTCCAGGGAGCCGGCGTCATTCCATTTCTCGCAGCGCTCCTTGAGAGACCCGAGGCTTTGGTCACTCTTTGTCACCAGGGGGATGATGCCCTCAAGTTCTGGCGTGTCGAAGAAGTTGCGCCGGTAGCCAGGCCGGGCTGCTGCCCTGCCAAGATGCAGGGCCAGAGCAGAGCTGGTCCGAGGCGTTGCCTTAGGAGGAGCAGTGGCGGCGGATGGAGTGCCGGACTTGGTCGGCTGGATCTTCAATGTGCCGGACTTGGCCGGGGCAGAGGTCTTGGCCGGCGCCGTGGTCTTGGCCGGTGCAGGAGTCGTTTCAGCAGAAGGAGTTTTGGGCACGGGCTGTTCCGGTGCGGCCGGTGCATCTTGGCCAGCAGAGGCAGGATCCGGAATAGTCCGGACTTCCGGCACTAAAGGGCCTTTACCCTTGATGTCTGCTCCGGCGTCTTCAGTTGTGCCGGCGTCGCTGGTGGGCGCGCCGGAGTCTGGTGCTTCTTGGTGGGCTCCTGTGTCCATGTGGACATCAGGAGCCGGAGGTTCCTGTTGAGCCCCCGAGTCCATGTGGACGTCGGGGGCAGAGGTGTCTTGTTCCGGCGGAGGAACGTCCTTCGCCGGGGAGGAGGTCTTGTCGGGCGCAGGCGAGGATGCCGGCGCCGGGGAGGTCGTGTGGCTGGCAGAGGGTATGTCGGAGGTAGCAGTGGCCGCGGGCTTGGTAACTTTCGGGTCGCCACTCGAGCCAGAAGCTTGTTCCGGCGCAAGAGGAGCTCTGAAAGAGAAAAAACGCCAAGTCAATAATGCAAGCAAGAGATATGTCGGAAATGAAACAAGCAGAAGGAACTTACCCCGCGGCGACAGGTCTCGGTTTCTTCAGTATGGGCACGCCGACCTTCTGCCTCTTCGACTTCTGAGGTGTGTCGGGCTGGGGCTTCACCCCTCGCTTCCGGCCGGCACGTCCGCCGGTGGAAGGAGGTCCCTGGTTCAGAGGGGCGGCGTCGATAACCATATCGTCCGGGATAGCTGAGGACGGCATTGGAAACTCGTAAGCAATAGGTGTTTCTGGAAAGGCGTACGCAAGTGGCATCGGGTCATAGTACAGCAGGATCTCCTCGTCAGAATCAATCTCACTCCGGTCTTGAGTATAATGCCGGGATGAAGAGCCCTTACCCATGGCAGCTGCAGCACGGGTGCTCCTGGGAAGCTTATCCCAATGATCCGGATCTTCAACATCCGCAACAGTGCGGTCCGCCGCGATCTTGATCCGGGAGTTCTCCATGGCTTGGAAGCTGAATTTCTGTATAAACAGCAAAGTCAAGTATTCAGACAAGGAAATATGCCGGTGGAAGAGGTATGTCGGATCAATATGATATGTGTCGGCAAACAGACATGTGTCGGCTTAAGTATCTATGTGCCGGACATGGACTTTATGTATCGGATAAGATGGTTTACCGTTGGGGCGGGCCTATCCCGGCTGTATGGTTCTAGCCCCCAGGCAAAAGTGGCCTGAGAGGACTTGCAGACATCCTTAATCCGGCGCAGAATGTCGGCCGGAGTCAGCTCGTGTGTGGAGTGCCGGGTGGGGTCCATTGGCCCGCTCATCTGGCAGATCTTGTGCGACCGGCGCTGCAGAGGGGAGACGCGCCGGCTTATATAGCAGGCCACCAGGTCTTGAGGAGTAAGACCGGCATCCAGGAGCTCGCCCTTAACCCGGTGAAGCGCATTCACCGGCATCACCGAGTTCTTCGGGTTGTAGGTCCAGTTCGTCATAGCCAAGGGTGGCTCGTCCACAAATGGCGGCAGGTTGAGCAGATCCTCGTCGGTGGTGTTCTTGACGTAGAAGAAGCTTTTCTGCCACTTCTTGCAAGATTCCAGGAGCTCCACCTTGGGGAAGTCCGAGCCCTTTCGGGACATGATGGTGGCCGCGCCGCAGAGGGTCATGGGGCGGTCCTTCTTTTCCTGGGCCGTCTCCGGCGGGTCGTCCTTGCTCCGGGGCGGCTCTTGGACGACTTGCTTCCGCAGTTGGAAGTACTTCGCCCAGCCTTGAGTAAGGGGCTCTATGCCGGCATAGCCCTCGCAAAAAGCAGCGAAGGCGGAGAGGATCATCACGGCATTGGCCGGGATATGATGAGGTTGTAGGTCGTAGGTGTTGAGGAAGTCCCGGAAGAAGTCCGATGCCGGCAGGCCGAAGCCACGCTCGAAGTGGGCGATGAAGACGACGCGTTCGCCAGGTTCAGGTGCCGGCACAGTTTCTCCTGCTGGTAGCCGGCATGCTACGCCCTCCGGGACTCTCCTGGTGGAGGTGACCCAGGATATGTCGGCCGGAGTAACCTCCGACCCCTCCCAGCCGGAGCGTCCTTGGGCTCGGGCCGAGGTATCTTCCTCAGAGGCCGAGGTGCCCGTCATGCTTGAAGATGCCATCTTAGTGGCCGGGACAAGGCGTGAGAGCCGGAGTCCCGTGATGATATTCCTATCAAGGCCGGAGAAAAGAGGGAGGTTAGTCTCTCCGGCATACCACTCTCCCCAAGGTTAGCAGAAATCAAAGATCTACCGAGCCAGTTAAAACAGGAAACAAATAAGGGTAAAAATTCTAAGGAAGAACACCTGTGAGCGCTGTTAGCAATGCTAGTCGAATCCAGAGAGGAACTGCACTAGATCTATGCGGATATGGCTACCAATGAGAAGCTATGAAGAAGCATCAAAGAGGAAGAACAGAGGGAGAGAGGAACTCACCGGAGTTTGGCCGACGGCGAAAGAACGACGACGGCGAGCGTACAGAAGAAGATCCAATCTCCCTGCAATGCTGCAGAGAGAAGAGGCGGCGGCGGCGGCGTCGTCAATGGTGATGCCGTGCGTCGTCGGGCGTCGGCGCCGGAGTAGAGCGGGTCGTCGGCGGCGCTCCTTCTCTGTCCCTCGGTCCGGCGGCGAAGCGCAAGGGGCAGGAGAGCAGAAGAGGAAGAAGGCACTGTGGCGGGGGTAAAAAGAGCAAGTTTACCCCCACCCCATATTTATACCGAAGAGGCAGGGTCGTGGGGATCGTGGGTAGTGTTCCACTCCCCCGACCGTTCCTGCAGAGAGTCGCCACGTGGCGGCACAGAGTGGGGCGGCGGTTCCGGTAACCGTGCCATGACGCAATGATGGCAAGGAGTAACTGCACTGTGAACCGTCACATCGTGGGTGACCGTTCGAGGTGGCAGGACAGTTACAAGTTTCGATGCAAAGCTGTCAGGCATGGCTTCTCGAGGAAGACTCGTCTATATGTCGGATTAACTGCCCGATGTATATGTTCCGTCCGGAATACCCTCGGGACCGGCCGGAATAAGTTTTGGAACAGGAACAGAGGCCGGGATATAATCTGATCACCGGGACATAATGAAGAAAGGTATGTTGAACCTGTCGAGGCTCCACAGCTATGACTGGGGAACCTCGGCAGCTTCGGGGACTAGTGTCGGGGGGATAACCCCCGGTAGGGTCAAGAGACTAGAAAGACACAAAGTCTATGGTTGACTTGTGCCGAGTTATCAAGAAAGGGCCTGGCCGGAATATGAGAGCATCGGCCAGGCCGGCATATGTGTGTATCCCGGCTAATACTTGGATATGCCGGTATAGCCGGAATACTGGTATATGTGTGCCGGCATATACTTAGATAATATGCCGGCCTAACCATTTGGTGTGTTGTGCAGGAGCAGGGGAGCCGGATTACCCGACCCTCGTAGGTCGTTGTCCGGCATATAAGTCCTGGTATGGCCAACGGTCATATCCGGGATACTTAAGTCAACCAAGGTGTCACATCCCTACAATCAAGGAAGAAAACATCCAAGCATGGTAGCAGAGTAAGATGGCAGGGTGCACAGTGGAGGTTACCTACCCTCACTGTGCACAAGTATGAGCTTACCGCACAGAGGTAAGGCCACAGTTGAAGAGGTACAAGGTACAGGGATATGGCGTCCCATCGAGAGCAATCAGGGGCGAAGTCAAGGGTCTCTGCCATCGTCACCAGCTCCTGTTTGGAGTGTAGCCCGTGTCTTGTGGTCTTGTATGACCGTTGTAACCCTGGCCACCACTATATAAGGTGGCATAGGGAGCCCTGGTAAAGGGTTGGTTGGTCACTCTGTGTTCCTACACTTAGCAGTTCATCTTCCTTCTCTAGCAGAGAGCTTGGAAGCACCATTGTTGTGTACTACATCGACCCAAATATACAATCAGTAGAGCAGGAGTAGGGGTGTTATCTCCTTACGAGAGCCCCGAACCTGGGTAGATCAGTGCCTCTTTCTGTCGTGCTTTTTAGCTCGTTCCCCTCTCCCGAATCCTCCAGCATCTAGTTCGGCCCCCATTTAAGCCATCCGATGGCATATGTTGTTTCACCACGACGACAGATGCTTTATTTGGGTTGACTTGGCGCATGCTCACACATGTTAGACTCTTAAAAAGTCGCCATTAGCCTTCATGATCATTTAGTTTTTGACTTTTGATGCCATCGTATGCTTCTTTTAATGTCGCTTTGTCGCTTTGCATGATTATGGCCATTATTGCTCTCTTAGTTGGTCGCTCCCAGTCTTTTGCTAGCCCTCGCCTTGTACTGAGTATGAGCTCTACTCATGCATCCAACTCCCAAAAGCCAAGTTTGCCATTGTGTCCACTATAAATTCCTATGCATGGTATTTGTAAGCCATTCCAAAGTAAAATTTTCGTGTGCTACCTTTCAAAAACCTTCAAAATACTTCTCGTTTTGTGACACTGTTTTCAGCTCATGGGGACGTAGTGGCCGGATTTGCTATCTTCCATATTGCTTATTCCAAAAAGAAAAAAAAAGAAAGAAAGAAAGAAAAAAGGCACTCCTCCAATGAATGTGAATGTTGGTGGGCACCCGATGGAATCGGTTAGCCATGGTATGTGAAAGGAAAAGGTGGGGAGGAGTGCCAAGTTTTATAAAAAGAGCACAAGAGTGCCAATCTCTCTCTCAAAAACTTGCTTTATTTTTGTATGGAAGATAGTAAGAACCCCATTGCCAGTCGTTGACAAAGGCAACCACCTCTCAAAATCAAGTTTTATCTCTCTGTTTTACAAATGAAAAGCTCTAGCACATGTTTAAATCACTGCTTCCCTCTGCGAAGGGCCTTTCTTTTACTTTTATGTTGAGTCACCACCTTCTTTCTTTATGCACCATTAAGAGAGCATAGTTGTCATTCTTAGTGTGATATGCATTGTCCCAAAGTTCATTGATTGACTCATATTGTTGGTTTCACTTGTTCTTAAATTATTTGTATCTAGTCGCCCTCTTAAACTTTGAGGTGTCCTATGCATTTATGTTTTGCTCTCTTTGAAGGACAAGCTGAAAACCTTTTGTATGTTTTTCCTTATAATTTGAACACACGTTTGACTTTCATTGTTTCATTATCATGATCTTTTGTTTGTGTTCATTTGCATGTTTACAACATGGTTGCTAAGTTTCTTATTGTCATGATTACATCTTTCATGCCCATGTTTTAAGTTCTATTGATCCCAGCTCACCAATGCTTGCATATATGATCAAGATTGTGTAGGTGCATGTCACCTCAAAAATTATTCTTTGTTATCACTTACCTACTCGAGGACGAGCAGGAGTTAAGCTTGGGGATGCTTGATACGTCTCAAACGTATCTATAATTTTTGATGCTCCATGCTTGTTTTTACACCATTTGCCTATTGTTTCGTTACACTTAGTGGCATTTTTATACATTTTCCGGAACTAACCTATTAACGAAGTGCCACAGTGCCAGTTTCCTGTTTTCTATTGTTTTTGTGTTTCAGAAGTGATACACAGGAAATATTCTCGGAATTGGACGAAACAAGTTCCTGAAGTCATATTTTACCCGGAAGCTTCCAGAGATCCGAAGAAGTGTCGGAGGGGGGCCACCAGGGCCCCACACAAGGGGGCGGCGCGCCCTGGCCCCTGGCCGCGCCACCCCTGTGTGAGAGCCCCTGGCTCCACCTCTGACATCGCCCCTTCGCCTATAAGTACCCCCCGACGAGAAAAACCTAAAGCCCGATCAGTTTTCCAGAATACATCGCGATCCGCCGCCGCCGTCGACCCGAAGATCGGGAGGGTCCAGAAGCTCTTCCCGGCACCCTGCCGGAGAGGGGAATCGCCACCGGAGGTCTTCTTCATCGCCATGCTTGCCTCCGGAGCGATGAGTGAGTAGTCTACCTTGGACTATGGGTCCATAGCAGTAGCTAGATGGTTGTCTTCTCCACCATGTGCTTCATGTTTAGATCTCATGAGCTGCCCTACATGATTGAGATCACCGTTATGTAATTCTATGATGTTGGTTTGTTGGGATCCGATGAATATTGGTGTTTATGATTAAGTTGATGTACTGAATTATATCTTTTGTTATCTCTATGTTGTTTATGATCTTGCATGCTCTCCGTTGTTAGTAGCTATCTTGGCCGAGTAGTTGCTAGTGACTCCAAGAGGGGGTATTTATGCTCGATAGTGGGTTCATGTCTCTATTTCACCTGGGGGAGTGACAGAAACCTCTAAGGTGGTAGATGTGTTGTTGCTACTAGGGAGAAAACAACATTCATATGCTCAAGGGCATATGCTTTGTTTACATTACACACTTTGCTTAATGCAATTATCTGTTGTTCGCAACTTAATACTTCTAGGGTGTTCGGATGATATCCCCGGGGGTGGATTATTAGTCATAGATGCAGTTGGATGGCGGTCTATGTATTTTGTTGTAATGCCCAGAGTAAATCTCATAGTGATCTTCTTGACATATCACGTTATCTTTATTCTATCAATTGCCCAACTGTAATTTGTTTACCCAGCATGTTATTTTATCTATGGAGAGACACCACTAGTGAACTGTGGACCCTGGTCCTATTTTAATCATATTGCAATCACTTGTTTACTTTTCCCGTACTGTTTACTTTACTCGCATATACTCTACTATTTTCTACTCGATACACTCATAACTTTTGTTTCAAGCAAACCGGTGAGATTGACAACCTCATCGCAAGTTGGGAACAAAGTATTTGTTTGTGTGTGTGCAGGTTCCACAACACCTTCAGTCGTCATCGTCTCCCTTCTCCTGTTCGATAAACCTTGGTTTCTTAACTGAGGGAAAACTTGCCGCTACACTCATCATACCTTCCTCTTGGGGTTCCCAACGGGCTGGTCATCACCACGCACAAGGACTTACTGCTCCCACGTCATCATCACACGAGTAGCAGCACTTTTTCTGGCGCCGTTGCCGGGGAAGAGAGAAGACTTCTGCGAGGGGAGTTCTTCGCACACACATTCTTTACTTTGTTATTTGTTTTGCTTTACTTTATTTTATTTTACCTGCATTGTTTTTTTTATATCAAAAACCCAAAAAAATTAGAATCCTTGGTAGTTGTTATTTCTTTACTTTAGTTTATCATGCTGTTCCCTAAGTTCGTTCTGGAGGACCTCTCAGTAGGTAGTGGTTCGATTATTGGCAAAAGTAACATTGAGGAGTTCTTTAATCACATTAGTATGCATAAGGAAGTTGAGGAAAAGTCTTTGGTTGAGTTAGCTCCTAGTATTGAAGTTGCTTCTATTTATTTAATTGACATGTTGGAAACTAGGTTTGCTAGTCTTAATCCTTTTATGCAATATATGTTCCTTAAGCTTCATGAAATTGAGGATCCCGAAAAGAAGGCTTTTATCTTGGAAACCTTGCGCCTAGAATTTAAGGATGTAGTTATTGAAGCTAGGAAAGTTCTTAAACGTTTTAATAAACTCGGTTTACCTATAAAGGTTATTGATACTAATGATGAGGGGACCGAGATATCTATACCTTGCAAGCTTTTGGGATTGAATGATGCTTTCGAAAACAATTTTGCCTGGATTTGTCCTAAAAATCTTTTTGATGAGAATAGTGTACCAAAGCATGATCACCAAGGGTCTTCAAAAACTTATGTGGATGAAATACAATGCCTTATTGACAAGACCTCTTCTGTTGATCTTAATGCTTCTTCTGAAGGTACTTGATTCGCAATTTTCTGCGCCTAGCTCAAAGGCGTTATAGAAAAGCACTCTTGGGAGATAACCCAATGTTTACTTTTCAGTACTTTTTCTTTTATTTGAGTCTTGGAAGTCATTACTACTGTAATGACCACTCCTTATCTTGTTTATTTCGTTTTTGTGCCAAGAGAAGCCTCTAATTTGAGCGAGGTAAAGATTTGGGGTTATTGCTGTCCTGAAACTGTTTTCGGTGCTGCACCGTAAAAATTAGTGAAAATTCTCTGTTTATCTTTTGGACCTGCGATTTCTTGTGCATATGCCCCAGGTTATATCCAAACTTTTCTTAGTTGAACACTTTTTGATTTGAGCAACGGAAAATCCCTCAAAAATTTGTCCTTTGTCAGCTGTCCAGTTTTGACAGATTTCTGC
This sequence comes from Dactylis glomerata, assembly GCA_007115705.1. Lineage (NCBI taxonomy): Eukaryota > Viridiplantae > Streptophyta > Magnoliopsida > Poales > Poaceae > Dactylis > Dactylis glomerata. Next base: position 493,229 of record QXEO01000483.1, on the reverse strand, counting down.
CAATATTTGTTTTTGCCACTTTATCACTTTCTTTTGAGTTCTTTTTTTATCATGGAACTCTTGTGGAAGTTGCTACAGTAGTATATACTTTATATGTGGTGGTTTTGGGTTGAAACCTGAAGCTAAAAGAGGTTGAATATATTTTATGCTTACACTAATGTTGCTAATAGAATTGTGTTTAGTTTTGTATGAAGGAAGTTTTCAAGTGTAGGGATTGGAGAATGATGAGATGAGTTGAAGAATGGACAAAAGCTCAAGCTTGGGGATGCCCATGCATCACCCCAAGAAATATCCAAGAAGTACAAGCGTCAAAGCTTGGGGATGCCCCCGAGGCACCCCTTCTTCATCGGCAAAAATCAGGTCACCTTTCAAAACACTATATTTTTATTGCTTCATGCACTATGTGTTTTTCTTGGAGCGTCAGTTGTTTTAGTTTTCTTAGTTGTTTTAGTTTGTTTGTTTGCTGCAATAAATGGTTGGACCCCAACAAATTTCCTTTGGAGGAGATGTACCCGTTTTCATTCGCAAAGAACGCTCTAGTTTTCACTCTTATTAAAAATCGTGCGCTCTACTTTTTCTGCTACTGCTTTTGGTTTTCGTTTTCGCCTTGATATGCATTCAGATCTTGTCATATCTTTTAATCAAGGTGTATTTTTGCCTCTGATCTTCATTGGTTTTCATCAAAAGAGGTGTTTATAAAAATTTCAAATGGTGTTGGAAAAGAGAAAAAGCTTTGTGCAAAATAGTGGTACAAGAGGGAGCTTGTGTAGACTGCGGCTTAGGCTTTTTCATGTCATGCTTGATGTCTTTTTGATAGTATGCTTAGTGGTTTTGCTGTAGCATGACTTGTCTCAAATAACTGAGATTGCTTAATGAGCCTTTGAAAAAATCATGCGTTGTTTTTATTGTATGGAAGCATTATTTTGGTTTTCTCCTTGATGCTTTATTTGGGTTGACTTGGCGCATGCTCACACATGTTAGACTCTTACAAAGTCGCCATTAGCCTTCATGATCATTTAGTTTTTGACTTTTGATGCCATCGTATGCTTCTTTTAATGTCGCTTTGTCGCTTTGCATGATTATGGCCATTATTGCTCTCTTAGTTGGTCGCTCCCAGTCTTTTGCTAGCCCTCGCCTTGTACTGAGTATGAGCTCTACTCGTGCATCCAACTTCCAAAAGCCAAGTTTGCCATTGTGTCCACTATAAATTCCTATGCATGGTATTTGTAAGCCATTCCAAAGTAAAATTTTCGTGTGCTACCTTTCAAAAACCTTCAAAATAATTCTCGTTTTGTGACACTGTTTTCAGCTCATGGGGACGTAGTGGTCGGATTTGCTATCTTCCATATTGCTTATTCCAAAAAGAAAAAAAGAAAAAAGAAAGAAAAAAGGCACTCCTCCAATGAATGTGAATGTTGGTGGGCACCCGATGGAATCGGTTAGCCATGGTATGTGAAAGGAAAAGGTGGGGAGGAGTGCCAAGTTTTATAAAAAGAGCACAAGAGTGCCAATCTCTCTCTCAAAAACTTGCTTTATTTTTGTATGGAAGATAGTAAGAACCCCATTGCCAGTCGTTGACAAAGGCAACCACCTCTCAAAATCAAGTTTTATCTCTCTGTTTTACAAATGAAAAGCTCTAGCACATGTTTAAATCACTGCTTCCCTCTGCGAAGGGCCTTTCTTTTACTTTTATGTTGAGTCACCACCTTCTTTCTTTATGCACCATTAAGAGAGCATAGTTGTCATTCTTAGTGTGATATGCATTGTCCCAAAGTTCATTGATTGACTCATATTGTTGGTTTCACTTGTTCTTAAATTATTTGTATCTAGTCGCCCTCTTAAACTTTGAGGTGTCCTATGCATTTATGTTTTGCTCTCTTTGAAGGACAAGCTGAAAACCTTTTGTATGTTTTTCCTTATAATTTGAACACACGTTTGACTTTCATTGTTTCATTATCATGATCTTTTGTTTGTGTTCATTTGCATGTTTACAACATGGTTGCTAAGTTTCTTATTGTCATGATTACATCTTTCATGCCCATGTTTTAAGTTCTATTGATCCCAGCTCACCAATGCTTGCATATATGATCAAGATTGTGTAGGTGCATGTCACCTCAAAAATTATTCTTTGTTATCACTTACCTACTCGAGGACGAGCAGGAGTTAAGCTTGGGGATGCTTGATACGTCTCAAACGTATCTATAATTTTTGATGCTCCATGCTTGTTTTTACACCATTTGCCTATTGTTTCGTTACACTTAGTGGCATTTTTATACATTTTCCGGAACTAACCTATTAACGAAGTGCCACAGTGTCAGTTTCCTGTTTTCTGCTGTTTTTGTGTTTCAGAAGTGATACACAGGAAATATTCTCGGAATTGGACGAAACAAGTTCCTGAAGTCATATTTTACCCGGAAGCTTCCAGAGATCCGAAGAAGTGTCGGAGGGGGGCCACCAGGGCCCCACACAAGGGGGCGGCGCGGCCTGGCCCCTGGCCGCGCCACCCCTGTGTGAGAGCCCCTGGCTCCACCTCTGACATCGCCCCTTCGCCTATAAGTACCCCCCGACGAGAAAAACCTAAAGCCCGATCAGTTTTCCAGAATACATCGCGATCCGCCGCCGCCGTCGACCCGAAGATCGAGAGGGTCCAGAAGCTCTTCCCGGCACCCTGCCGGAGAGGGGAATCGCCACCGGAGGTCTTCTTCATCGCCATGCTTGCCTCCGGAGCGATGAGTGAGTAGTCTACCTTGGACTATGGGTCCATAGCAGTAGCTAGATGGTTGTCTTCTCCACCATGTGCTTCATGTTTAGATCTCATGAGCTGCCCTACATGATTGAGATCACCGTTATGTAATTCTATGATGTTGGTTTGTTGGGATCCGATGAATATTGGTGTTTATGATTAAGTTGTTGTACTGAATTATATCTTTTGTTATCTCTATGTTGTTTATGATCTTGCATGCTCTCCGTTGTTAGTAGCTATCTTGGCCGAGTAGTTGCTAGTGACTCCAAGAGGGGGTATTTATGCTCGATAGTGGGTTCATGTCTCTATTTCACCTGGGGGAGTGACAGAAACCTCTAAGGTGGTAGATGTGTTGTTGCTACTAGGGAGAAAACAACATTCATATGCTCAAGGGCATATGCTTTGTTTACATTACACACTTTGCTTAATGCAATTATCTGTTGTTCGCAACTTAATACTTCTAGGGTGTTCGGATGATATCCCCGGGGGTGGATTATTAGTCATAGATGCAGTTGGATGGCGGTCTATGTATTTTGTTGTAATGCCCAGAGTAAATCTCATAGTGATCTTCTTGACATATCACGTTATCTTTATTCTATCAATTGCCCAACTGTAATTTGTTTACCCAGCATGTTATTTTATCTATGGAGAGACACCACTAGTGAACTGTGGACCCCGGTCCTATTTTAATCATATTGCAATCACCTATTTACTTTTCCCGTACTATTTACTTTACTCGCATATACTCTACTGTTTTCCACTCGATACACTCATAACCTTTGTTTCAAGCAAACCGGTGAGATTGACAACCTCATCGCAAGTTGGGAACAAAGTATTTGTTTGTGTGTGTGCAGGTTCCACAACACCTTCAGTCGTCATCGTCTCCCTTCTCCTGTTCGATAAACCTTGGTTTCTGAACTGAGGGAAAACTTGCCGTTACACTCATCATACCTTCCTCTTGGGGTTCCCAACGGGCTGGTCATCACCACGCACAAGGACTTACTGCTCCCACGTCATCATCACACGAGTAGCAACAATGCCACTATATTTCCCATTGGAATAGCTGAAGGAGTTTTTACAAAAATCCTAGGAAGAATGATATCTACTGATTATCTTGTTATTGAATGTGTAGGAAAAGGACAAATCACACTTGGAAGATCCCTCCTGAAGCTCCTGGGCGCCGTCATTGATGTGGGAAAAGGCAATATAAGATTTATCTCTCCACCTTGCAATAGCCATGTATTTCCTAGGGTCAAGATCAAAGGTAAGAAAGGAAGACGTAAGGCACCCGCTGATCCTAGCACTTCATCACTTGATATTACTTGATTCGCAATTTTCTGCGCCTAGCTCAAAGGCGTTAAAGAAAAGCACTCTTGGGAGATAACCCAATGTTTTATTTTCAGTAATTTTTCTTTTATTTGAGTCTTGGAAGTTATTACTACTGTAATGACCGCTCCTTATCTTGTTTATTTTGTTTTTGTGCCAAGAGAAGCCTCTAATTCGAGTGCGGTAAAGATTTGGGGATGTTGCTGTCCTAAACTGTTTTCGGTGTTGCACCGTAAAAATTCGTATAAATTCTCTGTATATCTTTTGGACCTGCGATTTCTTGTTCATATGCCCCAGGTTATATCCAAACTTTCGTTAGTTGGACACTTTTTGATTTGAGCAACATAAAACTCCTCAAAAATTCGACCTTTGTCAGCTGTTCTGTTTTGACAGATTTCTGCCAATATTTGTGTTTGCCACTTTATCGCTTTCTTTTGAGTTCTTTTGATCATAGAACTTTTGGGGAGGTTGCTACAGTAGTATGTGCTATATATGTGGTGGTTTTGAGTTAAAACCTGAAGCAAAAAGAGGTTGATTATATGTTATGCTTGCACTAATGTTGCTAATAGATTTGTGTTTAGTTTTGTATGAAGGAAGTTTTCAAGTGTAGGGATTGGAGAATGATGAGATGAGTTGAAGAATGGACAAAAGCTCAAGCTTGGGGATGCCCATGCATCACCCCAAGAAATATCCAAGAAGTACAAGCGTCAAAGCTTGGGGATGCCCCCGAGGCACCCCTTCTTCATCGGCAAAAATCAGGTCACCTTTCAAAACACTATATTTTTATTGCTTCATGCACTATGTGTTTTTCTTGGAGCATCAGTTGTTTTAGTTTTCTTAGTTAGTTTAGTTTTGTTTGCTGTAATAAATGGTTGGACCCCAACAAATTTCCTTTGGAGGAGATGTACTCGTTTTCATTTGCCAAGAACACTCCGTTTTTCATTCTTACAATTTCACCGGGTGTTCTTCTTTTTCCGCTACTGCTTTTGGTTTTCGTTTTCGCCTTGATTTGCGTTCAGACCTTGTCATATCTTTTCATCAAGGTGTATTTTTGCCTCTGATCTTTATTGGTTTTCATCAAAAGAGGTGTTTATAAAAATTTCAAATGGTGTTGGAAAAGAGAAAAAGCTTTGTGCAAAATAGTGGTACAAGAAGGAGCTTGTGTAGACTGCGGCTTAGGCTTTTTCATGTCATGCTTGATGTCTTTTTGATAGTATGCTTAGTGGTTTTGCTGTAGCATGACTTGTCTCAAATAACTGAGATTGCTTAATGAGCCTTTGAAAAAATCATGCGTTGTTTTTATTGTATGGAAGCATTATTTTGGTTTTCTCCTTGATGCTTTATTTGGGTTGACTTGGCGCGTGCTCACACATGTTATACTCTTACAAAGTCGCCAATAGCCTCTATGATCATTTAGTTTTTGACTTTTGATGCCATCTTATGCTTCTTTTAATGTCGCTTTGTCGCTTTGCATGATTATGGCCATTATTGCTCTCTTAGTTGGTCGCTCCCAGTCTTTTGCTAGCCCTCGCCTTGTACTGAGTATAAGCTCTACTCGTGCATCCAACTCCTAAAAGCCAAAGTTTTCCAAAGTGTCCACCATACATACCTACTAGCAATTTGCTATTCCAAGTAAATTTGACTTGCTTTTATTTTCTCTTCAAATTAAACTCTTACCAGTGTTATGCGAAATTCGGTCAGTAAAGCTCTCACGAACCGGAAGGCACACTTTACTTTTTCCTGTTCTTAAAAATTTGACATTGTGGTCTCTTATGTTGAGTTGTTATGCTTGCAAGTTGTAAGTTGGAGACTAGCCCAGCCATGCAGTCATGGGCAAGCTTTCAACATTGCACTTCTTATTTGAGTTGATATCGTGATCTTTTGTTTATGGATGCCCGCGGTGTGAAATGAATTGGGAATCTTGTGGGGATCATGGAGTTTGTATATGTGTTAGGGAAACGCCGGGCCGCTAATCTAAGCCATGCATAATTCATGGTGGAAATTTGCAGCATACCCATGGTGAACATTCGACGATGCATCTCACAATAAAAAGCTAAACAAATGGCAAATAAAAGAGATGTCGAGGTGTTCATTGTCTGCTTGTCCTGTCATTTTGATGTGGGCTTGTTCCATGTCATCGGGCACGGAGGTACCCCATTGGCGGTTCTCAATGATATGCATATACTTACAATGACAAGAGCCTTGCTTGGGACTCTAAGTAAAGTAGCATGAGGTTTGGGTACTCGTATTCATGGGACACGAGGTTTTCAACTTATGATTTGTCAAGCATGTGCATCATAATTGTTCTCGCATTAACTTTAACCATTCAAGATGCTTATGATGGGGGCAATGAGAGCTCAAAGCCGGTAAGTACCATAATTTTTGAAGGTTATAAAACTTGCAATCACTGCTTCCCTCTGCGAAGGGCCTTTCTTCTACTTTTATGTTGAGTCACCACCTTCTTCTTTTATGCACCATTAAGAGAGCATAGTTGTCATTCTTAGTGTAATATGCATTGTCCCAAAGTTTTCATTGATTGATTCATATTGTTGGTTTCACTTGTTCTCAAATTATTTGTATCTAGTCGCCCTCTTAAACTTGAAGGTGTCCTATGCATTTATGTTTTGCTCTCTTTGAAGGACAAGCTGAAAACCATTTGTATGTTTTTCCTTATGATTTGAACACACGTTTGACTTTCATTGTTTCATTTTCATGATCTTTTGTTTGTGTTCATTTGCATGTTTACAACATGGTTGCTAAGTTTTTATTGTCAAGATTATATCTTCATGCCCATGTTTTAAGTTCTTATGATCCCAGCTCACAAATGCTTACATACATGATCAAGATTGTGTAGGTGCATGTCACCTCAAAAATTATTCTTTTGTTATCACTTACCTACTCGAGGACGAGCAGGAGTTAAGCTTGGGGATGCTTGATACGTCTCCAACGTATCTATAATTTTTGATGCTCCATGCTTGTTTTTACACCATTTGCCTAATGTTTCGTTACACTTCATGGCACTTTTATGCATTTTCCGGAACTAACCTACTAACAAGTTGCCACAGTGCCAGTTCCCTGTTTTCTGCTGTTTTTGTGTTTCAGAAGTGATACACAGGAAATATTCTCGGAATTGGACAAAACAAGTTCCTGAAGTCTTATTTTGTCCGGGAGCTTCCAGTCATCCGAAGGAGAGTAGGAGGGGGGGCCACAGGGGCCCCACACACCAGGCTAGCGCGGCCTAGGCCCTGGCCACGCCGCCATGGTGTGAGGCCACCTGGCTCCACCTCTGACATCGCCCCTTCGCCTATAAAGACCCCCCGACGGGAAAAACCTAAGTACCCGATCAATTTTCCAGAACACATCACGATCCGCCGCCGCCATCGACCCGAAGATCGGGAGGGTCCAGAAGCTCTTCCCGGCACCCTACCGGAGAGGGGAATCGCCACCGGAGGTCTTCTTCATCGCCATGCTTGCCTCCGGAGCGATGAGTGAGTAGTCTACCTTGGACTATGGGTCCATAGTAGTAGCTAGATGGTTGTCTTCTCCACCATGTGCTTCATGTTTAGATCTCATGAGCTGCCCTACATGATTGAGATCACCGTTATGTAATTCTACATATTTGGTTTGTTGGGATCCGATGAATATTGGTGTTATGATTGAGTTGCTGTACTGAAATATATCTTTTGTTATCTCTATGTTGTTTATGATCTTGCATGCTCTCCGTTGTTAGTATCTATCTTGGCCGAGTAGTTGCTAGTGACTCCAAGAGGGGGTATTTATGCTCGATAGTGGGTTTATGCCTCTATTTAACCTGGGGGAGTGACAGAAACCTCTAAGGTTGTAGATGTGCTGTTGCTATTAGGGAGAAAACAACATTCATATGCTCAAGGGCATATGCTTTGTTTACATTACACACTTTGCTTAATGCAATTATCTGTTGTTCGCAACTTAATACTTGTGGAGTTCTCGGATTGATTCGCCACAAGTGGATTATTAGTCATAGATGCAGTTGGATGGCGGTCTATGTATTTTGTTGTAATGCCCAGAGTAAATCTCATAGTGATCTTCTTGACATATCACGTTTATCTTTATTCTATCAATTGCCCAACTGTAATTTGTTTACCCAGCATGTGTTATTTATCTTATGGAGAGACACCACTAGTGAACTGTGGACCCCGGTCCTATTTCCATCATATTGCTATCACCTGTTTACTTTACTCGCACTGTTTATTTTACTCGCACTGTTTACTTTACTCACATACTATTATCACTTTCCACTCGATACGCTCATAACCTTTGTTTCAAGCAAACCGGTGAGATTGACAACCTCATCGCAAGTTGGGAACAAAGTATTTGGTTGTGTTGTGTGCAGGTTCCGCGTTGCAGCTAGCAAGCAGAGCTTGGACGAGGCGCCATATATAAATTGTCCGAAGCTGTCGCAAACTAGCAAGCATCACCTTCAGTCGTATTTGTTCGCTTTTCTCCTGAACGATATTAAACCTTGGTTTCTTAACTGAGGGAAAACTAGCTGTTATACTCATCATACCTTCCTCTTGGAGTTCCCAACGGGCTGGTTATTTACCACGCATCAGCGGCCTGGCAAGGGGCCCGCGCCATCTGTCCTCGTTTGGCCCATGGGCCTCTTCTCATTGACTTCTTCTCCTCCAGGTGCTTCCCATGGTAAAATATTAACGCCCGAAAATCCCAGGTCAATTTGAGTCCGAGAAGGTCCGTGAAACGTAAAATACACAAAACAGGGTTTTCCTGTTCTGCAGAGTTATAACCAAAATAAGGGGGATCGATGAAAAATCCCCATAAATCATTATAAAACATGATTATAACAAATAATAACATTATAATATGTAGGAATATGCATCAATAAACTACAAAATTCATGCATGTATTTTGCATGCATCAGTGTGTGAGCGCTAGAGGAAGAGGGACCACCAGGCGGCGAACTATTTTTGACCAAACGCCATCCTTCTTCCCTCTCCAACACGGCTGGCCAAATATAGGAGCAACAACCACCAACAGAAGGTAAAGCTGATGGTGTTCAACCACTTCACCACCACTAGGACGGCGACGGAGATGACCAGAAACCATAGTCAGATCTGACCTAGAGATCCCGAGGGATACATCAAGGCATAAAGCTGACTACCAACACACGGCCGAAACCTACCCCTGATATATACACTAGAAGCTCCAACCCCTCTCCTCAGCCTCCTTCGATCAGCATCGCCGATGAGTTTAGCCTCTGATTGGCCCGACTCGCACGAGGGCGCTCTTAGTTACTGCAACATGGAGGAAGGGAGAGAGATGATAAGATTTTGGGGCGATCAATAGGGGCATCTAGCGCATCCAGAGTATGCTAGAGGGATTCCATCTCGATGGAAGGCGGCTTTGGCCGGCCCAAACTTCGAACTACCAACTCCGGATGAACTAGCAGCGGTAGAGAAGAAGGGCAAACTAAATCAAGTGAATGGTTTGCTTTTCATTTTTTTTGTTGCCCTAGATATAGGGCTAAGTGACTACAAAGTCAAAAGCTCGATAACGGGTAGCATGTCCTACTACTATAGATGACGACTGGCTTGCCCTTCTCCATGCACTTTACCCGATTGTATAGGTTCTGATGCACCAATTGAGTTTTAGTTGACTGCTAACACCCAGATCACACTGTTGGGGACATGTAACAATGACTCGACCCGGGAGTAGGGAAGGCCCCGAGTCAGCACACCCAGAAACACAAACCTACTCTAACATTCACACCCTAGGCTTGATCATCATGTTGGCGAGCTGATGTTCAGTTGACAAGAACCAGATATATCTTCTTTGCATTGTCTCCATGCAGTCCCGAATGAAGTGGTGCTTCAACACGATGTGCTTGGATCGGTCGTGGAATATATGATTCTTAGTGACCGAGATGGCCGACTTGTTGTCGACCTTGAGCATCACCTGCTAAGCCAACCAGATCCTTGTCAAGCAGTCGTGGCAGTTGCCATGTATTTCGACTCGCAGCTCGAGAGATCCACGAGCTTCATCGTTTGGGACCGCCAGGTCAATGGGATGCTCCCTAGAAAAAAAAAAATGTCAGATATACTCTTTCGTGAGTCGACATCCCTACCCAAGTCATTGTTGCTGTAGCCGACTAGGCGTGGTGCCAATGAGCCTATGCCATACCTGCACCTGAGTGACTAAGTCGCACGGAGTCGACTATGTAGCAAAGGATGCGCTTCACGGCCGTGAGGTGCTCCTCCTCCATGAAGCGCAACACGAAATTTGATTGCAAAGGTCAGATCTGGTCGAGTGTGCACCAAGTACCAAGGCTCTCGATGATGCAGGTTTTAGATGACATAATATGTTTACCAACATCTCAGAATAAAAGGTCAACTAGGTTGGATGGCTCCCTTATGAGCAGATTAGCATGGTTGGGCAATTAGAAATTATTGAGATGCGCACGGCACAACGGAGTATCGAATCAACAAAAAACAATTAGGCAAACACGCTTGGCGTTTATTCCATTCCATCCATAGAAAAAGACTATCCTCGGCAAGTTCTCATAGTCAATGCAGCTATTATTACTACTGCTCGCTTTTTTTACTACAGAAGAAGAAACTACTCGCTGTTCTGAATGTTGTGCGGCGGTTCCAAATCAAGAATTCAACCCTGCCACACCGACTGTGAAAAAAGAACTCTGCCCACCACGAGATTGGCTATCCGGACGAGCACTCGAGCAGGAGCAGGAGCAGGAGCCCGTGCACGGAGGGAGGATCGGGATCTCGGCCTCGGCGTCGCGGCGGACACAAGTCACGGAAGGCAGAAAAAAAAAAGAGAGACAGCGAGACCGCGCGGCGCCAACCACGAGGCCGGTCGCTCCCCGGTAGGCCCAGTCACGGCAGCCAGTCCCCTCCGTTTCTCACTCCAGTCGCGTCACATCTCGTCTCGTTCCTCCCCCAGTCCTCCCACCCAATTCCAACCAGAGGGGACCAGATCAAAGCCACCGTCACCGCCACCCCCACCGCCACGCTCCCGCTCCGCTCCCAGCCGTCGCCGACGCCTGCAGTGCGCGCGGAGGAGATGAAGCCCAAGAGCCTCCCGTTCATCGCCTTCGAGCACAAGCGGTTCGTTCCCTCCCCCACACCCTCCTCCGCCTCTCCGCCGCTACGGAGGTGGGTTTCTCCTCGGGATTCTCGGGGGCGCTCGGTTTCGACGCCCGCCCGCGCGCTCCAGAATTCCGCCTCGCCCGAGTTTTGGCGTACGCGTGGGCGGGCGTTACGCCGAGGATCTCGCCCCGTCTCTTTCTCCCTGCGTGCCGCGAGATTTCCGCCGCATGTTTCGTTTGCCGGGGATCTCGCTTCGGCGCCGCGCGGCGAGGGTGCGGCACGCCGCGTCGCGTCTGGAGTGTGTCTTCTGCTAAATTTTGGGGGTAATGCCGTGCAGAATTGGGTAACGCCTAGACTGAGGACTGTCAGTGTTACCGAGTCGCTAAGCAGTACTGGGTGTCTGGATCCCCTCCCTCCCGGTACCGTCGGATGCATAGGTTTCGCTCTGCAGGTAGATTGGTTGGGGGCATTGGGTGAATTGCGGAGTTCAGTGATGTTTGCCTACTCGATAAGATCTGGGGTTCCATGGAACTGCCGCAGCAAGGTTAGGAGTAGTTCCAGTTACATGATTCTGCAACTGAGTTGCGACATCTGTCATTTCTTACTCGGTAGCGAATTTTGCAGAGCCCTAAACTTTCATGTGTGCATTTCTCACGGTGCTGTAGTAAATAATGCAAGCATTTCCTTCCTGATGTTGTGTGATTGAACCAGGGATGCCTACGGTTTCGCTGTGCGGCCCCAGCACTTGCAGCGTTACAAGGAGTATGCAGGCATCTACAAGGTAGTATAATAACTGTATAACGCACACGCCTGACTTACTGTATGCATTGTCTGGTCCTGACGAGCTGCGCACATTCTCGCAGGAGGAGGAAGAGGAGAGATCTGACAGATGGAAGAGTTTCCTGGAGAGGCGGACCGAATCGCATGGGCACGACGCGAAGGATGCACTGCCTGTCGACGGAGCTGTAGCTTGTGTTGAGGAGAATGAGACTGGAAGTTCTCAGCTGCTGCACGAGAAGAGTGCGCAAGGGCCACACAAGCTTGAATCGTGGAAGCCGATACGCTCTTCCCTGGGCAGCATCGAGCAGACGATGGGTCTGCGTGTTGAGAAGAAGCATTTGTCTGCTGGCAGGTTGCAGTCGAAGGAATCCACCCAGTCCGTGACGGTTGAAGAGGCCAAGGCGTCAGGGGACTCGGATGATGAGTTCTATGATGCAGATAAGGTTGACCCTAGCCAAGAAGTGCAGTCAGGTGATAGTGTGAATGCTGAAATCGGCAACATGAGCCAAGAAGAAACTTACTCTTTGAAGGAACAGTTGGAGTGTCTTGTCCATGGTGGACTACCAATGGCTTTGAGAGGAGAGGTACAGCCTCTTTCCTATAGCGTTTTGAGTTATGGCTCTAATTTTTCCTTTTTTATGGCTCATTCATCTGTCTCTTGCTTTTGTGATGACAGCTGTGGCAAGCTTTTGTTGGTGTTGAAGCTCGCAGAGTAAAAGGGTACTATGATGGTCTGCTTGCTTCTGAAGGTGAACTAGAAGATAGCAGATGTTCAGATTCTTCGGCCTCCGAAGGTGTCGATGAAAAACCTGAAGCATTTTCAGCATATTCCTCTGAAAAGTGTAAAGGGCAAATAGAGAAGGTAAATCTTTCTTCATAGTCATGGAGAAGTATTTTCCTTTTCGGTGATAATTTACATCTGGGAATGCCAATAGAATCCAGTCTGACACACCTGGCCTCTTTATAGGACTTGCCTAGAACTTTTCCAGGACATCCTGCGTTGGATGAGGATGGAAGAAATGCCTTAAGACGCTTGCTTCTGGCTTATGCTAGACACAACCCAACAGTTGGTTATTGTCAGGTAAGTTTATCTATTGATGCCATCGCACATAATTTTTCTTTATGTTTGCTGGAACTTATCTGTTTCTCTCGAGCTTCTGAACAACATTTGAAGTAAAGCTTTTGTGTTCCAAGTCACATACCCCACTACTGAACCCCAAGCCCATTACTCAATTGTTCCAATTAATAATGCATGCGACCGTACAAGTCTTTCTCAATCAGATTCTCGTCTTACAGTGATGTACTATACAAATGTTTACGATTGGAATTTTTTAACATCTCTTATAGCGACGGTTTCTCTGTTGAATAATACTGTAGGCGATGAACTTCTTTGCTGGACTCTTACTTCTATTGATGCCAGAAGAAAATGCATTTTGGTACGCCCACCATGACCATTTGTTCTACTGTTATCTCGGTTTAGGGTAGCAGACTTTTTCCCCTAAAATTTCAAGATAGCTCATATGAATAGTTTATTAAATCTCCTGATGGTATAACAGGACATTGGTAGGAATTATTGATGACTACTTTGATGGGTACTTTTCTGAAGAAATGATTGAGTCACAGGTACTTCTATCTTTGCAAAGCTTGCATATGCCAGTGCTTGAGACTCCTAGTTTGATAATTTCCTTATGCGAAATTAATGTTTGGTATCCATTCAGGTGGATCAGCTTGTTTTAGAGGAGCTAGTCCATGAGAAATTCCCGAAATTAGGTTAGCAACGTATTACAAATATAATTCATTATCGGTGCCACAGGACTCATTTACTAATAACAAAAAATTGATAACTTCATGGCTTAACATGATTTTTAATGCAGCAAATCACTTGGACTACCTCGGCCTTGAAGTTGCATGGGTTACTGGACCGTGGTTCCTATCCATTTTCACCAATGTGCTTCCCTGGGAGAGTGGTTAGTGTTAACATATGCGTTCTCAACAGCTTCTAAAAGCACATTTTGTAGTAGGAATCTACCTTAGTCCAGCCAACACCATTCTTAGTGAATATATGAATCATGCATGCTGTGAACAACATAAATCTGATGTAACTATTATATCGATTGCAATATCTACGTGATAGAACAAAAGTAGATGATGCAGATCCATATGATCTTTGTAAGGAGATCAGAGAGAAGTTGATTAAGCGGTCCTCGGCCCTCCCTAAAAAGTGTGAAAACAACCATTTAATATGTTTCTCACATAACAATTGATGGCTATGAGTTACATAGGAACCATGAATATTGTGGTTTCTGATAATTAGTTATGTTTATTGTTGGTCACCTGTGCATGAGCGCCAAATGTCTGGTGTAAAATTCTCATGCATTTGCTTTTTGTAAAAAAAAAAGTGTCACAAATTTATATTGCTATGTACTGCTTGAACATTTCAGTCCTCCGCGTTTGGGATGTGCTTCTGTTCGATGGGAATCGTGTGATGCTATTCCGGACAGCCCTTGCCCTACTGGAGTTTTACGGTACCAAGCACGCTTTTGATTTATCGTACTTTCCAAAAAAATGATCTTATTTCATAGATACACCAAAAAATCAGTCTCATGAACTGAGTCGAGACTGATGCTTGACTTGTTGCGCTAATTGCAGGCCCTGCACTTGTGACTACAAAAGATGCTGGTGATGCGGTTACCCTTTTGCAGTCTTTAGCTGGTTCGACTTTCGACAGCAGCCAGCTTGTCCTGACAGCTCGCATGGGATATCAGTCTGTAAATGAAGCAGGATTGCAAGATCTGAGGAACAAACACCGGCCATCTGTTATATCTTCAATGGAAGAAAGGGCGAAAGGTCTAGGTGTCTGCAAGGACAGTAGTCTTGCATCAAAGCTCTATAATTTCAAACGTGAGCCTGAACCGCTGGTATCACTAAATAATCCAGTAGACCAAATGAGTGATGTAGCAGATGGGGATGTTAACCAAGAGGGTGATTATGGAGACATGGATGATATGTATGGTGACCTGACAGTCAATTCTGAGATTGATTCGTTGCCTGATCCAAAGGACCAGGTAGCCATTTCAATCCTACAGTCCAAGCCTTACTAGTTACTACTGTACTCAAGTAGTTGCAACCTGTAACCCCGCCATTTCTATTTCTACCTTCAGTATTAGCTCAACAATGCATGAGGTTGCTGTAATTTGCTAATTTGTGTTAGTTGTACTACTGCAGGTCACCTGGCTGAAGGTTGAGTTATGCCGATTGCTAGAGGAGAGAAGATCAGCTGTTCTCAGGTATATATTTTCGACATATTCATGATTGTATTTTGTCTCAGGTTGCTGAAACAATTGTTCTTAGGCATGCTGGATCCAGTTTGCACGTTTATGATTGTAGTTTGTTCTAGGTTACTACTCCCTCCGATCGGAAATAAGTGTTGGTTATTTAGTACAAACTTTGTACTAAGTTAGTACAAAATCACCGACACTTATTTCCGTTTTGGAAGGAGTACAAGGGAACAATCTTATATGATCACTCTACTATAATGATAGTTGCAGCTGTTCAAGAGATGGTGAGTCTCTAGAGCCCTGTCCTTAACTCATGATCACTAGGCCAGAGATGGGCACATGTACCTGGACTTAACATGACTATTTTACCCATATCAGTTCGGCCCAGTTGTACGTTATAGAAACGAAATCCTGACCTAGTTATCTACCTGCATCCCGTGAACACATGTGAATTCTTTCACAAGTATTTAGATGTAATAAGATAAAATTATTGACTAGTGTAACGTGCCACCTATCATTCCTGGTTCAGAAATTGTAAAATGCAAGATGCCTTTATATGGCTTGTTTTTTTGCAAACATTCTTTATGACTTGTGCATTCATGGCAATGGAATGCCTTCTGTTCAGTGTAAGTGTGTTCTTTTTTAACTATTTTTGTTCCTTTTGCTATTCAGAGCTGATGAACTAGAGACAGCATTGATGGAAATGGTTAAGCAGGATAATAGACGCCAATTAAGTGCAAAGGTATAGCCAGCTATACTAGTCATTATGTCAACAGTCAGATTGCGCAGTAATATTTAACTTTGTAGCTCAATATTGTAACCTATGCAACTATGCCACGGAAATAGCCTTTTCCTAGTTCTGTATATTAAGCTTGTATTTCTATTTTTCTCAAATACATGCACTTTCGTGTCTAAATAACCATTTCACCAAATTAGAAATTCTGCAATATTTCTGTAGTATAGGCACTTGGTTTTGTAATAACCATCCACCAAATTATAAACCCTGCAAGTCTATCATAGTTTATCCAAGATTTTCATAGAAGAAAATAATCGTGCAAATAACCACATCTCTGTTTAGGCTGAGCAGCTGGAACATGAGTTATCGGAACTCAAGCAGACCCTATCAGACAAGCAGGAACAGGAGGAATCGATGTTTCAGGTACAGTTGCCAGTCGGTATAGCTTCACCAAATGTATCTTTCTAGTTTCTACTAGTATGACATATTCACTGAAAAGGAACTATATTGAAGGTGCTGATGCGTGTGGAACAAGAACTGAAATTTGCAGAAGAAGCACGCATCTCTGCTGAGCAGGATGCTGCTGCTCAGAGATACGCTGCTAACGTGCTGCAGGTTAATTAGCCAACTCGATCTATTCTCTGTCTTTCTTAGTCATCACTTATTTCCATCAGAACTAACTGAAATCTCAGTCAGGTTCAGTGTAGCATGAGCGTCTTGTAATTAATATGGACGCACTTTTTTTTTGAGAGGATGGACACACTATTTTAATGAGAGATTTTGACACATGGTTTATAAAAAGGAACATACGCTTCTTCAAAATAGTTGCAATATTATGCTCAAAATTCTCTAAGCAACTTGGTTAGTAGCCCTACCAAATATACCAGACTATTAGAGAAAAACCGGCCCATTTTCTATGGCCAACTTGGTTAGTACCCATACCAAATATACCAGGCTACCAGTACTTTTATGCTGAGTTAACTAATTTGATTACCAACTTCGTGTGGTTCTAATTGATTTTGCCATCAACTCTAGTCTTCTGATTTTTTTTAAAGAACATCTGCTGTGGTGAAGTGGCAAGTAGCATAACGCTTGACGACATTATTTTAGAGAAAAAGCGTTTCAGCAGTTAAAAAGGTTTTCTTCTTTCGTGCCTGATCAAACCCTTGCCTGTTGGGGAAACAATTATAGCTAGTAGATTTGCTATACCCTGAGTTGAATCGCTGTATTGAACTTGGGCACATATCCACCAGGGAATCTGAGAGGAAAAGTGGCTATGATGGCTCATGCATATTCAGTTTCTTGTACCTGTGGGAATATTATTTGTCAGAATTGACATGCAATGAAGTCAGCTCTATGCATTTTCATATTCCTTAGTACTATACTATACACTCACCAGGATCATGACACATGTGCAGGAGAAGTACGAGGAATCTATGGCTTCACTTGCCCAAATGGAGAACAGAGCTGTAATGGCAGAAACAATGTTGGAGGCCACATTGCAATACCAATCTAGCCAGCAGAAAGCATTTTCACCTTTGCCTTCTCCAAGGTATGTTTTCCATCTTGGAACGTTTGTAGTTGTAGTACCAGGAGGCCTGCTGCTTAAACCTGGAAACAGATCGATATTGAGTTACAGATATTATTTTGATATACTATCTGAACTTCTGAGCATCTTTGGTGCCGACTATTTAATTGGTCCTAATGTGCAATTATGGCGGCTCTGTTATAGAAGTTTAATTCCCCACCACCAGATTAGCTAAGTGTATTAATAAAAAGGCTATATGCATTAGTCGATTCAAGGCTGCGGCTATTCCCCTTTTTGGGAAAAAAAAGTTTAGCTAAGTGTAATACTGTGATGATTAATTTGAGTTAATTAATTTCCTTCTTAAAAGAAGAGTTAAATAATTTTCTGTTATGTTTTTCCAATGTTGATATTGACTTGGCTCGTTATTCCCCTGTAGAGCATCTATGCAAGATGATTCATCGCAGGAGGTACAGCCTAAAAGAATAAACTTACTTGGACCATTTTCACTGAGTTGGCGTGATAAGAGCAAGGTAACTTATTCTGACCACTAGACAAAGGTCTGAAATGCCTGGTATATGGCCGCACCAGTTTTGGCTAGTTAAAAGGGCACAGCTTCCCAGTCCAGTAGAGTATTTTAGTTTGCAACTCAACAATGGAGATACTCCCAGTGCTTGAGATAAAAGTTATATCTACTACTCCCTCCGTTCTAAAATATAAGATGTTTTAGCTTATCATTGTCATGCATGTATCTAGATGTTTTTTAGTATATATGTTCACTCATTTTGCTTCTAACCTACACACTAAAAGATGTCTAGATACATGCATGGCAATGATGGGCTAAAACATCTTATATTTTGGAACGGAGGGAGTACAATCTAGAGTCTAGTACAAGTACAAACTTCAATCATCTCAACCACTACGATTTTTTCAAATGGAAGCTTTATAATAAATTCATAGTTAGACTTAAAATTCAGAGGAATACTCCATTTCTTGCAACCCAGGTTGATACCTACACTTTTACCTTGTTATACACTGAACTGTCAGCATCGATTTTTTTTCAGGGAAAACAGAACAATGTTGGTGACTGCACAGATGCCAAGCTTACAGACACTCATGATCAGAAGGAAGAAACACCCAACATGGATGATGATGAGAAACAGGGAGGAACACAAAAGCTGGAAAGTGAATGGACAGTAGAATCACCCAAAGGAAATGACAAGCTGATGGCAGATACGCCGAAGAAAGACAGCGAGCTGCCAAAAGTCTATGCAATCACGAATGATATGAATGGGCAGCATGAACAGTTGCAAGAAATACAATTGGATTGATAGTTATAAGCTCATCCGGTACTATGTTCACCATTGTGGTATACATACTTTGCTGTTGAGGCAATACTGGATGGCGTCAAGTTT
Organism: Dactylis glomerata; assembly: GCA_007115705.1. Lineage (NCBI taxonomy): Eukaryota > Viridiplantae > Streptophyta > Magnoliopsida > Poales > Poaceae > Dactylis > Dactylis glomerata. The sequence goes on along the minus strand of QXEO01000483.1, from coordinate 474,326 downwards.
TGAACAATCATGTATTCCTTTTCTATTCTCTCCCCGTGCTTTAGAGTTTCTTTTCTTTTTGGTTACTGCTTTGTAGGTGTATAGGCTCCTGCTTCTCTCAATTATTACTTGAGAAGAGAGAAAATGGCAAGGTTATATGGCTGTCTAGTTGTCACCTTGTGATGTAAATGCGTTTTAGATGGACGTGCCAAATGAACAATCTGTGAAAGAACAGGATGCCTGGTTGCGAATTATCATCTCTGATACGAGAAGAGGGCATCGTTGTTGTTAGTCACGGTATTACACTTAGCTAATCTTTTTTTGTGTGGAGTTCTGGAATTGAACCTGAATGGTTGGGTATCAATCCCCCAACCAAGTGAGCTTGACTAACTTGGCTAGACCATCTGTGGCATGGCGATTGCGCGTGAACTTGAAATTGAAGAACATTTGTTCACTTTGTTGCTGAAGTCTCATTCGACCTTCTACATTGTATATGTGATGAGAATCAAATTAGTGAAAAAGCAGTTGAATACAAATATGATGAATTTTAGACTAACATAACTAATGCTCAGTTTGCAGCTGCTGGACTGTGCTATTTTGTACTTAATTTATCTCCAACTGTGAAAATTAGATAGAAAAGTAGGTAAGAGCAAGTTAACCAAACACTAGTAAGGCAAAAGGTTGGTTGGGTAAATAGGATTATTAATGCCAAAGACAGTCTAAAAGACCAAGTTTGTGTAATGTACTTATTTTATTATCTGCTGTAAAAGAATACGCACGAACTAGGATTATTTGATCATACAAAGTTGGTTGAACAAACAAGAATACTGTACCATAATTCACCTAGATGCTGCACACAACCCTAATTACATGATAGTGCTATGGAGTTTTCATAAAAAAGATAACAAATCTCACAAAAATCTTATTCCCTCCGATCGGAAATAACTGTCGGTGATTTTGTACTAACTTAGTACAAAGTTTATACTAAGCCAACGCCACTTATTTCCGATCGGAGGGAGTATTTGCCTAAAAGAAAACAAAAAATGAGTGAAACTCCATTAACATATTCCGTAAGTTTATGTTGTCAGATACTCCTTATTCCAAATTAATTGCTGATGTTTTTTTTCTTCTAAATAAGCGAAACTACACACTGAAACGCATCAAGATATACCAAATTTAACCAAAGCAGCATAAATTAATTTGGAACAAGAGAAGTACTATTTTATGTATTCCTTACAAACCGAATTAATTTCGGTAAATTTGACTTTTACCCCTGGTTAACTAACTACTACCCCCATTTATTCCAAATTAATTATCTCAATTTGTACATCTTGTACTCTCTTCCTAATTGCAATGAAAAGCAGGCCAGACTGCCTTTTCGTAAAAAAAAATATCTCAACTTTCATCTAATTTTTTAAAATCTCAACTTCATCTAAAATTTACGGTAAATCTATTCAGCGAGCGCTCGTTTTTGTTCCCGTCCCAGCGAGCAACTCTAAGCCGTTTGATTAGAGCTAATCACCTATAGTAGTTTGATCTCTCCTAATTAAGCATATAATTAACGCTAATTAATTACTATGATAGCGACAGCTCCCAAGCGCGTGTGACCCCTCCCTCCATACATGCACTATTAACCGAAAGTGCTGACATCGGCATTTAATGTAAAAATCCAAATATTTAAAAAAAATTATAGCCTAAACTATTTATCCGATTGAAAATCCATTTTCACTGTTAGACTAGTCGCGACGAGATCTTCAAAACTAGATTTCATGTTGATATGTTTCGACGACTTTTTTTTCCGATCTAAAAGTTACCCACCCCTTACACAGTAGTTATCCATGCTGTAGTATATAAGTTATCCACCCCATAACATGTAAGTTATCCTTCCCTATAAATGGGTGTGTAGAAACTCTTTTGCGTGTAAGTTGCCCAATTATATACTATTTTATTTTCACATGGGTAACTTTTATTCTCATGTTCCTCAATGAAGATTTGGTTACCCCCTATTTTATAGTTAATTCAATGTGATGTAAACTTATTTGGATTTGGATGCGGTAGCTAGGTGTTGAGGTACCGAGATTTCATCGTTATCGATGCGGTAGTGTTGGCGAGCGATGAAGTCTTGGTACCCTAACATCCTTCGAGGCTTCGTTATCTGTATGCCACGGGAGCAGCGACGAACAAGGAAGCCAAGACGCTACATTATAGGAGTTTCTTTATATATGTATAATATAACTTACGGTTGGGGGTGGGGTGATGTAACTAGCCTCAACAACTCATGTGTTAGGAATGACCTATTTTGGTATGGCCGAGATAACTCATTTAGGTATGGTGGGTAACTTGTACGTTATAGATGGGTCACTTACGTAGTGCGGCCTGGATAACTCACGTGTTAGAGGTGGGTAACTTTTTGGTCCAAAAAAAATGTCGTCAAAACATATCAATATGGGATCTAGTTTTAAAAATCTCGTCATGACTAGCCTAACGGTGGAAACAGTTCGTAAATCAGATAAAAGATTTGACTTCCAAAACATTTTTAATTTTTAGATTTTCGTATTTAATATGATGACATCAACACTTTTGTTATTTTCTATTTTAATGCTAATTAAGCGCTTAGACTACATGCATAGCTTTGTTTTAGGAGCACATGCATACATCGTGTGAACCCTCCAATCTATGTCTTCAACTTAATCGAAGGAAGGGGACCGAAATACTTCTTTCTTCCATGCAAGGGCTTCAGCGCGACGTAAAACAAATAAAATCGATATGTTGCTGCGCTCGGATGGCTCTAAGTGCGAGGTACAGGGGAAGATTAAAGGTATGGTTCAAAGCTTCTATGAGGAACTATTTACTTCTGAAACCTGCACCTCAGTTGATGCAGTTCTGGATGCCATCCCGTCCAAAGTTACGGATGATATGAATGATGACCTTGGTAAACCGTACACGGATGAGGAGATTGGAGCTGCTCTTTTCCAGATGGGTCCAACGAAAGCACCAGGGCCTGATGGCTTTCCGGCGTTGTTCTATCAAACCCACTGGGATTTTTTCAAGGAGGAAATTTGCCAAGCTGTGAGGTCTTTTATATTGGGTGGGGAGGTGCCCGAGGGTTTCTGTGACTCCATCATCGTCCTTATTCCCAAGGTGGCCAAACCAAAGCATCTTAAAAATTTCCGGCCCATTAGTTTGTGCAATGTGATCTACAAAATTGCATCAAAGGTTTTGGCGAATAGGTTGAAAGTGATTTTGCCTGAGATTATTTCTGAGCATCAGAGTGCTTTTGTACCAGGGAGGCTTATCACCGACAACGCTCTCATTGCTTTTGAATGCTTACATACTATCAGACACCAAGACTCGAAGAGGCCTTTCTTTGCATTGAAAACTGATATGATGAAGGCTTATGACAGAGTTGAATGGGACTATCTACATGGATGTCTGAGTAAGTTGGGTTTTGCTCCTGCCTGGATCCAATCTGTCATGCGGTGTGTCACATGTGTTCGATATGCTGTTCGTGTCAATGGTGATCTCACGGAGCCAGTGGTGCCATCCAGGGGCATTCGGCAAGGGGACCCAATCAGCCCCTACTTATTTCTTCTCTGCACTGAAGGTTTGTCATGTTTACTGCAACAAAAGGAAGATCGTGGTGAGCTCTATGGAATTAAAAATGGTAGACTCGGTCCTCCTATTTCCCATTTACTGTTTGCGGATGACAGCATCTTCTTTGCAAGAAGTGATAGTAGGAGTGTGGATGCCCTTAAGGATACGTTGAAGACATACTGTGAGGGATCAGGCCAGAAGATTAATCTGGACAAATCCTCAGTATTCTTTGGTAATCGTTGCGGTGATCATATCAAAGGAAGAGTGAAAGGTTGCCTAAATGTTCAAAGTGAAATTCTGAATGATTTCTACTTGGGAATGCCAACTTCGATTGGAAGGTCCACCACGGCTACTTTTAGTTTCCTTTATGAGATGATCTGGAAACGTATTAATGGAGTTACAGATAGGCCTATGTCGAGGGCAGGAAAGGAGGCCTTTCTGAAGGCTGTAATACAGGCTATCCCCACTCACGTTATGAGCTGCTTCCAAATCCCAATGACCAATTGTAATAAAATGCGATCTATCATTGCTAATCAGTGGTGGGGTGTGGAAGAGGGGAAGAAAAAGATGCACTGGAGATCTTGGGAGTGGTTGTCATCACCCAAGGCTCTTGGAGGAATGGGTTTTCGAGATTTGCCACTTTTCAATCAGGCGATGTTAGGGCGGCAAGGGTGGCGTCTTCTTACTGAACCGATGTCACTTTGCGCTCGTGTGCTAAAAGGGAGATATTTCCCTTATACTGATTTTTGGCATGCTCCCAAACCAAGGTCGTCCTCATATACCTGGAGAAGTATTCTTTTCGGTCGGGATCTTCTTCTGCGAGGCGTTCAGTGGGGCGTCGGGGATGGTACAACAATCAAAATAACATCTTATCACTGGATTCCTGATCGTCCCCCATATATGCTTAATCCTCTTAAGCCGATTCCTGACGGTGCCACGGTTAACTGCTTGTTTGATGAAGAGACACGGGAGTGGATCCCTGAAACGATTAATGCTTTCTTTGATCAAGAGACAGCAGCCAAAATCATGCAAGTGCAGATTAGCCGTCATGGTGGGGAAGATTTTGCATGCTGGCCACATGATAAAAGAGGAATTTATACAGTTCGGTCAGCGTATAATTTTGTTCGATCTTCCAACTTCTTTCTTACACGCAGCTCTCGGGGTAGAGGTTTGAATTCTCGTTACAATGAGGAAGAGAAGTCTTGGAAGGCGATTTGGAAGGTTAATGTGCCGAACAAAATGAAGATACATCTGTGGAGATTTGCACATGATTGCCTACCAAGTGGTGTTCAGTTGACTCATCGCCAGATACCTACGAGTGATTCATGTGTGTTCTGCGGACGAGAGGAGACCATTGTACACTCCCTTCTCGTTTGCCAACATGCTCAAGAGGTATGGCGACTAATCAAGTCTTCTTTCAGGATCCAATTGAACATGCGTGACTTTTTGTCGTCAAAAAGCTGGTTATTTGATTTTCTGTCTGATTCAACGGATCTGGAGACGACAGTGCTGGCGGTCACGTTCTGGCATATATGGGAGTCTAGGAATGACGTAAGGAATAATCATGCCCAGCCAAACCCTTACCGCACAGCTCCCAAGTCCATGGCATACGTTGATCTGATTGTGCAACACTGTTTCAAACCCAAACCGGATAAAAGACGTGAGACACTAGCTCCAAGGAAATGGTCTCCGCCGCCGCCGGACAGGGTTCTCGTAAATGTTGATGCTGCACTGTTCGAAGATATTCAGCGAATGGCTTCAGGGGTGGTGATCCGTGATCATCTTGGACATTGTCTTCTAGCAGCCAGTGAGCCGCTGCTGGGATTTACTTCTCCTGAGGTGGCTGAAGCATTGGCACTCCGACGCGCAGTTGCTTTGGTTTGCGACAGAGGTTTTGACAAAGTTACGTTTGCTTCTGATTGTCTTTCTTTGATTCAGAGAGTGAACTCCTCAGCCCAGGACAGGTCCCAGGTGGGCAGCGTTGTCGCTGATATTAAGTTTCAGGCTAAGACCCTCTCATCAGTTATTTTCATCCATGTCCATCGGTCAATCAATGATGCGGCACATGTTTTGGCTGGAACTTGTAATGTGGCTGGCTCTGGTTTTATCTTAGACTATGCTCCAGACTGTATTCTGGAAGCCATTTGTATTGATCGCAAGTAATCAATAAAGTGCCGTTTTATCAAAAAAAAAAAACTTAATCGAAGTGCTCGCTAGAATCATTTTCCTAACGAGTCGCTCATTGTATAGCAACGTCCAAAATTTATCACAATTCACAAACTGAAATGCGTCGTGTACTCGTGTGCACGTCTTCGACTACTGAAACTGAAAGTACTGATGCCCCGCATCGCATTCGCAACAGAGGCAGCGCCCGCCCAGCGGCAGAGACGCAGAGCGGTGCGTCCGAGTCGCCGACGCCCTGCCCCCACCCTAGGTCGCCGACGCCCTAGTTGCTAGTGCTACTCGCCCACGCCGGCGGCGACGCATCCCACAACCACCCCGCCTCCCGCCTCTCACTCCGCCGGGACATCTGGATCCGCCCTCGGCCCCTGGAGTTTGGGCGTGTCTGGTTCGGATTGATGGCTGCGGCGGCGGCGGAGGAGGTGCTGCAGCACATGGGATCCGACCCTCGAGTGGAACAGACCAATAGTGCGGCGGCGGAAGAAGAACGTGCTGGAGAAGACGAAGAGATCCTGCGGTTCATGGACTCGGCGGATGGCTACCTCCTCCTGATGGACTCGCTTTCCTCCCTTCTTCGCCAGGTAAGTCACGCCGCCTGTTGCCCTCTCTGCACTAATCTATCAATCCGCCGCCCAGTATTTATCTTTGCTCAAGTGAAATGATCGTTACAGAAGTAGTATACCACTAGTATGCATCGGGCAATCGAACACAAAACTGTATTCTAATTGCTGTGTTCCGAGCCTAGCTAAATGCCTGAGAAGAATTAGTATCTGAGCAGAAGCCTCGGTTAATTTATTTTTTGTTTAATTGGTACTAGGATTGTGCAGTCTCCCTGGAACTTATCTTGATCTGGGTTATTGCATTTAGTTCCAACAAATTTCAGCAACTATATGTGTGTGCTTTCGTAAGACGTACTGAAGAAACTGTTTGCCTAATGTAGTACTCTCATAGTTCACAAGTAAATATCAATGAAGTTCTTTATTTTCTAGGGTTGGCTTGATCTGGCAAGCGCTCGTCACTCGATGGGTGCTTCACGTGTTTCGAGTACACTGTTTGATCACAAGGAACAACCTGCAGCCACTAAGCTGCAAGTGGATTATTCTGCAGATTTGCAACCATCAGGTAACACAATAGTGTTTTTTTTTTTGAGTTAACATCTTTATCAGCAATGCAGACCTGTTATGTCAATCATGTTTGTTTTCTCAAGAAGTCTAATATGTATGTTCTCAAAGCCCTTAGAATGATAGTTCCATGTGCATGTCATGAGCTGTTCTTTAATCGTGTTTCAGAACCAAGCCCACATTTTGCTTTGTCAAAGTGGTGCCTGCAAGAAGAATCGGACTCCAGTGCTGTTGCCAGTGCACAGGATAGTACTAAACCAAAATTAAGGTACCGAGGATCAGAAGCTATCCCAGGTATTGGCACAAGCACTATTTCTACTTTTCTATAGCGTTTGAGTCTGTCCATTGGTTTTACTGCTCACCTTCAAATCCTTCCTCTTTTTGTTAAGGAGATGATAGCAATGAATCAGATGCAACTACTGCAAAGTCTTCTACTGGTGTTGAAAGGAGCAGTCAGGTAAGTGCAATATAAAAACCTGTTATCTTTTGTAAATATGGTGGTTAAAGCAACATATACACAATTGATGGTGAATTGAAGGTTTAAAAGCAACAGAAACAGGGCATTGGTTAAGTAGTCATGATGAATCAGTACGTCAATAAAACCAAGTTTTATGTGCTTGAGTGGTTAACTTGGCCAAGCCACCCTGATATCAAAATGAAGAATTAAGGCAACAAAATATTGTAGTATACTAGTTGTACTCAGCTTGGAGATCTTTTTCTCAGTTTAGTCTGACTTCTGAATTTTCGATCTACTAAATACGTAATTTTACATTCATATTTGAAATGATGAAGAATAGGTTTGGTCAGGCGCAAGAAACTGAGGTGCCATAACACACCTATAAATAGGGTGTCGTGAAAAGAACGTCATTGTGTAATTTGAGACACTTAAATTCTATTGATTGCTCCCTTTAGGTTCAAAGTGCAAGGTCGAAAGCATTATCAGTCTTTGGAGCATTGGTGTCTCCAAAACTACGAACAACCCAAGTTTCCTTTGAATCAGGTTCTGTTTCTAACAAGAACAACATAACGCACTATGCTTTAACCTTATGTTGACCTAACTGATATATTTTGTTTCATGCAGCACTGGAGCTAATTGTGGAGTTAGCAAATTCAAGATCAACCATGCTCTCTAGTTTCTCCAAGATAAAGCGTAAATCTTGAATTGCTGCCTGAGTTTGAGGTTTTGTATCCTTGCACGCCATCTCTTCCTTTTGTGGGATCAGTGATATGTAATCAGCAGCTCTTGTAGAAAATATCATAATCCTGTTTGAAATGTGTATGTACTGAGATGTGTATTTTTTATCCATTTTTCCTAGCTGTACCTTGAGTTGCCCTACAGCCATGGGTGCAGAGACAACAATTTTCTGTAAGTGACTCATTTACCAAGTTAAAGTCTGGTGATCACGACTGCAAAGTTTAGGTCTCTGTGTCTAAAATATAATTCCATGTGGTCTCAGAACTAGTTATAGACTTATTATCCTTGTCAGTGGACCAACAACAAACTTATTCTTGGTTGAGCTTCCAACTTAACAGAGTGCTCTTTGTGTTTTTGTCTTAAGATGTGTATATCAGGTTAATAAAATAAGTATAACTATCTTCTTCCTATTCTTGATTCTATCACCTACACATTGTTTTCACACCCAGCACTCCCTTTATCATCAAAGGGAAGATAGTTCTCCCGAATGGTTTACACTAATTATCTGTTTCATGCTACTTGATCATTTTCAGAAAAAATTGGAGCACGACCTACGAACCTGTCGAATTGCATTGATAGATGCTATGGTAGCATGCTAATATATTTAACGATTAAAATAGTACTCCCTCTGATCGGAAATAAGTGTCAGCAATTTTGTACTAGTTTAGTACAAAGTTTGTACTAAGTCTTCCGACAGTTATTTCCGATTGGAGGGAGTATTGTTTATCGGTGTACCCAAATGAAGTATAAGACGATACTCTCATAATAAACAGCTTTGTGTTAGCAGGTGTTTCTGTGGGATTATTTACATAACATTCTTCAGCAACATAACTTTTGGTTCAAACAACAGGATGGAACATAACACGCACAAAAAAAGAACCACCTCAAGTGCTAGCACTAAATCTGACTGAGAGCAAAGATAGTGCACAATACAACTTGACAGATCAAACGAATAGCACCAGGATTTGAAAGTTAGGGTTGGCATCGGTAGAGAAGGGGAACGGCAAAAATGGTACATCTATGTTTCGGTTGCATCACCGTGTTCAACATCAGAGAGCAAAGTTTACTTAACAATTGTCCTTCGTCCAATAAGTAAAAAGTAGCATTGCCAATTCTTTCATCAGAATAGCAAGTGCAGTATCTCATCAGAATAGCAAGTGCAGTATCTCTTCTCACTGGCATAAAAAGTATATAAGAAAAGGCAGTTCATATGTTAAAAATGGACAGGGAGAGCTTCTGCTCATTGCAGCAGGAAGAACATAGAATCTACCAAACAAATAGCTTTTCTTCCATAAGCTGAAGCATGCTTATATTTTACACTGCACATGAAAATTTACATATCCTCTCTATTCCTTGGTTACAATCCAACAAGCACTCAACGAAACAAAAACACTATGAAGAGCTAATTATAAACCGAAGAAAGCTAGGACCCTTGCTTGTGCTGAGCCAAGCACCACACGCCTTCCGGACTCCGGAGTGCATCTGAGTGACAGTCGGTGTCGTCTTAAGATTCAGCTGTAGCTGCTGAAGCTTGTGCGACCGGCCGCTCTCTTCTCGGCGTCCGCGCCGTCGTTCCTCGGCGCCACGAGGTTGCTGATGGTCCTCACGATGTGCCGCTTCAGCTAGCACCACGAGGATTGGAAAGTCAGAGGATCCGGCTCCCCCAACCCTCGCCTCCTCCTCCCTCCGCTGGACTCCACGATAACAGCTTGCTGTCGTGGTCTCGTGGAGAGAGATTGAGGCTCGGCCTCCTTGCCCTGCGCACCTCAGCTCTCTCCTTGCGAAGGAAAGTCCGGGCAAAGTGGCCCTGAAAAAACCGGGTTCAGCTGAACTAAAACCACGCACATATGTCAAGGAAAAATCTAGGAACCGTGAAATACCGCCTAATTTTTTTCCTCGGGCAAATCGCAGATCCGTCTCCGATTCCGACTTCCATATCGATCCCGATTCGTGCACAGCTTCTTCTCAGGTACGGAATTCTTGATTCGTCTATTTAATCTGCCCCTGCTCCACCTCAGGAAGGACACCGAGCAAATACATGTGCAGATTCAGATGTCGACGATTCCGATGCAGCTGCCCTGCCTCGCCTTCCACAGCGTGGTGGATCGATCTACAATTCTGTTTAGCCCTTCTGCGAAGAAACCCATCGCCGGCGGAGACATCGGGCAGCTGGAGAACACGATCACCTGCCCTACCACGCACGGCTTCATGTTAGCCCGTGACCCTACTACCCTGGCAACCTTCCTCTGGAGTCCGCAGACTGACGCCAAGATCGAGCTCCCGCCCTTGGGACTCGAGATCGAAGATGACCTGCTCGTAGATTGCACCTGCCTGCTCTCCACCCAGCCAACCGCTGCCGATTGTGTGGTGCTCCTGGTCGAGCCCGATGCTCCCTTCATCTGGTACTGTCATGCCGGTGTGTTCGGTTCGGGAACGAAGTGGAATGGAATGTCATGGTTCCGTTCCAGAGGAATGGAACGGTTCCGGTTCCGTTCCTGTGTTCAGTTGGGACCAAAAAAGGTTCTATCAGGTGTTCGGTTGAGACTAGAAAATAGAATGGAACGGTTCTTAAATCGTACTTAACAGTGGCAAATTGTGTTTTTTTTGCTCAAAATCGAAATTAGCATTGGCTCCTGCCGCCAACCCGCGTGCCGGCATGCGAGCTCCCTGCCGCCAACCGTCGTGCCGGCATGCTGGGCGAGCTCCTGCCGCCAACCGTCGTGCCGGCATGCTGGGCGAGCCGTGCCGCAGCTGGGCCAGCTCCCGCCGCCGCCGCGCGAGATCCCGCCGCCGCCGCGCGAGCTCCCGCCGCCGACGCCCCCGCGCGAGCTCCCGCCGCCGACGCCCCCGCGCGAGCTCCCGCCGCCGCCGTTCAGGCTCCCAGCCGCCCCCGCGCGAGCTCCCGCCTGCCCGCTTGCTCGCCTGCGTGCGTCGCCGCCGCTGGCCCGCGTGCATCGCCTCCGCTCGAGGCAGTTAGCAGAGCGAGACAGGGGTCCTTTTCCTTTTTTTTATCGGGAGGGAGGGATTAGTGGAGAGGAACGGGGACGTTCCACCGATTCGGTGGAATGGGTGCGTTCCGCATCTAGTGCGAATATTCCTTTTCGTGGAACCATTCCATTCCATTCCTTTTTTGAACTGAACACGAGAACGGCTTCTAGGTGTGGAACCGTTCCATTCCATTCCACTTCGTTCCACCAACCGAACACACCCAGAGTACGACATAGGAACCCAGGCCCTTCCGGACTGGGAGCCACCTCAAGAGAAGGTGGTCATATGTCCAATCGCGGCGTACCGTGGCCAGTTCTACTTCAACAGCACGTCGACCAGCCTCGGCGTCATCAACTTCTGCGGCAGCACTCCAGTCTTCAGCTCCATCGCGGTCGATGATACCATGGACGAGAACTATGGATACAAGGATGCTAGTTCTAAAGTTTTTCTATTGGAATCTGATGATGAGCTCTACATGGTACGTTTGTTGTGCCCCGATGTTTCAAAGCCTTTCCTTGGAGCCGCAGTCCTCAAGATGGATTTCTCGAGACGACGGTGGCGCAGGGTGGATCATCTTAGCGGCCGCACATTCCTCTTGTCCCCGTATGAATTTGGCGCCACGTGCGAAGGGGGCAAATGTGGTTTGCAGCAGGACTATATCTATCTCGTGGACCCAACATCGTTGCAGATCTTCAGTGTGAAGGATGGAAGTGCAGAACTGCAGAAACTCGATGAAGCTCCGGCGGCCGCGGATAAAGCATTCTGGATCCTTTCTACCGGTCTATAGAGTAGCAAGAAGAAACCACAAGCTTCTTTCCATGTTATTTTTAGTTGCCGCCAGCCTCTACCAATTTTTGATTTGTACCTATGTGGCTATGTGACCAAATTGCACTATGTAAGACCTATATTTAGAGTCATGAAACTATTTTTTTAAAGGTCGTCATGAAACCATAAGATATCATGTTATATCTACTAAACACGTAATTTCACATTCATGTTTGAAACGATAAAGAATAGGTCCAGTCAGGCGCAAGAAACTTAGGTGCCGTAATGCACCTATAAATCAGTGTCGTGAAGAGGAAGCCGTTGTGTAATTCTTACACTTAAATTCTATTGATTATTCCTTTCTTCTGCACTTTAGGTTCAAAGTGCAAGGTCAAAAGCATTATCAGTCTTTGGAGCATTGGTGTCTCCAAAACTACGAAGAGCCCAAGTTTCCTTTGAAATAGGTTCTGTTTCTAACAAGAACAGTACAATGCACTATGCTCTAAACTTACGTTGACCTAACTGACATATTTTTATTTCATGCAGCACTGGAACTAATTGTGGAGTCAGCAAATTCAAGATCAACAATGCTCTCTAGTTTCTCGATCTTGAATTGCTGCCTGAGTTTGAGGTTTTGTAACCTTGCACGCCATTTCGCCATCTCTTCTTTTTGTGGGATTAGTGATCTCTTGTAGAAAATGTCATAATCCCATTTGAAATGTGTATGTACTGTACCTTGAGACTTAAGTTGCCTTAAAGCCATATGTGCCGAGCTAACAATTTTCTGTAAGTTGATATTTATTTACCAAGTTAAACTCTGGTGATCACGACTACAAAATTTAGGTTTGTGTGTCTAAAATATAACTTCATTTGGTCTTTGAACTAGCTATAAACTTATTATCCTTTTCAGTAGGCCAACAACAAACTAATTCTAGGTTGAGATTCCAACTTAACATAGTGCTCTTGGTGTTTGTCCTAAAGATGTGTATTTTAGGTTTATTAAATAACTGTCACTATTTTCTTCCAATACTTGATCTTACCACCTACACATTGTTTTCACACCCAGCTCTCCCTGTATCAAAGGAAAGATAGTTCACCGGGATGGTATACGCCTTCAGTTTTCTGTTCTTCGTCCTACTTGATCTTTTTCAAATATTTTTGGAGGCCCTACGAACCTGTTAAATCGCATGGATGTGGTAGCATAATGGTTAATCCATTTAATGATAAAAAATATTGATTATCGGTGTACCCAAATGAAGTATAAGACGATAAACACCTTTATGTTAGTAGGAGTTTCTGTGGGATTATATACATAATATTTTTCAACAACTTAACTTTTGGTCCAAACAACAGGATGGAACATAACACACACAAAAGAGAACCACCTCAAGTTCTAGTACTAAATCTGACTGTGAGAGCAAACATAGTGCACAATACAACTTGACAGATCAAATGAATAGCATCAGGAATTGAAGTTAGGGTTGGCATCGGTAGAGAAGGGGAACCGAAAAAAAATGGTACATCTATGTTTGGGTTGCATCAGCGTATTCAACATCACAGAGCAAAGTTTACTTACAATTGTCCATGCCCACTAAGTTAGATAAAAATAGTTTTGCCAGTTCTTTTATCAGCAGAATATTAAGTGCAGTATCTCTTCTCATTGGCATAAAAAGTATATAAGAAAATGCAGTTCATATGTTAAAAATGGACAGGGAGAGCTTCTGCTCATTGCAGCAGGAAGAACATAGAATCTACCAAACAAATAGCTTTTCTTTCATAAGCTGAAGCATGCTCATATTTTTTTTTGAAACAGTAGCAGAAGTTTTGCCCCAATCTATTAATTAAGAAGAAGAGAATTACCCAGTTAATTTATGAAAACTGGGCGAAAACCAATACAAACAAACCACGACGAACTAACTGCACATGAAAATTTACATATCCTCTCTATTCATTGGTACAATCCAACAAGCACTCGTACGAACAAAAACACTATGAAGAGCTAATTATAAACCTAAGAAAGCTAGGACCCTTGCTTGTGCTGAGCCAAGCACCACACGCCTTCCGGACTCCGGAGCAGTGGCGGACCGTGACCAGCATGGAAGGACGGGCCGACAGAAGTTGCCTGAGCCGAATAGAGCTAATACAGCTAAAAATTGAAGGACTTAATAATAAATGGGGCAAAATACCTCACTAATTTAGATTTAGATTTTTGGAAGACCGGGCCATGGCCTGGTATGGTCCCCAAGAGGATCCGCCTATGCTCCGGAGTGCATCTGAGTGACAGTCGGTGTCGTCTTTAGATTCAGTTGTAGCTGCTGAAGCTTGTGCGACCGGCTGCCCTCTTCTCGGTGTCCGTGCCGTCGTTCCTGGGCACCACGAGGTTGCTGATGGTCCTCACGATCTGCCGTTTTAGCTGGCCCCTATTTAGCGGGGGCCTCTTCTCCTTGGTGCCGTAGCTGCCGCCGATGCCGCTGTTGCTGTGTTGGCAGTAGTACTCCATGGTTGTTCCTCACTCTCCTCTTGCTCTCTTCTTTCTTGGTTTCTCTCTTCTTTGTTTGTCAGTGTTGTGCGTGGTGTGTGTTTGGGTGGAAGAGGGCATGAGATGGTGAAAACTACAAGAGTACATTTTCTGAGCACCACCTCACCTACACCCTCATATCTGGGCTGTTAATTGGTGCATCAAGATCCGTGCTGGCCTATTTTTTGCCCTCTCTAACAACTTCTCTTTTTTGTATCTCTCACTCTATACAATCTTTGAATTTGAAACTTGGCAGTTTACTGAAACATTTGAGATAGATTTTGGGAAAAATAGTTTGGGATTTTTATGACAGTATATATTTACTTTTTAAAACATTTTTTTGTTGAATTTTAAATATTTGAAAATTTTAAATTTCACAAAAAAATTCTGAACTATTTTTCTCACATTCTAGTTACAATATTACAGTTGACCTATAAAGTTTCAAGTCCATATATTATATAGTTTAGAAGATATAAAAAAGACAAATCCCAAACAGTAAAAGGGTGTAGGTGAGATGGTGCTTAGCAAAGTTTTTTCTGAAAACTATTTATAGGTGGAACTAAACCATCTATGGTGTGTCAATACCGGTGCGTTGTGTACGTGTTATTGTGGGGGAACGGATTGACCATTTCTGGGCCATGATGCTTCTAGCGTGAAGGCACTAGTTAACCAGGGAACCTGTGCCCTTGAACCACACGAGTGCTAGCTCTGGAAAACGACGAGGATGATTGATTACCAAGGGGGATCTTTGAAGCATTCAACGGGCACTGACCGGTCAATTCAAGCCCGTGGAAAATAATAGAAGTTCGCTGTGCCATCTTGCGTCTTTTGAGTTTTAAAAAAGAGTCCGCGCAAGGATAATAGATTCATCCTGCCCATACGTTTGCTCGTTCACCTGGATATATAATTCAGGTGGAAAAGATGGGAGTGAGCAATACTGTACAATAGTAGATTTAGTAGCAGGTGCACCTTGACTGTCTGTTTCCTACGAGAGCTACATGTGACCGTGGCGGTCGGGTCACTTGGAAAAATATCAAATGATACCAGCTTATATGATACCATGATACCATTTTTTTAATATTAAATTTATAAGTATCAGAAGAATTGGAAATAAATTTGTGGGTGTTCACAAGATTGATGTTACATTCCCTATAATTTCATAACCAAGTTTTAAAAGAGAAAAAAAAGACAAATTGCTATTTGAATAGTCTAATTTTGTATTCTTATCTTCTTGTGACACTAATCATGTCGGATTTTCCCATTTTGTTTCTCTCCGTTTATTTCGAATTTGGTGCCCAAATTCTGGAGACTATCAACACACATCTTGGGAACACCCACAAATTTATTTAGAATTTTTTTGGAACTTGCAAAATTGAATTTGAATTTGACCCACAAATTCCGTTTTTAAGGGCACATTTCAAATAAGCAATCCCAAAACCCCCACCTCATAGACGTATTAACATGCAATCCTCTTTAATTACTAGGCATGATCTTTTCTCTCCTACTTTTCCACTTTCTAGCTGTAAGTTTCACGCATGCGCATGTGTTAGATGGATAGGCGAACTAGCAACAATTAAAAATAATGTAGGGTCTAAAAATGTATTAAATATGCCTTTAAAACTGGGATGAAAAGAGTATCACTTATGGTACGGTATCATGGTATCACTAGATATGCTCTCCAGATCACTGGTTGTCCCTAGATAGATTTGGTGTATCTCTGCAGTATATGGATGTGCTTTGCTCGAGGTGACACCTGTTTGTCATCATCTGCCGGGAGGACGAGCCGCCGGTCATGACCTTATCTGCTACTACGTCCCTTGGCCTTGGCTCGATCTCCTTCTGACAAGATGATGCATGCTGTTTAGTTACATGGTTTAGTGTTGCTGTTGTACGATGCGTGCATGCGTTGAGTTTTTTTTTCACTTGTACTGACTGATCATGTCTTATTCTTTTTTTGTTACTCCTACTTTTAGCCTACCAAGACATTTTATATTTTAGGACAGACCAAGTATCTAGAAGGTGTTATATATCGCAGTAGCTAACAAAAAGAGACTCTGCTAGTGGAAAGAGAGATCGACATCGGAGATATTAGCATCTTGGGAGTCTAGCATTAGCATGCCCACAAGTTGATTTTGTAATTGCCGTTGGCTCACCGTGGACAATTCAAAGATACACAAACTCCTCGCTGATCCACATGGCCTACCTCTCTTTCCTTTTAAGAGCATAATAAATTCCCTGAGTAGGCTCACACCATAAACCCCCACAAGACCGCTCTTAACCTAAAACCAATACATTCTTGTGAAAAGAATAAAAATGAATGATTTGGTGAACTTCCAAAATATACCCACAAATGCTCTGCAACCTTCACACGCCCTTTCGGCCTTTCCTCTAAAAAAATGTAAATACTCAAAATAAAATAACAGGATTTTAATTAGTATATTAAAAGTGCATAGAAACAAAAAAAAATAGAGGAGTAATGGACTTAGTGGAATTTTGATATTTGTATTCAGCAAAAAAATCAATTCAAAATTTCATACTTTGGAACTTTATGGAATATTGTTTTCCTAAGTTTATTATGTTTTGTTTCCAATTTATTCCTTATGTTTTTTCTCCCTTTTTTGATTCTTATCTGCAATCTGGAAACTCTTTATTGTACATTTTAAAAATATTATATTTAAAAAAATTATCTGTGAGAAATGAATTGAATTTGCACATGTATGTTTATTTGTTAGCCTTTTTCCAATTTTCTGATTTTTTATTTTTCCTTGACTGTTGTTAAAAAATATTTATCCATGATAAATGAATTGAATTGTAAAAAACTTCATTATATATTTATTAGTTAGCCCAATTTTTTAGTTTTCTGTTTTTTAATTATTCGTCTGAGCTTTGCAAATCACAAACCTAGCTGGTTCAGATATTTGAGAGTCCAATATTACTATTAGAACAGAGACTAATCATAGAGTTTTCACAAAAATGTAAGGACACAAATCTTGCCTTTTCCCTAATTATCTCCAAATGTTGAAGCTTTGCATGTAGATGCTGATACAGCCACCACAATGTGTTGAACATTACTCAAATATCAAAACCTTCTAGATTTGATCCCTTGCACAATGAAAATGGTTTTGACAATTACTTGGAGGCGGTTTTGCACATGACACACCACATTATCGACAGATCGAGCAAACTAGGAGATTTACTTAACAATTGTCAAAGCCCAATAAGTTAGATAAAAATAGTTTTGCCAATTCTTCATCAACAGAATACCAAGTGCAGTATCTCTTCTCATTGGCATAAAAAGTATAAGAAAAACCAAGTTCGTGTTTTTAGAATGGACAGGGAGAGCTCGTGCAGTCGTGCTCAATGTAGCAGGAAGAACTTAAAATATACATAAGAGCTTTCCTTACATAAGCGTTGAAGCATGCTTATATTTTACACTGCACATGAAATTTTACATAGCCTCTCTGTTCCTGGTACAATCCAACAAGCACTCTAACGAACAAAGACTATGCAGCAGCCTCTCAGCTAATTAAAAACCTAGTAGCTATTGCTTGTGCCGCTCTACGACACATGGCATGCCGTCCGTATCAGTGAGTGGATCTGATTGACTGACAGTCGATGTTGTTTTGAGGAGATTCATTTGTAGCTGCCGAAGCTGGTGCGACCGGCCGCTCTTTTCTCGGCGCCCGTGCCGTCGTTCCTCGGCGCCACGAGGTTGCTGATGGTCCTCACGATCTGCAGCTTCAGCTGGCCCCTCTTCAGGGGAGGCCTCTTCTCCTTCGCGCCGTAGCTGCCGCCGATGCCGCTGTTGCTGTGTTGGCAGTAGTACTCCATGGCTCGAGCTTGCACCTTTCTTCTACCTCCTTTCTTGGTATCTCTCTTCTATGTTTGTCAGTGCTCTTCGTGGTGTGTGTTTGGGTGAGGAGGGCAGTAGAGGGTGAAAAAGTATTTATAGGCGGAAATCGACCATCTGTGATGTGTTACCATGTGACGCCCCAAAATCGGCACCTTGCGAATTATAGCAATCACGCCACAATTCGCACGATGTCGCTTTGGAAACGCACCACCAAGCAAAATATGCACGTCGCAACATACACATTATGCGGGTGGAATCAAGGTAGCAACATTGCACAAGTTCACGATGGAACCCACAAAAGAGTATATAATACAACCGCGAAGACTCCACGAGTCAAGATCCAAATATACATACAATGATCCAAATCATACATAAAGCAAAATAGTATCTGAGTACGGACAAGAATACAAATGGGCCTAAGAGGCCTGAGGATAAACGATGGCGTCCATAACCCTGCCCAGGCCAAGCCGGAAGGGTAACCTTGCTAACGTCGTCGCTCCCATACCTGTGAAGATCGGGCCATCGGTTGCCGAAAAAGGAGGGAGAAAGAGAAAGGAAAAATAAGAAAAACGAGGGTGAGTACCGAGGCACGTACTCGCGAGACTGGAATTCAGCTGTGCTCGCCTACAGGCTATATGGTGGACTTAGCGGCAACAAAAGAAACTACAGAGACAAAGATAAGAGAGCGCATAAAAGGAACCAACTAGATACTGACACCAAACATAACCCAGCCGATGAATCACCTCTTCGTGACCAAACGAAGAAGCAAGTATCAAAGGCACTCACACGGTTACCAAGTTTTATTGCAGGTTTATTGTTGTAGTTGTGCTAGCTTACTACACAAGTTTATTAGTATTGAAATAGCAGGTGCAAGTTGTTCTATGATCGAGTAGTACAGCTCCAAGTCGTCCATAACCGCGGACACGGCTTTTCGAAAAGATTTAACCCTGCAGGGGTGCCCAAATGTACCCAAACGCACGATCAATCCTTTAGGCAGGTCTCGCACCCTTAATAAAAACAGGTGCGCCATCAGGATAGTCACGACTCGCACTCTCCTTCACTACAAACAAGTCCAGGAAGCCACCTAACTAAGTTTGACCCGTATCGAGAGTCCGGCCGAATCTCCGAACGGACTTAGCTGTTTGCGCCGGCGCTGCATAATGGGCTGGAACCTCTCTCTGGGGAGGGTGCCCACCTGCAGTCGTCCCGCACCTACACGAGCGTGCAGAAACAAAGGGGTTACAAGGCACTCTGGGGCTTCCCCAAATAAAATAGGACCATAAGATACAAGCTGCACGCCCGACAAGAACCAAATGGAAACACCACGAACTAGTTGTGGCCACTGGACAAGTATGTAGATTTCGGCAGTGTCAAGGGGAGGCCCAGAAGCGTACCCACGTATGGTTAGAGCGCTCAGTCTCAGAACAGTTCATGCGATCTCGGGGTCCTAGGGGACACAAGTGAGCCGTCGGAAAACTGGCAAAATGACTCACCGATGTCTCTGCTTAATTCAATTTTAATCATTAATATTAAAGTAAGCCATGATTATCTCCAACAACATATATCCATAAAGTAGAGCATGTGATAGCTTTTCCCAACCCGATAAGATAAACCAACTCCAACAACCTGAAGATGCCTACGACTCGCAAGGCCAACTCGAACAACAAGCACACGGGTAATAGGATGTATGGAAGGTTCTACGGCTTTGCTTTGGATAAACATGTGGATAGGACACGTGACTTGAACAAAGCATCGCGACACAAGGCTAGAATATAGAGCTAGCGAGAGCAAAAATGTTAAATGGGTAGAGAGAAAAGGGCTCGCCTGAAAACATTGTCGAGAACCTCCGGAGAACTTGTCGTTGCTCACATCACCACGAATCGTCCTATCCGAGAAGAAGCAAAACACTACAACAAACAACGGATGCAACACTTACTACTACGAAGAAAGAATCGGCATGATCATGTGAAGCATGTATGCATGACATGGCAATTATGGTGCAATGCAACTTATCAAAATTAAGCGGGATCGGAATCCCGACACACACATATATATTTCAAGTTGTTTTTCTACCGCACCAATTAAATGTTGATTAGCATGGCAAAGACAAGGCATGGGTGAGCTACACAAAATTAAATGAAGTGGTGATACCATAATTGGCAACTCATAATTACTTCATATGTTATTTATTAGATGAGATGCATATTACCACGTCACTACATGATGCAAAATGCAAACAAGTATATAAATGACATATTCAGATTCTATGCATTTTTCTGATCCAAAAACATATAAAATACTTTTTATTTCGAGTTACGGTTTGAAAGATATGAATTTACCAAGATTTGCATATTTGCAGGAATTTTAGAATACAGAGAAAAAAAACTGCACGGGCTGAATCTGGCCAGACCTGAGGCGACGGATAGAAAATGTTGGGCGCCCGCGACGGAATGCTCCGGCGGATCTGGGCTGAGGCCCAACAGCGGTGGATCTGAACAAAAAAGCAAAAAGGTGGGATTTATTCCTCTAGATCCCAGGATTCGAACTCAAGACCTGCAGGCTGAATCGAAGGAACGGACCAGCTGAGATACCGCTTGGGTGTGATTACAGTAGGAAGCCGTAGGTTATATTGGATGCAGATGAAGTTGTTCCTGTCGGAACTGAACCTTGGAGCAGTCACAGCGAGCGGGATGGAGACACGGACGAGAGGACAGAGAACTCTGGGAAGTGGCGATGCAGCACGAACAGGAACGCATGAAGTAGTGCTCTGGCTTCTCCCTGAAGTGGGGAAACAAAAAGTGACGACCTTGACTCGGTTGGACGCCGGAGTTGCGCCGATGAAGAGCACCTGCAAAGGAACACGGCAGTCAATGGTGGCGAGGAGGAGCATGATGGAGTGGTGAGGCACAAAACGGAGGTCGGAGAGGGGGGAAAGGAGCACGGGGTCACCGTTAGGTCTTAGCTATGGTTGGAGAGGACGGGGGTCACCACAGGCGGTGAATTTCAGCGGCGAGCCGCGAGGAAGACGGCGACGATTCAGAGGCTTGAAGATGTTCTGGTCTGCTTCACTGGGCGGGGACGTTCCTATTGGGGAGGCGGAGCTCCTGGTGGCTTCGGCTTGGTGGCGGGCACTCTAGTACGGCGGCCCGACGGCGCGGTGGTCGTTCTCCATGGAGGTAGCAAATAGAGAGGGAGATAGCAGAGGAGAAGGGGAGCGAGAAGGAGCGAGTGGCGGCGGCGTGACTGGAGTTAGAGGCTAGGGTTTGCTTGGGATCGATCTGGGGATTAAAAGGAGATGGAGGGAGCAGGTGAGATGGTGGTGGTGCTCGTGACCTTAACAGAGAGCATGCCTCCTGCGTGACTCGGGAAGACGACAAGGCCAGGCTGGGAATAAAGGGTGAAAGGAGGCGGCTTGCTGGACCCAAAGTAGATGATCTTAACGTGGCTTCTTTCTTCTATTTCTTTCTCTTCTTCTCTTTGTCTTGATGAATTATTTTGGGGCAAAGGAGAGGGAGCAAACGAGAAGGTTTGGAAAGTTTTGCAAAGCAGATTTAAAACAAATTTAAAGTTTGCAAATATTTTGGTTTTGTTACTATTAATTTAAATAAGAAAAGAATAGGAGGGTTTAATATAAAACCATACAAGCAAAAATAAGAAATAGTTTTGTACCAAATGATTTTGAGCTTAACAAAACATGCAAGGTTATATATGCATGATGATGCACGACGTCAAGATGACGCGAAAAAGAAAAAGAACAAACAATTATCTAATATGGGTATTTTTCCGGGTCGTTACATACCACTTGCGCCTCCGCCTTACCGCACATGTTATTTGGGGATAGATTGACCATTTCTGAGCGATAATGTTTCTAGCGTGAAGACACTAATTAACCAGGGAACTTGTGCCCACACGAGTGCTAGCTCAGGAAAAATACTGGAATGATCGATTGCCAAGGGAGATGGCAGGGGATCTTTGAAGCATTCAACGGGCACCGACTAGTCAATTCAAGCCCGTGGAAAATAATAGAAGTTCAGTTGTGTCATCTTGAGTCATTTGAGCATTTTAAAAAAGTGCATGGATACTGGATATAATTAAGGGTGGAAGAGCTGGGAGTGAGCAATATCAGAGTAGATTAGCACGTGCGAGGCTGCTGCAACTTGACTGCCTGTTTCCTGCGAGAGCTGCATGTGACCGTGACTGTCTGTCTAGTTTCAAGGTTCGGTGTATCTCTGTATCTGTATGTCTCTATGCTTTGCTCGAGGGTGACACATCGATTGTCATCATCTGCCGGGACGACGAGCCGCCGGGCGGGACCTTATCCGCTACTACTTCCCTTGACTCGATCTACTCCTTCCGACAAGATGTTAGTCGCGTGATGCATGCTGGTTAATTAGATGGTTTAGTGTTGCTGTTGTAGGATGTGTGCATGCATTGAGCTTTTTTTCAGTTGTATTGACTGATCATGTCTCATTCTTTCTTATTACTTTTAGCCTACAAAAACATTTTAAATTTTGGGACAGGCCAAGTATCTAGAAGCTGTTATACATCGCAATTGCTAACAAAAAGAGACTTTGCTAGTGGCTAGTGCTATCTGGAAAGAGAGACACCGGGGGATATTAGCATCTTGGGATTCTATGGCATTAGCATGCCACGTTAGTTGATTTTGTATTTTCCGTTGGCTCACCGTGGACGCTTCAAAGATACACAAACTCCTAGATGATCCATATGGCCTACCTCTGTTTCCTTTTAGCCTACACAAGCATAAATTCCCTGATCAGACTCACACCAGAAACCCCACAAGACCCGGTCATACCCCAAAACCAGTCAATATATTCTTGAGAAAGGAGTAAAAAATAATGATTTGGTGAACTTCCAGAATGGGCCCATAGTGCTCTCCAACCTTCACACATCCTTTCATCATTAACAAAAACGGAAATATTCCAAAAACAAGGTAGTAAGAAGATTTTAGTTAGTATATTAAAAGTGCATAGAAACAAAAAAATGGAGGAGTAATGGACTTAGATAAAATTTTGAAATTTGTATTCATAAATAATTATACAAAATTTCATACTTTGTAATATTATGGAATATTTTTTTACTAAATTTAGTGGATTTTGTTTCAAATGTTTTCCTTCCTATTTCTTCTCCTTTTTTGTTTTTTCTATTTTCCTTGTACATTTTTAATTTTTTATAGTTTCTTATCTTTAAATATTTACTTTTGAGAAATGAATTGTATTTGTACAAAAAACTTCAGTATATGTCTATTTGTTAGACTATTTCTCAATTTCCTGATTTTTAATTATTAGCTGACTATTGTTAGCCCTTTTTCATATCTTTAAAAATATTTATTCATGAGAAATGAATTGAGTTTGTCAAAGACTTCATTTTTTGTTAGCCCATTTCTGTTTTCTTGTTTTTTTTGTATTCGTCTGACCGTTACAAACAACGAAATCTAGCCAGTTTGGATATGTGAGAGACCAATATTACTATTAGTGTACAGACCGATCATATATAGAGTTTTGACAAAAGTGTAGGGACACAAATATTGCCTTTTCTCTAATTATCTCCAAATGTTGAAGATTTGCATCTAGATGCTGATACGGCCACCACAATGTGTGCAATGTGCTGAACATTACTCAAATATCAAAACCGTCTAGATTTCATCCCTTGCAGAATGAAAATGGTTTTGACAATTACTTGGAGGCAGTTTTGCACATGACACACCCCATTATCGACAGATCAAACAAACTAAGAGGTGTTATCACTTGCACAATGAAAAGGGATTCATCATACCCTGAGTTGCATTATCTGATTCTGCTCCTAATTCTTTCTTAATTATTGGGAGGTGTTATCAGTACCTAACAAAAGTGTTGGTAGTGCTACCTGGAAAGAGATCACCGGAGCGTCGAGGGTATTGAGCTAGCATTAGCATACTATGTTAATTGAATTTGTCACTGCCATAAGCTAAAGCTCGTGCTGATGTTACTAGCGATCATTGGTGAATGGACGCTTGAAATATACATAAACTCCTCGCTGATCCACATGGCCTAGCTACATCTGCTTCCATTTCCAGAGTATATATTCTCTGGTTAGTGCCTTGATCAGACCCACGCTATAGATCTCATGTGACCAAGTCTCACCCCAAAAGCAGTCAATATGTTCATGTGTGGAATAGTAAAAAAGAATGATTTGGTGAACTTACAAAATGGGTCTCACATATAAATTGTCTAACACTTCACATAGAAGCAAAATGGGATTTTAGTATGTTTAGAAGCACATAGAAGCAAAACAATATTAGAAAAATGCTTCAAAAAATATTAGGAAAACAATGGACTTAGATAGAATTTGGATGTTTATCTTTGCAAAAATTAATTCAAAATTCCATACTTTGGAATTTTAAGGAATATTTTTTTCCCAAATTTACTGGGTTTTGTTTCCTAATTATTCCTTCCTTAATTTTTTTTATAGTTTCATATTTTTCATGAATTTTTTTTCAAGATAAATTAATTGAATCTATAAAAAGCTTCATCATATATATGTTCACTTGTTGGCCCATTTTTGTAAAACAAAATTATGTGAGAGTTCATCTTCTGCTCGTGCGGAATCACGAACAAGCCGTAATTGGAACATATTTCGAGGGGGTTGGTCTATTATTAATAGGTATTAGAGTAGAGACCAATCATATCGTTGTCATTTCACAAAAGTACATGGGCACAAAATTTACCTTTCCCTAAATTTTCTATGAGGTGAAGTTTTTATGTAGATGCTAATCGGCCATCACAACATGTCCAACGTCGAGCTTATCAAAACCTTGTAGATTTGGTCCCTTGCACGATGGAAATAGTTTTGATAAATACTTGGAGGAGGTTTTGCACATGTTACACCCATCATCGTACAAGATTAAAAATAAGGAAAAATAGTGGAATTAATATCTAAACCATTATGTCCAAATTTTCTAGACAAAAGAGGACTATAGTATTCTCTCTGTCCCAAATCTAGATATGTTTTCTATTCAAAACTGAGTCAATTGATTTGGGACGGAGGGAGTAATTTCCCTGGACGATGCACACGGGTCTGATCCTCCAATGGTCCATATATTTTTAAAACTATGGAATGTATAATTCTAGACACATGCAGCTTGCCCAAAAGTGATGAAATGAGAGGTGGCCTCTTGAGAGTCGAGTCCATGCAAATATCATTCAAAAAGAGGTGTTCGTGCAGAAATATCTTCAACTGGGAAGATATTATTCTGCGTAACACTGAAGATCTTACACTTCAATACATTTTTTTTCTTGCGGGTTAATCAAGGCATTATTGTGGTGAGTGTGGAGATGAAAAATCGTCGCTTTTTTTGTGCATAAGCATGCGTGTATCTTTCGGTTTCAGACGGGGAAGAGTGAAAGAGCAGGTATCTGAATATTTTATCACTCTGTGGCACGATGGCATCCATATCCATTCAGACACCGCAACCACCGCAACGATGCAAATATTCGTTGTGCACGTGCTCCACTTGATGGCAAAGTGCAAAGGGGAGGAAAATGAGACACGACAAGTTAATATAACATTCTATGGTATTTATCCAGAGTCACGCTTGGTAACTAAGGGAAATGTACATGGTTAAGGAAACAACTAAGGCCTTGTTTACTTCTCCGGTATTTTTACCCCCAAAAGATGTGGGGATATGTGGGGATTTGGTGTTCACCCAATACTCTCAAATCCCCTCAAATACTCTTCCCCAAAAAAACTCTACCATGATGTAGAGTTTTTAATCTAGCCAAAAATACACTAGAGTGGAGGGGATTTGTGGGTATATCCCGGGATTATCCCCTCAAAACCCGGAGTAGTAAACAACCTACCGGGGAAATTCCGGGATACAAAATAATCCCCTCTCATCCCCTCAAATACCCTAGAAGTAAACAAGGCCTAAGGGAAATGTACATGGTTAAGGAAACAGTCTCTTATCATCCTTCTATGTTGTCTAGAGGTGCCAACGAAAATATCTTACGTCCTTTGTTATGTCTGGCTGAGTCTTCTTACATCTGTTTTAAAATATAAGCTTTGAAAAAAAGCTAAATTAATTTTTTTTAAAGGCTTGCATTTCAAAATAGATGTAGTATTTTGAAATATTTGAAAACCAAGAGCTAGCTTGATAGCTAGAATTCAGGGTGGTGAGCGCACCTGGGTGAAGAATTCCGACTAAACCTAGGTGCTATTCGCAAAAATATCATTGGATAGGTCATATCTATCTAGCCACGGAGCTTTTTTTTTTGGCAACCAATACCACATATATTATAGTAAAAAATAGTACATGATAGAGATATACGAGCTGCCTTTATCGATTATAAAATAAAGTCTAAAAGAAACTAGCAAATTTTGAGGTCTTCAAACACTTTCTTCTTCCATGACACAATTATGTACTTTTCTAAAGGCAGCCCAAAATAGATACGAAACCATAAATCTGTAAATACCAACGACGGTTCTTCCATAATTTTTGAGCCGCAATGCCAATACTACATGCACGCGCGCAGCCATTAAAGTAGCCAATTAACATTAGTAAGAGTATCAACACCTGACAGAGCAAAATAACCGAACAACACCTAGAGCCAAGGGAGCTCTCTGTTCTACGTTTCCAATGACTGCCTATGGCTGTGGCTTCTCTCTAAGAAAATGTTGAAAACTATGCAATAAATAAGGTGGTGTCCGTCATTACGATGGCCGTGTTCCCCTTTAAAAAAATGCATAATGGTGAATTTAGGAGTACTACTATTATATTCAGAACTTAAACAACCACACACTTTCATATATTTGGATAAAACTGTGTAACTTATCGCTGGTGATATTTGTAGGACCTTTTGAGCACTTGACTCATTCAAAGATGCTAATCACTGGTCCGCTCGACCTAGTCTTAGTCTGTAGGCATAAATTCCCTGGCTATTTAGTTCCATGATCAGTTTGATCACGTTTACACTTGGAATACCGTGACCCCAAAAGCATACCCACTTTATTCCTGCAGATAGAAGTGAATAAGAATATAAGATATGCACATACCAACTGGTGCAGGGTAACATCTCCCCCTATAAATACCATCCTGCATCCTCATCCCTTCCACAAGCGAACACACAGATTACACATACGCAGCACAAAATAAACAGAGAAGAAGCAAAGAAGAAGACCGGAGGCGATGGAGTTCGAGTACCAGCACAGCAGCAGCTTCGCTAAGGAGAAGAGGCCTCCGGCGAAGAGGGGGCAGGTGAAGCTGCAGATAGTGAGGGCCCTGAGCAACCTCGTCTCTCCGAGCACCGCTGCAGCTGCAGACGGCTCGAAGCAAGCAAGCCGCAGCAGCTTCAGAAGGGAAGCAAGCTACAGCTAAACGAAATGGTTATGGTGTGCGGGACATATATAAAGTTGTGTTACTACTAGCTGTTTATCCTTGAGGATTCTGGCAGGATGAGGCCTGTCAAATACAGCGCCCGTGTCGGATCCACTAGACTCTGTAACTTTGCTTGAGCGGAAATTGCTCCAAGTTACTTATGTATTATGTATGTATTTCAGAACGAAAATCGTTCCATGTTAATATGTTATACACAAACTTTGAGCATGTATGATATCATTGTATGGTCGATTAGTTCACTTCCAGTTACCTCCAGTTACCACGGCCGTGTTGTTGCCAGAGGTAGTAAAATGAAATATCAAGTGAAACCATTTGATCGAGATCTTTGTTGGGAGGTATCAAAGAAATGTTTTGGAGGATTCAATTCTCTAGAAACTAGCTGGATCACCGGTGCATATTTACTCTTCGGTTTTGTTAAATTAGCAGTTGCCGATGTCTTTCTATCAAAATTAATGTATCTGTTTTCACAGTTGATGAGGGAATTGGGGTTGCTGCAAATGTGACAGCAAGTTGTGACATCTTACTTGTCAATGGTCCATAGATTTCAAGCATACTTTCATTTTGTGAATTTTTTTTACTAACTTTGTAGAATAGAGTAGCAATATATAACATCAAATCGGTATATTATACAACTATATATTCAAGACAGATCTGGTGATACTAATTTAGTGTCATAAATGATGCTATTTTCCCCTATTAATTGGTTGAAAACTAATTTTTTTTTGACTTAGAACAAATGCAGAAGTACACTTAACAGATAGAAGTAGTACACTTACATCCTTTCCACCCACTGGTGCAACTTGTTCACAAGTTAGGCAACTATTGGATGTGTGTATACTTGATAAGATTTTGACATTAAGTTATTAGGAACATCTAATTTAATTTATATTATCTTGATATTATTAGTACACTTTATCAGGGAAAATGTGTGTCGATGCAGCCTTCCTTGTCAAGGAGTATTTAGCTCAAGATGGTTTAGCTCAAATAATTATCTAATCTAAGCATACGGTGTTCTTTCTTTTGACGTCAATAACTATTTTTTGGGAAGGAAGCTAACCCATCCTTTACATCGATAGGTGCACCC
The DNA here is from genome assembly GCA_007115705.1 of Dactylis glomerata. NCBI lineage: Eukaryota > Viridiplantae > Streptophyta > Magnoliopsida > Poales > Poaceae > Dactylis > Dactylis glomerata. Next base: position 445,657 of record QXEO01000483.1, on the reverse strand, counting down.
AACCATGACATATTAATTATTCAGAAAGACCAGCAATAAACCTTACATTGATCATACAAACAGAATTTCAGAAGCCGTCAAATGACTAAGCACCACCAAGTAGCACAAAAATAGAAAATTAAATGGGGCATTGTGCCCCGCCAACAGCCATCATCTACTCCCCGACTAAAACTAGAGATAGCATCTTGTGCATACGTTCCAGAAACGCCTCTGTCACTTTCCATCAACCCATCTCCAGGGTGTATATCCTTTCTAGGCCTGCCATCGATGCCGCCATAGCGCCAGTGAGTGTCCCCGCCTGCGTGAGTCCACCATGACACGTATGTCACCAAGAGCCCGCAGCGCCATGCCATTGAGACCTGCTGACATCGACATGGTAGATACATACCACTCCGCCCTTTTCCCGTCCATCTTCCAACAGCTGCACCAAAAATGATGCCCCAAGAGGGAGAACAACATCGACCGTGTCACTATTGTTCGATCCGGGAGACCTAAATCTAGGGTTTCTGCCAGAGAAGCACGAGCGAAGCGACGAGACGAGCAATGACAATGCCTTCAAGAAGGTAACGATGCCAAAAAACGCCGACATTGTCCGCCAAGACCAAGGTCAAGGCTTGGTTTTCAGCGACTTTCGTGCCTTCCCAAACTCGCTGATTGGATCTCGATGCAGTTTCCGAACACTGCCGCAACCGAAGCGGCAAGTGGTTCCGTAGGCCACACCGTCTATCCCCATGCCACCCAGATATTAGGGGCGAGACCACCGAAACTCGAGGGTGCAGACCACCATCACACCGTCCTTCGTGTGTCGATGTTGTACCAAATCGATCGCCGCATGCCAAAGAGCCACTACGCCGTGGCGCCGTGCGGCCGCACCATACCCAAGCCACAAAGGTGACGGCCCGCACTATCCTTGCGTGCGAGGGGGCAAGAGACCCCCCCCCCCCCTGCCGCCGGTGACGATGGAACTTTGCTCGGTCACGCCCTATGGCAGCAGTGGGAGGAGGAGGGAGAGGTGGGAGGGGGCTGGCGGTGGGGCCTAGGGCTTCCCCCGTCACCTCGCGGGGGCGGGAGGAGGGGACTACATACAAGTGCCAAAAAAACATCAAGAAGGGATCATGCATGTGCGCAAATGTTGACAGGCCCAATCAAAGGTTGAACATGTGCTGATCATCCCTGGAGTAGAAGATACTAAGTATCACTGTCTTTCTGAAAAAAAATCACTTGAAATAACCTCTTTAATGAAATCAGCTGTTCATTTCTCCTACTTTTCTTTTAAAATTAATATACTCCCTCTGACCCAAGTACCTTGATGTTGCTGCAAATGTGATAGCAAGCTGTGACATTTGACTTGTCAATGGTCCACGGATTCTTCAAGCATATACTCCACCCACAGGTGCAACTTGTCCACAAGTTGGGCAACTAGCTAGGAGGCTGACGTACACTACATAAATAAAAGTTGTAGAGATTAGTAAGTCCATTTATCAGTGAACAGCGAATTGGTTAAGACAAGAAACTTCATGGACCAGATGAACGGTCTGTCCTTTTTTTAGCGCAAAACGGTCTCTGTCCTTTTAACTCATACTATATTTTCCTTAGATAAATCTCCTAAATTCACTCTATTTGTTCCCCCCAAAAATCAGGGGTTTAACTGAAATGCTAGTTGACTTTCCTAATTCATAAAGATTCTTCTGGCTTCTACTGGCAAAATAAGAGGTGAGCTCTCAGGTTCCATATAAATATCTTCCAAGAGAAAGCTACGTATGACCTCTGAGTGGTGAAATGAGAGAAAATATCTTCAAAAGTAAAACTGTATTTTGGCCTGTATCACTGAACTGTGGTCGATGAAAATTGTTCACTTTATCACAAATATCGCAGCATGTATGCGTGTATCTTTCAGTTGGCACTTGGCAGAGAGAGCAAGCGCAAGTATCTGAATCTTCTATCACCTTGGCACCTTATTCCTGCAGATAGAAGCGAATAGGGTACACGTATAGGCCGACCAACTGATGCAGGCAACATTCATGCGCCTATAAATACGTTCCTGAATCCTCATCCTTTCCTCAAGCGAGCACACGATACAGAAAACACAAACAAAAGAAGCAAAGAAGGAGCAAGAAGAAAAGATCGGAGGTGATGGAGTACGAGTACGAGAACAGCAGCACCAGCAGCAGCTTCGCCAAGGAGAAGAGGCCTCCGGCGAAGAGGGGCCAGGTCAAGCTGCAGATGGCGAAGACGCTGAGCAACTTCATGTCGTCGAGCGGCGCCGCTGCAGCCGACGGCTCCAAGCAAGCGGATCATCGCAACAGCTTCAGAAGGGAAACAAGCTACAGCTGAAGCAAAGTACATGCTAGGTCGGTATGGAGTGTGGGACAAAGTGGTGTCACTACTACTAGCTAGCCGTTTTCCTTTTGAGGATTTTAGCTGGATGATCTCTCAGTTTATGTAGCGATCGGTAACCTGTTTGATCCACTGTGTTACCTTGGCTTGAGTGGAAACGAGAAAAGTTCCATGTTGTATATATGCAAACTCTGGCTATACATGACATCAGGGTGTGCTTGTTGAGTAATTCATATGAGATACTTATGAAACCAAAATACAAGTATACCCCTTAAGTTCTTAGAAGGTATAAAAATGAACAGAATGCGAAACATTAAGGGGTTGTTTTTTGAAAATATTTTTTTAGTAAAGTTTGTTATTTGAGCCAATTTTGAATAAAATTGATTTTTCAGGGAGACCCTTGGTTTTTTTGACACAAGAAGGGGTACCATAATGGTTAAATAAACCTTCAGCGGGTTGGGTCAAATTAACGGTCGATAGGCTGGCCGGTCTTCTCGGCTTGTCGATTTATCTCTGATTGTGAATCCCCATATGAAACAGAGACTCGTGTATGCTTGGAACGATTGGAACAGGCTCTCGAGCATAGTCAGTTGTCAAACATCATCGAATCAGACTGCGCCAAGCTGATTGAAGTGGTGAGATCAAAGTCACAGGATAGGTCTTCCTGTGTACACTTAATTTTGGAGATTAAGAATTTGTCTAGTCAAAATAGACTTTATGATTTTATAAAAGTGAAATGATGGAAGGTTAGGGTTAGTCACTACCTTGCAAACTATGCAAGAGCAGAACGCCGTACTACTATCTGGTTAGGTTCTGCCCTGAAGATGTCCTTCAGGTCCTGGAGCATGATCGACATGTAAGTGTGTAACCCTTCCTACTTAATAAAATTCCTTTTTACCCGCAAAAAGGTACTAAACATATATGATTCCAATAGAAAGAATGACTATTCTTGAATTAGAATATATCTATTAAAAATATCACTCACTTTTAATCTGGGTTGGGGTAGACAGACGAGAGAAACTATAACATCTTACAACGTGTAAGATAACAGAAGATAAATGAGAAAACATATTAATTATTGTTCACGGTAATTATTATCTCTTTTCTATCAATGCATCGAAACACAAAGCTTTTTCTGTTTTTGGGAAAAAAAATCTTTTTATCTCCACACAATTATACAGTTTGTATGGTCCATTTAATAATATGTCTACACGAAAACTCCAAACCGAGGCTCAGCTCCACGGAGTCCTTTATTTTAAAAATTCAAAAATTATATTTCAAAGTTTAAATAATTGTCCAAAAGACATGCTATGTAGTCAATGATGTATAATATAGACATGAAAAATCTCAATACAAACTACTTTGTATTCAAGACTATACAAAAATAACAAAACTGCGGATTCGAGTAATACCGAATTGTGCATATTTCAAAACTATAAAATTCATCAGATTATATTATTTTTGTGTACCACAGAATACAAATAATTTTCATTGAAATTTTACACGCTTGTGAGATATATAATTGGCTACATCCATATTTTTAGAATATGGTGAAATATATAAATATGAGTTTCAAACTTTTGAAAATAAAGGGCTCTCAGGAACCGGGCCTCCATTTCTCCGCACAACTTTGGAGAATATCCAGTGCTTTTTTTTTCTTTGTGGAAGCGGATTCTCACCTTGAATTATTGCAGGAATAAAGAATATCAACCGAACAGGTCTGCAAATGTGTGTTTTCAGTGGAGAGAATAAGCCACGGTACTGCCTGATAGCCATTCGCTTTGCAACGATCGATGCATATAGTCGACACTGACGCAGCAGCCCTTTTGGCGCACGTGCGAACAGTGGCTTGTGTCCACCATATCTATGGAATTAGCTTCTTTTTCTAGAAACAATACAATGTTTTTCTTCTCTGGGGAAGTTGCATGAGCTCTCCGTTTTCATATAAATATCTTCAAAGGGAAACCTGTCTATTTTGCCCTCTTAGTACTCAAAGTAGATAGGTGTTTTGGCCTATATCACTCTTGTGGGCGGCTAAATTATTCGCTTTATCACAAATATCGCGGCATGTATGTCTGTATCTTTCGGGTGCAGAAAAGCGCAAGTGCAAGTGCAAGTATCTGAATCTTTATATCAGTATTTCACTTTGGGACTTGATTTCTGCAGATAGAAGCAAAATAAGCTGCACATATATAGGCCGGCCATCTGATGAGGCAACATTCATTCGCTTATAAATTCCTTCCTGCATCCTCATCCATTCCTCAAGCGAGCACACGATACAGACAATACAAAGAAGCAGAGAAGGAGCGAAACCAAGAAAAGATTGGAGGTGATGGAGTACGAGTTCTAGTACAAGTATAATTACAGAGGGCCATATGCTTCATTTTGATACAAAGGCCAAGATACCCCTTTTTTTTAATAAAAAGTATGAATACAGCAGCCACAACCTCACCAAGGAGAAAAGGCCTCCCACGAAGAAGGGGCAAGTCAAACTGCAGATGGCGAAGACATTCAACAATCTGGTGACGTCAAGCAGTGCTACTGCCGCTGACGGCTCTAAGGAAGCGAATCACGAAAGCTCCATAAAATAAATAGGATTTAGCTCTATTTTATAAATAAAGCATCATTATCCATACAAAATTTTAGAACAAATAATAGAACGAGAAAATGTCTGCTTGGGCAACACCACAATCGTGCCCAAACACAAAACAAAAGGACGAAATTCCCCAAGGCACGCCGAAGCTCGTCATCGACAAGACATGGTAAGATGGAGGGTCACTGATACGTCTCAAATGTATCCATAATTTTTTATGTTCCATGCTTGTTTTTACACCATTTGTCTAATGTTTCGTTACACTTTGTGGCACTTTTATGCATTTTCTGGAACTAACCTATTAACAAGTCGCCACAGTGCCAGTTCTCTGTTTTCTGCTGTTTTTATGTTTCAGAAAAGTTACACAGGAAATATTCTTGGAATTGGACGAAACCAAAGCCAGTCGCCCAGAAATTTACCGAATCTTCCAGAGAACCGAAGAGGAGTTGGAGTGGGGCCACGAGGTGCCCTCACACCAGGGCGGTGCGGCCAGGGGCTGGGCCGCGCCCCCTATGTGTGAGACTACCTCGGTCCACTTCTGACGATGCCCCTTCGCCTATAAAGACCCCCCGACGGGAAAAACCTAAGTACCCGATCAATTTTCCAGAACACATCGCGATCCGCCGCCGCCGTCGACCCGAAGATCGGGAGGGTCCAGAAGCTCTTCCCGGCACCTTGCCGGAGAGGGGAATCGCCACCAGAGGTCTTCTTCATCGCCATGCTTGCCTCCGGAACGATGAGTGAGTAGTCTACTGCTGGTGCCAAGTTGACGTGTAGCAGACAGTCCTTGTGCGCGGTGAATGACCAGCCCGTTGGGAACCCCAAGAGGAAGGTATGATGAGTATAGCAGCTAGTTTTTCCTCAGTTAAGAAATCAAGATTTAATCGTTCTTGGAGAGGAGAGACAAACGACTGAAGGTGATGCTTGCTAGTTTGCGACAGCTTCGGACAATTTATATATGGCGCCTCGTCCAAGCTTTGCTTGCTAGCTGCAACGCGGAACCCGCACACAACACAACCAAGTACTTTGCTCCCAACTTGCGATGAGGTTGTCAATCTCACCGGTTTGCTTGAAACAAAGGTTATGAGTGTATCGAGTGGAAAACAATAGAGTATGCGAGTAAAGTAAACAGTGCGAGTAAAGTAAACATGTGATAGCAATATGATGGAAATAGGACCAGGGTCCACAGTTCACTAGTGGTGTCTCTCCATAAGATAAATAACACATGCTGAGTAAACAAATTATAGTTGGGCAATTGATAGAATAAAGATAAACGTGATATGTCACGAAGATCACTATGAGATTTACTCTGGGCATTACAACAAAATATATAGACCGCCATCCAACTGCATCTATGACTAATAATCCACTCCCGGGGATATCAATCCAAACACCCCATGAGTATTAAGTTGCGAACAACGGATAATTGCATTAAGCAAAGTGTGTAATGTAAACAAAGCATATGCCCTTGAGCATATGAATGTTGTTTTCTCCCTAGTAGCAACAGCACATCTACAACCTTAGAGGTTTCTGTCACTCCCCCAGGTTAAATAGAGGCATGAACCCACTATCGAGCATAAATACCCCCTCTTGGAGTCACTAGCAACTACTCGGCCAAGATAGCTACTAACAACGGAGAGCATGCAAGATCATAAACAACATAGAGATAACAAAAGATAATATTCAGTACAACAACTCAATCATAAACACCAATATTCATCGGATCCCAACAAACCAAACATGTAGAATTACATAACGGTGATCTCAATCATGTAGGGCAGCTCATGAAATCTAAACATAAAGCACATGGTGGAGAAGATAACCATCTAGCTACTGCTATGGACCCATAGTCCAAGGTAGACTACTCACTCATCGCTCCGAAGGCAAGCATGGCGATAAAGAAGACCTCCGGTGGCGATTCCCCTCTCCGGCAGGGTGCCGGGAAGAGCTTCTGGACCCTCCCGATCTTTGGGTCGACGGCGGCGGCGGATCGCGATGTGTTCTGGAAAAGTGATCGGGTACTTAGGTTTTTTCCGTCGGGGGGTCTTTATAGGCGAAGGGACGATGTCAGAGGAGGGGCCAGGCGGCCTCACACCACGGCGGCGCGGGCCAGGGGCTGGCCGCGCCAGCCAGGCGTGTGGGCCCCTGGTGGCCCCCCTCCTACTCCTCTTCGGATCTCTGGAAGCTTCCGGGTAAAATAAGACTTCAGGAACTTGTTTCGTCCAATTCCGAGAATATTTCCTGTGTATCACTTCTGAAACACAAAAACAGCAGAAAACAGGGAACTGGCACTGTGGCGACTCGTTAGTAGGTTAGTTCTGGAAAATGCATAAAAGTGCCACGAAGTGTAACGAAACAGTAGGCAAATGGTGTAAAAGCAAGCATGGAGCATCAAAAATTATAGATACGTTGCAGACGTATCAAGCATCCCCAAGCTTAACTCCTGCTCGTCCTCGAGTAGGTAAGTGATAACAAAAGAATAATTTTTGAGGTGACATGCACCTACACAATCTTGATCATGTATGTAAGCATTTGTGAGCTGGGATCATAAGAACTTAAAACATGGGCATGAAGATATAATCTTGACAATAAGAACTTAGCAACCATGTTGTAAACATGCAAATGAACACAAACAAAAGATCATGAAAATGAAACAATGAAAGTCAAACGTGTGTTCAAATCATAAGGAAAACATACAAATGGTTTTCAGCTTGTCCTTCAAAGAGAGCAAAACATAAATGCATAGGACACCTTCAAGTTTAAGAGGGCGACTAGATACAAATAATTTGAGAACAAGTGAAACCAACAATATGAATCAATCAATGAAAACTTTGGGACAATGCACATTATACTAAGAATGACAACTATGCTCTCATATGGTGCATAAAGATAGAAGGTGGTGACTCAACATAAAAGTAGAAGAAAGGCCCTTCGCAGAGGGAAGTAGTGATTGCAAGTTTTATAACCTTCAAAAATTATGGTACTTACCGGCTTTGAGCTCTCATTGCCCCCATCATAAGCATCTTGAATGGTTAAAGTTAATGCGAGAACAATTATGATGCATATGCTTGACAAATCATAAGTTGAAAACCTCGTGCCCCGTGAATATGAGTACCCAAACCTCATGCTACTTTACTTAGAGTCCCAAGCAAGGCTCTTGTCATTGTAAGTATATGCATATCATTGAGAACCGCCAATGGGGTACCTCCGTGCCCGATGACATGGAACAAGCCCACACCAAAATGACAGGACAAGCAGACAATGAACACCTTGACATCTCTTTTATTTGCCTTTTGTTTAGCTTTTTATTGTGAGATGCGTCATTGTATGTTCACCATGGGTATGCTGCAAATTTCCACCATGAATTATGCATGGCTTAGATTGGCGGCCCGGCGTTTACCTAACACATATACAAACTCCATGATCCCCACAAGATTCCCAATTCATTTCACACCGCGGGCATCCATAAACAAAAGATCACGATGTCAACTCAAATAAGAAGTGCAATGTTGAAAGCTTGCCCATGACTGCATGGCTGGGCTAGTCTCCAACTTACAACTTGCAAGCATAACAACTCAACATAAGAGACCACAATGTCAAATTTTTAAGAACAGGAAAAAGTAAAGTGTGCCTTCCGGTTCGTGAGAGCTTTACTGACCGAATTTCGCATAACACTGGTAAGAGTTCAATTTGAAGAGAAAATAAAAGCAAGTCAAATTTACTTGGAATAGCAAATTGCTAGTAGGTATGTATGGTGGACACTTTGGAAAACTTTGGCTTTTAGGAGTTGGATGCACGAGTAGAGCTCATACTCAGTACAAGGCGAGGGCTAGCAAAAGACTGGGAGCGACCAACTAAGAGAGCAATAATGGCCATAATCATGCAAAGCGACAAAGCGACATTAAAAGAAGCATAAGATAGCATCAAAAGTCAAAAACTAAGTGATCATGAATGCTATTGGCGACTTTGTAAGAGTCTAACATGTGTGAGCATGCGCCAAGTCAACCCAAATAAAGCATCAAGGAGAAAACCAAAATAATGCTTCCATACAATAAAAAACAACGCATGATTTTTTCAAAGGCTCATTAAGCAATCTCAGTTATTTGAGACAAGTCATGCTACAGCAAAACCACTAAGCATACTATCAAAAAGACATCAAGCATGACATGAAAAAGCCTAAGCCGCAGTCTACACAAGCTCCTTCTTGTACCACTATTTTGCACAAAGCTTTTTCTCTTTACCAACACCATTTGAAATTTTTATAAACACCTCTTTTGATGAAAACCAATAAAGATCAGAGGCAAAAATACACCTTGATGAAAAGATTGAAGGAAATATGCCCTAGAGGCAATAATAATATTGTTATTATCATATTTCTTGTTCATGATAATGTTTATACTCCATGCTAGAATTGTATTAAGCAGAAACATTAATACTTGTGTGGTTTATGAACAACACCGTGTCCCTAGTACGCCTCTATGGACTAGTTCATTGATTAATGATGGTTAAGGTTTCCTAACCATAGACATGAGTTGTCAATTAATAATGAAGTCATATCATTAGGAGAATGATGTGATGGACAGACCCAAATAAAGCACAGCAATTTGATTGTGTCATTGTGTTCATCTTTGCGAAGCTTTTCCTATGTCAAGTATTGTATTCCTTAGACCATGAGATAATGCAACTCCCTAGTGCCGGAAGAGATCTTTGAGGTCATCAAACGCCATCCTATGAAAGGGTGATCATAAAGGTGTCTCTCAGGTGATCGGAAAGTGCTTGTTGGGTTACATGTATTGAGATGGAATTTGTCCCTCCCAAGTCGGAGAGATATACTTCGAGCCCACTCGGTAATCGATATCAACACCGCTTGCAAGCACGTGGTTAAGGAGTTAATCACAAAGTGATATCGGATTACGGAACGAGTAAAGTACTTGCTGTGAACGAGATTGAACTAGGTATGGCAATACCGACGATCGAATCTCGGGCAAGTAAAATATCGCGTGACGAAGGGAATACATATACGGGATTAATTGAATCCTGGCATTGTGGTTCATCCGATATGATCATCGATGAATATGTGGGAGTCAATATGGGTTTCCAGATCCCGTTGTTGATTATTGATAGAAGATCATGTCTGCATATTCTCGAACCCGTAGGGTCACACACTTAACGTGCATCGATGCTAGGATAGAATGGATAATTGGTTATTGAGTTTTTCGTTCGGAGTCTCGGATGAGATCCCGGACATCATGAGAGGTTCCGGAATGGTCCGGAGAATAAGATTCATATAATGGAAAGCAGTTTTTTGGGTTTCGGAAAGGTTCTGGACTTTTTCGGTAGAGTACCGGAATGTTCTAGAAAGTTCCGGAGGGCTCCATGGTGGGGCCCACATGCCCCAAAGGGTCCACATGGACCAAAGGGTTTTCTTATGGGCCAAGGCAAAGGAAACTTAGGGGGCAAGTTAGCCCTAGGTTTTTCTTATGGGCCAAGGCAAAGGAAACTTAGGGGGCAAGTTTTCTCCCTGGGGCCACCAGCTTGACTTGGAGGCTAAGGCAGCCCTTTGGACGCCTCCCTTGACCTATTTAAAGGGGAGGGGAGGGCTGGGGCGTGCTTACCCGAAACCCTAGCCGCCAGCCCAACTGCTGCGCTCCACATCTCTCTCTCGCGACTGCGCGTAGGCGAAGCCCTGCCGCAGAAACTCTCCACCATAAGCACCACGCCGTCGTGCTGCAGATCCAATCTATCTCTCCACCATACTTGCTGGACCAAGGAAGGAGGAGACCTCGCTGCACCATACGTGTGCATCTCTCAGAGGCGCCGCCACTTGCGGTGTTGGATCAGATCGGATCGCGGGGAGGAGACGGCTAGTACGACTACATCATCCACGTTTTGTTGAACGTTTCCGCTGTGCGATTTCTTCAAGGGTATGAAGATCTCATCTACCTCTCTCGTTGATTACATCTCCTACATTAGATCTTGGCTTTCTTGTTCGCATCCGTAGGAAATTTTTTGATTTACTATGCTGCGAATCCCTTCAGTGGTATCAGAGCTAGATCTATGCGTAGATGTGTTTCACGAGTAGAACGCAACATGCTTGTTGCGGGCGTTGATGTTTTCTGTTGCAAACCTCTTTGTTGTGTATTTCTTATGGCGCGGCATAGTGAGATCGAAGCGGTCCAGGCCAACTTTACGCGACCTCGTTCGCGAGACCGGCTCCGCACTTGACGTGTGGCTTGTTCCACACATGCGGCTGGTGGATGCCAGTTTCTCTCACTATAGTAGTCATGGGATTTACAACGGATGTTAGCAACCATAATATCACCGTTGTGGCTTTTCGTAGGTAAGAATCGTTCTTAGCTTGTTACTCCCATAAGCCGCGTAAAACATGCAACAACAAAGTAGAGGCGTCTAACTTGTTTTTGCAGGGAGTGTTTTGTGATATGGTATGGCCACAAGATGTGATGTGATATATGTGATGATCATGTTTTGTAATGTTTCACGACTTGCATGTCGATGAGTTCACAACCGGCAGGAGCCATATGGTTGTCTTTATAATTGTGTATGACCTGCGTGTCAACTTCTTATACGCCATGTAATAGCTTTACTTTATCGCTAAGGAGTTAGCAATAGTTGTAGTTGCTATTCGTGGTGGAGGCAATCATGATGGAGTGATGGAGATCATGCCGGCGCGCACAAGATGGAGATCATGGCGCGGAGATTGGCTATACCATGTCACATAAAATTATATGCATGTGATGTTTATCCTTTTATGTATCTTATTTTGCTTTGATCGCGACGGTAGCATTATAAGATGATTCCTCACTTAAAGATCAAGATAAAATTGTGTTCTCCCCTCGTATGCGCCGTTGCGAAAGTTCATCGTGTTCAAGCATCTCGTGATGATCGGGTGCTATAAACTCTACGTTCACATACAACGGGTGCAAGCCAGTATTTGCACATGCGGAGATACTTGGGTTTGACTTGACGAGCCTAGCATGTACAAACATGGCCTCGGAACACACGGACCGAAAGGTCAAGCATGAGTCATATGGATGATATGATCAACATGTTGATGTTCACCGTTAAAGCTACATCATTCACGTGATGATCGGTCTCGGTGTAGTGAATTTGGATCATGCTTCACTAAACAACTTTGAGGGATGTTGAATTTAGTGGGAGTTCATTAGTAATTTGATTAACTTGAACTTATTATCATGAACTAAATCTTGATGTATTTGCATAAGTCGTTGTAGTCTTTGGCACCGTTTCCCACCAACACTTAGCTTAATTGAGTTAAAAGAACTATAGAATTCTGGATTATCACTTTACGGTCTAGTACCGTTTAGTTAGAATGTCAAGAGTAAGGATTAAGTCTTATTGCAAACTTTAGCAAACCTCACTTGCTCCATGCGATTTAATAAGTTGTATTAATCTAAGAGCAACGATTCAAGTTTAGTATCTAAAGATCATATGTTTGCCTTCATGATAAATTGATCTTCAAAATTGTTTGAGAATCAAAGTGATCATCAAGCTGAAAGAATTGTTTCAGAAACAAACAAGAAGTGAAAGATATTTGATATCTAAAACTTTGATTGTTTGCAAACATGATGAAGTATAATTTAGTAAAAGAACATATGCTCATATTGTATGAATATATGTGAAGATTGAAGATGCTAGGCGTCCCGATCACCCAAAAGTTTGGGAACTTATATTATACTTGCATTCATCCTTATAAGCTATAGTAGTTTCATCATGAAAGTTGTCATGATAAGATGAATGAAAGGGTATTGGCTAAACTATTTTTGCTATACCAAAAGATTGCTAAAGAATAGAGTCCGGAAGAATACCAATCATATGATGATGGCAATCCACTTCAAAGTGTGAAATCCAAGGCTATTAGTATTTGACTAAATATCCTTTGGACTATGTGTCAAATGATTGACGCCACTATTGATGTCGATAGATTCTTCTAAATTGAGAGGAAATGCTAAATAGGATCTGCAAAAGTATTTGGTAGAAAAGGAAAAGACTGGAAATGTCTAGCTCAGGTATATAAATGATATATATGTTATAGATGTATTCCTTGCTAGTACATAATTCTTGGGTATTGGATACTAGATTGTTGGTATGAAATGTCATACAAAGCAACAATACAAGAACTATGATGGCCTAAGTAACTAGCAAAAGAATGTGGTAACAATGCGCATCGAGAAACAAATAAATGTGTTATTGTGTTTTTCGTCGGCATAAAACCTAGCCTCTAGATATGTTAAGAACTCAATAATTGTTATTTTGTTCTGGTATTATGAGAGCAATGGTTGTTCAAATTATTACCGGTATTATGAGAGCAATGGTTGTTCAAATTATTACCGTCTTCCATAATCGATGGATAGATTATTATTATCTTGTTGGTGAAATAGAAATTTATAACACTGATGCTAAAGGTCGCAAGACAAAACAAATTTCACTTATATGTGACACCGCCGTTTAAGTCATATTAGAAACAAAACATGAAAGAAATTCTATATTGATAGATTTTTCGAGTCATTTGATTTTGAATTGATTGACGCTTGTAAGAATTTTCCTAAAGATGATTAAACTCCGTCCATGGGCCATAGAAAGAACAAGCGACTAACTACATGGAGATCGTACATGTTGATGTATGTAGTTCATGTGTGAAGTCAAGAGTGGTGTATTTTCTATTTCATCAATGACTCGAATAGATATACGGTATATCTACTTGATGAGATAGAAGTATGAAATTGTTCAATTTATGAAGTGAAAATTGTTGTAACAAGAATATTCGAGTTGAATGATTAGATCATAAAGAAGAATATTTGAGTTGCAAGTTTAGCAAACATCTAAGAGTTAGGGGAATTGTTCCACAAACTTGCATCGTGATAAACACCATAGGAGTATGGAGTTTTCGATGGATGTAATCAAACCTTGTTTGACATGGTTAGATCAATGATGAAATAAACTACCAATATAATTTGTGGATTATGCTTTAGAGACTACCGCTTTTCACTGAATAGAGTGCCATCATAATCTGCTGAAATGACACCATACAAGTTATAGTTGTCTTTTCTTGAATTTTGGTATGCAAGGCATATGTGTAAAATGTTTACAACCAAAATCGGATTAGTAAGTCTTTGTAGGTTATCCCAAAGAATGTCGATGGGTATTCCTTCTACTATGAACCCAAACACATAGTGATTGTCACTAAAAGAAGTGAATTTCTTATGAAGGAGTTTCTCGCGAAAGGTTTAAGTGGGAGGAAGATAGAACTTGATGAGGTTATTGAATCTGAGCAAGATGATCAGAGTAGCACAGCACCAGAAAATGTTCTGGAAGCGGCAACTGCATTCATGGCTCACGCGTTTACAATATGTTGTAGTCACGGCATCGAAGTTCCTATTTAACCAAGTTAGTCATAATCAAATAGCAAGATTTGAGGACGAGATATTATTAGATAATAGTAACCAACAATATACAAAGAAGCGGTGATGGGCCCTGACTTCGTCATATGAATTATTCTAGCAACAATTACATATATATTGAGATATGATAGTTGAATAAACGAAACAACGTTCCTCTACCGGAATGCACACCATGGACGTGTACCTGACACGACCCAATGGGTTTTGTTGATTCAAAGGTTGCTAGATATGTATGCAAAATTTTATGAAAGAAGTAAGCATAGCGAAGTTGGAATCTTCAATGATGAAAATGTTAAAGTGTTAATTTCATCAAGATATTTGAAGATGCTTGTATTTACAAGAAAGTAAGTGGGAGCGCTAAGACAGATTTCTAATGCTTTATGTAGATGACATATCGTTCATTGGAAATTATGTGTTTTTCTTGATATTTGTGAAGTTTTCACTAAAATTAGATTTCTAATGAAAGACTTAGGTAAAACCAGAATATTAAGCATCAATGTCTATGCAGATAGATTGATGCACTAATATAGTTTTGCCAAAGTACATAGATGAAATATTGAATTTGTTCAATATGGAAACAATAAGAACGGTTCTTGTTGCATGGAAGAGGTTGGAGCAAGAATCAATTGTTTTGACACTTGATGAGTGAAACCGCAAGAATGATTTTATCAATCTTGTATACCATGATATGTAGATCCAGATATGTCTGATGCTCTAAAAGGTTACGAGCATTCATATGATGATTGTTGGACAATAGTAAGAATAATCTTATGTACTTTCAAAGAACTAAGAATATATTCTGTATGCAAAAGTGACAAATGGTTCATTGCAATGTGTTACATTGGCTTTGTCACATATACAGTTAAAATTTTATCTCAATTTTAAGCTATTTGTTTTGAGTAAGAAGGTGGCACAATAAGATGGAAGAAAGTTCCATGATGACTTGGATGAGTTCCAACGTTAACATTGTGATGGACACTGCAACGAGGGCTAAGTATATAATTGCTTTAGAAGCGGCAAGAGAACTAGGAGTAGTTCCAAGTGTGCTAGTACTATGTAGATCTATTGTACGACAATAGTGACAACATAGTTTTGGCAAAGAAACAAAGGTCTCACCAGAAGACCAAGTTTATACGATGCCATCTCATAGAAGATGAGTAATGCGTGCTGACGCAAAATAATATGCAAATACAAACGGACCTGAAAGTGTCAGACCCATAAATAAGGTTTACCACGTGCAACGTGTATGAATAACACCGGAATGCCATAGGTGTTAAAGGCGCAAGTATGACTAGATTATTAACTCTAGTGCAAGTGGGAGACTGAAGGAAATATGCCCTAGAGGCAATAATAATATTGTTATTATCATATTTCTTGTTTATGATAATGTTTATACTCCATGCTAGAATTGTATTAAGCGAAAACATTAATACTTGTGTGGTTTATGAACAACACCGTGTCCCTAGTATGCCTCTATGGACTAGTTCATTGATTAATGATGGTTAAGGTTTCCTAACCATAGACATGAGTTGTCAATTAATAATGAAGTCATATCATTAGGAGAATGATGTGATAGACAGACCCAAATAAAGCACAGCAATTTGATCGTGTCATTGTGTTCATCTTTGCGAAGCTTTTCCTATGTCAAGTATTGTATTCCTTAGACCATGAGATAATGCAACTCCCTAGTGCCGGAAGAGATCTTTCAGGCCATCAAACGTCATCCTATGAAAGGGTGATCATAAAGGTGTCTCTCAGGTGATCGGAAAGTGCTTGTTGGGTTACATGTATCGAGATGGAATTTGTCCCTCCCAAGTCGGAGAGATATACTTCGGGCCCACTCGGTAATCGATATCAACACCGCTTGCAAGCACGTGGTTAAGGAGTTAATCACAAAGTGATATTGGATTACGGAACGAGTAAAGTACTTGCTGTGAACGAGATTGAACTAGGTATGGCAATACCGACGATCGAATCTCGGGCAAGTAAAATATCGCGTGACGAAGGGAATACATATACAGGATTAATTGAATACTGGCATCGTGGTTCATCCGATATGATCATCGATGAATATGTGGGAGTCAATATGGGTTTCCAGATCCCGCTGTTGATTATTGATAGAAGATCATGTCTGCATATTCTTGAACCCGTAGGGTCACACACTTAACGTGCATCGATGCTAGGATAGAATGGATAATTGGTTATTGATTTTTTTGTTCGGAGTCTTGGATGAGATCCCGGACATCACGAGAGGTTCCGGAATGGTCCAGAGAATAAGATTCATATAATGGAAAGCAGTTTTTTGGGTTTCGGAAAGGTTCTGGACTTTTTCGGTAGAGTACCGAAATGTTCTAGAAAGTTCCGGAGGGCTCCATGGTGGGGCCCACATGCCCCAAAGGGTCCACATGGACCAAAGGGTTTTCTTATGGGCCAAGGCAAAGGAAACTTAGGGGGCAAGTTAGCCCTAGGTTTTTCTTATGGGCCAAGGCAAAGGAAACTTAGGGGGCAAGTTTTCTCCCTGGGGCCACCAGCTTGACTTGGAGGCTAAGGCAGCCCCTTGGACGCCCCCCTTGACCTATTTAAAGGGGAGGGGAGGGCTGGGGCGTGCTTACCCGAAACCCTAGCCGCCGACCCAACTGCTGCGCTCCACATCTCTCTCTCTCGCGACTGCGCGTAGGCGAAGCCCTGCCGCAGAAACTCTCCACCATAAGCACCACGCCGTCGTGCTGTAGATCCAATCTATCTCTCCACCATACTTGCTGGACCAAGGAAGGAGGAGACCTCGCTGCACCGTACGTGTGCATCTCTCAGAGGCGCCGCCACTTGCGGTGTTGGATCAGATCGGATCGCGGGGAGGAAACGGCTAGTACGACTACATCATCCACGTTCTGTTGAACGTTTCCGCTGTGCGATTTCTTCAAGGGCATGAAGATCTCATCTACCTCTCTCGTTGATTACATCTCCTAGATTAGATCTTGGCTTTCTTGTTCGCATCCATAGGAAATTTTTTGATTTACTATGCTGCGAATCCCTTCAAAGATATGACAAGGTCTGAACGCAAATCAAGGCGAAAACAAAAACCAAAAGCAGTAGCGGGAAAAGAAGAACACCCGGTGAAATTGTAAGAATGAAAAACAGAGTGTTCTTGGCAAATGAAAACGAGTACATCTCCTCCAAAGAAAATTTGTTGGGGTCCAACCATTTATTGCAGCAAACAAACAAACTAAACCAACTAAGAAAACTAAAACAACTGACGCTCCAAGAAAAACACATAGTGCATGAAGCAATAAAAATATAGTGTTTTGAAAGGTGACCTGATTTTTGCCGATGAAGAAGGGGTGCCTCGGGGGCATCCCCAAGCTTTGACGCTTGTACTTCTTGGATATTTCTTGGGGTGATGCATGGGCATCCCCAAGCTTGAGCTTTTGTCCATTCTTCAACTCATCTCATCATTCTCCAATCCCTACACTTAAAAACTTCCTTCATACAAAACTAAACACAATTCTATTAGCAACATTAGTGTAAGCATAACATATAACCAACCTCTTTTTGCTTCAGGTTTCAACTCAAAACCACCACATATATAGCAAATACTACTGTAGCAACCTCCCCAAAAGTTCCATGATCAAAAGAACTCAAAAGAAAGCGATAAAGTGGCAAAAACAAATATTGGCAGAAATCTGTCAAAACTGAACAGCTGACAAAGGCCGAATTTTTGAGGGGTTTTCTGTTGCTCAAATCAAAAAGTGTTCAACTAACGAAAGTTTGGATATAACCTGGGGCATATGCACAAGAAATCACAGGTCCAAAAGATATACAGAGAATTTATACGAATTTTTACGGTGCAGCACCGAAAACAGTTTTAGGACAGCAACATCCCCAAATCTTTACCTCACTCGAATTAGAGGCTTCTCTTGGCACAAAAACAAAATAAAGAAGATAAGGAGCGGTCATTACAGTAGTAATAACTTCCAAGACTCAAATAAAAGAAAAATTACTGAAAATAAAACATTGGGTTATCTCCCAAGAGTGCTTTTCTTTAACGCCTTTGAGCTAGGCGCAGAAAATTGCGAATCAAGTAACATTAGAGGAAGCATTGAGATCAACTGCAGAGGTCTTATCAATAAGGCATTGTATTTCATCCACATAAGTTTTAGAAGACCCTTTGTGATCACGCATTGGTTCACTCAAATCACAAAAAAGATTTTTGGGACAGATCCAGTCAAAATTATTTTCGAAAGCTTCACATAATCCCAAGAGCTTGCTAGGTATAGGTATTTTGGCCCTTTCATCGTTTGTACTAATAACCTTTATAGGTGAACCGAGTTTATTAAAACGTTTAAGAACTTTTCTAGCTTCAATAACGACATCTTTAAATTCTAGGCGCAAAGCTTCCAAAATAAAAGCTTTCTTTTCAGGATCTTCAATTTCATGAAGCTTAAGGAACATGTATTGCATAAAAGGATTAAGACTAGCAAACCTAGTTTCCAACATGTGAATTAAATAAGCAGAAGCAACTTCAATACTAGGAGCTAGCGCAACCAAAGATTTTTCCTCAACTTCCTCATGCATACTAATGTGATTAAAGAACTCCTCAATGTTACTTTTGCCAATAATTGAACCACTACCTACTGAGAGGTCCTCCAGAACGTACTTAGGGATCAACATGATAAACTAAAAGTAAAGAAACAACAACTACCAAGGATTCTAATTTTTTGGGGGTTTTGATATAAAAATGATGCAGGTAAAATAAACAAAGTAAAGCAAAACAATAACAAATTAAAGGATGTGCGTGCGAAAAACTCCCCTCGCAGAAGTCTTCTACTTCCTCCCCGGCAATGGCGCCAGAAAAGAAGCTGCTGGTGCCAAGTTGACGTGTAGCAGACAGTCCTTGTGCGTAGTGAATGACCAGCCCATTGGGAACCCCAAGAGGAAGGTATGATGAGTATAGCAGCTAGTTTTCCCTCAGTTAAGAAACCAAGGTTTAATCGTTCTTGGAGAGGAGAGACAAATGACTGCAGGTGATGCTTGCTAGTTTGCGACAGCTTCGGACAATTTATATATGGCGCCTCATCCAAGCTTTGCTTGCTAGCTGCAACGTGGAACCTGCACACAACACAACCAAGTACTTTGCTCCCAACTTGCGATGAGGTTGTCAATCCCACCGGTTTGCTTGAAACAAAGGTTATGAGCGTATCGAGTGGAAAACAATAGAGTATGCGAGTAAAGTAAACAGTGCGAGTAAAGTAAACAGGTGATAGCAATATGATGAAAATAGGACCGGAGTCCACAGTTCACTAGTGGTGTCTCTCCATAAGATAAATAACACATGCTGGGTAAACAAATTACAGTTGGGCAATTGATAGAATAAAGATAAACGTGATATGTCAAGAAGATCACTGTGAGATTTACTCTGGGCATTACAACAAAATACATAGACCGCCATCCAACTGCATCTATGACTAATAATCCACTCCCGGGGATATCAATCTGAACACCCCATGAGTATTAAGTTGCGAACAACGGATAATTGCATTAAGCAAAGTGTGTAATGTAAACAAAGCATATGCCCTTGAGCATATGAATGTTGTTTTCTCCCTAGTAGCAACAGCACATCTACAACCTTAGAGGTTTTTGTCACTCCCCCAGGTTAAATAGAGGCATGAACCCACTATCGAGCATAAATACCCCCTCTTGGAGTCACTAGCAACTACTCGGCCAAGATAGCTACTAACAACGGAGAGCATGCAAGATCATAAACAACATAGAGATAACAAAAGATAATATTCAGTACAGCAACTCAATCATAAACACCAATATTCATCGGATCCCAACAAACCAAACATGTAGAATTACATAACGGTGATCTCAATCATGTAGGGCAGCTCATGAGATCTAAACATGAAGCACATGGTGGAGAAGACAACCATCTAGCTACTGCTATGGACCCATAGTCCAAGATAGACTACTCACTCATCGCTCCAGAGGTAAGCATGGCGATAAAGAAGACCTCCGGTGGTGATTCCCCTCTCCGGCAGGGTGCCGGGAAGAGCTTCTGGACCCTCCTGATCTTCGGGTCGACGGCGGCGGCGGATCGCGATGTGTTCTGGAAAAGTGATCGGGTACTTAGGTTTTTTCCGTCGGGGGGTCTTTATAGGCGAAGGGACGATGTCAGAGGAGGGGCCAGGCGGCCTCACACCACGGCGGCGCGGGCCAGGGGCTGGCCGCGCCAGCCAGGCGTGTGGGCCCCTCGTGGCCCCCCTCCTACTCCTCTTCGGATCTCTGGAAGCTTCCGGGTAAAATAAGACTTCAGGAACTTGTTTCGTCCAATTCCGAGAATATTTCCTGTGTATCACTTCTGAAACACAAAAACAGCAGAAAACAGGGAACTGGCACTGTGGCGACTCGTTAGTAGGTTAGTTCCGGAAAATGCATAAAAGTGCCACGAAGTGTAACAAAATAGTAGGCAAATGGTGTAAAAACAAGCATAGAGCATCAAAAATTATAGATACGTTGGAGACGTATCATCTACCTTGGACTATGGGTCCATAGCAGTAGCTAGATGGTTGTCTTCTCCACCATATGCTTCATGTTTAGATCTCATGAGCTGCCCTACATGATTGAGATCACCGTTATGTAATTCTACATGTTTGGTTTGTTGGGATCCGATGAATATTGGTGTTATGCTTGAGTTGAAGTACTGAAATTTATCTTTTGTTATCTCTATGTTGTTTATGATCTTGCATGCTCTCTGTTGTTAGTAGCTATCTTGGCCGAGTAGTTGCTAGTGACTCCAAGAGGGGGTATTTATGCTCGATAGTGGGTTCATGCCTCTATTTAATTTGGGGGAGTGACAGAAACCTCTAAGGTTGTAGATGTGCTGTTGCTACTAGGGGGAAAACAACATTCATATGCTCAAGGGTGTATGCTTTGTTTATATTACACACTTTGCTTAATGCAATTATCGGTTGTTTGCAACTTAATACTCATGGGGTGTTCGGATGATATCCCCGTGAGTGGATTATTAGTCATAGATGCAGTTGGATGGCGGTCTATGTATTTTGTTGTAATGCCCAGAGTAAATCTCATAGTGATCCTCTCATCATATGCACGTTATCTTTATTCTATCAATTGCCCAACTGTAATTTGTTTACCCAGCTTGTATTATTTTATCTTATAGAGAGACACCGCTAGTGAACTGTGGACCCCGGTCCTATTTCCTTTATATTGCTATCACCTGTTTACTTTACTCGCACTGTTTACTTTACTCGCATACTATTATCACTTTCCACTCGATAGGCTCATACCCTTTGTTTCAAGCAAACCAGTGAGATTGATAACCTCATCGTAAGTTGGGAACAAAGTATTTGGTTGTGTTGTGTGCAGGTTCCACGTTGCAGCTAGCAAGCAAAGCTTGGACGAGGCGCCCTATAAATTGTCCTGAGCTGTCGCAAGCTAGCAAGCATCACCTTCAGTCGTTTGTTTGCTCCTCTCCTGATCGATAAACCTTGGTTTCTTAACTGAGGGAAAAACCTTGCTGCTATATTCATCATACCTTCCTCTTGGGGTTCCCAACTGGACGGTGAAAAGATAACACCACCGTCATGCATCAAGATCTTTTTCTGGCGCCATTGCCGGGGAGGAAAAAGAAGACTTCTGCAAGGAGAGTTTTGCACGCACATCCTTTACTTTGTTTTAAGTTTTGCTTGCATCGTTTTATCAAAAACACAAAAAAATTTAGTTCCTACAATAGTTGTTATTTTTGTTGGTCTGTTATTGTCTTGCTTTATCATGCTTTCTATCAATGGTTGATTTCTTTGAAACTAAATCTTTTTGGCAAGGTGGGTTCACGGAAGAGCAGCAAAATTATTATGAGGAACACCGCTTGTCACAAAAAGGGAAACACCTTTGGGAACAAATCAATAGATTGTATATCATTGCTAGAAACGTGTGCTCAACTTATAATGTTACTTATTGCTTTGATAGATCTTGTTGCTGTAGGAGGTATAAACACCTCCCTTTTCAATGTGAGTATAATGATGATGTTACCATATCCTCTTATATTAATGGAAATTATGACTTTTATGATGTGGAACAAATTGAAGAATTTATTGCTTGGAAGGGTGCATTCGAACTTGCTTATTTGCTTGAAAATACTGATGATGCACCTTATAAATATGAGGTTTATGATATACTTACATTTTGCTTTGATAATTACAAGGAAGAAAATGGCTATATTCTTAAATATCTTAATAGATGCTCTCCAACGGAAGAGACTAATGCCTCGAAGAAGCCTATGGAAGAAGAAATTGCTGAAACTGGAAGCTCATTTGATGATAAAGAGGAGGAAGAATGGAGCTACCCATGTCTACCTCCCAATAAGAGTAACTCTTTAACTAATACTTATTTGATTGCCTGATGTCTACGCACTTCTATTCTTGTAGACACTTGTTGGGCCTCCAAGTGCAGAGGTTTGTAGAACAGCAGCAAGTTTCCCTTAAGTGGATCACCCAAGGTTTATCGTACTCAGGGAGGAAGAGGTCAAAGCTATCCCTCTCAAGCAACCCTGCAATTACGATACAGAAAGTCTCTTGTGTCCCCAACACACCCAATACACTTGTCAGATGTATAGGTGCACTAGTTCGGCGAAGAGATAGTGAAATACAAGCGGTATAGATGATTATAAGTAGTAAATACAATCTGGAATAAAAATCGTTGCAAGCAAACATGTAACAAAACAGCAAGTAAACGGTGTGCAATGCTTGGAAACAAGGCCTAGGGATCATACTTTCACTAGTGGACACACTCCCAACAATATAACATGAATGAACAAATAAATAACTTCTCTCCACTATGGTACTCTGAATTACTCCCCTATTGAATAACACTAATCATTGTGTAGTGGCTACAGAAGCACCCCTTAAAGTTCATCAAGTACTTGACAAACACCACTCATAGAGATATCCAAATCAAAGCATAACTCAAGATAGATATCATTGCAACTTAGACCAAGTAATAACACGGTGCACACACTGTCAACATTACACCATGAAAGGAGGAATAGATCACTCAATACTATCATAGCAATAATTACTCTCATAATCCACAAGAGATCACAATCATAGCCTAAACCAAGTACCACCATGATGCACGCACTGTCACCGTTACACCATGGCAGGAGGAATATATTACTTTAATAATACCACTAGAGTACACATAATATCTGAATAATAACATCTACTTGTTCAACATGATACAAAGCTCACGATCACATAAAGATCACATCATGGGAGAGAGAGGTGAACCACATAGCTACCGGTAGAGCCCTCAGCCCCGGGGGTGAACTACTCCCTCCTCATCATAGGAGACAGCAAGGTTGATGGAGATGGCGGTGAGGTCGATGGAGACGGCGAAGACGGCGATGGAAACCGATGGAGATGGCTCCGGGGGCACTTCCCCGTCCCGGCAGGGTGCCGGAACAAAGACTTCTGTCCCCCGAAATTCGTCGGTGGCGGCGGCGGAACTGCGGAACTCTTTCTGGAAAATTGCCGAATCTCCTAGGGTTTTCTGTCCCGAGGCTTTATATAGGCGAAGGGGCATCGTCAGAGGAGGAGCCAGGCGCCCTCACACGGGGCCCACGTGGCCAGGGGCCTGGCCGCGCCACCCCTGCGTGTGGGGCCCTGGTGGCCCCACTCCTTCTCTCCTTCGGATCTCTGGAAGCTTCCGGGTAAAATAAGACTTCAGGAACTTGTTTCATCCAATTCCGAGAATATTTCCTGTGTATCACTTCTGAAACACAAAAACAGTAGAAAACAAGAAACTGGCACTGTGGCAACTCGTTAATAGGTTAGTTCCAGAAAATGCATAAAAGTGCCACGAAATGTAACGAAACAATAGACAAATGGTGTAAAAACAAGCATGGAGCATCAAAAATTATAGATACGTTGGAGACGTATCAAGCATCCCCAAGCTTAACTCCTGCTCGTCCTCGAGTAGGTAAGTGATAACAAAGAATAATTTTTGAGGTGACATGCACCTACACAATCTTGATCATATATGTAAGCATTTCTGAGCTGGGATCATAAGAACTTAAAACATGGGCATGAAAGATATAATCTTGACAATAAGAACTTAGCAACCATGTTGTAAACATAAAAATGAACACAAACAAAAGATCATGAAAATGAAACAATGAAAGTCAAACATGTGTTCAAATCATAAGGAAAAACATACAAATGGTTTTCAGCTTGTCCTTCATGGAGAGCAAAACATAAATGCATAGGACACCTTCAAGTTTAAGAGGGCGACTAGATACAGATAATTTAAGAACAAGTGAAACCATGGTCATGAATCAATCAATGAAAACTTTGGGACAATGCACATTATACTCAGAATGACAACTATGCTCTCTTAATGGTGCATAAAGATAGAAGGTGGTGACTCAACATAAAAGTAAAAGAAAGGCCCTTCGCAGAGGGAATCAGTGATTAAACATGTGCTAGAGCTTTTCAATTGTAAAACAGAGAGATAAAAAATTGGTTTTGAGAGGTGGTTGTCTTTGTCAACGACTGGCAATGGGGTTCTTACTATCTTCCATACAAAAATGAAGCAAGTTTTTGAGAGAGAGATTGGCACTTTTGTGCTCTTTTATAAAGCTTGGCACTCCTCCCCACCTTTTTTCCTTTCACAAACCATGGCTAACCGATTCCATCGGGTGCCCACCAACATTCACATTCCATGGAGGAGTGCCTTTTTTTCTTTCTTTTTTCTTTTTTTTGGAACAAGCAATATGGAAGATAGCAAATCCGACCACTACGTCCCCGTGAGCTAAAAACAGTGGCACAAAACGAGAAGTAGTTGAAAGTTTTTGAAAGGTAGCACATGAAAATTTACTTTGGAATGGCATACAAATACCATGCATAGGAGTTTATAGTGGACACAATGGCAAACTTTGGCTTTTAGGAGTTGGATGCACGAGTAGAGCTCATACTCAGTACAAGGCGAGGGCACGCAAAAGACTGGGAGCGACCAACTAAGAGAGCAATAATGGCCATAATCATGCAGAGCGACAAAGCAACATTAAAAGAAGAATAAGATGGCATCAAAAGTCAAAAACTAAATGATCATAGAGGCTATAGGCGACTTATTTTGTAGTCAACATGTGTAAGCATGCGCCAAGTCAACCCAAATAAAGCTTCAAGGAGAAAACCAAAATAATGCTTCCATACAATAAAAACAATGCATGATCTTTTCAAAGGCTCATTAAGCAATCTCAGTTATTTGAGACAAGTCATGCTACAGCAAAACCACTAAGCATACTATCAAAAAGACATCAAGCATGACATGAAAAAGCCTAAGCCGCAGTCTACACAAGCTCCTTCTTGTACCACTTTTTTGCATAAAGCTTTCTCGCTTTTCCAACACCATTCGAACTTTTTATAAACACCTCTTTTGATGAAAACCAATAAAGACCAGAGGCAAAAATACACCTTGATGAAAAGATATGGCAAGGTCTGAACGTAAATCAAGGCGAAAACGAAAACCAAAAGCAGTACCAGAAAAAGAAGAACACTCGGTGAAATTGTAAGAATGAAAACTAGAGTGTTCTTGGCAAATGAAAAGCGAGTTCATCTCCTCCAAAAGAAACATGATGTGATCTAACCATTTATTGAAGCAAACTAAACAAAAGAAAACAAAAAAAACAAAAACAACTGACGCTCCAAGAAAAACGCATAGTGCATGAAGCAATAAAAATATAGTGTCTTGAAAGGTGACCTGATTTTTGCCGATGAAGAAGGGGTGCCTCGGGGGCATCCCCAAGCTTTGATGCTTGTACTTCTTGGATATTTCTTGGGGGTTGCATGGGCATCCCCAAGCTTGAGCTTTTGTCCATTCTTCAACTCATCTCATCATTCTCCAATCCCTACACTTGAAAACTTCCTTCATACAAAACTAAACACAAATCTATTAGCAACATTAGTGTAGCATAACATATAATCAACCTCTTTTTGCTTCAGGTTTCAACTCAAAACCACCACATATAAAGTATATACTACTGTAGCAACTTCTCCAAAAGTTCCATGATCAAAAGAACTCAAAAAGAAAGCGATAAAGCGGCAAAAACGAATAGTGGCAGAAATCTGTCAAAACAGAACAGCTGACAAAGGTCGAATTTTTGAGGGGTTTTATGTTGCTCAAATCAAAGTGTTCAAGTAATGAAAGTTTGGATATAACCTGGGGCATATGCACAAGAAATCGTAGGTCCAAAAGATATACAGAGAATTTATACGAATTTTTACGGTGTAGTACCGAAAACAGTTTTAGGACAGCAACATCCCCAAATCTTTACCTCACTCGAATTAGAGGCTTCTCTTGGCACAACAATAAAATAAAAAGGATAAGGAGAGGTCATTACAGTAGTAATAACTTCCAAGACTCAAATAAAAGAAAAATTACTGAAAATAAAACAATGGGTTATCTCCCAAGAGTGCTTTTCTTTAACGCCTTTGAGCTAGGCGCAGTAATTTGCAAAGATGCTCATGTGGGCGCCATATGAGAGCTTGAGGCAAAGGCACCATATAGGAACTTAAAGCAATAGAGAGCATCAAAAAGCAAGTATGAAAGACATTTATATCTGAACCACTTCCTATGCATAGGAATCTTGTAAGAAAATAAATCAACGAGGCACATAGTAGCAAGCATGGATAGATAAAACAAGTGCCACTTCAAGATTTGCAACATAAAGAGGGGAAACTTAATATTGTTGAGATCCATCAAACCATGTTTCCCTCTCTCATAATAACTTTCAGTAGCATCATGAATAGAACTAACAATATAACTATCACATAAAGCATCCCTATCATGAGCCACATGCATAAAAGAATTAATACTCACCACAGGAACAATAGTAGTAGGAACAGAATAATTATTCTCATCACCATAATCATCAAAAATAGGAGGCATATTGTAATCATAACTAATTTTCTCCTCAAAAGTAGGTGAACTAAAAATATTATACTCATCATCATAACTATCATAAACTAGAGGTTTAGTATCATCACAAGCTAGAGAACTACTATGTCGCAAAGCATATTCATCAAACATATCATCATAGCAAACTTTCTCCACTAAAGCTGGGGAACTAAAAATATCATGCTTAACAAAACTAGCTTCCCCAAGCTTAGACTTTTCTATAGCATTAGCAACAACGGTGTTCAAGAGACTACCTCAAGGCAGCTCAGTCTAGACAGAAGAGCTATGCTGACAAGAGACGTAGAGAACTGACCTTTCAGATTGGAGATTTTGTTTATCTTAGAGTATCACCTCTCAAGTGAATGCAAAGATTCCAAGTAAAAGGAAAGCTTGCACCAAGATATATTGGACCCTTCAAGGTACTAAGCCGCAAAGGAGAAGTGTCTTATCAGTTGGAAATGCCCCCTGAATTGTCTGAAGTCCACGATGTCTTTCACGTGTCTTTACTTCGGAAATGTCTTGAAGTGCCGGAGAAGTCAGAAGTCTTCAAGAATATTGATCACCATTCCGTGGACATCAACAAAGATTTGACCTACCGTGAAGTGCCTACCCGTATCCTCGAGGAAGCATATAGAACCACTCAAACCCGAAGCATCAAGTTTCTAAAGGTTCAGTGGAGTAATCACACCGAAGATGAAGCCACTTGGGAACGAGAAGATTACCTTCAGAAAGAGTTTCCCAATCTTTTTAGTTCTTAATTAGTGAATCTCGGGGACGAGATTCTTTTTAAGGGGGGAAGATTGTAACAACTCAGAATTTTGTAATCCATTTCCTATGAATTAAAGTACCTAAATTTTGGGCCAAGATAAAACTTTTTATCTATTATTGCATGTATGCATGTATTTTCTACTATTGGTATTTTATGATTTCATGTGTGTAATTCTTTGTTGTGCAATAGTTAGTTAATTCTAACTTAACCAACAAAAGCATTAGAGAAGAATTATAGGAGCCAAAGAAACCAGAAACAAAAGAAAGAAAGAAAAAGAGAAGAATAAGTTGATCTAGGAAATCTTATTGACTACCCTACTTTGAGCACTTAGAATAAGAAATCTGTAACTCAAGCAAAGGTGTGGTCAGTTAGTTGAGCTTGACCAAGTTACATACTAACTCGACCCAGAAGTTTCTAACCAAATTTCAAATCAAAACATCACTCAAACTTCAGCCAAAGATTGAATCTGAAACAGTGACAATACCCTATTTTCAAATACAAATTTTTGCAAAACATGTTATTTCTTCAGAACAAAAATATCTTTGGAAACCTTGTCTAATATGTTGATCACCCAAAGTGAAAAATTTCAAATTTTCGAATTCAAATTTCTTGCGGGCATTGTGTCGAACACCTGGCAGGCAAAAATCGGAGAAAATCGAGTTTACTGTGAGTATCACTGTCGCCGTTCGTCTCGACCCTGTAGCCATGCTCGTGGAGACCTCCGCGGTCGAGCCCAGCTCCCTCTGCCCCGACCCAAGCCATGCGACATGGGAGGAAATGGAGGACACCGCCCGGACCCCCCCTCTCTTCTCCTTCTCCCTCTCTGCAAGCTCCCGACCACCGTGACCTCGCCAGCATTGACCCACAGCACTCCGCGGCCGAGACAACACCCCTCCAGCACGCGAGCAAGGCCGTCGAGGCCGGTGTCGCCCGTGCACGTCGCTAGCACAACCTGCGCCGGCCACCCACTGGGCGCCCCTATCCCCGCCGCTCTGGCCTATAAAAACCCCCGTCGATCAAACGAGCGAACTCACCCCGCTCCCAGCTACCTCCCAGACACCCTCACCTCTCCCCGCTCGCTCTAGCTCGACGTCGCCAGCCCCGCCGGCGAGGTACTGGACGCGGAGGGCGCCGCCGCGTTCGGCCTCAGGGGAGCAAGCCGACGCCGGGAATTGGTGGAGGGGCCTCGCCGGAGTCTTTTACGCCCGTCGCCGTCAAGCCCTGCTTCCTCTACGCGCCTCGCCGTCGCCGTCGTCTTCCTCGCCGTGCGCAGGTGAGCTCCAGCCCTAGCCAACAAGGACGATGCCTGTGCGCCGTTGGATCTTGATCCGTCGGTAGCGTACCGGTTCGGTGCGGTTAAGTTATCTGACGAGTGGGACCCCCTTGTCAGTTTGTTTTAAAACCTTTCCCGCCCCGTGCGAAGCGTTATCGGGCCGGCCCATTCGGGTTCTGTAGAAAACTCGGCCCGTTCGTTTAGAATTCGGTCCGATTCGATTTTATTTATTTCCCGCCTATTTCGAATTAATTCAAATATGTTTCAGACATGTTTTTCAAACTTTAATTCCAAGAGTTTTAGAAATCCATTTCTAGCAAATAAATATGCGTTGGAAAGCTTAGGACATGCTCTACCCTCTGAAACTAGTTAGAATTCAAATTGAGTTAGGGATTTAAATAAATACGAATACTTTGACCATAGCTTTATTAATCATAGGAAAATTCTAGAAAAATATTTAACCCTCCTAAAATTTTGAAACTTGATTTGTGAACTCACTAATTAACTCCCCTACTGTTTAGTCAACCTTAATCCACTCAAACCTTGATAGTGGTACCAATTAGACCTTAATCCTATCCTAGTTGGTAGCATGAAATAATAGATCTCTATTACACACTTAGAATTAATTTTTGCCCTCAATACCAATTCACTTAATTAGTCAATCTTCACTTGAACTAGCCCTAATCCCTTAGTTCAATACCAATGCTTGGAAAGTAAACCACATATGGTATTTGGTAGACAAATCTAACTAGCACACTTAATAAAAACTGGGAAGAAAAACTTGCAACCCAATTCTATAAAATCCACCATGAATACTATTGTTTGAAAACAAGTATGTGTGTTTGAAGTGATGTTAGTATTGTGTGGTGATTGTGTGTATTGTGTTTATTCGTTATTAGACGCTAGTGTTGTGGAGGAGGATATTGAGGGGGAACTCTATCAAGAAGAAGAAGACTACCCCGGACACTTTGCCAACCAAGGCAAGCCATCTTTTGAATCATACTCCAAATGCCTAGTTTTACTATTGCATCCCACTTGTTTTAAGTAAATTGCATGATTGAATTGCTAGAGTAGAAGGATAGAAGTATAGTGATATCTTGCTTAGCAAGAGCATCAAGCTGAGTTTATCCAACCATAGCTTAGTGGTATCATCACTCAATATAGTTGCTTAGTCGCTAATAAAATTGAGGCCATCTCTAAGTGGAACCCCATTTCAACTTGGTGACTTGAACTTGAAAACTTGAAATGGAGATTCTCCTACATGATGGTCTTATGAAGGAAAATAATATTGACTAAGAATTATGGAATGTATTTGCTAAATGATAATAAGTGATGTACCATGTGAGCCAACCATTACCGTACGACCACATTACCCCTAAATGGGAAGGGGCTTAGTCCGTAGCTTGTTTACCCTAGTATGGGAGGCCTTGTATCATCCTTTATAGAAGTGCACCGTGCGCGGGTACTTCTGAACCGAGTGGAAATCCCATTCATCCGGCACTCCGGAGCGGGCAAAACTAGAGACGCCAGAACGGAGATGTCCGTGTCTCGGGCTCTAGGGAAGGATCCTATACTAGAGTGAGCAAGTGAAAGAGTTTGTTTGATTATCTGAACCCCGCATACTTTGTGTATGACGATCCGTGGATTTCTCCCGGCAGATGTATCGAATCTTGTGGGTAAAGTGTACCCCTCTGCAGAGGTTTCAAACTATTCGAATAGCCGCGTCCTCGGTTATGGACAGTTGGCAAGCTGTACTTGACTTTTGTCAAGAATGATAATAACTTATGGTGAACTTGGTGAATGACATGACTTGACTTTACATTGATATTGACACATTTGAAGTTCCTCTTTAGATTGAATTTAGAGAACTAAACCTCTTTTCTACCAATGAACATTCTTGGGAAACAAAACTAGCTTTTGCAACTGAACTTAGTGCTTAGTCCACCATATCAACCTTGCATATCTACTTCATCATTTCCTTTATAAGATGGTTTGCGAGTGCATCCAATGTACTCATGGCTGTGTCCCTGGCTATCAACTTGGCCAGACTATGGGGAAGAGTATCCGGAGGAAGGTTATGAAGAAGAGTATCAGAACTAAGATCTTCTACTGAGTCGCCATTGCCTGTAGGGTGAAGGCATGGACCCGAAGATGTTATTTCCGCTGCTATATTGTGATTTTATATGAACTTGGTCACTATGACCATTGTATTTGAACCATCGTATTGTAATGTCTATGGAACTGGTTACCAACTACGTTATGTGTATCACAACAATGATTCTGGGATTGTGGTGGAATGCATAACGGGCACCTCGAATTTGTGATAAATTCGCGGGTGTCACAAAAGGTTTTTCAATTTTGTCTTCAAACACTTCATATCTAAACTCAGGAAAAAGACTACAGAACTCTTTATTTTCCATTAAGCCTAACTAGTGAAAATAAAAACAAGAAACAAAAAGATGTAACTGCAGAATCTAAAGGAAATAACTTCGAGCACTCACCAGCTACTAAAAGACTTAGTAGCCAAAGAATGTGAGTACCTTTTACCTTACCTCCCCGGCAACGGCGCCAGAAAAGAGCTTGATGTTTACGCACTTCTATTCTTGTAGACACTTGTTGGGCCTCCAAGTGCAGAGGTTTGTAGAACAGCAGCAAGTTTCCCTTAAGTGGATCACCCAAGGTTTATCGAACTCAGGGAGGAAGAGGTCAAAGCTATCCCTCTCAAGCAACCCTGCAATTACGATACAGAAAGTCTCTTGTGTCCCCAACACACCCAATACACTTGTCAGATGTATAGGTGCACTAGTTCGGCGAAGAGATAGTGAAATACAAGCGGTATAGATGATTATAAGTAGTAAATACAATCTGGAATAAAAATCGCTGCAAGCAAACATGTAACAAAACAGCAAATAAACGGTGTGCAATGCTTGGAAACAAGGCCTAGGGATCATACTTTCACTAGTGGACACACTCCCAATAATATAACATGAATGAACAAATAAATAACTTCTCTCCACTATGGTACTCTGAATTACTCCCCTATTGAATAACACTAATCATTGTGTAGTGGCTACAGAAGCACCCCTTAAAGTTCATCAAGTACTTGACAAACACCACTCATAGAGATATCCAAATCAAAGCATAACTCAAGATAGATATCATTGCAACTTAGACCAAGTACTAACACGGTGCACACACTGTCAACATTACACCATGAAAGGAGGAATAGATCACTCAATACTATCATAGCAATAATTACTCTCATAATCCACAAGAGATCACAATCATAGCCTAAACCAAGTACCACCATGATGCACGCACTGTCACCGTTACACCATGGCAGGAGGAATAGATTACTTTAATAATACCACTAGAGTACACATAATATCTGAATAATAACATCTACTTGTTCAACATGATACAAAGCTCACGATCACATAAAGATCACATCATGGGAGAGAGAGGTGAACCACATAGCTACCGGTAGAGCCCTCAGCCCCGGGGGTGAACTACTCCCTCCTCATCATAGGAGACAGCAAGGTTGATGGAGATGGCGGTGAGGTTGATGGAGACGGCGAAGACGGCGATGGAGACCGATGGAGATGGCTCTGGGGGCACTTCCCCGTCCCGGCAGGGTGCCGGAACAGAGACTTCTGTCCCCCGAAATTCGTCGGTGGCGGCGGCGGAACTGCGGAACTCTTTCTGGAAAATTGCCGAATCTCCTAGGGTTTTCCGTCCCGAGGCTTTATATAGGCGAAGGGGCATCGTGAGAGGAGAAGCCAGGCGCCCTCATGCGGGGCCCACTCGGCCAGGGGCCTGGCCGCGCCACCCCTGCGTGTGGGGCCCTGGTGGCCCCACTCCTTCTCTCCTTCGGATCTCTGGAAGCTTCCGGGTAAAATAAGACTTCAGGAACTTGTTTCGTCCAATTCCGAGAATATTTCCTGTGTATCACTTCTGAAACACAAAAACAGCAGAAAACAGGAAACTGGCACTGTGGCAACTCGTTAATAGGTTAGTTCCGGAAAATGCATAAAAGTGCCACGAAGTGTAACGAAACAATAGACAAATGGTGTAAAAACAAGCATGGAGCATCAAAAATTATAGATACGTTGGAGACGTATCATTGCCCTCCATGCTTAACAAAAGAGGGTGAGTGTGATATTTATATTGTTGAGTTTATTCATGATGCTACTGAAAATTATTATGAGAGAGGAAAATATGGTTTTTGGAATTCTCATGTTACTAAAACACCCCTCTTTATATTGAAAGTTCCGAAGTTGCTCTTGTTTTATCTACCCATACTTGTGACTATGTGCTTCTTTGATTTATTTTCTTACAAGATTCCTATGCATAGGAAATGGGTTAGACTTAAATGTGTTTTATATTTGCTCCTTGATGCTATTTTTGCCTTCCATTCATATTTTTTATGTGAGCATCTTCTCAAATTACTTGATTCGCACTTTCTGCGCCTAGCTCAAAGACGTTAAAGAAAAGCACTCTTGGGAGATAACCCAAAGTTTTTACATTCAATTCTTTTTCTTTTATTTGAGTCTTGGAAGTTATTACTACTGTAATAACCTCTCCTTATCCTTTTTATTTCGTTTTTGTGCCAAGAGAAGCCTCTAATTTGAGTGAGGTAAGATTTGGGGATGTTGCTGTCCTGAAACTGTTTTCGGTGCTGCACCATAAAAATTCGTAAAAATTCTCTGTATATCTTTTGGACCTGAGATTTCTTGTTCATATGCCCCAGGTTATATACAAACTTTCATTAGTTGAACACTTTTTTATTTGAGCAACAGAAAACACCTTAAAAATTCGACCTTTATCAGTTGTTCTGTTTTGACAGATTTCTGCCAATATTTGTGTTTGCCGCTTTATCGCTATCTTTTTTAGTTCTTTTGATCACGGAACTTTTGGGGAAGTTGCTACAGTAGTATATGCTATATATGTGGTGGTTTTAGGTTGAAACCTGAAGCAAAAAGGGTTGATTATATGTTATGCTTACACTAATGTTGCTAATAGATTTGTGTTTAGTTTTGTATGAAGGAAGTTTTCAAGTGTAGGGATCAGAGAGTGATGAGATGAGTTGAAGAACAGACAAAAGCTCAATCTTGGGGATGCCCATGCATCACCCCAAGAAATATCCAAGAAGTACAAGCGTCAAAGCTTGGGGATGCCCCCGAGGCACCCCTTCTTCATCGGCAAAAATCAGGTCACCTTTCAAGACACTATATTTTTATTGCTTCATGCATTATGCGTTTTTCTTGGAGCGTCAGTTGTTTTTAGTTTTCAGTTTAAGTTTAGTTTTGTTTGCTGAAATAAATGGTTGGACCCCAACAAATTTCTTTTGGAGAAGTTGCCTTGCTTTTCATTTGCCAAGAACACTCTGTTTTTCATTCTTATAATTTCAACGGGTGTTCTCTTTTTCTAGAACTGCGTTTAGCTTTCGGTTTTCGCCTTGATATGTGTTCAGATCTTGTTATATCTTTTCATCAAGGTGTATTTTTGCCTCTGATCTTTATTGGTTTTCATCAAAAGAGGTGTTTATAAAAAAATTGAATGGTGTTGGAAAAGAGAAAAAGCTTTATGCAAAAAAGTGGTACAAGAAGGAGCTTGTGTAGACTGCGGCTTAGGCTTTTGCATGTCGTGCTTGATGTCTTTTTGATAGTATGCTTAGTGGTTTTGCTGTAGCATGACTTGTCTCAAATAACTGAGATTGCTTAATGAGCCTTTGAAAAAATCATGCGTTGTTTTAATTGTTTGGAAGCATTATTTTGGTTTTCACCTTGATGCTTTATTTGGGTTGACTTGGCGCATGCTCACACATGTTAGACTCTTCCAAAGTCGCCAATAGCCTCTATGATCATTTAGTTTTTGACTTTTGATGCCATCTTATGCTTCTTTTAATGTCGCTTTGTCGCTTTGCATGATTATAGCCGTTATTGCTCTCTTAGTTGGTCGCTCCCAGTCTTTTGCTAGCCCTCGCCTTGTACTGAGTATGAGCTCTACTCGTGCATCCAACTCCTAAAAACCAAGTTTTTCCAAAGTGTCCACTATAAACTCCTATGCATGGTATTTGTAAGCCATTCGAAGTAAATTTGCATGTGCTACCTTTGAAAAAAAACCTTCAAAACACTTCTCGTTTTGTGACACTGTTTTCAGCTCATGGGGACGTAGTGGTCGGATTTGCTATCTTCCATGTTGCTTATTCCAAAAAGAAAAAAAATAAGAAAAGAAAGAAAGAAAAAAGGCACTCCTCCATGGAATGTGAATGTTGGTGGGCACCCGATGGAATCGGTTAGCCATGGCTTGTGAAAGGAAAAAAGGTGGGGAGGAGTGCCAAGTTTTATAAAAAGAGCACAAAAGTGCCAATCTCTCTCAAAAACTTGCTTCATTTTTGTATGGAAGATAGTAAAAACCCCATTGCCAGTCGTTGACAAAGACAACCACCTCTCAAAACCAATTTTTATCTCTCTATTTTACAAATGATAAGCTCTAGCACATATTTAATCACTGCTTCCCTCCGCGAAGGGTCTTTCTTTTACTTTTATGTTGAGTCACCACCTTCTATCTTTATGCACCATTAAGAGAGCATAGTTGTCATTCTTAGTATAATGTGCATTGTCACAAAGTTTTCATTGATTGATTCATATTGTTGGTTTCACTTGTTCTCAAATTATTTGTATCTAGTCGCCCTCTTAAACTTGAAGATGTCCTATGCATTTATGTTTTGCTCTCTATTAAGGACAAGCTGAAAACCATTTGTATGTTTTTCCTTATGATTTGAACACACGTTTGACTTTCATTGTTTCATTTTCATGATCTTTTGTTTGTGTTCATTTGCATGTTTATAACATGGTTGCTAAGTTTCTTCTATCAAGATTATGTCTTTCATGCCCATGTTTTAAGTTCTTTTGATCCCAGCTCACAATGCTTACATATGTGATCAAGATTGTGTAGGTGCATGTCACCTCAAAAATTATTTCTTTTGTTATCACTTACCTACTCGAGGACGAGTAAGAGTTAAGCTTGGGGATGCTGATACGTCTCAAACGTATCCATAATTTTTGATGCTCCATGCTTGTTTTTACACCATTTGCCTAATGTTTCGTTACACTTTGTGGCACTTTTATGCATTTTCCGGAACTAACCTATTAACAAGTCACCACAGTGCCAGTTCCCTATTTTCTGCTGTTTTTGTGTTTCAGAAAAGTTACACAGGAAATATTCTCGGAATTGGACGAAACCAAAGCCAGTCGCCCAGAAATTTACCGAAGCTTCCAGAGAACCGAAGAGGAGTTGGGGTGGGGCCACGAGGTGCCCTCACACCAGGGCGGCACGGCTAGGGGCTGGGCCGCACCCCCTATGTGTGAGACCGCCTCGGTCCACTTCTGACGATGCCCCTTCGCCTATAAAGACCCCCCGGCGGGAAAAACCTAAGTACCCGATCAATTTTTCAGAACACATCGTGATCTGCCGCCGCCATCGACCCGAAGATCGGGAGGGTCCAGAAGCTCTTCCCGGCACCCTGTCGGAGAGGGGAATTGCCACCGGAGGTCTTCTTCATTGCCATGCTTGCCTCCGGAGCGATGAGTGAGTAGTCTACCTTGGACTATGGGTCCATAGCAGTAGCTAGATGGTTGTCTTCTCCACCATGTGCTTCATGTTTAGATCTCATGAGCTGCCCTGCATGATTGAGATCACCGTTATGTAATTCTACATGTTTGGTTTGTTGGGATCCGATGAATATTGGTGTTATACTTGAGTTGAAGTACTGAAATTTATCTTTTGTTATCTCTATGTTGTTTATGATCTTGCATGCTCTCCGTTGTTAGTAGCTATCTTGGCCGAGTAGTTGCTAGTGACTCCAAGAGGGGGTATTTATGCTCGATAGTGGGTTCATGCCTCTATTTAATCTGGGGGAGTGACAGAAACCTCTAAGGTTGTAGATATGCTATTGCTACTAGGGGAAAACAACATTCATATGCTCAAGGGTGTATGCTTTGTTTACATTACACACTTTGCTTAATGCAATTATCTGTTGTTCGCAACTTAATACTCATGGGGTGTTCGGATGATATCCCCGTGAGTGGATTATTAGTCATAGATGCAGTTGGATGGCGGTCTATGTATTTTGTTGTAATGCCCAGAGTAAATCTCATAGTGATCCTCTCATCATATGCACGTTATCTTTAGGGCATGTTCAGCAATCAGCTGGCTTCCCCAAAATCCTTAGATTCAGCTTCTCAAAGCCTCGCCAGCTTCCCGATCAGAGCAGGAAACGCTCGACAAACTCCGCGTCATTTCGGCTGGGCTGGGATACATTTCAGCAGGCCTATTTGTTTGCTAGCTGTGGCCGGCCTAGTCCTTTGCTAGCTTTGATCGGCCTGTTTTGTATCTATTTTATCAATCATACTAGCCTACAAGCTATTGTACATGTATCATACAGGTATCGATCCATCACTTGTACTACCACGGTAGCTAGCAGGAATACATTGAAATATAGCAGATATTTTGGTAATCTGAACACAAACACAAGACAGGCCATTATATAGAGCGGTGGTAGCAAGTACAAAAGCATCACATTTGCAAAGGCTATTGCAAATCAAAATGGGCAGATATATCTAACATGCCTTCCTCATCACCATCCTAGAGCAATGGCTGTAGCTAGTTCATCTCTAAAGTCATCCATGTCAGCCACGTTTGCCTCCAGAGTAGATCAATCCGAAGCACTTGGAGGAACAACATACCGCTTATAGCGTTCCAGAATTTCTAGCACATAGTCTGGATCCCTGTCAAATCGCTCAAAGTGGATATCTTTTCTATCATGAGCACGAATATAGTTGTGCAATGTCATACATGCAGCAACAATCATCTTTTGGGTTTCAATGGAGTACTTTGGCATCTTGAGAAGAGTTTGCCATTTCATTTTCAGTACTCCAAAGCCACACTCAATGATATTACGCTTGGACGAGTGAATCCTGTTAAGCTTCTCGACAGGAGTAGTTGGAGGTACACCTCTATGGAAGTCAGGAACATGATACCTTTCTCCTTTGTATGGTGCAAGATATCCAAATCTATTAGGATAGCCAGCATCTACAAGGTAGTACTTACCTAAAACAAAACAAATCAAGTTAGCATATTAGCACACTTCTATCATGCATAGCACAAGGTTGGATTAATAGAAAAAATGCTCACCCTTTGGAGGATGTGGAAAGGTGTCCCTGTCCTTATCAATTGCATGATATAGCACACTTGTGTCATGCATAGAACCAGGTTGTCCAATAGAAGCATAAGTGAAATGCATGTCAAAGTCACATACTACCATCACATTCTGAGTTACTGCACCTGTTCTTCCAATGTACCTCACTTGCTGGTGCGGGGCAATGACGGCCCTTATGTGAGTTCCATCTATTGCACCAATGCAATTTTTAAGATGAGGGTAGGCTCTTCTATCATTCTTAATCCTAGGATGCACAACGCGAAAATTTGGATCCTTTGGTTTGATGTAGTGAGATGACATACGGATCACACAATGTAGTACCTCATGAAATTTCTGGTGGATAGTATTGGCTGCATGTTTGAAACGGTTTTGTGTTCTCCTATTTGATTCACAACCACCCAAGGTCCACAAGAACATAACAAGAGACTCATAACTGCTAACATACGGGGAATGTTTGAGACCATACCGTTTGACCAACAGGTCGTGAAGATCAAAAAATACCCTTGCACTCATTCTTAGCATTCTATATGTCTCTCCAGGTGTGTCAATAGTCTCTTGCAACCATCCAAACCCACTTAAAATAGAAGTCCTCGGCTCAGCCTTCCACAACCAATTTGCACTATATTTCTGAGCAATATTTGCTGCATTTGAAGAAAGCATAGAAATTTGTTTTGCATGATGGCAGACCAACCTTCTCTTCCTTTGATACTCATTCTCAGCATCGCTATCACTGTCAGACATCTTGAGCTGTACAGAACAAACCATTGAAAAAATAGTTAGCACCATACAAGATAAATAGCAATTCGTAATTAGCATCATACAAGTAGATAGCAATTAACAGATATCATCATACAAGTAGATAGCAATTAACAGATATCATCATACAAGTAGATAGCAATTAACAGATATCATCATACAAGTAGATAGCAATTAATAGATATCATCATACATGATTTCATCGATAGCGATTTAGAAATATCATACAAATAGTTGTTACACGCACGAAATGGTTCGACAATGTGCACAAATATTCTCGACACCATAGTACAGAAATAACCATCACACAATTTATAGAGCACCATCTACTTCGAGTACTTGTCAGCATACTTCCTACGGAGCCATCCCTTACGAGACCCAGCACTCATGTGCATAAATATTTCCCTAATGTCTCTCCTAGCCATCAACTCAGTCGCAATGTAGTGTTCATCACTGCCTTCTGCTGCCCCACATTCTAAAACTGCATCCATTACAGACTTGACAGAAGCGACATCATCAGTTTTCATGAAAGACTCAAAAGAGGATTGGGATCTCTCGGCAATGTCACCAATTCTTGTAATTTGCTCCTGCATCACAAGTGCGGTCTTTGGTTTCTTGTTCCCATCAAGAACAAATTTTCCAAGCCTCTTGACTGTCGACGTACTAGCTCCTGGATCACCTGGACTGGGCTGTTCGTCGGTGCTCTCAATGTCAAGATCTTGTATAGCATCAACATTGAAGGCATCTGCTAAGGCTGCACTAGAAGTAGGTGGTACACCAGAAGATGGATTCCAATGATCAGTACCATCACTAGTGATGTCTTCAAACATCTCCTTCAATCCCTCTTCATTCCGAAGCCCTTGCTTCTTGAACTTGCCACAACCTGGAATGTCCTGTAATACACCATACACCAACAGACATAACACTTTCAGTTTTCAAAGTTACAATTAATTATTACAAGAAGCAAAACATAAGCATGACAACTCACTTTTTTTGCCTTCTTCCACCACTCAGCATCTTGTTTGACAGTATTTTTCACGCTATCCCAACCACCACCTGTCTCCCTCAATCTGAGTTTCTTGAAGATGTTGTAATCATATTTTAGTTTGTCCCATTTATTTTTAAATTGGGCCTGCTTGTACTATATTCCTGTAATCACCTTGAATTCATTTGCAACCTCTTCATATCCATTCGGTGTCAGGTGAGTGTTTGGCCTATTACCCTTTCGCACTTGTTTGACAAACAACTTAACAATTATCCTAGTGTTGTCATCAGTCCATTCAGCAGCCATTGTTGACACTACTCTACAAAACCGGTGTCACTTCTATAGGAAAAGACACTGCAGATTCAGTTAACAGTACACTTGCAGTCCACATTAACCAAATGCATAGCAGTTTCATCTAAGAAGTTCTGGGCTATCACCTTTACCGGTCGGCGACGATGGATTCCGGCTGATGCTCGAGGTCTCCGACGGCCGCCGCTGCTTCAACTTGCTGATGGCACGCAGGCTGAGGTGCACCTAGTGCGGGCGGAGGTGCACGTGGTGCGGGCGTCGGGCGGAGATGTGCGTGGAGGGCGGCGGCCGGAGCTGAGTTTGACGACGTGCCGGCTAGCTGGAGGAGCAGAATCTGGCGGCGGCGGGGTGGACACGTGTGGCGGCGGCGGCTAGGTCACAGCCATGGTCGCCTGTGGATTGGGAAATTTGGGGATAAGGAGAGTGACGACCGGACGAGACATGAGTATACGCAGCCAAACATTTTCTTCTTTGACTAAGCGGTGGCAGTTCCTTGTAATTACTAGCTGCTCCGCGGTTTGTTGTGCCGTGGAATCCTGGAAGAGGTGCTCCGTGTTTTGTACACTGATTTTGCCCAGCTTCTCACATCTAGCTTCCCGGAATCAGAGTATTCGGCGCTGCTCCACAAAGAATTTTACGGAAGCTGGAAGTTGGTGGAT
The DNA here is from genome assembly GCA_007115705.1 of Dactylis glomerata. Classification (NCBI taxonomy): domain Eukaryota; kingdom Viridiplantae; phylum Streptophyta; class Magnoliopsida; order Poales; family Poaceae; genus Dactylis; species Dactylis glomerata. The sequence continues at coordinate 404,341 of QXEO01000483.1, read as the reverse complement.
TCCCGAACACGCCCTTATTCTATCAATTGCCCAACTGTAATTTATTTACCCAGCTTGTATTATTTTATCTTATGGAGAGACACCGCTAGTGAACTGTGGACCCCGGTCCTATTTCCTTTATATTGCTATCACCTGTTTACTTTACTCGCATACTATTATCACTTTCCACTTGATACGCTCATACCCTTTGTTTCAAGCAAACCGGTGAGATTGATAACCTCATCGTAAGTTGGGAACAAAGTATTTGGTTGTGTTGTGTGCAGGTTCCACGTTGCAGCTAGCAAGCAAAGCTTGGACGAGGCACCCTATAAATTGTCCTGAGCTGTCGCAAGCTAGCAAGCATCACCTTCAGTCGTTTGTTTGCTCCTTTCCTGATCGATAAACCTTGGTTTCTTAACTGAGGGAAAAACCTTGCTGCTATATTCATCATACCTTCCTCTTGGGGTTTCCAACTGGACGGTGAAAAGATAACACCACCGTCACGCATCAGCCACCTCCTACAAGGTCTGTAGCATGCCATCCACCTGCTTTATGTCCTGCTGTCACAAGAAAGCCAACAGTTGGAACACGAGTCAGAAGTACAATGAAGGAAGATTTTCTCAATAACCTTCTTGTTACGCGTAGTCCAAAGGATCCACGACATCGCGACGAACAAGAACAAGAAGGGGCCTCTCTCGTCCCAGTCCCGTTCTCCTGGGTTTTAGGAATTCCCCAAGATCCTGGGCGCAAGACCCATAGCCTCTTAGACAAAGCTAAAAAATGGTTTGCAAGACAAGTAAACATAATGTGGGTTCCCGACTCAGAGATCCCGCATAATGGACACAAACTGCCCCCGGCCTATGTCTCTTGGCCACTTCGACCCGTGATGAAAGATGATCTCGTGGTAGTTGCCAAACAAAGATCTTAGTTTTCAAGGGTAGAGGAGGCTTCCAAAGTGGTACGATCCAAGGCAAGGTAAGCCCTCTAAATAGGGTCCTATACACTATGCTAACATAGAAGATCCCCGAGGGGTCAGTATCTAAGAGACACTATCCTCCGAAGTAGAGGGGGGAGATTGGCCCTAAGATCACCCCCACACGGTGGTTTCTTTCGTGCCAAAGGTTCTACATAATGTAATGTTTCATGTCCCTCCATGAGACGCATTCCAAGAAAATGGCGAAGAGGCTAGAGTAGACATCATGTAGGGGTCGATGACCACCTATGGAGAAGGAAATCCCTAGGCGAATCTCATGCTTGATGTCTTGTATGGCTCGCCAAAACTGAGAACACTTAGGCTCCGTTTGGATGTATGTATTGGGAGGCTAGGCATTGCATTCGGTGAGATATCAAAACCATGGGACATTTGCATTGAGATCAATGTCAATATTTTTGTTTGGATGTTTGGATATTTGGTAGCTAGAATTGATATCCTACTTGAATGCCAAATCTTGTTTGGATGGTCAAAGTGGCGTATTGCATTTGTATGAGAGTATGATTATGATACATGTTTGAAAATGATTTCTTGTAACTTTTGAATATATATTTGAATGACCATATGACATATATGTTCTTGGATTACAACACATTGCACAATATTGCTCACAATATTATACAACACATGAGCAGCAGAAACCGAAAGTTACGACAAGCAGTCACCTGTAAACTAACCATCGTACTGCAAACTACATTCCCTTTGAATTAAGCACTGTCAGACCTCTTACCTGTGGCAATTATACGCCCCACTTCAATTTAAGTTAAGCACTGTCTATCTATCCACAAACTACGCCACAGGATGACCTCTGCTTATAAGAAATAACAAACAAATTGACTTGAATACTTGTTATGTGGGGAGACATGGGAGAGAGAGGGCGGACGCCGGCGAGCCTTGGCAGCTGGAGGGGCGGGAGGGGAAGCTCACCTCGGTCCTGCTCGGTGGTGGAGCTCGCCCGTCCTCGCTCGATCTGAGGTCCAGAGAGGAGGATGGAGGCGGCGGGGTCGGGAAGGGAGGCGGCGGGGTTGGGAAGGTAGGCGGCGGTGCCTAGCCTCGCCGGAGGCGGAGAAGGAGGGAGGCGGCGGTGTCCGGCCTAGCCGAAGGCAGAGAAGGAGGGAGGCGGCGGGTTCGGGAGCGAGGGCGGAGGTTGGGAGCGAGAGGAAAAACGCTTCGGGCCGAATACCACGCGATGTCGAGGAGAGACCCTCGTCTTTCGGGAGGAGGTCTTGCTAGTTGATTCGGGCCGCCTCGATATCGAGCCCGAATGTCTAGCCTGAATACCTAGTACATCCAAACGCTCAAGTTTCAGATATTCGGCTCCTGAATGCCCGAATACCCAATACCTAGGCTGAATGCATACATCCAAACGCAGCATTATGACAATCATATGCTAAGATAGGGAGGTCTCAAAGATACTTGCCCTTCATCATTCACAACCATAGGCCACCCTCGTGCCTAAGGACACTTGGCATGAGAATCGCAACACCTTAGAAAGAGAAACAAGCTGCAAGTGAAGGAAAGTAAATAGTGGATCGGTATGGCGAGGAGGATAAAGTTGTGTAAATTGTTACTAATTATAAAACCCCCGTTTCATATTAGTTTCACAAAAAATCTAGTACTTGTCATGTGGCCTGTGTAAAAAGACAAAAAATGGTGCTAAAATAAGTATTTTTACGATATTTTTTTGTATTTTTACACATACTAAAAAAATATTCTTTTTCATGAAACTTTAGGTATACAAATAGATTTTGGATACGTACACGCGAGAATATATTTTCATATTTTTTTGACAATTTGAAATATATTATTTTGGTGAAAGGATACAAGAGCCAAATTGAATTTCTGTTTTTGAATGAAATCCTAAGCAGATTTAGGCAAATTGAGACGGCCCATGGGCAGTAAGCGGTTATGGCCCAGTGACTACTGAAAAGAGACGAAGGGAGAAGAGTGGTCGTGGAAGAAAGGGGAAGAGCAGCTGGTCGCCGTCGCCGCCGACGATGCTTCCGTTCGAGGAACAGGTGGCGGCGGACCTGGTGGAGGATCCCAATGGAGGGCTGGTGGTGCTTTCCTCCGGCCTCCCGCTCGCCTCCATCGTCTCCACCCTCCTCCTCCACCTCCACCACCAATCCTCTTCATCCCCTTCATCCTCCTCCGGCGGCGGGGGCGGCTGCTTCCTCATCCTCTCCGCCCCGGACACCCTCAAGGACCAAATCCGCCGCCGCCTCCTCGAATCCCAGCTCCTCCAGGTCCACGACGTGGGCCCCGATGTCCCAGCCGCCCAGCGCCGCGCTCTCTACAATTCCTCCGCCGACGGCGCTGCTCTCTTCCTCACCCCGCGCGTCCTCGCTGCTGACCTCCTCACCTCCCACCTCCTCCCCTCCCGCGTCGGGGCCCTCCTCCTACTCGCCGCCCACCGCGCCTCGGACACCTCCTCCGACGCCTTCATCGCCCGCCTCCTGCGCCAGCGCCACCTGCTCCCCGTCTACGCCTTCTCCGACCGCCCCCACGCCATGGTCGCAGGCTTTGCCAAGGCCGAGCGCGCCATGAAGAGCCTCTACATCCGCCGCCTCCACCTCTGGCCCCGCTTCCACGTCCTCGCCGCCGCCGACCTCGAGCGCTCTCCACCCGAGGTCGTCGACGTCCGCGTCCCGATGACGGGCGCCATGGCGGGCATCCAAGCTGCCATCCTTGAAGCCATGGATGCCTGCCTCAAGGAGCTCAGGCGGACCAACAAGGTCGACGTTGAGGACCTCACCGTCGACAAGGGCCTCTTCAAGTCCTTCGACGAGATCGTCAGGAGGCAGCTCGACCCCATCTGGCACACGCTCGGCAAGAAGACCAAGCAGCTTGTCGCTGACCTGAGGACGCTGCGCAAGTTGCTCGATTACCTTCTAAGGTTATCCACACTATCTTTTTGGCACTCCACATTCCACACACTTGAAGAAGATATGAAAGTTGCTGTGCATCTGTGCTTAAATGTATCTACATAATCAGGCATCCACTTTACGCTCTGTATGATGGATAGGTACGACGCTGTGACGTACTTGACGTATCTGGACACCCTCAGAGTATCTGAAGGTGTCCGATCAGTTTGGATATTGGCTGATTCAAGCCACAAGATATTTGAACTCGCAAAAAGGCGTGTTTATCAGGTTGTAAGACCGGATGGCACAAAAGTTAGTGCAATTACCAAGGGCACACCAACGAAGAAGAGGAAGGTGACGAACGGTAGCAGCAAGAAAGGAAAAGAAACTGGTATTAGTCCCTTGTTTTCCATCTATCTACTCTGCGTTTCTTTAGAAAAGAACATTTGATGGAGTATAATAGATGATTCTTTTCCTGCAGAAAATGAGGATTCTAGCAAGGATGACGCACAGAAGGTAAATGTGCTGGAAGAGGTTTTGGAGGAAGCGCCAAAGTGGAAAGTGTTACGGGTGAGCGTTTCTGTGTTTATTCCTCAGTTTTCTTCCATTGCAACACTATTTACTTCACACACTACAGAAGAAGAAAAAACCATCTGAATTTAGTTCATGCTTCTGTCCCGTTCTGCCCACATTTTGCCCAATGTAAAATTTAAACTATAGGCCACTTTCCTTGTTCTGTTTCTTATAGCAATTCCCCTAGCTACTAAATTGGTCGAGTAGATTTTTCATCATCTAGACACTCTTTGCTTGTACTACAAATGTTTTTACCTGATATCCATGTTTTCAGGAACTGTTGCAAGAGATAGCACAAGAACAGAGAAAGGGAGATGGTGTTGTACATGAAGATGAAAGTAATGAAAGTGGCATAGTCTTGGTAGCGTGCAAAGATGAGCGTTCATGCTTGCAGCTGCAGGAATGCATATCCAGAAGCCCCCAGCAGGTAACTGCCGCCTGTCTTTAATGTAGTCGCATTAATCTGCATCTTGGCTGTGCTATTTATGTTCTATTTCCTGTACACACATCTTTCTTTCTTTGTAAATGCAATTTTATTTCTTACTTGTTATATTAACCTTGTGAGTTCTTCATAACAGTACTTAACTTGCTTTTAACAAGGTCATGCGAGAAGAGTGGGAGAAGTACTTGCTGGGAAAAGCTGAGCTCCATGGATTACATAAAAAGAAGAAGAAGAAGAGGCAATCTCAGCAACCAAAGGGATTTGGTGTCCTGGATGGGGAATTTCCTGCAGGGCCTACTGAGAATGCAGGGCCCGTAAGTATGCGCAATCTTGAGACTGATGCATTACTTGCTGCCGCCTCTGGTATAAGCAATTTAACCAAGGAAGCAGATGCCAAGGATGATTCAGTTGCCAGCGGCAGCAGGAGTGGTTCTATAAAGGGAAAAGGAAAGGGGGTATCAAGGAAAATCGTAACAAAGAGAAAACCAAGCAATAGAAAAACGAAAAATACTACAGAAAATGAGAATTGTCAAGATACTGACGTGGAAGCATCTGACAAAACAGACAAACAATCTGAAATCGATGTCTCTAAGGTGTCTGCCAAAAATGTTTCTGATCCATCCCCCACTGCTTACATTGCTGAAGACTTGATTGATGCCAAAATGCTGCCTCCTGTGCAATTTTATGCCCTAGACAGTGACCAGCATGTACTTGACATATGGAAACCATCTGCAATTATTGTCTATCATCCAGATATAACCTTTGTCCGAGAAATTGAGGTATACAAGGCAGAGAACCCATCAACAAAGTTGAGAGTTTACTTCCTTTTTTATGAAGAATCTTCTGAGGTGCAAAAGTTTGAGTCTAGCATTCGTCGGGAAAATGAAGCATTTGAATCTTTGATCAGACAGAAATCTCTGATGATGATACCTGTTGATCAGGTGGTGTTTCAGTTGAATTTCTCTCCATTACTTAAGTTGTATGTACCCTAGGCATAATGACTTTATCGAAGTATTTACCATGTGATTGATGCTGCATATAATGGTTCATCGAATGGCTGCTAAGCTTGAATAAATCAGAGATATGGTGTTTATTTGAAGTTTTAAACTCCCAACCAGCTTTGCTTGGGCAGAAAATGCTGGCTTACAGTTTAAGAACATTCCATATTCTACATATACTTGACATGTCTCTTATTTCTTTTCAGAGTGGCCGTTGCATTGGACCAACTCTGGCAAATGAGCCAGAACCTATTTTATCTCAGAATTCATTAACAAGAAATGCAGGTGGTCGGAAGCCAACAGAGAGGGAGATGCAGGTTACTACAGTGATCCTTATTTTGAGTTGATTTTGATGGAGGAGCCAAATGTGGTGTTTTTACTAGCTGCATTGCTAAAATGTTCAGCATTGTATTCTCTTCTAGGTTATTGTAGACATGCGGGAGTTCATGAGCAGTCTTCCCAATGTACTACACCAGAAGGGTATTCGGATAATACCGGTGACCCTGGAAGTTGGTGACTATGTTCTTTCTCCCTTGATATGTGTTGAAAGAAAAAGCATCTCAGACTTGTTCCAGAGCTTTGCTTCTGGCCGTCTCTACAATCAGGTTGAGACCATGATTAGGTATTACAAGATCCCAGTGCTTCTGATAGAGTTCTCACAAGATAAGAGCTTCTCCTTCCAGGTATTTTTTTCATTATATATTTTTATACACAGATGATCTCTACAGAGGACTGTCCTGTCCGTTCATTTCCATGGAAAGGAATTTTTGTTGGTTGCACCGCATGATATGCTTACTATCGCTGTGCTCATTTTCTCGCAGTCTGCAAGCGAAGTTGGGGATGACGTGTCCCCAACAAATATAATCTCGAAGCTGTCACTGCTAGTCCTGCATTTTCCTCGGCTTCGTATAGTGTGGTCTCGCAGCCTGCACGCGACGGCAAGCATATTCATGTCGTTGAAATCAAACCAGGATGAGCCTGACGAGACCAAGGCGATGAGGGTGGGCGTGCCCTCAGAGGACGGGGTTGTGGAAGACGATGTGAGGTAAGTTGCATATAATCTGGTTGTGCAAAGCATGATAATTAATAGCGATGACATGTTTGATATATGTTTAAAAAACAATCTGGTTTTCAGGGCTGAGAATTACAACACGTCTGCAATCGAGTTCCTGAGAAGGCTTCCTGGGGTTACGGACTCCAACTACAGAGCGATAATGGACGGGTGTGATAGCCTGGCCGATCTGGCGCTGCTACCGGTGGAGAGGTTAGCGGAACTGATGGGTAGCCAGAAAGGAGGGCGAACGCTCAAGGAATTTCTCGATGCCAAGTGTCCCAGTATGATCTCCTGACGCCTATCGCTGCTGGTCTGGTGAGGTTAGCTCTAGGACGATGAGGAAGAGGAGTCCTTGTGTGCTATATGGATGATTAGATGTTGTGTGCTTAGGTGAGGTAGGTAGGTTAGGTAATCCACATTGCACATCACCACTGGTATGCGTTATTTGGCAATAAAATCGAGATATATGTTGTAATGGGGACTGACACAGTTGGAAATTTTGATTGCTCTCTGAAAAGCAAGCTTAATGATTCTCTAAGCTGGTTTGATCAGGCAGTCATTCCATCAGCGGCCCGAGCAAAATATAAAATATAGAAATGTCATTAGTTTTTGGTACCATTTTTAAAAATATTTCTGTACAATTTGTGAATAAAAAGTTTTTGAACAAAAGTTGGTGGTATTTACTTACAAAAACATCTTTGTAGTATGTGTTCACCTTTCATGAAAACATGTGTAACTCCAGAAGCACCTAAGTCGTGAAATTTATTGTGTACTTAAAAAACGAATAGGAAAATCAACAGGGGGTAGGAAATTCGCAAGCTGGTCATCACAGTTTCTCTTACCTGCAAACCTGGTGACTACAAATCAGAGCACACATCCTAAAAATACAAAAGAAAGAACAAACGATGTGAAGAGAAAAGTTCAATCTTGAATGGATACAACGGTCACATAACAAAAATTCTGGGACTTTTTGTTATGAGGTACCGTGGCGTAAGAATGTACCTAAATCGGAAGATAATTTACCTACTGTTTCCTTAAATATGGATTTTGATTGTTGAAGACCCTTTCTGGAAGAATAATTGACTTTTAGACTAATATTGCTTTGCGATTTAAGTAACCTAAGGCCTTCCCCAATGCTCCACACTGGACCGTCTCTTAGCATTTGTACCGAGATAAAATTCTTACGTGGCAGTCTAATTAAGAGGAAAGAGAGCAAAGCCGTTGGCATGTGGCCCTAGGCAAACAATGAATGCCCCTAATCCGGTGCGGCTCCATCGTGGGAGTTGGTGGCTTATGAGTGCTGCACCTGGGACGTGTTGACGAAGCTTTGGCTGGTTTAGTTGCCACATATTGGCCACAACTTTGATACACTAGTATTGATCTACAACTGGTTAAATTTAAGTCTTGTTAGATACAGCACTTAACATACGATGCGCTGTGAAGGTCGTATGCTAGATCTCAGCATGCAGCAGGAGACGGCGACTAGAGACGCCGCATTGTGAACGGCCTAAGGAGTGTGGTTTTCCAATTGAGAAAGTCTGATTTGGTAATGGTGAAGCCACTTTTCGTTAAATCATTTGACTTTCTAAAATACCCCTGACAAAGAAATTTGCTTCAGCCCGTATAATCAAAGCAAATCAGTTTTTATTCCTTTCGTACTATTCATTACTCGCAATCAAGTCAGCCTGCCTAAATTTGAACCGAATCGATTTTACACATGAGAGTCAATTCCGTCCGCTCGTCACCGATCGCCCCGCAAGCGCATCTGGCATGACTGACGTTTTCACATCGACAGGTCTAGCGACCCTCCCGTCCTCTTCCGTGTCGAGCGCTGTCGCCGCCTCCGCTTCGGCCACCGCATCTCACGACGCCGCAGGCTCGGATCTCTCTGCATCCGGTAGGCCGCAGGCGCGAACTCTCCTCCGCGGGCCACATCTAGCCGTGGTCTCCCCGTCGAGCTCCAGGGACGCGCGCCCGCTCCAGGACCCAAGCTCCGATGGACATCGGCGGGAAGGTTGCTGGAGTGAGGGAGGAGGACGCCGGGAGGTGCGTAAGATGTCCTGCATGATACCCCTTTCCTCCCCAAATCCGTGGTCCGCTCCCAAGGGCGGAAGGCATCCGCGCGGCGGTGGCTGCCCGGGCGTTGACACCGGCTGCTGACCAACCTGAGGAACGTGTTGTCACTTGGGCGTCCGTGGCTCGGGTTGAGCAGTAGCCCCATGGAAGCGAGGCCGAACTACCTAACCAGGCGTCCAACTAGGGTTAGGAGCGGCGAAGCGCAGGCGGTGGTGGCTAACTGGGCCGACAGAGCAGGGAGCCGGGGTCCCGAAGGGCGGAGTCGCCCTGGACGGTGGAACTGGGCCGGTGGAGGAGGGAACCGGCGCGTGCCGGCGCTGGAGGTTGGGGAGGCCCGACGCGAGAAGTAGGGAACGGACGGCGGCGAAGGCCTGGCCGGTGGCGGGGAACTGGCCGGCGGCAGGGCACGAGGGGCAGAGGTCGCGTGGGGAAGATGGGTTGGTCCGTGGGTTAGGATTATGGAAAGATGTTGTGGTCGCTTCTCCGGTCGATGATTCAGATACTGGATGATTGCACTGGACATCTCAAGCGATCCAAATTCGTGGGTGATGCGTAATTACACGGCAATTCCTTGTTTTTTGTGACAGTATTCTTGAAGGTGAATTTTGCTGCTACTATTGTTCGCGGGTGCATGGGGTCTTGCCATTTGGTCAGAGCGGGCTGTGTTTTTTGCATGTGCTGCTGGTTATTCTGATTTTAGCTTTCTCCTTTCTGAAGATGAAAGATCATGCATCCTCAACTTTGGTTTGTTAGAATTTATTTATGCCATAGTGATATACTCACTTACATGGGGACTTGCCAGATAATTATACTGCTTTTCTTTTTCTACCCATGAATACACAAAGTTTAGCTTATTTGGCATGATGCAATTTTTGATGCGCTTCATTGGATTTTCATACTCTTCACTATCTATTTCCTGGGAAAGAATGCTTAAGTGGGTAAAAATAAAATCGATTGGCAGTACTGAGTGGTCATTTAAAATGGGCTGGGCATTGGAGATATTGAGGATATTGAAGATATATATTTATTTTGTTGGCTTATGTTGCCATGTCCTTCATAATAAGAAAGCATTTTCATGATTTGCCAACTTATATAGAGAGAAACCAAAACAGTCTATCCAAATATTATGTTTTGTCAGCACAAACTATTGCTTTGAATGCAGAAGACTAGCAATCGTTTTCAGCAGCTGTTTAATTCAAAGACTAGAGGTCACTTCAGAAGAAATATTAGCACTGGGTGCTCACCAAGTGACTATATATCTGATTTGTAAACATAAAGTATGTCCACAAATATATCTGGGAAGTAATTTTGGGTTCCTACAAACAATACATTCCACAATATGATATGTGAGAATCAGAGCCTAGGCTATATATTAGTTGGTATATCTTACATTCATATGTCATAATCTTCAAATGGAGCATGCATGTGATGCTATGAGAACCTTTACTGGTATGTTCCTTAACCTTTCTTACTTGCAGATTTTTTTTTGCTGGTCATCTGTTCCTTATCATTATACAATGGAATAATTCGGAAAACTATAAACCTGAGATGCATTCTATTTAGATGTGTAGTTAATAAGTTTGTCTTGGTTCAATGAAATTTGTGCTTGTCAATTTTCCCATGCTTTGGTTATTATGATCTATGTATATTCCTTATCCTACATGGTATTTTTCCAAATGATTTCAGACATCTAAAATAACTCATCACTTGAAGACTTTTTTTGTTTTGTATATGTGCAGAGAGTTTGGTTGCATACCAAAGTATAAATATTCTACATTAAGTTCAATGGTTAGATCATTTCTAACAGCTGCTACAAAATGCGGCAGCCGTTTCGCCGGATGCGGCAGTAGATTTACTATTCTGCGGTAGCAAAACAGCGGCCATTTTACCAGTTGCCGCATTTTGTAGCACCGGCTGCTCCAGCAGCAGCCCCATATACGGTCTTTGCATTCAAACAAGGGTATAGCGCAAAATTTTAAAGCCGATAATACATTGCAAGATTTTTTTTTTGTCCGACCTCACGAGGCGTTGTGAGGAACTCGGCCTCCGCCATCGACTCCACGTCCGGGAAGTTGAGGTCGTGGCAAGTGCAGCCGACGCGCCACACCGCCACGTCGTAAGCGTGCACCGCTTCATCGGTGCTGCCGAAGGTCCCTAGCCACCACCGAACGTCGTTGTTACTAATGTCAGGGACGAAGCGACTGGAGTTCCGCATCCTCATGCCGAGGTAGTCGGTGACGCCCTTCGACATGCGGCATGTCGGCATCATCGGTTCCGGTGGTGGGAGCAACAACTGGATGGTGTTGACATTGATTAGGCCTTGGTCGCGGCGTGTAGCAGCCGGACCTGGTGCGAAAGGGGCTCTACGGCGTCGGATTCATCAATGGCTGCAGCAGAAGGGGAAAGGAGATGGGAAGGTGGCGGTTAGACTTGCGCGCTCGTGTCGAAGAGATATGCGGTAGAAAAACCAGATGCGACAGTTGTTGGAGATGTTTTTTAGCCCCGTGCTACCGCATCCGGCAGTTATTCGGCCTGCTGTTGCATTTTGCAGCAGTTGTTATAAGCTTTTATATTTAATGTGGAACGAGTGATCACGAGAGCACAACCTATACTGAATGGTGAAAAAAGTGAAATTGAGAGTCCATGATGGCCGCCTGCCTGTGATGCTTCTCACCCTTTTGGTGCCAACCACTGCGGCCAGCCAGGTACTTTGGGTGGGGGCTGAGCCCTCTAATTTTTGTTGTGGATCCCTGTTTGTGATGCTACCAGGCGACAACATAAGGTTATAAGCTATGATTAAACAACGCTATGTATTTTGAGCCGCCCAAATCATGTTTTATCTCTTAGTTGGATTGTATTGCTGTTAAAATGTTACAATTACAATGTGTATTTTATTTAAATACATATATGGTGGAGAATAAAATTTAAAAACCCGTGGCAACGCACGGGCATTCAACTAGTTTGCATGCTATGTGTCTTTGCCGTAAGATATTCTTTAATCCAACAATTATACGGCGAAAGTAACTTTTCCATGTCTTCTGGTATTTTGGTTGTTAAGAACATCTCCTCGTGAGATGCGGAATATAAGGTGTTTTCTGTGGTCAAATTTTGGATTAGACAGCTTGACACTCGGCCTAGGAAAAATATACTCCCTCCGTTTAGAAATATAAGATGTTTTAGCTTTGTGAAGTGAGTGTATCTAGACATCTTTTAGTGTATCGTTTGAATCTATACACTAAAAGATGTCTAGATACACTCACTTCACAAAACTAAAATATCTTATATTTCCGAACGGAGGGAGTATATGGCAGCTTCGAAGAATGGTGCCCTTTTGGCTTTTGCTCGGTTCTTGGAAGGGGTTGGATAGCTCATAACTTGTTGTTCTTATTGAACTTGATCCATCCCAACAAACAAAAATATTACTCCCTTAAATCCACAATATATATCGCTGATTTAGTATAACTTTATACTAAATTGGTGACATTTAACTTTATACTAAATCAGCTACACTTATTATGGATCAAAGGAAGTAAGACATTTTATCAAAGTCAAACATATTTGGTCGTTGTTGTATTGTTGGCAAAGAGACATTGGATTTAAGGAAAGAGATTTTTCCGTACTTTTGCACAAACATTTTAATTTGAGTAAACAATTTTAAAAAGTAACGTCATTGACATTTTTTTCAATGTCCAAAGAATAAGGTTTTTTTTAGACAACGAAAGAATAAGGTTAAGACAGGAGATAGAGTAGAAATCGACTTTCCCGGAGGCCCAGCCCAAACCCTCCAAAACCACTCCAGTTTCTCCCTTCCCTCCGACCGGCGCCGCCGCCACCGGGACCATCCATGGCGCTCGCAGCCCTCCAGAGCTGCTTCCGCGCCGTCCCTCCGGACGCCGTCGTCGCCGTCGTCGACTGCGTCCTCGCCTCCTCCTCCACCTCGCCCTCCCAGCTCTTCCACTCCCTCCTCGACTCCTTCCCCGAGGTACTCCCCGCCTCCACGGTGCAGCCGCAGGCTCTCTACCCCGACCATGCCCATGCCGCCCCTCTCTCCCACGCTGCCGCGCTCTGCCATCTGCTCCCCTGCCTCGACTCCTCCTCCTCCAAGGACGCGCTGCGCACGCTGCTCTGGAGGGTCTTCCTGCCGCTGCTCCGCGGCGAGTCCAGCCAGCTCCAGCAGCAGGCCATCGCGCTCATGTGCGACACCGTCTCCCACGGCAAATCCTGGGACCTGCTCGGAGCCACCATCCTGCCCTTCTGCATCCGGTCATGTGCCGTCGCAATGTCTCTGCACACCACCCATGAATACGACGACGACCACTCCATCATATACCACTACCACTTGGATGCTGAGGATCATCACCAGTCAGGCAGAGCGCTGCTGCCCCTCTCCAATGCCGCCGCACTCCTGGCGTTGCTGCTGGGAGACGCGTTGGAGAGGAGACAGAATACCCTCAGCCTGCCCCATGACGCTTCCCTCGAAGCACTGCTGCAGAATTTGACATGGGACCTGTCTAGGCTCGTGCTCAAGATGTTCGACCATGGCCAGGAGTACCGGTCGTGCGCCACCCGGATCCTCCTGCAGCCTCTGCTAATTTCACTCGCAAATGTTTCCTGTGTCGCCGTCCAGTTCGGCGCGGTCCAGCTGAAGCTATCTAGGTTGGCCGGCTTTCTTTCCTGTGCCGTGGTAACTTGTTAGTTTAAATTGTTTGCTCGAGCTAATCGTTCTCCGGCATTACTCATGCAGGTCTGGTTTCCTGGAGTCCATCTGGAACTGCTGTGTTTCTCTGTTCTCTCTGGGCCGTGCCGAGCGCCTCGATGCGTACGGGATCCTCTCTCTGTACTTATCGGCGTTGAAATCGGGATGTCAGTCTGCTGTGGCAGAAGCTGATGAGGCCCACAGCTTTGATCTTAGGAATGTCACTGTATTTTGGGATGAGCTGCGCAGGGGACTGGTAAGCCATCTAGTTGATTACTTTGCTATCTAAGCTGAAAATCGCTTGTCAGGTTTCTCATTGGGGGTAACACACTTGAATTTTTCTACGGTCCAGGTTGACAAGGACGCTTTAGTAAGGAAACAGGCTTTCTACCTCCTGAAAATATCGCTAAGCATATTTTCTTCTGGAAATGATGGCAATCAGCAATGCTCTGGCAGCAGCCCAGCTGCTTTGACTGGTCAAGCCAAATCAAATACCGCTGTGACAAAAAAAGAAAGGTGGGCTAACAAAGAGGCCAAATCCCTAGGTGTTGAAGAAATCGCGCAATCAGGTGAACACTGCTCAAGTGGTCAAGACCGATGGAAGGTCTTCCTGTTACTATACGAGATGCTTCAGGAGTTCGGAACACATTTAGTCGAGGCAGCCTGGACACACCAGGTTAGTTTGTCCATGCATGTTTCTTTTACAAAAGTATTCACTGCAAGACATGTTCATTGCCAGCAATACTGAATTCAATACATGTTAAAGCCTATGTAGCTGAACACTCACTCAGTAATAGTGACAACACAGCAATATGTTAATCAATTAATTATTACACACCTCTTTGCTTTTATTTTTTGGTTGCTTACTTCTTTGCTTCAATTTGGTTAATGATGTTTTAAAGTGATTCTCAGGTAGCATTACTGTTTGAGTCTGCACCACAGAGTGACCATATGGGTCACATATACAGAGCTTTTCATGGTCAGATGGAATCTGTGGAAGGAATTTTCCACTGGATGACGGTGTTGTGGGAGCGTGGGTTTACTCATGATAACCCTCAAGGTCATTACTGTTTATGTACATGGCATATATGCTTAGAATGTTTTCTTAATCTGCCTTTACGAATGCCCTCTGCAGTGCGGTGCCTGGTAATGCAATCCTTTTTGAATATCACATGGGAACACTACAAAGGCCATGCTCAAATGGTCCCCAGAGGCTTTGTTCTCGGCCCTCTCATACGTGCCCTGAATGATGTAGTTCATCACAAAGATTTCGGTTAGTTTCTTTTGTTTTTCATTTAATTTGATAGAACATGAACGGTTCTGATATGAGAAATACAAAATTGTTCTGTTTACTTCAAATATTTGCTTCCATTTGCAATTTATGATGCGGTTATTTCTTCTTGGTACAATTTTTGGGGACCCCTCTAGATATAGAAACACCATTGTCTCAAAAGGCCTTCCGAGGAACACCATGTTACCTTAAGACTTTTTCAATGTAAACAAAAATAGGGAAATTTCAAATGGCATATTGTTTTCGAACCAAATGGAGAAACTTATTGAATAAGCATCACTTGGTATATGTCTGTCTTTTGTAGCAAGGTTGGATTAAAACTTCGTTAGATTTCAGACTGATCTTGTACATGGGGGGGCACTTGATTGAATGTTGCTAGTCTCTCTGTTCTTAGTTATCGGTTTTGTCTTTGGGAAAGTATTTTGCATTTCGCTGTTTGTTTTGCAACACAGCCCCACCTGATTTTGTTTACTCTTCGTCGTGCTCATGCATTTTTTTTCTTTGCTTTCCTATCTTTAGTTGTCTGGAATATATATACTTTTCTGTGGCATACTGTTCAACTGTTTACTCCCCTTTACATGCTGAGCTATCTGCGTGAATTTCTCTAGGTGTTGGTGGTGTTTATAATTCAGAAACCATAAAAGGTGCACAGAGGTTTTTCAGAAATTATGCCCGGAAATTGATGACACGGTACTACTTGGACAACTACTGCCTTCTATACCAGTTTGTGGTGTTGTCACGCTTTCTTGTAGATATGAGATCTGATACTTTGGACTCTGGAAATGAGTTTATTTGTGTACTTTCTGTTATAATATTTAGTTTTGCATTAATTAAAGGATGTCAGTCTGCATCACAATGAGTATCAAACTAGGCTCTTGCAGCATTGCGTATTCTTTGTTCGAAAGGTTACTGTGTAGTACTAAATTTACATGTGTTGTAATATATAGTTCAGTAAATTTTAACTAGATAGAACTTATGTGCAAATGCTGGAGCTGCAAAGACTTACACATATTAAATTATATCATGAGCTACATACTTTAAATGCGATGAAATATGGCCTAGCTTACAAGGGATTACTTATGTTGTTTGGCGACAAAATATGGCCTAGCTTACTTGGTTAGGGAAGTGGATGTACAACCCAGCCTGTTTTACTTTTTTAATAAAATGCGAACACATACTTTAAGTTACGTTTGTTTTCAATAGTACCAGTGGTTTCATGTGGTGTCCTGAAACCTTTTTTCTCTCCATATATTGCCAGTGACCGTTCACATCTGGTTTGGAATTTGGCGTCTGCTGCTAAAGAAGATTCATTTGGCCGAGCAGGATTAATGACTCTTGCATTTTGTGTTGCGTCATGCGCTTGTTGGTCAGATACACACGACTTACCATGTGCTTCTGCTGTGTGCGACTTGGCAAAATGCAACGGAGATACTTATATAGCAGTCAATACTGCAGATTTACTAGAGGCCTTATGGATTCTCAGTGAGAGGAGTAAACACCACTTTAATCCAAAGTATCGTCTGAAAGGTTAGAAATCTTTCTGCTGGAAGAAACTTGGAGCTAGTGTTAAGTAATGCATTGTCACTTTGTTAACTTGAAGTCAAATGCAGTTTGTGAACAGGTTATCAAAGCCGCAGTATCTTTGATAAGTGCAGCTGAAGTTCCACTCAATCAGCTTTTGTATTTCATATCTACAATACCTCGAGAGTTTACTGATTATACTGGTGGGTACATGCGAAAATGGCGAAATGTTTGTCTGCAGCATCTCCTTCCAAATAATGATCCGTTGAGGATAACTAACAGCTATATTTGCTTCTCCTTGTAGGACCACTGAGGGCTACAGTTCAGAAATGGTTTCTTCAGAAAAAAGAATTTTCTGAGATGAATAATTTGTTCGATGAGCTTATTGATTTCCCAACCAGCTTCATGAAGCACACATTGGTAGAAGGGTCATATTTGTATGATGACGAGGATGTGGGTGCGTGGGAAGCTGAAGCACAAAGGTGGGCAAGGACCCTTTTTCTTGTAACCTCAGAGGAGCAGCATTTCAAGCAAATATTTTTGGTATGTTTTGCTTGACACCTGCTGTCAAACCTCTAAAATGCATTAACATTGCCATTGAGTAAATAAGCACCCTGTGGATATCTATATTATGCTAAGGTCTGTAACCTAAATTTCTCTAGCCTATCAATAGGCGATGATAGTACACCCACACTGTAGCTATATTCTTCCTCTTGTATAATTGAAATCAACTTTGGTTTGAGATATCCCTCTTTTGCAGTTCCTGGTGAAATGTGGTGACAAGCTTTCTGAACATTCTCCTGCTAGAGAATATCTCTACGTGAAGTTCTTTATCATCATTATAAGTTTGATTGAGGAGCTTGAAGTGATACAGAAAAAGCTTGTTCACCAGAATAATACCATCGCCAGTGGAGGTTCAGATATGACAAATGGATTAGAGCACAGTGCTCTCAACGAGAAGCTTGCAAAATCATTGCTTTTATTTTTGGTAACCTCTTTTTTCTTCATACTGTGACTGATGACTCTTTATCTAATAGCCTCTAAATATCATCTTGTTTATGTCTTAATTCAGGACAATTTGGTGACCTTTAGCAAGCAATCTTGCTCAGTTTTCTGGTTAAAAAATAAAGATGACATGGATTTACCAGGTTCTGTCAAAGGAAAGCTTGGAGGTCCGAGTCAGCGTCGTTTAGCTACCTCTGTAACCTCTTCAGTGCTGCAGAGTGTATGTCCCTTTCTGATAATTCCAGACCACATTATTGCATTTAACCATCTTGATGAGTTGTATTTACTTCTTCTAGAAGGTCCCATTTAGTGTGTTTCATGTCGCTTTTCAGAGACATTGTTATCGTAATTAAGCAGCAAGTAAGATATGGAAAATACTTTTCCAGGGATCTAATGGAATTGGTTGATTCGATAAAGGATGACCAGATTGCAGGCTAATAATCCTATACTGTCTATTCTTTTCGTTTGAACCATGTAATACTGTCAAAACTTAATCAGAAATTTGGTTTATCTTCTTTTTTGCCGTGCAATATTGTGACAGTTCATAACTTTCCATACCCCCTTCCCTCTAGTCTGGAGAAAATACTATAGGGTTGGCTGTTACAAGCTGGTTATTGTGCTGTCAGCTCATCTACCAGTGGCTGATTATTCCCATTTTCATTCTGTTTTGCTTCAGAATATCTCTTATTATAGGGCAGCATATTTTGCCTTCGCTTTAAATTTCCTCCCACCATTTTATGATGTAACTTTGATAACTTCCTTTTGTAATATTTCACAGATTTGGTCTATGAGGTGTGTTAGCTCTGTTGTTACATGGTGCAACCACTACACCTCTGATGTTTCTCTTCATTCAGCATTTTCATTCCTCTGGGAGTTCTGTTGGGAAGTTATCCAACATTGTACTTATGCCACAGAGGTTGGTTACTTTTTTCATTGTTTGGCTTAATATTTATTTGTCAGTGGCTTGCAGTTTGTCCATATAGTTTTTATGCCTGATTAATTATTTTTCCTGGACAAGACTGGAGCTGAACTTCACTTGGCAGCTTATGAAGCTCTAGTCTATGTTCTGTCAGCTCTATCTACTCCTCCTATTTATCACTTTCTAGATTTTGTGAAACCAAAGCAATTAAATGGGGCCATCAAATTACCATTGGATCTTCTGGCCACCACTTATCTTGGTAATATCAACAGCCTCCTTACAAATGGAGTTCTGACACGAAGCAGACGAGCTGTTTTAATGTGTTGGAAGGTGAGCCCCTCCGTAGTGTGCATGTCTCAGTTTTGTATATTGACAAGTAAATTATTTAAGCAGCTCCTGATTATTAGTTTTGATTTAGTGGCTTTGTGTAGACTCCCTGCTATCCATTTCTCGCTGCTGTGATGAGAACAAATCTCAGCTGAAAAGCTTAGGTCCATTATTTTCAGATTCAACCCTCCAAACCATCTTTCTTGATATTACTGAAAGGTGAGTATCACATGACTTCAGATTCTTTATGATTGGAGTACTCCCAGAGATAATGTTCAAACCACAGTGACTACTTTACCTCTGTATTTGAAAGATCCTAGCATGGTTGATAGTTATAACATTTCAGAACTTGTTTCCATAGTATAACTTCGTGAAAATTTATAGCCTTCCTTTATCAATAGTGTACAGGAGTTATCTAAAGGAGTGGCTAATTGCATTCAATTGGTTTTTTTCTAATAGATACAGGTTTTACATTTAAAGTTTTGCTTTCTTTCTCATCTTGGTTGAATACATCAACTTTATTTAGGTACTTATTGATGTATATTTTTCCCTTTTACCTTACTTCTTAGTTTTCATCTTTGCAGTCTTGAAAATGCTGGTGAAAATTCTGTTGTATCCATCCTCAGATGTGTGAGGTCTGTTTTGGGGCTTTTACAATTTAATATGAGCAGTGGAAATTTATCCTCTTTGGGCATCAGTTATGAGGTACTATTTAAAGCCCTGTTACTATATCCATATGATCAATCTAAATAGTTTTGCACAATATGTTGTCAAAGTTACAAAGTTTTGACTATTTAACAGCTCAAGTTTTTAAACTTAAAATTTCATATTTCTGAAAGCATGGGGTAACTTTTCCTTCAGATTTTATATAATTATTATGGCTTGTATTTTGGCATTGATGTCTCTTCTCTATTTGCCGCAGATGATGATGCAATTGGTAAAATCTTCCTGGATCTTGCACCTTAGCTGCAATAAACGCAGAATTGCACCAATTGCTGCACTACTATCTGCAATATTGCACCCATCAATCTTTCTGAATTTGGAACTGCACCAGGAAAATGAAAAGGGGCCGGGCCCTTTGAAATGGGTCAGTTCTAACATATGTTTTCTATTACTTCACTGTTTTTACTGTGAAACCTTCTTGTTGTTCTTTTTAAGCGTTGGCATAAAAAATGACTACTTGCTGCTGCTGCTGTCTGTCCATGCGTTGCTTATTCTGGTAAAGTAGTGCTGTTTTTTATATGCAGGGCCTGCATTGTGTACTTAGTTAGACTTATAGTTCCATATGGTTCTTGTTATGACTAAATGAAAACTGATTACTGAAGCCCAGCCTGTCTGCTTGACCTTGTCTGCATTGACCGCCTTTGTTTGTTTCCAGTTTGTCGAGAATCTCCTCAATGAAGGTTCAAAGAGTCCTCGAACTATTCGCCTAGCAGCTTTGCACTTGAGTGGTTTATGGTTAATGTACCCAAATACTCTTAGATTTTACATGGAGGAACTGAAGCTATTAGCATTATATGGATCTGGTAATGTTGTACAATCTTTTTACGAATCATGATGTTCATTATCTTATCTTAAACTGAGGCTTTCTAATAAAGCCTGTCAATATGCTGTTGTGCATTCTAATCTTCCCAATGGAATTTCATGTTCATTGAATAGTGGCATTTGATGAAGATTTCGAAGCCGAACTCTCTGAAAACCATGAGGCAAGATTTGAAGTTTCAATGCTAGCGCAGAGTCCAGATCGTGAATTCACAGAGGTAAACTGCACCCTCTCCCCTCTGGTTCTTAAAACCTTGAATTATGAACCATGTTTTTCTATCTACTGTTCATTTCTTAAGAATAATACTGCAGTACAATGTAAAAGAATAGAGCATATGTATGCTCTATTTTGTGTTGACTTGTTTTTGACTTTTGTAGCATCATGGGTTTGAAATCAGTTTAACCTTCTCCTTTTCCTCCAAAGTCACCAGCAAAGCAATCGATTCTTACTTCTTTAAATGCATTGTCAATGCTACTGCAGGTCTTCATTAATACAGAATTGTATGCACGCGTTTCAGTTGCTGCTCTATTCCATCAGCTAAAGAGATTGGGGACTGAAGAAGCTCTTCAATCTGGCAAACTATTTCTACTGAAACTTCTTGATTCAGCGGTAACATTTTCAGACTCAACAGTTCATCTACTGGATTGGGTTTGCCTTCTTAGGCAATGCTGCCTGAGCTGTTATACGTTGTTACTGGTTCTTACTCAATAAGTAATATGGTAACATTTTTAGTTTTCGGAAGTTTTTATGCATAGAGTTTCAGATGAATTTCATGGGCCAAGTATCAGTTCAGTATGACCGAACTGGGAAACTTATATGATGCTGCAAACTTACATATCATGCTAACTTACAATAGCCTGTTTAAATTTATGGATTTTTGACATTTCGTATTTGCTCTGTTTGTACAGGTGAATGACAATGACCTCTCGAAAGAACTTTACAAAAAATATAGCAGTGTAAGCCCGTTGCTTAGATCGAGAACCATGCTATTTTGCACCTTATTCTGAAATATGCATATTTGACAGGTACATAGGCGTAAAGTTCGTGTGTGGCAGATGTTATGTGTTCTTTCTTACTATGTGGAGGAAGACATAGTTGAGGAAGTGACATCTAGTGTTCACATCTGCCTTTATGTAAGAACATTTTTAATCTTGCGTGTTACACTTTTAATCCATGCCATTGTGTACATCTACCTTTATGTATTGATGCAAGTTCGAATGACACACTTATGTTTCTGCAGAGAAATAATCTACCTGCTGTCCGGCAGTTCCTGGAGACATTCGCTATACTTATCTATTTAAAATTTCCAACATTGGTGAGAGCTCATTCATGTCAATGCTTGTAGACCTGTGTGATCAATACATGCTTATTTTAGACGTCAGTAGAATCTTCTTGAATGTAACTATCATTTTTGTGACTGATTATGATTTGCAGGCTGAAGAACAGCTTGTTCCTATTTTTCATGACAGTGGGATGCGGCAACAGGTGAGCATTTGGTCAAATATCTTACTCCTATTATTGATGTGTTTATTTATCTATTCCCTCTCTGCAGGCACTATCCTCTTATGTATTTATTGCAGCAAACGTGATGCTCCATTCAAGGGAGCTGTCTGCCCAGAGGAACCATCTGAATCAACTGCTTCCTCCAATAATTCCATTTTTAACATCCCATCACCACAGTCTACGAAGTTTCACTCAGGTAAAACTGTGTAACTTGAAATTATGTGGAGCCACATTCTTGTGGAGTGTTACATTGTTCTAGTCAACTGAAGATCTATCGTGTATCGCAGCTACTTGTCCACTGTGTTTTTTCCAAGTTGTGGCCTATTTTGCAACTTGAAAGCTCAGAAGATCCATTCATCGAGAGGAGGTGCTTTCAAGATTTGAAACAATATCTAGCAGAGAATACCGACTGCGCAAGGTACATGCAGTTTCCTTTTATTTGGCTAGTCTATGTTGGCATCACCCTGTTAAAACTTCTCTCAGTGTACTGTCAGGATTTAGTGAGGGATTTCTCCCCCAAACATCTCTTCTTTGTTAGTACAACTAATCCTTTCAACTAGAGACTATGTATTTCCTTTGTTTAATCTGAAAAGGTGTAAATTTATAAATTGATTCTTGTTGAATGTCTGTATCATTCATGTGTTTTGGTTTCAGACTGAGAGTCTCAATTGAAGGTTTCCTTGACGTTTTTGACCCAGATACATCTGGGACTCCTTCGGGCATATTTACCGCTCGCCCTGAGGTTCGTAATATCCTTGATCTCTAAAATTTAGGGGCATTGTTCATTTTTTCAGGAAATGACATAACATTGAAGGCTGTGAGTGTTTCGGCATTTCTGGTGTATTTCTGAGTATGCTATTTTTTGGTGCAGTCGTCTGGCTTCGAGTGTGTACCAGTGTCAGTGCTGGAGCGGGTGAATAACTTTTTGAATGTAAGCACTTGAACCTTGAGCTGTATTAAGTTTGTTGCACGAAACTGCAATGTGAAATTAAGTATTAACTCCTGGTCTCCTGGCTGTATGCAATGTCAGGACGTGAGGGAGGAGCTGAGAGATTCTATAATAAAGGATTCAGCAGCGATCAAGAACGAGGTTCTAGCGGCGGGAAAACACGACGAGGATTTCGAGAAGGCGATAAGTACAAGAGGCAGTCAGGATTTCCAGAAGAAGATAATACCCCAGCGGGACTCGGAGCAAGCGTCGAGCGCAATCATGGGCAACAATGACATCTCGAGGCTGCTCTTCGAGATAGAGGAAGATGATGGTGCGTTCAACCTGGCAGTGGAGTCGAGGAAGGAGGCGGCGGAGACTGTCCAGCGGAGCCAGCAGGAACTGATCGTAGTGGCGTCGCTGGTGGACCGTATCCCGAACCTGGCGGGGCTAACTCGGACGTGCGAGATATTCAAGGCAGGGCTACTGGCGGTGTCTGACATGGGCGTGGTGCAAGACAAGCAATTCCGGCTGATCAGTGTGACAGCGGAGAAGTGGGTGCCGATGGTTGAGGTACCGGCGGAGAGCGTGAGGGCGTTCCTAGGGAGAAAGCGGGCGGAGGGATACACGGTGGTGGGGCTGGAGCAGACGGCCCACAGCGTGGCGCTGGACGAGTTTGTGTTCCCGGAGAAGACGGTGGTGGTGCTGGGGCGGGAGAAGGAGGGGATCCCCGTGGATATTATCCAGCAGGTGGTGGATGTGTGTGTCGAGATCCCGCAGCTTGGGGTTGTCAGATCGCTTAATGTTCATGTCAGCGCCGCCATCGCCATCTGGGACTACACGCGCCAGCACCGTGTGCGGAGAGCGTCCTCACAATCTCAATCTCCTCAGTAGTTAGTTTATTTTTTCTGTAGTAAACAAGAGAATGTTATGTTGTAAGTTGTAACATAACATGATGGGATGGATACCGATTATAAGAAATATATTGGATCGGTATGGCTTGCTGTTTTTCTTTTCCAGTGAGGATTCTAGCAGGATGGTCTCAGTTTTTATGTATCGAGAAACAAAACCTGTTTGATCCACTGTACTGTACCTTGGCTTGAGTGGAAATGAAAGGAAGTTCCATGCAGTAACTTTGGCCATCAGGGTGTGCTTGTTGAGTACTTCATCTTTCTCTTTTAGGCTGTTGGAAGAATTAAATTGCGAATATCAAGTGAAAAATGACATTCAGGGAAATGGTAATTCTTCGTGTAGTTTCAGTATTTAAGTCGAAATGAACTAAGTACTGAAACTTTACAAAACATACAAGGCCAATGGTTTCCTCGAAATGAATCAGGCATCTAATGGCTTAAATATTCCTCCACTCCCTCTGATGGATCGTAGGGAGTACTAGATAATTATAATTCGAGAGAATGATACAGTATTTTAATTCAGAAGACACCACTTCATAAAATATATTGGAAGTATCAAGCTCACTATCAATACGTGTCGTGATAGACAGAAAAGAGAAACCCCTGACACTTGTAAACAAGGAGGGAAAAAAGGAGGAAACATCATAATCGTTGTTCATCACAGCAATCTAGTATTGTCCAATCCTCTCGACATACAGAACTCCTGTATTTTTTGAAAGGTTCATTTTGATAAATATCTCCACAATTCTTCGAATTTCTTGAAGAATATCTGGTGCCTGAACCAAGAAGCATAGAATGTACGGAAATGGGGAAAAATTAGCACCGCTAGAATAAATTCCAGATTCCGGACTAGGAAGAGAATGCCCCGCCTTTAAATAGAAGAAATTAGCACCGCTAGAATATCTGTCTCATGTAACAAGGTGGTAATTGAGACAGATTGCTTGGCGTTGCTTAAAATTTTTGATCCAGGAGGAGAAAACAGATCACCCTGCAAGATCATCGGTCAAGATTTCAATCATCTGACTCCAAGGGACAAAGAGATCAAGCTCGAACATATAAGTAGGAATGCAAACATGCTAGCTCATGAGATTGCAAAGTTTGCTAGTAATGAGTTGTGTGGAGGGGTTTTGCGTGGCATGTTCCGATGTGCGTGTCAGAGTTGGCATCGCGTGATTGTATGAACTCTGTTATCCAGCTTTAATATACTTCCATTTTTCAAAAAAAAAAAAAAAAGAATGCCCCGCCTTTAAATAGAAGAAATTATGCTATCATGGACCAAACCGTTGTATAAATTTCCGAGCATTCCATTTTTCATATCCGACAAGATTCAAACTGCTGAGGTAATTTGTACCTGAGCATAGTTCCTCCAGTCTCCAGTGACATCTTGCTCTTTGTTCATTAATATATACGAGAGCAGGTTGATAAGCTAAAGCAAAAAATTGACACTAGCTTAAAAGTGCTGAAACTAGCAACCTCTTAAAACGTAACGTAAGCAATAGCTGAATTTGGAACTAGTCATTCCTGCATCGTACCATTTCTTCTGAAGATTCAGTTGCTGCTTTTGTCAGTATAGTATGGCCACATGAATACGAGAGAAATAATGAAGGGCAAATGACCATATTCTGACGACCAGATAGACATAATGTTGGCAAAAAGATACATTTGCTTGGTACTTGCAGTTTATGAAGTACAACATCATAGACAAGATTTCAGTCAAAACAGAAACAGAAAACAGGACAATTTCCTCTATGTTAGGAATGTGATTAAAAAGGCCCACAAAACAAAATTGCCCCTGGTGTTCTTGATGCTGGATATTGCAAAAGCTTTTGACTCGCTGAACTGGGGTTATCTGCTGCAAGTTCTCAGGCAAATGGGTTTCGGGCAGCGGTGGCGCAACATCCTTTCCCTGTTATTGGGCTCAGCCTCTTCTCGGATCATGCTGAATGGGAAGCTGGGTCCCGCTTTCAATCACAAGAGGGGGCTACGGCAGGGCGATCCACTCTCACCGATGCTTTTCATTCTGGCAATGGAGCCACTGCAGTGCCTGCTCGAGCATGCCACGGACCAGGAGGTGTTGTCGCCTTTAAATCTCAGAGTCGCCAGGTTGCGGGCCAGCTTCTACGCTGATGACGCCGCGCTTTCTGTGAACCCTCGGAAGGAAGACATCTCAGCTGTCCAGCAGATTCTGAAGCTTTTTGGGGATGTTTCGGGACTGAGAACAAGTTTAGAGAAGTGTGTTGCCTACCCTGTGGCTTGTGATGGCCTGGACATTGCCAATATCCTGCAAGACTTTGGTGGGGCGCAAGGTGCCTTCCCTTGTAGGTACTTAGGACTGCCTCTCGGCTTTCGGGAGCCGCGGAAGATTGATGTGCAGCCTCTGTTCGATAATGCAGTTAACAGACTGAAGGGGTGGAAAGGAAAGCTCATGTCCAAAAAGGGAAGGCTGACGCTTATAAACAGCGTGATCACCTCCATCGCCACTTATTTTCTAACGATCTTCCCGGCTGAAAAATGGATGATCAAGAGCTTCAATAAACTGCGGCAGAATTTCCTTTGGACTCCGGATGAAGAGGCCTCCGGAGGAAAATGCTTGGTCAGCTAGCAAAGAATTTGCGCACCAACAATGTATGGTGGGCTGGGCGTTAAGGACATTCAGGCTTTCAGTCGTGCTCTTCGTCTCCGATGGGAATGGTTCAGGTGGACTGAACGTGACCGCCCTTGGGTCGGCTCGGAGACCCCTTGTGACCAGTCAGACAAAGACCTTTTCGCCTCGTGTACTTCCATTTCCATTGGTAATGGGGAGATTGCGAGATTTTGGTCTGACAGATGGCTCAATGGCCAGGCTCCAAAGATTTTAGCGCCGCTTTGCTACACCCTGGCGGTCCGGAAAAATCTTACAGTAAAGGAGGCGCTGCTTAATGGGCGTTGGATGCGGGGTTTACAAAGAATGAGTAATGAAGAGCAGATTGATCAGTTCATTATTCTCTGGAGCTTGCTGCGCAATGTTACCCTTTCTTCAGAGCGTGACGGCATCACCTGGCATGTCTCTGCGGATGGAAAATACTCGGTGAGCTCTGCCTACTCTGTCCAATTCCATGGCCGCATTCGGGAACCTCATCTTGATCAGGTCTGGCGAGTTCGGGCAGAAGGGAACGTCAAATTTTTCTTGTGGCTGTTGCTCCAGAACAGACATTGGACTGCTGAGAGGCTGCGGGCTAGAGGTCTGCCTCATGATGACTGCTGCTGCCTTTGTGATCAGGAGTTCGAAACTGCTGCACACCTGGCCATAAACTGCTCCTTTGCCAAGGAGGTGTGGTCGCATTTCCAGCACGACAACTCCAGGGCCGTGCTCATGGCTAACCGATCGTTCACACTCACAGCCTGGTGGAAGAAGCTAACGCGTGGAAAGAAGGATGAGAGGCATAAGAAAGACATCATGACTTCGGTATACGTCATTTGGCATATCTGGAAAGAGAGGGGAAGACGGATCTTCCAGAACGCCAGCTTGCCGGTGCTGGCCATTGTTGCTATGATCAAGGCGGACCTGGAGCTAGTCAGTTTGGCTAGGAGAGGTTCAGGAGGCGTAATAACAGCGCTGTAATTCTTTTTCTTTGGTTCTGGTGGCCTACGGGCTTGGCATACTCTTGTAAATACTGTTGGTTTTTTCCCTCCCCTATAATGAATAAGCAGAACTCCTGCTAGTTTCGTTAAAAAAAAACACAGAAGCAGCGGTACCCCGTTGAACACACGCACCATCTGCTCCGCCAGATGCGTGTGTACTGAATCCCCCACAATGTAAACTAGAACCTTAACAATTCTCAAATAATTAACACTGAAGAGTTGTTTTGTGGTACCCTCAAATAAATAGTAGCCATTCATTTTTGTCAATCCAGTGGCCCATAATATTCATACTACTGCTAAAAAAGATGAGTAGTATGATTCATACTACTCAGAAAATTTTGCACATATCGTAGACGGGCCTGGCCTAATTTCCTCCAGCCCAAAACCTCACACCGCCCAATGCCCCAACCCTAGATCGGGACCGAGCGCCCTGCCCTCACTCTCTCTCGGCCTTCCCGGCTCTCTCCCAGCGACGGCCCCTTCCTCGACGCCGACGAGCTCTCGCTTCCGGGCTTCGGCACTCTCTCTCCCCGGCGACCATGAATGGAAACGCCGCCTGCCAAGCGTTATGTCGACGACCCGTGCGCTTGCACCTCCCCTCCACGTCCTCAGTGTCACGCCGCCCCATCGTTCCGCCCCCACGGCCGACGGCCGGCCGGCCTTCTTCGGGCCCCCCTCGTTCCTCGACGCCGCTAGCCAGGCGCAAGTCCTGTTCCGGCAGGACACCGCCATGAGCTCTCCGCCTCTCCGCCAGCGACGAGTTCCTGTTGACTTGTCCCTTTTTGACCAGCTAGTTCTCTAAATCATGTTTCTCGAACTAATTCTGATATTTACTCAGACTATTTCTTGTGGACTTTAATCTCTCTACACAACTTATGTGCGTCTTCAAATTTACTTGGAAAAACTAAAGCATTTTACAGGAAGTTCTGATTTGTACTCAGTTGTGTGCCTTTTTAACCGAATCGTAAGTTCATTAGAAGAATCCAGGCTATCCTGAAACTTTATACTCAGTTGTAGCTTCTCTGAAAATGTTCAACTCATGTTCTTTTGTGTCAATGCCGAATTGATTACCTGCAGCTAGATTGCAGAGTTCACCGAAGAATGAATGCTATCCTAGACATTTTTACTTGCTGTAACTTTTCTGAAAATGCTGAAGTAATGTTCTTTTATTCCAATGCTTTGTTGGACATGAGTTGTGACCTTGTTTAGCTAGTTCATGATATATATTTTAAACTTGAAGCATGGTATGCAAATTGTATGTCTGTAAGGAGTGTCATTTTACTCTCCGTGCCATAGCATGATGTATTGAACTTTAAAAGCAGTTAGCTACTGTAGTTATAATTTCTGTCAACAGAGTACAACTGATCTGGAGGTCTAGTATGTTACATGTTTAGCTCTGATTGCTGCAATAATGGTCTTTGGTGGATTTCTTGCACCAATTGGAAGTTATATACTCTTGATTCTTAAATTAAAAAATATTTCTATCCCCATTGATCTTATCGCAGCTATAACGTACATAAGATCAAAGACTCATGTTATGGCATTGCTAGGAAGAGAACATGAGTCTTTGGTCTTTGGTGGATTTCTTGCAGCTATAACGTAGATTTGCTGTAGGATGCACTTCTTATGCGGAACTTGATCCGCAATGCTCAATTGCCTATGCAATTGAGGTACCACTACTTTATTTCAGAAATCAACTTGCTATCTCCACCTTCTTCTATGAGTTGGAGAGCAATGCCATTGACTCTCTAAAGCGTCAGCTCCTTTGCCCTGGGTTTGCTTTTGGCCCTGACATCCCCTTCATTCATTTTCCATAACTACTAGTTTTTTCTTAGAATTCGGAAATACTTAGCTAAATACGTCACACTATTTACCTGAGTTAATCGACTGGAACATGGTGGCATGACTAAAGTCCTAGCACACACCAACTTGTTATAAAAGGGTCAATACTACTAAAGTCTTCCTAGCACACACCAACCTGTCATAAAAAGGGGTCAATACTACGGACTTACAACCAATGCCACACAGAGTCATCACACTTGGAGATTATTCACAGGATACTTGTAGCCAGATCAAAGTTTGTCACCACACACTTCATATAACTCCAGTCATAGTAAAATTCATCCAAAGCATAGAGACAGTAAAAGGTTACATTAGTTCACAACATACATCTAACATCTTAACCCTCTTGCGGGTGCGCCTATAAGAGCATTTGGAGCTCTTTTTGGGGTCAGATCTTTCGAAGTTTGTCAATGTACGTTGTCGTTCTTTAAAGCACGTGTAAAGCCGCCTAAACCGAGTACTGGTGCCTGTCAAGTATTTCACCTCTTCCTTTCTAACACTGAACCCTTTGACCTTAGCATACTCATTATAGAACCGGAATCCTTCCTCCTCACTTCTGAACGTCTTGGTAACCACACACTCGTACTCTTCGCCGTCCTTCATGTGATTGTCTTCACCATCCATGTCTGAAAACTTGCATCATCAAAGTAAGATTCATGTTACTAGTCAAGTTAATCATGTATGAAAAAAACTGTATGTGCAAGATGGAATTACAGGTCACTATACGAGGCAATTAAATCTTGATTACATCTAAAAAAATCTGCAAGATGACATGCTATTCTCAATGTAATCAGACGATTTTGTTAGTTACTAGAATGTCATGCAGCTAATAGGATCCTAATTTTTCACTGTCAAGTAGACTCTTCAAATTATAAGACCAAGAACGAACAAATTCATGCGATAAATCTAAGCATCAGTCACTAAGTAAACTGCTATTGTACCTATGACGACAGCTGAAATAGCATGTGAGGAACCTATAAGACATAATTCATGAATTCTATCACTCATTTTCTTAGCAGATCAGTGGCAGAGCAGAGCTAGCTCAATTAAGCAGCAGCCAAGCAGGTTGCTGATTCGATCTTGCTGTGCAAACTAGCTAGCTGAAAAGCAAAAGTGGATCGATTGAAACCTGGACTGGGCAACGAGCTAGCTTAAGCTAGCAGGCTAACAAGCAGCTAGCTGGCCGGTGTGCGTTCACGATTTGTTAGGGTCTCAGCCCAAACTGAAGTGAAACTGGAAGCGTGGCTACTTGCGCACGCTCAGCGGACTGAACCGACCGACGGCGACCAAGGCCTAGCGGAGCTGCGTGATCGTGGTGTGCAACGTCGTGCAGGTGCGTGCGCAGGGCGCGGCGGAGGGTACAATCGCAGACGTGTGTGCCCGCGGCGAGAGAGTGCTCGGGCACGAGGACCACGGCGAAGAAAACATGACATAATACGAACAGAGGAAAATGCAACGGATGCGGCGCTCACCCTATGTTTTCCTGGCGATCTGGCCGAGGTTGAGGAAGTTCAGGACGCCGTGGAGGAAGAAGAAGGTGTGACGGTCACCGTGCCGCGCGCGGCGGGGACGAAGATCTTGTCGGTGATTCCTCGATCGGCTCCAACTCCAAGTGCTATTAGGGAGGCGACCGGGAACGAAGCAATTAAGCTTAACTAAATGTGGAGGCGGCGGCGTCGTGTCGAGGCGACAGAGCCGGCGTGTAGAGGCGGCGGCGGCGCGCGGGGTAGTGGTGATCTGTTTTGATCTGGTAGCGAGGCACTGGGTGCCTGAGAAACATAGTTTTTTTCCTTCAGACTAGCACCTTTCTGGGCCTGTTGGGCCTATCATACTACTCTCTCTCTCCCTTGAGTAGTATGATTAGTAAAACAACAATGCTACACGTACGGACTGATTGCTACGGAATTCACATACGGAAAGATGTGGAGGAATTCAGTTGGTCAATGACCCACAAATCATGGGAGGGGAAAGAATTAGCACCAACTAACAACGTACACGTAATCCCATAGGTTTCATTCCGTAAGAATATGTCCGTAGGTCTAGCATTATTGTTAGTAAAAAGGTACCGTAAAAGTTAGTATCATCAACAACATGGGGTACACAACACTGAAACACTGAACGTGCCTAATGCGTAATGCCACAGATATGTACTAGGCCGAGCAGCTGCGAGGATCACACATAGCTCTTGATGGCGGAGCTGTATCCACTTTGATCATCGTAGAACTTCGACCACAGCATGACGCCACCGTACTTGGGCGAGCCCTTGATGAGCGGCAGCACCCGTGATGTGAGCTCGCCGGCAGGGATGAATCCTGTGCCCGCCGCGTCCTTCGAGCTGGAGGCCGGCAGCCCGAGAAAGATCTTCCCTGCCGGCACCGACTCCCACTTCTTCCACGCGCCCATGAACGCAGTGCGCCCCGCGTCGAACTGGCACTCCTCGTTGTTGTAGAACTGCACCCACACGTAGTCGAACAACCCCGTGCTGATTGCGCCGCCGTCCCACTCGTCGGGGAACGGGCACTGCGGCGCCGCGCTCAGCAGCACCGTCTTCCCGCCGTTCTTGCCCAGTTTCTTGAGGTCCGCGGCGAGGTTGTTCCAGAACTTGGCGCCGCCGGCCTCGATGTCGAAGTCGATGCCGTCGAGCACGGCGTCGCCTAGGGGGCGGGACGAAGAGGTGCCGCCCAGGAAGTTGTTCCATAGGTACATGGCGACCTGACTGGCATCGCCGGGGGAGGAGAGGCCGTAGCTTCCGTCGGCGCCGCCGATCGAGAGGAGAACCTTCACGCCGCGGCTCTGGCACGAGCTGATGTCCTTGCTCTGGCCTCTGCAGCCGCCGGACGAAGGGTCGCAGTGGCTTGCAAGGTCCAGCTCCGGCGTCTGGCCCTTGCCGAACTTGGGGAGGAAAGCGAGGATGACGAACTCGTAGTTCCCGGACGCGCATGTCTCGGCAAGCGACGCCTCGCCGTCGTTCTGGCCCCAGTAGATGGCGATGCTGCCTGCGTGGCACGTGGTGGCGAGGAGCGCCACGAGGAGGGAGGCGGCGAGCTGGAAGGTAGTGAAAGCTCGGCTCGCCATGGTTGGGCTTGATTGGAGAACGCCTAGCTTTGAGCTAAAGCTAGGGACGATCGAGGGAACCGAGGTATTTGCTGTGTGCTTTGAATCGTGATAACTATGGCAAACTGCAGGGATTTTTATAGTCGTTCGATCTTCGATGGTGTTAATAGTGTCAATGCGCGCGAGAGCCGTGGAGGGACTCTAGTAACTTTCGTGCCGTACTGGCTCATCCGCACTAGCTGAACTGAATTTACCAAGAGTGCTCGCGGTTAAGTAAAGATTAGAACCGGAATTGAATTTAGTTGGACTGACGGAGACGGCAAGTTCAAATTTCGAGCCGTACACGCCGTACTCAAACGAGACATTAAACAATACATGCGACGGAAAAATGGGCATTCTCTGCAGAATCGGTCAAACTATTCGCGCGCTACCGGCAACATCGCAACAGGCACATTGGGGTAACGGATGGGCGACGCCACGACCGTAATTGTATTTTTGGGCACACAGTTTAAGTTTTTACAGCTTGAAGCGTATGATAAAATTAAGCCCTGCTTTCAAATAACTTTCTTCTAAGGAAGTAAACATCGGGATACATCTTTATTTCTGGGTGTCGAGATTATTTCTATCTAAGTTTTCTTACTTATATTTTACCTTTGTGATAACCTTTATGTTTAAAGTATTTCCTTGTATCTTGTAAGAGTGTTTTTCACCTAGTTATTAGGCTCATCTTTCTGGGGGAGCTGTTTTGGCTCCCATGTGCATATGCTCCTATTATGTGAATGTAATATTTGACACATTTTAAAATGTTAAAAAAATTCAAACGAAAAATTCACATGTACGTCTTCACATGTTGTGTATGCACAAAGTCGTTTTACGAAAAACCGACTTCTCATTTGGCCTACGTAAAAAAGACAAATTTTGATGCTAAAAAGAAGACATTGTATCATACATGTTTTGTGTTTTTTTACACCGACCACGTGCAATGTCATTTTTTCTCAAAACTTTTACGAACGCATATGGATTATGAAGATGTACATGTGAAATTTTTCGTTTGAATTTTTTGACACTCAGAAATATAATTTTGTAGCATAGGGAGCATATGCACATGGGAGCCGAATTGAATTTCCGCATCTTTGTTATCTGCATAGCATAAAACTTGCAAAAAGAATAAGTAAATTTTATAAAAACTTATTCCCCCCCTCTCTAGGATACCCTCTCTGTCCTTTCAATGGCATCGAACGACATCTAGGCATTGCGCAAAAACACGATTGTATTGTTCCGATCACCAAACTGTACACGTGGCAAATATGCATGAAATTTTCTAAAAGTATTCAAAGATAGGCACCTAATTAATCAAGTATTTTTTGCCATAGTTTTCTGAAACTTAGAAAACATCGCCAATTTTGAGGAAGTGGGTTCCTTTGGGCAAAATCTTGGATCGGGGTCATCGCGACCGGTGTGACGTGGAAATTGTAAAGATGTAGTCCCTCTCTAACATAATAAGATATTATTACAAGGGCGTGAACAAATGGAGCTCGAGCTCCATGGAGCCATTTTTCTAAATATTCAGAAATAGCATTTTGAAGATTCAAAAAAATCTGAAAAATAGCTAAATTTAGATAATTTTATATTCTAACATGTGAAATATCAATTCAAAAAACCTTATATTCAGGGATGTATATAAAAGATAAAATCTGACATCTAAAGTAGTGAATAGTGCAAAAGGGTAAACCTCTCAATTCTGTCAGATTTTATCATTTCTTGTGTAACCCCGAATATAAGGTGTTTAGAGTTGACATTTTTATAGGTTGGTAAAGCACAACATTGTTGATACATGCAAAACATATCTACTTTCCCGAACACTTTTGCTGTTGTTTCTCCTCTAATTTGTGTGTTTTGAATGCAACTAACACAGACTAATGTTGTTTTCAGCAGAATTGCCCTGGTGTCTTGTTTTTGTGAAGAAATCTAACTTTCAGGAAAAATCCCGAAAAATATTGCAAAAATCCTATTTTACCAGAAGACCCACGGAGCCAGAATACGAGACGGAGAAGGGCTGGGAGGCTGCCACACCACCTGGTGGCGCGGCCCAGGCCTGGCCGCGCCAGGGTGTGGTGAGGCCATCCCAGCCACCTCCTTGAGCCCTCCTTCCGCCTACATATACCTCCAGACCTGAAACTATCAGGGGTTCGGCGTTTTTCCCAGATAGAGTTCCGCTACGCCGCCACCATCAAAAACCGCGATTCGGAACCAGAAACTCCGTTCTGACACCCTGCCGGGACGGGGATTTGGAGGAGATCTTCATCATCATCACCGACGTCTCTCCATCAACCATCCATGACTCCCCCATCCATGTGTGAGTAATTCCCACTGTAGGCGAGTAGGATGATAGGGATTGGATGAGATCATTCATGTAATTTGCTATGAGATTGTTACGGCATGGTGCCTAGTATCTATTGTTAGTTGCAACTTGTTGTGCTTAATGCTTGTCACTTTGGGCCTGAGTGCCATGATCTCAGATCTGAACTTGTTATTGTCTTATGATGATAGTTGTTGTTTATGGTCGTACCTGCAAGTTGTATATACATATCGTTGTCTGGAACCCGAGGCCCCAAAGTGACAATAATTGGGATAACCGAAGGGGATGGCTGTGATGTGAGGATCACATGTGTTCACCGAGTGTTAATGCTTTGCTCCGGTACTCTATTAAAAGGAGTACCTTAATTACCAGTAGATTCTCTTGAGGCCCTGCTGCAAACAGGCTGGTAGGACAGAAGATGTCATGCAAGTTTCTCACTGCGAGCACGCACGACTATTTACGGAACACATGCCTATGGTTGTTTAGTACTAGGATTCTAGCAGGACGGTCTCTCAGTTTTTATGTATCGAGAAAGAAAACCTGTTTGATCCACTGTACTGTACCTTGGCTTGAGTGGAAATGAAAGGAAGTTCCATGCAGTAACTTTGGCCATCAGGGTGTGCTTGTTGAGTACTTCATCTTTCTCTTTTAGGCTGTTGGAAGAATTAAATTGTGAATATCAAGTGAAAAATGACATTCAGGGAAATGGTATTTCTTCGTATAGTTTCAATATTTAAGTCGAAATGAACTAAGTACTGAAACTTTACAAAACATACAAGGCCAATGGTTTCCTCGAAATGAACAAGGCACCTCATGGCTTAAATATTCCTCCAGTCAAGTACTCCCTCTGATTTAGTACAAAAAATTGCTACACTTATTATGGATCGGAGTGAGTACTAGATAATTATAATTCGAGAGAATGATACTGTATTTTAATTCAGAAGACACCACTTCATAAAATATATGGAAGTATCAAGCTCACTATCAATTTGTGTCGGGATAGACAGAAAAGAGAAACCCCTGACACTTGTAAACAAGGAGGGAAAAAATGAGGAAACATCATAATCATTGTTCATCACAGTGATCTAGTATTGTCCAATCCTGTCAACATACAGAGCTCTCGTATTTTTAAAAGGTCCATTTTGATAAATATCTCCACAATTGTTCGAATTTCTTGAAGAATATCTGGTGCCTGAACCAAGAAGCATAGAATGTATGGAAATGGGAAAAAAAAATGGCTCCACTAGCATAAATTCCATATTCCGGACTAGGAAGAGAATGCCCCGCCTTTTAATAGATAAAATTGTGCTATCATGGACCAAACCGTTGTATAAATTTCCGAGCATTCCATTTTTCATACCCAACAAGACTCAAATTGCTGAAGTAATTTGTATCTGAGCATAGTTCCTCCAGTCTCCAGTTTGCTGACATCTCGCTCCTTGTTCTCTAATATATACAAGAGCAGGTTGATAAGCTAAAACAAAAAATTGACACTAGCTTAAAAGTACTGAATCTAGCAACCTCTTGAAACTTAATGTAAGCAATAGCTGAATTTTCAACTACTCATTCCTGCATCGTACCATTTCTTCTGAAGATTCAGTTGGTCACCCAATACATTCTGCTTTTGTCAGTATACTATGGCCACATGAATACAGGAGAAATAATGAAGAGCAAACGACCATATTATGACGAACAGATAGCTATAATGTTGGCAAAAAGATACATTTGCTTGGTACTTGCAACTCTATGATGTACAACATCACAGAAAATATTTCAGTCAAAACAGAAGCAGCAGCACCGTTGAACACACGCACCATCTGCTCCCGCCAGACGCGTGTGTACTGAATCCCCCACAATGTAAACTAGAACCTTAATAATTACGTATTTTTCTTTTTTTGAAAAAGAATTATGTATTTTACGTATTTTTCATATATTATACCAACGTATAAGTGTGATAAATATGAAAAACAAACACATGTTTGTCAACATGATGGAACTTAGCTTTTTTTTGCGAATCCATGATGGAACTTAGCTTCAAACTATACTCTTTTTCATTCATATTTACATGTGCTTGCTCTATGATACTGTTACCACAGCTACCAATATGGTGTCGTCTCAAATAATTAACACAATATACAATGATCAAGAAACGTGGGATACACAACACTGAAACACTAAACGCCACCGTACTTGGGCGAGCCCTTGATGAGCGGCAGCACCCGTGACGTCAGCTCGCCCGCAGGGATGAACCCCGTGCCTGCCGCGTCCTTCGAGCTGGAGGCCGGCAGCCCCAGAAAGATCTTCCCTGCCGAGTAGTGCGGATGGGCGACGCCACGACGGTAATTGTATTTTTGGGCACACAGTTTTAGTTTTTACAGCTTGAAGTAAAATTAAGCCCTGCTTTCAAATAACTTTCTCTTAAGGAAGTCAGCATCGGGATACATCTTCATTTTTGGGTGTCTCGATTATTTCTATCCAATTAGTTTTCTTACTTATATTTTACCTTAGTGATAACCTTAATGTTTTAAGTATTTCCTTGTATCTTGTAAGAGTGTTTTCCACCTAGTTATTAGGCTCATCTTTGTTATCCGCATAGCCTAAAATTTGTGAAAAGAATAAGTAAATTTTCTAAAAACTTATTCCTCCTCTCTCTAGGATACCCTCTTTGTCCTTTCAATGGCATCGAACGACATCTAGGCATTGGGTAAAAACACGATTGTATTGTTCTTATCACCAAACTGTACATGTGGAAAATATGCATGAAATTTTCTAAAAGTATTCAAACATAGGCACCTAATTAATCATGTATTTTTTTGCCATAGTTTTCTAAAACTTTGAAAACATCGCCAATTTCGAGGAAGTGGGTTCCTATGGGCAAAATCTTGGATCGGGGTCATCGCGACCGGTGTAACGTGGAAATTGTAAAGATGTAGTCCCTCTGTAACATAACAAGATGTTATTACAAGGGCGTGAACAAATGGAGCTCAAGCTCCATGGAGCCAGTTTTGAAATATTCAGAAATAGCATTTTGAAGATTCAAAAAAAATCTGAAAATAGCTAAATTTAGATAATTTTATATTTTAACATGTAGAATCTCAATTCAAAAAACCTTATATTCAGGGATGTATAAAAAAGATAAAATCTGACATCTAAAGTAGTGAATAGTGCAAAAGTGTAAACCTCTCAATTCTGTCAGATTTTATCATTTTTATGTAGCCCCGAATATAAGGTGTTTAGAGTTGAGGTTTTTATACGTTGGTAAAGCACAACATTGTCTACATTCAGATTTTTATAAATGTTTAAAATGTTATTTTAAATTTCGAAAAATATGGGGCTTCGTGGAGCTCGGGCTCCATTTGGTTTCCGATTATTAAAACCAATGCACTTGGTTGTAATAACACATTGTAATATGTAGGATGAAGGTAGTAGTATTAACGATTTTTGTACCCTCTGACCCATAATACTCTTCGTTAATACGGATGTATCTATCACTAAAATATGTCTAGATATATCTATATTAGTGAAGAGTAATATGGGTCGGAGGGAGTATTAGTAATGGAAAAGATGCAACGGGAAAGAAGGTAATTGCCGTATGTGCGCCTTTCTCCGAAGTGCCAAATTGGTCATCCGCGACTTTGGAGCCAGCGTTTGGTGGCAAAGCGCATGAAGCACCCGACACGCAGCCAAATCGAATCTGCTTCGCTTCATTTACCACGTCACTGCCAGCGTCACCGCTTCACTGGCGATGACGCTAGTCTGTGTCTGTCTCTCCATGGTTCCATAGATACAGTGCACTATACTGCCTTGCGATCCAAGACAAGCCTGCCGGCCGCTTCCTGGCACGAGCATCTACGTGGAATGTACAGGGAAAAGTGGGCCCTGGGATCGACCGACCACGGCTGGATATCCACGAATCCCACTGAGCCACTGACACGTTCCCACCTCAGATAGCTCAGTCACACAGTGGGACCCGCGCCAGCGTACTTTGGACCCCACCACCGCTGCGCTTTCGCCGGCCATGCCCTGCTCACGGCCGTCGCGTCGCCTATATATCCACTCGACTGCAGCCACTACTGGAAGTATCCACGAAGACACAGTACTCCTTCTCCCTACCTCGTCCCCACCACCAGCCGATGTCCACCAAGGGGTGCCAGCCTCAAGCTCCCGCCGGAGGCGGCGGCGGTGGCGGCGGGAGCAGGGCGCCGACTGCGGGGAGCACGCCACCGCTGCCGCGGCGCGGCCAGATCAAGGAGAAGATCATCAAGGACGTGGTCGCCGCGGTCGCCAGCATGGCCGCCGGGCTCGTCGCCCGCGTCGACAAGAACGGCGGCGGCGGTCTCCCGGTGGCCTCCGACGCCGACGCCGACGGCAAGTGAACAGCCCGCCGGACTGTTCTCCCCTGCATCCATCCGCTCGGTCGATGTGCTCGCTAGTCCTCTGCTGCTAATTAATCTGTGCTCATTTTAGTGCGTGCAGCAGAGGACGGAGCAACATAATCCGTACTCTAGCATTCTACTGTATTTTTCGTCGCGTCGTCGGTCCTGGACGGATTCAGTTGCCTTATTTCAATAAGCAACTGGTTCATCCGTGATTGGACTAGTGTTTGGTTGTGAATTCTCAGCTAGCTAGCTTCTTATCAGGAGGTTGCGAAGGTTTTTGAGTGACAGCCTCCTGATGTTACCGCTGCGTTTTCGTCGTCTGGAGATGGTCGATCGTCAGTCTTCAGGTCGTGTGCTGTGTGTTTGTCTTCTTTGGTTATGCATTTGTAATTTGTGGTGTACTGTAAAAGGATGGACGGATCAGCGAGTATTATGGTCTGGTCCGTCCGTCCCTCCTTGCTTTGCTTGCTTGTATGCTCCTTCTGTGTATTTCTGTTCTTGTCAGATCAATATTATGCATTTCGTGTCTGAAACCTGTTTGACGATCAGAAGATTCGGCTTCAATTTATTTTACATTTTGCTTAATTTTTTTTTGGAGGAAGTAGTACTCTGCTTCGTTTGAGGGATAGTCTCGCCGGAAGATTCCCAAGGGAGATGAGAAAAGAAAAGAAGATGGTTTCTTGTGAAGCAAGTGCAGCTATAACAAAAGCGCTCCTAGTCTTAGCTCTTAAGTCACCAGTTAACCTCTTAGCTCATCATCTCCCAGTCCAAGATGGTTTCCTGTGGCATGTCCTCCCTACGTCGACGTGCTTTGGATTTATCTCAGACTTGATGTACCTTAGTGTGCATGATTGAGGTTACGTTGGTTGGTGTCCCTTTCTTTTGGCAAACAAGCCATAGAGGCATGCATGCGGGGTGCGGCGTTTCTAGCGGTGCCGGTTTCTACCGGTGCCCCATCGACCGTTGAACCGTGCATCAAGATAGGTGTCCGAAATGTTTCGTACAGCTCTTTGTTTATTCGTATTCCTTCGGCTTTCCCTGCAGCTAGTGTACAATACGTCGGCTGTACAGTATACGGCCGTACGATGCTGGGACCGGGCCAGCGGAAAGATGCGGTTGGTGGCGTAGTAGCCTCAAGGAAGGTGGTCGGCGATTTCTGTGACCTAGATGTCAGATCCCAGCTCCCGGCGTTACATCGTCTTCTTCCTTCCAATCGAGTCCCGTCGGACGCGCCGCCTTGAGGAGAGGTACCATTTTGCATCATATCAAAGCCGAGATTTTGTTGTTGCGTTCTTAATTCTGAATTCCTTGAACCAATCCCCTTTCAATTTTCTCTGCTTTCTAGATCCGTGGACCTGACCGGCGGATTTCATCACCTCTTGGATTAATGGATCTGGATGAGACTAATGGGATTTCCTGCATCTTCCACAAGAACACTGAATCCATGGACGAACCCTTTTCGTTCACAGAACTTCTTAATAGAGTCGCTAATGGTTCTGTTTTCAAGAAATCAAGGTACACTTGCTTTGGCTGGAATAAATATCCTCTCATATAGATAAATGTAGTTGTCAGGATCACTGCTGGCTAGCCAGAGCGAAAAATGCATATTCTGTGCTAGATCCCAGCTTAAATACCCGTTCCATATAATTTCTGTACGCCATCCAGCAGTACTCGGTCGTAATCATAATTCCAGTTTGAAACATATGTGTAATGGTTAGCACGTACACCCAAAAAGAGTTATAACCATTATGTTTAGTCCTGTATCAATTTTCTCCAAATATCTCCAGTTGTTTAGGTGTTTAGCTTTTTTTTTTTGCAGCGAGCAAGCTGATTGGATAGATGACGTTGGAATGAATTCAGCTGTAGCTCAAGATGAGATATTCCAGGTTCAGTCTGAACAACATGCAAATAAGTGAGTTATCTCCCCCCAAATAAACCTTTGTTCATACACATCGGTATTCTGTAGTGAAGGTTCCTCTTTACGTAGTTGCGGTCAACCTTTCTTGCCCACCTTTGTAGTGACCATCCTTTGGAAGCAACCGACGGGTATACTTACCTCAACAAAGCTTACTGTGTTGATGAAAATTCCGGAGGAGAGCCATCTGAGTGAGTTCTCTCTATAAATTATGTTGAAGAGGTTTGCTAGACGGTTTTTGTGAAAATGATGTTCATAATATGTGCACATGCAGCTTACATTTCGAGATGCAGCTACCTTCTGAATCAGTTGACACAAGTATGTTTGAAGACAGTTTCATAAATGGGGGTTCCGAAAACTACTCCGATACAGCATCGATGAATTCTGGCTCTAGAACTGTTTCGAGCTACAAACGATTAGAGGAAGAAGCAGCAGCTTCTGAAGTCACGTCTCAGACAATGTAAGGAATAATTTATTTCTCGAAGAAAATACAATCAAATTGTTGTTAAAAAACTAACACCAACCTAACATATGCAGGGATAGTAGAGCTGGGAACATAGAGAATTCAATGAGAATGTACTGCAATGACAGGACTACTGTTATGTTCAAACCAGAATTGGGGATGGAATTTACCTCAACTGAGGAAGCCTACCAGTTTTATAACATGTATTCATGGGTTGCTGGTTTTAGCATCAGAATGGGGGACAACTATGTAAACAAGAAAGGAGAACGTACCATGCAGGAGTACAGGTGTCAACGTGAGGTGTGTTTCATGTTCATTTGTTCTATATTTTTTTGGTTTCCAAAACAAAGTGATAATAAGTACATATAATGACTCTTTCGACACTAATTTACTAGGGTTTTGACAAAGATACAAAAATATCAACAACCAGGTGTGGATGCAAAGCAATCATGAGGATCTTAAAGAATGATAGTGCTAAGTGGTATGTGAAGAAATTTATACCTGAGCACACCCATGAAATGGTGGAGAGTTGTGGGGAAAAAAAGCATCTTGCTTCACATAGACAAATTGACAAGCACACAAAAGAAATGATAAGACATCTCAGAGAAAACAATGTAAGCCTCACAAGAGTAAATCTAGTTATGGGCAGCTTATTTGGTTCAATGGATAAAGTACCATTCAGCAAGAAGACTTTGAGAACGGTTTGTTCAAACATCGCAAAAGAGGCTCTTGAGGATGATATGAGGAAAACACTGGAAACATTTAGGGATAAGATAGCAAGAGATGCAAGATTTGTTTTCACAGTTGAACTAGATGAGGACAACAGGTTGTCATCTCTAATGTGGACTAGTGGAAGAAGCAGGTCACTGTACAAGCATTTTGGAGATGTTGTTACATTTGACACAACATATGAAACCAACATATATAAGATGCCTTTTGGCATGTTTGTTGGAGTTAACAATCACTTCCAGAGTGTTATCTTTGCCGGAGTTTTATTGTCAAACGAGAGAGCTGTCAACTTTAAATGGGCTTTCCTTTAATTCATAGCAATGATGGGGGGGGGGGGGGAGGCACCTCAAACAATGTTAACAAGTATTGTGGAGTTTTCATGTTATTTATATTTTGTACTCACAACAGAATAAGGCCTCTCCATTGACATCTATCAATTACTTGCAGACCAAAGCGGGGCCATGACAATAGCAATAAGAGAAAATCTGCCAAATACACATCATCGGTGGTGCAAGTGGCACATTCTTCGTAAAGCTCAAGAGGCATTGTGGCACGTGCACAAGTCACACCCAACATTCAGTGATGAGTTCAATAAAGTTATCAACCACATGCTGACAGTGGAAGAATTTGAGAACATGTGGGGTTACTTAATTGAAAGGTACAATTTGGGTACCAATCCTTTCATGACCCGTGCTTACGAAGTTAGGGACAAGTGGGCAAAGCCATTTTTAATAATGTATTCTGTGCTCGTATGACAAGCACGCAACGGAGTGAGAGTGCTAACCACGTGTTGAAGGTGTACGTGCCTTGCAAATCTTCAATAAACATGTTCGTCAAACAGTACACTAAACTAATCGATGATCGTGAAAAAGCAGACGACGAAGCGGAGAAAAACAAATCCTAGGTATTACCACGTTGAACACTTTTTCTGCAAAGCTCATGTTTTGCCATATACTCTGTTGATAGCTGAACTCTAAGGAATCATGTTTCTTTTTCAGAAAACATCTAAACCACACTTCGGTTATCCTATTGAGAAACATGCTTCTAGAATTTATACTCCCAGCGTTTTCAAGTTATTTAAAGCTGAGATGAGGAAGTCGTCCTCGTATGTTATTGTCTCCAATGCTGAAGGGCTTTCTTATGAAGTGAAGCATGCCGATGCTGACAGCCGAGATGCTTGGAGCAGAGTGAATTTCACTATTACTGTCAACCCAGATAGTGGGCTACATAATTGCCAATGCCGGCTGTATGAACATTTTGGTGTAATATGCTGCCACATAATGCTTGTAAGTTCATTACTGTCTAATTCTACCGTCTTGCTAATATATGCAAAATAAGAAGATTGCATGACCTGTTTTCTCACTATGGATCCTTTTTTTTAGGTGATGATACAAAGCGGAGTGATGAAAATACCGGAATGCCATATAATGAAAAGATGGACCATACAAGCTAGGGATGAGTGTTTTTGTCATGGCAATGTGGCGCGAAGCTCAATCCAGGGAGAGGTGTCTCGAACGCTGAGGCACAGGAACCTTTACGTGCGAGTGCTTGATCTAGTAAGCGTCGGTGAGTACGATGAAACCACTTCTGAAATAGCTATGAAATATTTAGAAGTAGCTAAGAATAAAATAGCCGAGTATAAATGTACCATAAGTCATACTTGTCAAGTTGGTTACAAAGTACCAGCCGGTACTAGTAACATGCTCCCAAGTCACATGGAGAGTGGCGATGAATCAGGTGAGACGGGGTCATGTGGGTTGCAACTTTTTGACCGGGAGAAGAATTTGGGAATAGAAGTTAGTTCCATCAAACCTCCAATTATCAAGACCAAGCAGGGGAGACCTACAAATAAGATATACCTGACCCGCTTCGATACAAATATAAAAAGGAACAAAGAGGCTTTGACAGGTCAATCAAAGTCGAAAACCCCGGGTGAAAGAACAGGTGTTCATCAAACGAGGTTTTGCAGTGGCTGCAAATCACTGGGTCACGATATAAGAACATGCCCTCAGAAGAAAGGTGCCACCGAATTGCGCAAGAAAAAAAAAACCCAGAATTTCTGAAGAAGAATTCAAATTTTAGATAGCAATATGTATTGTACTTGATGAAAAATAATTTTATACTGTTGCTGCGACTTATTATTACAAATTTATGTAATGTTACTAGTTAACGCAATTACTTCCTATATATATTAATTAGTAGTAATGTTGAATTGTTAAGGTACTCGACGCATTTCCATTTATTTAACAAAAGCTATATGGCTGAGTATGCCATGTAGCTTGATGTGAACACTATTACACTCCATCTTGGTACTCCGGGTTAGGCACCGCCGTGTTAGCAATGCAACATTCCAATGAAAACGAGTTCCGTGAT
The DNA here is from genome assembly GCA_007115705.1 of Dactylis glomerata. Classification (NCBI taxonomy): domain Eukaryota; kingdom Viridiplantae; phylum Streptophyta; class Magnoliopsida; order Poales; family Poaceae; genus Dactylis; species Dactylis glomerata. The sequence goes on along the minus strand of QXEO01000483.1, from coordinate 359,985 downwards.
TTTAGTAGCTAGATTTGTGGGTACAAAAAAATGAAATGGAAAATGTTCAATCTAAAACCATATATAACACATATCTGATAGCCACAGTTTGCATGATTGGAAAAGGAACTGTTTAGCAATGTTCTCCTGCTAGGAATATCACATATTCCTATGCGAGACACATAAGACATGTTCACACTTTCAGTTTCCTTCCGCTATATTTTTCTGATAAATTATTTAAATAGTTGTTAATTAGATTGGAGCTACATTTGTGAAAAAAAGTTTTAAATGTATCTGAATAATAACTAACATAGCTGAATAAGATGTTTCATTACTTCCCACTCCTCGCACATATATATATCATAATTCTAGTATGGATATGACGGATCTGAAAATTTGAATGTTCTAGTTTAGAAATTGTTCTTTCCGGTATGTAGTTGTATGGCTACATGTATGCGAGTAGTGAAAACAGTGCTATGAAATGGGTTGTAGCAGTAATAATCATACGCGGATACTATATGATTTGTATGTAGCCGGTGTTTTGTGGTACGGGGAAGTATAAGGCTTGCTTAACTACGACTAAGTATGTTTAAAGAAGTATAACAATAAAGATTGCCGGAGAACTAATTTTTGATATACCACTTTTTTTATTTGTATCATGCCCTAACACCACAAATGCAAGAAAAGTTCATTTTCAATAAGCATAGGAATGGTCTCCATGGTGAGTTCATAGAAACCTAGGCTCTGTTTTGCTTCAAAGTAATCTGGATTAAATCCGCGAAAAGTACGCTTCCTATAAATAATGGAGTATCCAATATTGTTAGGCGTGTCGATATAGCAAGTAATTCAGGTCATTTGCTATCCTAAATAAAAGCTTCACTTCTAACCTCTTTTTCCCTAAATTGAAATATTTTCCAAAACCGAACTACTCTTTGCCCATAAATGGAAATACTACGGTTTCAGCATACTTCCATTTTACATAAACTTTGGTGCCTAAGTAGGACCTAGAGTCTGCTTCAAATGAATAGAAATGGCCTAACATAACGGCAAGATTACAAATATTAGGATGTAACAATTCCGAAACTTATTTAGCTACATTTTTGGGATATAGAGGTTCCTAAGGATTGAAAAGTATAGGAAAATTTTGGAAGTGGTACCGAAGTGGGTTATGTAGGCGTTCTATATTGGAATCTTCAATTCGGAATGGACATACCATGTTTACATCCTGAGTTCCTGTATTTTCAGTCAGCTCAGTAGACAACAAACATATAATGGAGTACACGGCGGGTGCATCCATGTGACCTAGATATATCATATTAGCAACTCATTCAGTAGGCAATGTCTAATATATATAAAGTTTGGCATCTTCATTACATATAGGGGATGATCCAGAAATGCATAGAAAATGATACACGGATATGCTAGTTATAGAACACAAAATAATAGCATCTCCGAGGCAAACGCTAGCAGGTGTGATAGTTCAATTGAAAATAAGTACTAGCTGGATAATACATGTTGGATGTATTAGTTCATAGATAGATAAATACATGCCGCATGTAACCAGTTCTTCTCCCTGTTGTAGAAGCCAACTACTTGCAGTTGGCGTAATGATTCTCGTATCTGATGACATCGAGGGCTACTGGCACTGATCCTGTGTTGCCATCCATTGTCATAACCTCCCATAGTTGCCTAGCTCTGATATCGCCGAGGTCGGTCTGAACAGGAGGTAAAACAGATGATCAATTCATGTTCCTAACACATTTTGGTAATGTCCCAGTACAAATAAGGAAAAAGTTGGTACTCACATTGTCAATTGGGATGGACAGGTGTTTATTACCGAAGAACTGGGCATAATGTAGAGCATACACAGCAGTGTTGGGCCTGCAGCCATGCAAAGGGGACAACATGTTAGCTACGAGTTGATAGTATGTTTGTTCTTATGCTAGATGTTAATTACTTAAGAACAGACCCTCTAGAAGCCCTGCTGACATCATTTATGTAGACTATTTCCATGTCAAATTTGTCAACCTCCCATCGTGGATAGAAAAATTTCATGCCGTCACATAGGTACGCTGTGAGGTTAACGACATTCTTCTCATGGATTCTTTGTTTACGGGAATTCATTAAACTAGGGTCCAGCACGGTAATCTCTTTGGCTAGCAAGTTCCATATGTAACAACTTTTTTTTCCTCCAATGTCCACAGTTGCAACAATCTGTTCATGATACATGAAGAAATTTGTCAAGCAGATGGAAGCATCAGAAGGAATGAAAGGTAAAACCAAAAATGCATTATGTTACCTTCGTGCATTTGTCAACTTCATACTTATAGAAATCTCCGATGAAGTATTGTTGACATGCTTGAAAAGTTGGTTTCGGTGATTTGTGGCGAAAATCATCCTACATTAAGTTATTCCCAGGAATTTAGCTATATTTGATATACTTTTTGCTAGATACTACTTTAATATAGATTCAGTTATGCTACTGCATTTGAACTCACCGCCCAACTGAAGGCCACGTAATGGGTTTCTCTTTTGGTACTACCCAAAAACTGCCTGTCATGAGCAGCTGTCATTGTTCTCGTAACAGCATCCATGAATTTTTTCCCATATGATGATCCTCTAGGACATTCATCCACAATTTCCTGCCCTGTGATCTTGAGATCGAATGGCTGGCTGTGTTCGAACCAGTTCAAACTGCCCCAAAAAAGGGAAATCATGAAACCGTAAAAATAGAGGTCCAATATTATAGTTTGCAGTACGTATCATTTGGTGTGAAAAGGTTCTACTTACCAAGATAGGTCGTATTCTGAACCCATTTGTAGCACGTTGAAGAATTTGAAACATTTCGAAATAGGATCCTTGTAGAAAGAATAGCCCTGCACCTGCTCCATGTTTGCAATAACTTGCGGAGGTTCTTCGTCAGGTTGATCTTCAATTTAAATTCATGCAAAATTGAATGTAAAAAATTAGATCGTAGATATGTACAAAAATCCAGATGTATGTTAGATCAACTTCATATGTATCTAACCAGAAATATCGACATTTAGGTCGAAGTCTTTCTCTTTGCTGCAAGCATATCTAGATAGCCTTAATACTGTATCAACTGCATATGGAGATAGAATATTAATAAACAGTCTAATATACAACATTCGGCGTGGAGCCTATAATATAAAAAAGAGGAGAACTAAACCTTTCGTGGTTCCTGATTTGGGGACTGAGCCCTTCCTATGAACATTCATAATCAATTCTCCAACAGACAACATGCGCCCCTTGTGATTGACAGCTGGGTAACATTGAATAATATATGAGTAAGTAGGCATTTACATTACATGTGCTTCGATATGTAGGTACTAGAAAGAAATCTCAATTGAACTAACCATCATTCCTTGCATCAATTTCCTTCTGAAGTATGAGATCATTATCCTCATATTCATCTCTTTTCCTTTTGGTCCCCTCTGAAGTCTGAATGCATATTGGTGAAACCCCATCCTTAAATCTGTTGTAAGGAACTCCGAAATGTCGCTTGAACTGTAAATACATAAAATGGGAGTACTCAGCTGTTTGTTATAGAGTGAACTTTTTTTCCCGTATCGTACCGAGAACACAGGGTAAATGGGACCGAGACCTCGTGATTGCCATATTGAAGTTTGTTAGTCATATCGTTTATCTTTGTATCCATATGGGTTAGTTTGTCAACCACTTCTTTGGTATACAAACAACCTCTATGGTACACATCGCCAGGGAGCCATTGGATACCGAACTGCACATTATCCAGGTAATGAACCTTTGTTGAAAAATTAAAAAAAAAAGAATATTGCCAACAGTTAGATTGACAAGCTGTAACCGTTTATCAGGGAAATTGATAAATATAAATTTTTATGATGTTTTTCCTATAACCAACCTGTGCAATAAAAGGGCACCCACCGACTTTTATTGTTTTGTCTCCCCGGCTTATTTAATTTTGCACGGACATAGCTTGGACGAGCCAACACTTCCTTACAAGCTGACACCAGTTATGTGATTTTATTTGCAGGGGGTCAACAAGGCTATGTATCAACTCAAATGGTAATCTCAATTGGTTTCTGTCGACTGCTAGGAATCTTGACAGAGCATACAAAGTAGCAGCAACACAGAAACTGTACCGTTCTTCATTGGTCATTGGGGAATTATACTCTCTCCTCACAACTGACTCGACATAATCAAGTGAGAACTTAGCATCCTGGATACCAAGAGATAAGAAATATTTGACAGTTGATGCGTGGGATCTTCTAACCAAAGGTGACTTCTCATTCCTAAGGACACAATATCCAGTTGATGGTAATCCTGTTATCAGTCTAATGTCGTTATCAGTTATCGGGATTGTATGGTTGGGACCTAAATGCAAAGCCGACCTCCTGACGTCAACCTTATTTAGGATCCATAGGTAGAACCTTAAATCAGTAGGTCCATGAACTGACAATTTGCAAAGACCATCAAAACCAATAGATCTCATGAGTTTGACCTTCTCCCCACAGAAACTTGAGAAGAGCTGACATACATTTGATAGTGGGTCCGTATGCTCAATTGTTGTATCCGAGCTTCCTAGAAATTCATGTTCTTGTCCATTCAACGGGGGATTTCCGGTTGAATTAATTTGTTGCCTTTCAATATTTCCAGCAATTGCCTATGACGTGCGACAAGTTGTCAAGTATAATAAAGATTTATAGAAACAAAATAGGCTGGAAAACAAGAAATTATTGTTCTATTTGAACCAGCAGTACATATTGATCGGCCAAACCTGGCGAGACATAAATTATAGGAATTGCTTTATGCCGATTTTGTACCACATCTGTGCACTTTGAACAAATGTTGCATATAACACAATGGTTTCTACATAATAAATGCTGACCATTACCTCATCATCAGGTAGGAGCACTATGGGACTAGTAATGCCGCAGACATTTTTGAAAAGGTCGACCATGCTCTGTCTTTGGTAAGTCCCATTTTTTACATCGTCGAAGAATTTCTGTTAAATTTCTTAAACGTATCAACACACGTATTATTTTTTGGGTCAGACCTTCCATACTATATTTTCTATAAAAAAGAAAATACATTGGTGGATGGGACATTGAAAATGCTTCGCTAATAGTTTCAATTTTCCTTGCGGATTCACAAATGTTGTTAGTTTAACATACAATATGGTGCTAAGCCTAGGTCAAACCATTGTTTTGGGCCATATTTTTTGACTGACCTGTTCATACGCCTCTGGTGGTATGTCACCCCCACTTGAAGATGCGTGATGAACATTTGCTGTGACTTCAAATCTCCAATGATTACTCTGTGGATGATTACAGAAATATCAATAAAATATACTAAATATGTTCGGATCTAAGAACCTATGAGCTCTATGGCGGCTTGGGAATAAGTATATGGAAAACTAATATATTGAGGACTGCAAATGTCTGAATGTAATGAACACGTAGTTCAAAGTGATGCTGTATGTATGTTAATTCTATTAGAAGATTGATTGCACCCTAATACTCAGTTTATACAGGTACATCTTAGGGCCGATGTCTTACCACAAAACTACCGGCTGATGAAAAGGCAGGAGAACTAATAACGCCATGTTGCTTAGTGGCTTGAGGAACATTGCTCAAAAGCTTTTCCTGCAAATTTGAAGGTAAAAATAAGGTGAAAAACCTACTCTTACGATGCTATGTAATATCATGAAGTACAAAGTAGCTTTTCTAGGCAATCGTCATGTTGGAACGGGGCGATACATGGATGTACATTGAAACGGCAGTGCTTGAATTATGATGTTATTCACCGTAAAGGTAGTTTGTTGGAACTAGACTGGCAATTACCTTCTCAACGGTATTGGCAGCATTTCCTTTGGTAAAATATTTGCGCCCCAAATCCACTTTTCCATGTTTCATATCCATGAAAAATTGTTGTGGAAGCAAGTAGCATTTGTTACATAAAAAGCGCGTAAAAAGGTGTTGTCAAGTTGCAAATTAAACTAGGTCAATTGTGGGAGCAATTTGTGCAGTTCGGTATACTATAGATTTCGGTTTACTTGCCCTGCTGCTTATTTCACAGTTGTTGCCACTGAGTGTTTTATGTAAGCAATAAAGGATCAGCATGTCTCCAGTATGTCATACATAAATTATATGTTCCGCAAATATATCGCATATATATAATTTAATATTATGTATCAATCAGTACTGACCAGGCTCAGAATTTTAAAGCATTTGAGTACTCCAGTATAACTACCATGCTACCTTGTGTTAACATACTATGTAATAATGTTTGCATTTTTTTCATGGTAGTATGTAACTAATGACAGTCTATATGTACATGATCATGTCATGAAGGAAAAATGGAGAACTTTTTTCTGGCAGAACAAATTTTGTTCCTGTTTGATGGTTATATAAGTATTCTACCTTGTCTGCAGGGTCGCCAGTTATGCGTTCATATGGGATGTTTGCCTCCACAACCATCTTTCTCTGCTCCTCCAGGTATTTCGATGATCTTGTCCTTGAATACACCTGTAAAAATGAAATAAACGTATATTACAGATCTGCTGTACGCATAGAATCCCTAGAAATAGAATCTAGCTTTTATCCAGATTATTGGTCTGTAGAGGGATCTCGAAAGTAGGGATGTTTTGAAGTCCATATGTCCATATTGGAAACCATACATACAGGGGAGAGGGAAAATGGCTTGCTAACCTGTGTTATAGGACGATTCTGTCTGGCGACATGTTTACTTAGCATGAAGCTGTGAGGGGTAGCAGGTTGGGACTGCAATTTCAAAAGAAATTTTGTTTAGAACAGGGGCGAAAAATAAGAACACAAGCACATGAGTTTGAAGACAATGTGGCATCTATATCAATAGCAAGTTTACCTTAGCTGCAGGTGAAACAGATGGATCGATACAGCTGAGTTCTGGATCTGCTCCTGATTCCATAGCTAGGGTTTTCTTTGGGAAGAAAAGGGGTGATGGGGAACTAAGCTGTGAGAGAGGTGATGAGATTAGAACCTCCCAACGTTGGGTGAGTACCAGTATATATGGGGCGAGGAAGGAGTGTGTTGGGATGGTCACACACAGATATAGGGCTAGCTCAATTTCTCTGTAATATCAGTCCAGAATTAACGACATATGCATATGTCATGGCATATGTTTGGAACCTAACCTACCAGCAGAGTAGGTAACATCCTGTCTACTATTCAGGGAGCACTGTCGTACTATCGTGGTGTTGCGTGCCTACTGCAGTATGGAGGTAGGGGTCCTTGTAGTATGGTGTACTGCGAGCCATGCCACGAAAAAATAGGAGAATGAAATGCGCAACATATAGGCAGTGCATTTCGTTGATATCATATTTGACAGATATGTGATGTCAAAGAGAATACTTAAAGAAATTGAGAACATATATGTCATCTGCAATGATGAAAAAGATATAACATTTTGTTGATGACATTGTATAGAATCGTTATGATACCGTAGCCATTTTCATTTTGTTTTCGTAATAGTATATTGATCACAAACAGAGCTGCCATCGTAGTTTTATTGGTGTACTGGTATTTAGCTAATACTGTAAGCTACATCATTTGTGCTGTATGCGGTACATTTAATCAATTGCATATTAAAAAGGGTCGCCACTTTATGGATATATATTAAGTGGTACTTGTTGCGTTTCTTAAAAGAGATAAATCATCCATTAAACTACATTTATGCCTCTAAGTGTTTGGATGTCTGGTGAAAACCAGTCTAGTATATTGGAGCATTGGTGACAAAGCAGTACGCAAGCCTGCTATCTTTCAGATATATCATATTGATTGTATAATTATACGACAGCATCTATATTTTTTTGAAATTTGGTTTGAAAAATTTGTACATAAGCTTTCGAGTAGTAGAGAAAATTGCAGATAGATACAAGGCTTCTCTTTAGCTCATATTAGATTATCAAAACCTTAGTATTTTGTCCCCAGTTCACACATGAAGAAAGAAATTTTTTGGGAGAACCTCTAGTAGTTCGCATAGTTGACTAGGCTGTCTAGTATTTCTTGAACTCTGAAAGGTAGAGGTACATAGTATAGTGCACTGCGTGCTATTGACAGTGCGGAGCGCCCTACAGAGGTAGTCTACCTGCTAGGTAGTACTACAAGCCAGGGAAATAGCCATGATGCGCTGTTCTCGGGAGGACGGCGTGCTGTACCTACTGACCGGTTGCACAGTTCCTGTGGTACTGTCAACGTTTATGTTTGATTCCTATTTTAATCGTACTTACAAATGCAAGAATTAGACCGGGATATGCTTATTTTGTTATATCTCACACGTTTCATATATAACAACACATTCTACCAAAAAGTTGTTTCAGAAATGAATGCATTTGGAAGAAAGCTTGATAAGAGTATCAGTGATTATTATTTATGAAACCATGTGAAATAGATAAGACTTAATTAGCTCTATTGTACACAAAGACTGCTCAAAACATGTTGAACTTTCTGTCCTAAACACGCCTTCTTTTGTATGACCGGCCACCTAATCCCACCCTCTGGATCCGAAGGTTGCTTGCCACTTCTTCTTCTCCATCGTCACTTTCTTGATTTGAATTTGATGAAAAGGCGTCTCCCTCTTCTAGATTAGCCATGGAAACCACGTTGTTATCAGCCGTATCAGCTATTACTACACCAGAGATTTCAGATGAACTCTGCAATAGGATTTATAACGCATCAGTACATATTTTAATAATGGAATGCTTCTTTGTAAATATGTAAATATAACATAATTTTTTTAACCTGTGCCAGAACAGTTGATTCAATCGCTGGATTATGCGTTCTACTGGTAGCAGAATCAACATCATCATCGCTAGAAGTAGTTTTTGAAATCGCTGACCTATGTCCCTGTGCCAGTAGAAGTAAAATTCAGGGCCGAGAAATAGCAAAAAAACAAAACCACTATATAAAGAATTTACTTCCTTGTAGAAAAGCTTACATGAACAGAAGAGCTAGCATCATATTTCGAGAGTGACGTAGCTTGTATCGATGATACATTGTTTACTTCCAGTACATGTTCCGAGTGATCTTCCGCCATCTAATTTTTATGTAAGAGATATGTAGCCTTTGAAGAATGAAAGCATATGAGGTTTGTTGCCCTTCCAAATGTACACGGGTGGTTGCTATATAGCGAGTGGTAGTCATGAACTCTCCTAGGTACCATATTTCCCCCCCAAAACACAGATTCAAAAATCTCTCGGCCCACCTGTAAGTACTAGCTGTCCTATGGACACACAATCTGATAAATATCTGAAAAAATAATCATGGTAAAAAACAGCTCATTGTGTGAAGTACTCCACAGTAGGAAAATATATCCATATGGGGTAGGGTTGTGGCTGTCCTTAGGCCGGTGCATAATGGAGATCTATTTGGGTACAAAATTCTACATGTTGGGCCCCAGGTTGGTGGGTGGTAGGTTTATTTGATGGGCTAGAAAATGTAAGGGTGTTTACTGAAAATTTTGCTTCTTCCGAACATCTTGAAGATATCTGTCTTCGTCTCCATCCAACCTATCCAGGCATTGCTTTCGGTTAGCTGTTCTATGGAGTGAGCTGAGTCTTCTCTTAGCAGCACCTCTTCCTAAGGAAAAGCACTCGAAGGGTAAGTACAAATTGCATAGTTTTTTTCCACTACAGCTGCATGATTCCTATATATCTCCTCTCTACGAAAGCTGGGCATTAACCTACTTTGAATCTTTTCCTCTCTGTTATCATGTTCCAAACTAGCTCCTTGCAGATTTATAGCTGGTAGTTGCATTTTTATTTGTTTGTTATGATTGAGCGCAAAATATGTCAACAAAGATAGTTGATAAATTTAGACCCCCACAGTCAATTAAACACAGCTCTCATATGGTTCGAGCGTGATGCCCTAACCTAGTTTTTCCCGTGCAGCAAAATGTCATTGAATTCAGAGCTTGCAAATTGTGATGCAGCTACTTCTCGTAGCTCAGCCAAGAGAGTAGCTGGAGTGGTCAGCAAATTCTGCAATCTCAAGAAGAAGTTGGTTTCTGACATAGGATTTTCCGGTATTCTGCATATGCCTCAAATTAATAAACTACCCAGGAAATTCACAGTCTGGCTACTCAGCAAAGTAGATGTTGCGTCCAGGTCAATAGTTGTTGAAGGAAGATCGAAAGTGCGTCTAACTGATAAAGCCTTCCAGAGGGTGCTTGGCATACCATGTGGGTGTAAGATGCTCATGGGTTTACAGAGCAACGAGCTCCAGGAAAAGATGGATTTCATAAGACTTGTTGTTGGTTCGATCAGCCTAGATCCATTGGAAACTTGTAGTCTGAAAGTAGCAGAAGATGTAATAAGCATGGAATATAAGCATGGAATGAATAAAGAACAGCGTGACAGGTTCAAAGTAGCATTCGTTGTTTTCGTAGTTGGACATTTCCTTGTTGCTAAGCCCCGTACAAACCATGGCATGGATGATTATTGGGGTTCTTTAATGAACGCAGATGAAATCCATCTTTACAACTTCTGCTCTCTTGTAATCGATGAGATAGTTGAGTCTGCAAAGAGAGTGCAGGATGAATTGAGATGTAATCGCCAAGTAAAGAATGTAACTGGATGTACGCTAGGGCTGCAGGTAATAAATTGTCTGACAAAATGGTTAATTCCTGCAATATATTCATCAAATTCTTCAAGGATTATATTAATAAGTGATTATTACAATGTTTCCTGCAGGTTCTGTACCTGGACAGCCTGCAAATGGTTGGATATTCACTACCTCCCGAGCGAATCCCAAGGATAAGTTTATTTGATCTAGGACTTCTGAACAAGATGATTAGTGCTGATCAAGGCAATAATATAACTTATAGCCATTCCAAAATGTCAGATAGCGCATCAAAAAACGGTAAAACCTGTGGAACTGCTCCATTATATCTGGTCGACTTGACGAACTGCTAACTAAAATTTCATTCATCATAGGAGAGTATTTCGAAGAAAAATGTGCAGTTCGAAGCACAGAGTAGTAGAGGTCATCAGAAATGTCCGGCTATTGTTAATGAGGTGCATTTCAAAACTCCTCAACCAGTAGTTTCAACATACTTGACGGCATATTTGAGAGGATCAATCGAGCAAAAGGTAAACTAAGTGAATAATGTATTCAATATACTTTTACTAAAGAAATTATTAATGTAGTTTCCCTATCCGAGCAGCTATCATATGGTCAAATTGATGCACTGAAGTGGCACAATGCTAGAATGACTCAACATGTTAGAAAAACTAAGGAAGTCCTACTAGAAGGTGGTACGTTTAATTGCAGTGGGGATGGATTTAAATCAATAATAGAAGTTCACATGGAAGCTCTTATGGCTAAAATCTTCCAAGACAATCTTACCATGGCACAGTGGCTTCACCAACACGCATCAGGATACACTACACCATGTGAGAAAATTCCGATGCGCACGAATTCAATGAATCTTTCTTTAGATACGTGCAAGACTTCAAGTGAAGGTAATACAAAACATTGATTCATTGTTGGATTTAGAAATATACGCACACCATAACTGGCCAAGAATTACCTAACATGACTAAATATGTACCCATTCAGGTCATGCCTCAGCTGGTGCAATGTCAGCGACTGCCAGTGATAATTCAATTACATACTTAGCAGGTAGTGAACATTTGACCAAACTGTTTGTGTTTCTATCATGAAAGCAATATACTCTGTCTCTTACGACATTATTCCATACATCTCAATAGGGGACAAATTAACCCCACTATTAGGGAAACAACTATTTCAAGAAGATAGTACCAGTAGTGCAAAGAAGATAAAGACAGAAAGAACTGACCGAAATGATGGAATTCTGTCAACACAAAAAACTGGGGATCACAATAAATTTATATTGTCGGAAAGAGCAATCGATTTGATCATCGACCATGCTTCTACTATTGCGGCGGAGCAGGGAAGTACTGTTAGGCAAGGTAAGTTTGTGAAAAAACTTCAGTGCAAGCAAAAAAGGATCGCACCCGATCCATGGGAAATGGGAGTTCAGAAGAAGGTAGTGACAATTGATGTTACAAATTACCTCCATGTGTGGCTACAGAACAACACGATGTCGACACTAAGAAGGTCAATAAACATACATCGCCTAGTTTTTTAATTCAATTTACTATATTTTGTACTCACGTTACTTGATCGTTAATTTGTTACATATAATTTTTAAATAATCATGCAGCAACTATGTCATACATGCATCACCCAAATACATCGAACTAGATGGATATATTCTAAAGGAAATATTTATTAAGAGGAACAATTTTACACCCGAGGCTTTCGATATTGCTATAAGAAGGATAGGTCAACTAGATTCTTGCATGTATGGTAAAGCAAGAAAACTTTGCTGGAGACATATCATGGAAAGCGACTTCGTGGTATGTTTTATCCCATTGTATATAAACTTGTTTCCAGCGTATAAACAGGAACAGGTCTATGACTTTTCTTAAATTATGCAGATGGATGTTCTTACAAACAAGGACCCTCTAAAAAGTGTATCTATAATAGATCAGTTCACAATGATATTCAATGACTACGATATTTCCGAATGCAGAATGGTATTGTTACCTAGTAACTACTGGCAAAACGAAATGTTTACTTTTTGTAATCTTATGGATGCTTTCTTAAAATTTTAGATCGTAGTCCCGGCACATGTTAATGATTCATGGTGCGTGTACTTCTGGGACATGGAGGAATTAAAAGTCCATGTTATAGATCCAATGTACGAGGTTTATGAAGCTGCACCAATAGAGGAGTTGCACAAGAAGAACATTGCAGAAATCCAAAACTGGTTGTGTAAGATTGTAGCGCTGCTTTTCGATGGATGGTATGTTAAATGGCCTGAGTTCAGACCTAATTTCGTGAAGCCTATTATGGCTACGCCAAAGAGGTATATCTCTTATAGTCATAACTCTAATCAAGGTTGAGTGTAATTTTGTATGATGCATCACATGATTTTTTTTGTTTTAATCAGTGGTTCTGATGGATTGCTCACACTACTAGCCATACAGAAATTTGATGGAGACAAGTATGTTGAAGATGTGAATGAGGTATGGTTTTCAGAAGTTTGACTGCTTTCAGTGGGAATAGCTAGCTAGACTGCAAGTTTACCATTAGTATATTGAATCGGTTTTTTTGGGAAATACAGGAAAAACTTGAAGCATTCAGCAGGCTTGTACTTTACGAGATGCTGTCCCTTCATGAGAATTACGGGAAACGTCCTGATGGTTATATAGAGACCATAAACTAGCTGGATCCAGATATGTGGAGATGAGAACTACAATCTTAGCTGAAATGGATGATTGATAAATCCATGCCAGTAACTAGCTATATTTGAGTTGTATTTACTTATATAACTACTTGTTTAATCAATCACAATAACCTGGAAGTTTGGATTCTATGCCAACCTATCTTCAAATTCTACCAGATATTGTTTTATTCCAAACCAAGCATACCATAAATATGTAATTCTATATAAGACATAGTTAGTTATTTTCAATATACCTACGTGGGTTCTATTCAGAAGAAGAAGGATTATCCTCCGGTTGAGATAGCTATATGTTTCGGTGTCTGTATGTGATAAATGTAGTACATATGCCATACCATCATGTACTATCACCTAAGTACTGAGTCATCTAGAACGAGAAAAAGGACCTATTGTTAATTCATTGGAAACAATAGCCTGCCCGTCAAATGGTGGACAAACTAGCTGAGCATATTACATAGTGCTATAGGTAGCTGTGGTGTTGTCAATCAGATACTACTAGTCATAAAGATGTCAGGAAGCCAGGATATGGAGTACTAACCGACGTGCATGATATTGCCTGAATATGCTATACCTTTACCATTTCTCTATCTAGCTGACGACACTAGGTTGGTGCTCTGAGCGGACTGGGATCCGATGACTTGCCAGAGGTGAGGCACAGCATGTCGAGACCGCCAGCATCAACCATGCGTTCCACATCAGACGACAAAAATTGAATCAAAGCCATATAAGCTTCAGACTTGGATATTTTTTGCTCTTCCGCTTCAAACTGAACAACACACATCGATTAATTGCACAGCACATCACCCAAATAATCAATAAATTTATCAAATTGGACGGCAAGAGCGGGGAAGCGCGTTACAGTGAACTAGTCTGATCGGATCGGCGCGTACGTCTAGATGTGAGAGCATCTTCAGCGGGTCGACGCATCTGGTCCGTGCTTATCCAGACTGGTCCAACCGGACCGGCGCGTCGGTTGCGCCCTCCCCAACGGCTCAACACAACCAGACCGACGCGTCCAGTCCAATCCATAATTGGCCAAAATTTGGGCAAAATTTGTGTTGGCACGGGCACGCACTAGACGGCGCCTGTCCTACCGTGTATACCGTGGCCCCGCATGGCAGTGACACATTAGTAGGCATAATACCAATATTAGATTGAATACATGTTGATATGCCCATCACAAAAAGGGCCCACATAATCTAGTAATTTGGCCAATACTACAGGCAAAGGGTCAGTCTTCGCCGCCGCCTTCCCGACGTGGGAAGCCGTTGCCACAGCCTCCACCGCCTTCCTTGCCGCGACGGCGTTCATCTTGCCGACGGCGACCTTGGCCGCCACGTGCATCACCTTCTCCATCGCCTCCTCGGCCATCGCGCCTTCGCGTTCGAAGGCGGAAACCTCTCTCTAAATTTGTGGTAAGGATGGGTCGGACCGGACATGTCGGTGCGTGTTGTTCGGTTTGAAACGGATGAGCACAAAACGCCCAAGTCTGGAGCTTATATGGCTTGGAGATTCAATTTCTGTGGGCGAAGGATGGATTAGACCGGACACGTCGTTCCGGTTGCATTGAGCCGCTGGATAGTGCCGCTGTCCTTGAACGGTCCTCCTCGTTTTCTCGCCGCTAGGCGCAAAAATCCGCCGACCTCATCGCCGCCATCTTTGTGTGCTGAGTCTAGTGGCGCGACCTTTTGTGGCCACGCCAACAGATGGGCCGCTGCCGGACCTTATATGGCCACCCTCAAAAGGTGACATGCGTAGTGGCGATATTTTGTTTTGATAGACTACAGGAACGCATTCTGCTCTGGACCGGACCCCGCAATCTCCTATCCCTGGGGGAACATGCGGTATGCGATTTTTTTGCGTTGATGCGGCCAACGTCAAGCTGCCCGTAGTGAAGGCGCAGTTGGATGTGAAGTGGCGGGAAATGGAATGGCGGGAAGTTTTATGAGGGAAATAGCGGCCGGATAGCGGTTGTTTAGCTTGCAAGAGGTATGGGGACGTCTGAGTCACTTAGCCTTCGTTTGTCGGCGATGAGGATCGGATCTTGTCGCGCAGAGAAGAATAATGGGGAGGGGGGGGGGGGGGGCTCTGGTTTCTCATGGTCGCTTCACATTTGGCGTGGTATTCATGCCACCAGTGTGTGTCTTTATTTGTCTCGTCGCCTACATTTCGCGCCAGCCGCATTATAGAATGCATTTTCAGCGGCGTTTTGGCTGCTCTTATAAATTTGTAAAGAATGTAATGCCAACATGAAGTTGTCGTACAACTGCTAATACGTTCTGCATAGGGAAAATTGTTCATGTAGTAATAATTATTTTGAACTGGGATACTTATTCTGTAGACGTGTGGGAAATGTAACTTATTTTATTGCCTTACAGCAACCCAAAATTACGAAAATGCCACAGCTCCCTCTATATATACACCCCTTGCTAGGCTGTTCCATATAGGGTAGCTTACTAGCCTGAAAGCATAGACGATGGGTGTAACCGTGACAGTAGAGGTAGTGTTGCCAGAGAAGAAGATGATCGAGCCTGCTTTTAATTGTGTATGCGGCACAAGGGCAGCAAGTAGGAAGTGCTGCGCAGGGATGCATAAGGGGAGATGGTTCTATCGTTGCAGCAATGGATGGGTTGACAACAGCACATCCGAAGAAGAAGATCCACTGTGGAAGAGGGTAAGATTTTTTCTCAGTTTATGTATCTTATATAATGTAAATATGGTAATGCAAAATATCTTTGTATTGAAACCAAACTTGTTTATTTTGGCAGCATCTCATGTGCGATGTGTGGGTTTGGCAAGATGTCATCACTCGGTTTGCAGAAGAAGTTTACGAAATTAATGAGATGAATGAAGAACTGTTGGAAGCAAAGATCTTAGCAGTAGCAAGTTCAAGCAACAATAACTAGAGAAATCTTGTAATAGCAAGAAATGGAATATGTGCTATCAGTTGTTTTCATGCATAATCCAACATCGGCATAGGTTATCCCCTTCGTGGGGGAATACCTAATGTATCTTAGTTTTCAGCACGGCTAGTATCGCAAATAAACTATAAATCTTGCCAATTTGAAAAAAGTGAGTTCATTACCGCTGGGTTAGTATTCATCGTGCCTTCTTTGTGCACATATATCCAGGTTGAGCCATATCAAAAAAGAAAAAACATCCATGTCAAAATAAAGTTGGTGAGCTTTCTTACCAGTTAAGTTCGGAAAATAACAAAGCGTGTCTTCATACGAGTGGCATTATAGTATGGTAAAAATATCCATTACACCAATGTACTTATTAGCGTTAGGTGGGCAGGGAGAGAGATGTCAATTCTTTGCAGAGCGTCCCAATCCAGCAGTGTACTTCCTGACGTTATGGGTTCACAGCAAGAGACGTCTAGAGGGTGTGGAAATAAAGATTCGAGCATGGCGTGCAATGGGGTTGTCACGTCAAATCAAGGTGTCCTCTGAAACACAAAATATAGAAATATAGGCTACCAGTCTGCGTAGATTCTAAGAGTAGATAGGAAAACACAAAATATTTACCGGCTGCTTACACGATGGGAGTGAAGCTGCAGGGTTGGTGCAAAGATGGTACAAAATTTATATGGATGCTAACACATGCTAAAAGAATTCCATGCGTAATTTATAATCCAGTAAATGTGAAACTT
The DNA here is from genome assembly GCA_007115705.1 of Dactylis glomerata. Taxonomy (NCBI): domain Eukaryota; kingdom Viridiplantae; phylum Streptophyta; class Magnoliopsida; order Poales; family Poaceae; genus Dactylis; species Dactylis glomerata. The sequence goes on along the minus strand of QXEO01000483.1, from coordinate 343,043 downwards.
AGAAGAATAGATGTATGACTATTTTTTTTTCTCCATGTGTGGACCTGTTAAAAGTAAGCTAACAGTGCTTTGCTGGTGTCCCACATGTTCCAGAAAAAAATGTCAAATACACAATTTGTATACACCGGCACAATGTTTCCTTTAATTGAAACGAACAATCCAAATTATCCGATGTTTCCTGGGTTGGACATGCCCAACTCAAATCTCATTTGTATTCGTCTGAATTATTTTGTTTTCTTCAGATATATATCCTATACCAAAGCATATCCGTTTGCACATGATTATATAACGATATCGACATGACATTCCTATATGCAATGCACAGAGGACTTAACCGGAGAGAAAAATAGATATGAAACCAAAACCACCATCGTAATGACACCTGGTACACCTAAAAGACATGTGAAGGGGGATGGACATGAACATGGTCGTTTTACATGAGATCGCGACGCCGTTATCACAGTGGACCTATGAATGGACCCCGAAAAAGATGAAAAGCCAAAGAGTACTAAACGAATTGAAGCTTCCCCTGGACGACGGTATAGATAGCCAATATTTCAGTACAATTGTCACACCAACTAGTGGGAACTATACGAACTATGTTGTGATAAATGATATCAGCAATTGAAGTACACGTATGAAGTAAGTATAGAGTCCGAGAACAAGAGTTTTTCATCGCACATCTCGATGCTCAGCAACATACCCAATATGAACCTGCCACGGAGACGTCGCCCACAAAGGTCTAGGTGTATCGCTCTCATGACATGCACGATGACAGCCATACACGTAAATTGAATAGAACATCGGGGAGGTGGATGGTTCATTGTGCTAGAGTTCACCTCTAATACCTAGGCCTCCCGTGTGCCGTGCGTGGGGTTGTGAGCTAAAATTGTGGAAGTATGTATCTCATTACGGTGCATCCCTCATTCCATAATATAATTGACGTGTTCCACCAATGTAATGTAATTACGTTCGACCAGTTTGTGCTAAAATAGATCATTTGGTCGAAAACCATGTTCAAAAAACCAAGAAGGAATTAAATTGGTAAATTTTAAAAATGTATGCACCTATGAAAATCCCAAAAAGAACATGCAAAAAAAAATTATGTCGGGCCTTGATCCCATATGGTTCACATGTCTTTCTTCACGTTGGGTTCAAAACAAAAGAGATCAAATTAATCATTTCATATAGACGCATGTTTAAATATGTCTTAGCTATTCAAATCATAGGTTTTCCGTGTTCGTAGCAAGAAAATTAGGTATCACATATTGCAAAATATTTATTGTTACATTACTATGAAATAGTTGTATGAGTGATGGGGAGTAGTGGTTGGACAACATGCATTACATATTAAAAATATCATTATTTGATTACGTTTGGAATTTTATGTAACCTTAGAAGAAATATTCGCACTAAAAAAAGGAATAATTTATTAATAGGCAAAAAAATGTAGCAGTATGTTACATAGTGTACAATGTATTGTAATATAAACAATGAAGCTCCCACATCAAATAGAAAGATTAGGGGTAAACTTACAAACATCGTTGGGGTATAGAAAACATATGCACATAGCGACGGATGAACTGTTTACATTTTTCCGAGGGATATATATCGAAAGATTTGGGGCAAGCATAAGACCGAGCTATCAACTACGATTTCATAGCATGTCACAGCTTGTGCAAAAAAGGATCCAAGACTTATTTATTGCTAGGTAGAGGAATCCTGTCGACCTTGTCAGCAGCCAATGGGGGATCAGCACAAAAGGATAGATATAAAATGCCATACTGCATGAATAGTTGGAGTAGTGGTACCTGTCAGCCAAGTACTAATGTTGCATAGCTATAAATTGAACGTGAACGACTACTCTCCCATCATGGGGAGACACAATCTGTCCTATAGGGATAGGATTGTGCATGTTCTTAGGCATTGCATATTGCAAATTATGAAAGTTTGAAGAACTTGGAGGCCAGAAAAACGAAACTAGGCATCCAGCTGGCAAAGATATGATAAAAATATTGGACATGTTATGCAGCATAACTTAGATAACTGAAAGATATACACGCGAAGACATGAACACAATGTTACAAATTGGACACATGCACACGAATATTCCATTAGGGAGTTAGCGGTTGACTGATTAAGATGCACAATCTCAAAAATATAACTCGTTAAGAAATATGGTATACAATTTATAATAATATGTTTTAGTGTGCACATAGATTTCTCCACCCAAAACAATATGGATATAACCAATCCTACAAAAATCATGAAATATCATGCATGCTTGCTTAGTATGAGTGATTTATTTCAAAGAAAATTTGACAACAATGAAATGATCTCTCAATATGTCTGCTGACAAGACATATTCTCATCTTCCGGCAAAGCTGTTTCTATCGTATATTATTACGTATGATCCAATGTAAGAAATATGTGCGGAATATAAATTATGACAAATAACATGGCTCTCTAGGAGATCATTGCAGTCAAGTACTTCAAAATGTTTCACATACTTACAACTGCTTCGTAAAAAATCGGACGTATGCCACATAGATACGGTTTAAATATATTATATGTGATATTTTACCAACACAGCTCTGATGGGTGGCAACAGTGAAATTAGACATGGGCTGTCTACACACATAAAATTACAACTAGTAGATCGTACAGTACATATCACAGTACCAAATTCTATGCTTAAAACGAATCTACTGAGCAGACATCGGATCTCTTCCAGTAGCAGTGCTGAGTGTGAGACATGAGTAGGGCTTTGATGCACATACGCATAGCCAGTACTTCGTGATGGAGGTGGACAGCAGGGGACATGGGTGAGGCATAAAGGTTTTGGGCATAGGGGGCTAGAGCAAGCAACAAGGTACTGCACTGATAAAGACCATGACTGTACGGCCTATGCCGGACTGCTACGTAGGGCTGAGATGTCCAGGTGTGCGGGATTACCGTATTGAGCAATAAATAATGTTTACACCTACATGCAATTAAATATGTTCATGCATTGAAAGTTTTTTACTGAGCGGGACACATGTAATTTTGGCAATACATAAAAAATAAATTATATAACAGTTATATCGTAGAAAGAGGATCAATCATTTTTTGGGCGAACATTACGAGCCCCGTTACAAAAATATTTGCTATACATGGATTGTGTCTATGATGGTATCAACTGTTTACTCAAGAAATGTTGGAACACATGCTTATAGATAGGGCTGGTTGTCCCAAAAAAATAACCCCTCTATATCGCAATATTTAGCCGAACATTTAGCCATCCGTCCATACAAAATGTCTTGCAAAATCCCGGCGATGCCATTCGCTATAAAAAGAGGTTCACCGCAAATCCGTAGCCGAATATGACTAGTTTGGTTCAGCGGCATGGATCTAGAGCATTGACAACGATGCGGAAAAGACGAAATGTCGTTGCACAAATTCTGCCAATGTCCGTCGGATTGAATCGTACAGTCATCGAAACATGCTATGTGAGGCCTCTATCATAATCAGGGTTTCTTCGAGGATTTCAATCACATACATCAACTTGTCGTGGGAAGATCCCCGTTCTGCTCTTAGACAAAATATGGTGCACCTAAAGAATTAGTGTAGCGTTGGTACATAACTAGAAGGGGGCGGCAGATCGTCAAGACGGTATGGTGCTAAAAAAATTTGGCTACCGACAATTAAGCGGCATTGCGGCAGTATGAGGGATCACTCCTGTTTGCAGCTAAATGCAGTCCTAGCATACAACTTAAATTTTGTGAACATATGTTATGATTCGCAATAATGTGAAACGTGGGCAGCGACCGTTTCCCCCATGTTAGACTAGCAATGCCGTATGCCATTTGCATAGATCGGTTGGAATTTAAATTTCAAACAGGGTAGTATTTAATTGCAAAAAACAATCTAGGTAAATATTCTCTGAATGATTACCGGCAGTAAATACAATGTCGGAAGCAAAAAAAATGTATATTACAAATAACCTGGAATAGTAAAAGTAAACGTATAGAACCCTATAATTCTTACGGACGTAAATCTTTGATCAGTAGCAATTCTTACGGACGTAAATCTTTGATCAGTAGCAATGCTAACATGTAATCTCCATAAAAGTACACAAAAAAATGAAAAAGGAGCTCTATTCAGGTATAGCCGGTAATAAACAAAAATCAAAAATAGTGTCCATATAAAAGGGCCCCTCGTACGATGTAATGGTGTGGACAAATATGCCAACAAAAAATGACATGGAGTAAGAAGATGAAATCCAAACTGCATTAACGCAGGTAACTCAGAAAGTTGATCTTACTGTATATTCGCTATAGCTGCTACCTAGCTTCGATACTTCAAGAAAAAATGTAAAAAACCGGAACTAACAACCCAGCACTCCACTTCCTCAGCTAAAGGCAAAGCTTATAGGAGGACGGCGGCAGAACAACTCTTGCTCCTACACACCATGGCCAACGACCACATTTCCTCGAGCTCTGATGTCCTTGAAGATGAAGACTTGCTTAGCCAGATCATCCTTAAGCTAGGTTCCTCCATTCACCAGATCCGCTGCAGTAGAGTGAGCCCATTGTGGAGGGCTGTTGCAAGAGGAGTTTCTTTTGAAACATCATTTGTTGGTTTCCTTGTGGAAATGCAAGAAGGAATTGGGAGGATTGTGAAGCTCATGTATGCCAAGCAAGGAGATGAGACAGCTCTTGTCATAAGAGCGTGCGTCCAGGAGGCGGGTGTCTCTGCAGACACGGTGGTCGGGGCAACCAACGGATTCATCCTGAATCATCGCCAAGGGGACGGCTACTTCGTCAGCTTCCCCGCAGACGTGCCAAGGGTGTACACTCGTGTCTCGGAAATCATTCCAAGAATGCCGCGAGCCCCCGAGAAGTTCACTGTTAACACCTTTGGCCAGTTCGGTGTGCTTCCTAAAGCAGGCAGGTCAGGGATTTCATTCTTCGTGAAGGACGCATCTCGCAACTTCATCACCTGCTACGATGGGGTAAGCTTCTGTTCGTCGGCGAAGGTCTTTGTTCATGTTTGCATCTATGATGATGAATTAGGATGGGAAAGGCATGTTTCAGACCCATATACAACCATAGAAGCTACATTGTTCCACCGCAACCCATATAGTGTGCTAGATGGGACAAAGCTCTACATGATGTACTTAGTGGGCTCTGTGCACTGCTATGATATAGTTACCACGAAATTCACTGAAATTCAGTTACCTACACCAATCAAAGAAAATGCTAGATCTTGGTATGATTACACAGTAGCTAGTCACCGTGGAGGAGGCCTGGTACTAGTACATTACTGCAAGGCTGTACAATACACTTGGGTGCTAGTCTTGGTGGATGGTGAACATCAGTGGACAATGGAACGAGTGGTAGATTTGATTGGAAGATTCGGAGCAAGGATTACAGCTGGTATCTGGAATAGACTGATAAGCACTCAAGAGTTCCCGCTTGGCTCAGACCATTTCTTCTCGGTGCAAGTGCGGACTGCTTCTACAGATGCTAGGTTTGTGTTACTCACATTTGGTTTTCATCTTGGTATGTTCGAGGTGGACATGCTGAGCGCGACTGTCCGTGAAATCACAAATGTGGTACGCACTGGCATGCTTGGAAGAATTTACGCACTTTCAGAGCCATGGAGAGCCGTTCCATGATGCTGATTGGCGGGCAACACTCCAATGGTGCACTCTGATGGTGCTAATTATCTAAATCAGTTATGCTTTTATGCTTTCCTAAGTGTACTTCGAACACTATTATTGTAATATTGAACCTATATTTGAACTATTTGCTTCGCTCAAGGTGTAATTGGAAGGGAACTGGTGTAATATGCAACGTGTTTGTGAACTATTTAGCATCACTATTTTTACAGCCAGATAATCCTTCTTATTTTCAGGCCTACATGATCTGTTCTAGATAGATGTGTCGTTTCTCTTATGATGTTCGAGTTTCTATAATTTATTACCATTGTTTGTTGTGATAGCTATATTTTATGTGAAGCAAACATGCATTTTTAGGAATTTTTATTGTATATCTTGCATTGTTGGAAATGTTTTATTGATATGCCAAGAGAGTGGATCCATGAAATCATCTGCTCTGATTCAACCATTTTTTAGTATGTCATGGTGTGCACATATTACACAATTACGGACATATATATGAAGCCAACAATTTTTATCAAATTAACTAAAGGTCAAAAGTGCCATGAAATTAAAGGATCATGTTCTAATACTGGAGTATGACTCATTTGTCACATGTCTTTCTTTCATGCCTTTGAGATAGCAAGTTAACATACCAAGAAGTGGAAATGACTTCTCGCTTGCATTTGAGATAGCAAGTTAACAAATCAACAAGGGGAAATGACACCCACTGGCATTTCTAGATGGTAAACTTAAAATGAAATGTGAATGATATTACATCTAGAAGTTAACAAATTTCTATATCTGAGAATGTAAATATTCCTGCGTACTCCATATAATGAGAACGTGGGACACGTTCATATCAGAGTGGTCGAAAATCCCAATATACAGATCGATTGCTGAGAATTAAGGAAAGCATTGCAAAAATGAATTATTTTTTGAAGTGAACGTTCACTTATTAAAAAATGTATATGCTTGCTTCAAAATTTGGCGTTCATCCATATACAACAACAATCTGTAAAAAAATTGTAATATATAAAATTAATTTTTTGGTGGCAGGGAGGGATAAAACTAATGGTCATTTGTGGTTTAAAAATGACTGCTCGCATGCCTTTGAGATAGCAAGCTAACGTATCAACAAGTGGAAATGACTTCTCGCTTGCCTATGAGGTCGCAAGATAACATATCAAATAGGGGAAATGATTTCGAATGCAATTTCAAGATGGCTACCTCAACATAAAACGTGAATGGTAGTACAGCTAGAAGTTAACAAATTTGCATATCCAGATTCATAGCAGGAAAGTGAATTTGTTTGATTTCAGATAAGGTGAAACATTAGTGTTACATAATACTATTTGAGAATTTGCATATTTATGCGTATTCCATATAATGAGAACGTGGGACACGTTCATATCAGAGTGGTAGTAAAGCCCAATATCAAGAACGATTGCTGGGAATGAAGGAAAGCATTGCAAAACGAAGTATTTCCCGAAGTGAGCATTCACTAATAAGAAAATGTTTATGCTTGCTTCTAAGTTTGGCGTTCATGCCTGAAAAAAAAATCCATAAAAAGTTTGTAATATACAAAATTAGTTACAAAACGTAATGGTGGGATCAAAATAATAGTACGATATAGTTGGGAAATGAGTTTGCCGAGTAAATTTTTGTATGGCTACATATAACTACAATGGAGAGAAGTAAAATTTACCTTAGATATATCGCATATTTTAGAGAACACGATTTTGAAAGGTTGAAAAAAGGGACTTTCTTTGGATGTTTCCGTGCTATAAATATCACCTTCTCATATCAGAGACACGTCTGGCATGCTAATTGATTTTGATCAGGCTCCGGTAAATTTTCTGATAAATTATTTAAATAGTTGGTAATTAAGTTGGAGCTACTTGTATGAATTTGTTTCATAAATGTATCTAATTATGTTGCACCTATTTGTGTGAGATTTTTGTGAACCACAACAAGTCAACGAACGGTTTTTTGAGGTTTGGCTGATAGAAATAACGATGGGACCATAAGAAAACTGAAATAAAAGTCAGGTTCGTGATGTTTCATGCCGGATATAGCACATATTCGTACGAGTTATGTGAATGGTATGTTCACCTTCTGATCTGCCTTTAACTCTATTAGCACATAATCCTACTGAGTTATGTGTATGGTCTGTTTACCTTGTGATCTGCCTTTAACTCTATTAACTGATTATTTATCGTTGAAAATTCATACTTAATTTGGCGTTACGTCTGCCTAATTTGAATCTTAAAAATAAGATACGAAAGACGCATAAAGAACATTACACTGAATAAAAGGATAAGTGTGCATCAACAAATCCATACTTATATTGGAAGTGCTAGCTTATATGGCTGAAATATCGTAGCATAAGGTAAGCACGTTTCGAAAGAAACATAGACATCCCCGCGAAGTTAATTATATTTATATCAAGCTACTAACAAAACAATATGATGTTCATATAGGAGACACGTGTGTCATGCTAATTGATTTTGCTTTCACTTTGCTATATTTCCTGATAAGTTATTTACATAGTTGGTAATTATGTTGCACCTACTTGTGCAAACATTTTTCATAACTCTGTCTAAAAGAAATCTACTATAGCTGAATAATATGTTTCATTACTCCTCGAATAGATAAACCAAAATTCTGGTATAGATAGAAGGGATGGAAATATTAGTATGTTCTAGTATGCAAATTCATGTGTCGAGTACATATCCGTATGCCTACATATAACTGTAATGCCAAATGTCCAAATGAAAACTATATGTATCAGATTTCTGAGAACAACAGTATGACTTCTTCACAAAAGGACAGTTGTTATTGATGCCTTGCTGATAGAAATAATACCTATCCATATGAGGTACACATATGATATGTGAACTATTTGGATCTCGTTTCCGTTTTATTTTGTGTTAAGTTATTTGCATAGTTGGTATTTAATTTTGAGCTGGAAGGGTGAAGAAGGTTTGATACTTGTAACTTCCAAAAAGATACATAATACACAAATAGAATGATGCGACCATCAGAAGAAGAAATTTGTCTTTTAGGCATTAATTGACGTGACGTATTTCAGGCACACCCTGAATGAAATAAGACAGGTTCGTGATGTTTTCCGGCTGGATATAACACATATTCCAACGAGTTATGTGTATGGGATGTTTAATAGGAATTAATGTCAATCAACTAACAAATGAATATCTGGCACTTCATGGGCATAATGTTATTGGCTCCGTATTTTTGTGGATTTAGCAAAATCCCTAAAACTGGATTTAGCAAAATCCCTAAAACCGGATGTATGGAAAAGAATGAAGGAAAACATCAAAAATAAGAAACTCTTTAATGAAGTTAGCTTCTTAAAACATTACATTGCTTATGCTTGATTTGCAGGTTTAGCATCCATTAGAGCTAAAAAAAATTATCCGGTAAAACACTATGTATAGGTTCATAACTTGCGATATTTGGAGCTAGAAAATGTGAAGCATACTAAATAAGAAAATTAGTTAAGTACTGCAATCATACAATCATACAATCATACAGATACATAGAAGGTACTGCCACACCTTAATAATGTGTGCACACAGCTGAAAGAGTAGACATGTAGGAAACTTATGCATAATGCCGACGCAGAGAGACTATTTTAGAACTCGCAGTCTTATTGCAAATATTGAAACGGCTCAGAGTCTTATTGCAAATATTTAAACGGCTCAGACTTCAGATATCTTCAACGTTGCAAGGGTCCTGGCGTCTTGGATTCAGGTCGTTGTATCGGTGGTGTAACAGGATGTGAGCTACTTCCTTCCTGAACAGAGCCATGTTCTTCTGCAAAAATATCATATTATATATTACTACCATTTCGCACATAGGACAAGTAAAACGTGAATTCAGGAAAAAATTTACCTTTCCGTATCCAATGAGGTCTTTCCCATTGTGCGAAACAAGAATTCGGATAACTTCAAATCCAGAATCATGCCTACCGAGCAAGAGATAACAAATCAAAGGAAGGCGCAAACAGGATCATGTAAAGTACTCGTATGTGTGAGCAACTGTATAGGGCAGCAAAACCTTACAGGTTATCTTGGGTATGGATCTGGGCATATTCCTTGTTGAACTTGTGAAGGATGTGAAGAGCTTTTGAAGTTGCGAGCTGATAAGAAACCTACAGGTTATATCCCTACAATTGTAGCAAAAGTAAGACTCATTTCAAGTAAAATGCAAACTGAATATCCTATCCATGATTTGAAATGTGATTTGCTCACAATAGTGTCCCATAGATCTTTGTAGGGGTCTTCTCCTCTCTTGTACGTCCTTAGAGAATCGTAAATCTCCACCAGTTCACCAGATAAGCTAACTAGTATAAGAATCCAGTGGTGGTCATTGCATACTGGAAGGTATATCTGAGTACACAAAAAGATGGAAACACTTTTTCAACGGAGGTGCTGCAAATTGTCAATAGTTGGACAAATCATAAAATGTCCTCTTAAACCCGTTACCTGGTCGATTGATTCTAGTCGCAGTTTCTTCAGTTTGGATGCTATGTACTGGTGATCACATCTGCCAGATGGTTTCATCAGCTCCTTCTGCCAGGGGAAAAAGTACAATGAGGTCAGTTAGATATAGCCAGGTAAGTAATCCAACTGAAACTGTATTATATAAAGGTGTAAAGCATACAATTATTGGTTGATTCAGGATTGTCTTTGTTGTAGAACCCCAGTCGAGCATAATGGCGACACAACAAAGCCACATGAAGTTTAAATCCACCTCGCCATTCGGTATTAGTGTATGGACAAACTCCTCTTCTGTCACGTGTGCCCCACGGATGATAATCTTTGCATCGTCGCCACCAACTGCAGCAACAACATATTTTTTTCCTTTTGGTTCCACGAAAAACCGAGTGTTCCACATGCTGTGAATATGTCAGGTTGACATCTGACTGGTTCTTACAAGGTGATTTCTTTAACTCTGCTATCCCATCAATAGTTTGCTTGCTCTTCCCAAAACGCTTGGCTCTAGATCGCACTGCAATATTCACGCTTCCAGCAACACCAAATAACTCACCATCTTCTATTGGTGAGGTCAGTGAGGAGATTTTGTCGACATCCTTGCGTGCACAGTCATCTGGAGATAGTGGAATATATGGTGCATACGGAATGTCCGCACGGCACTCTGCATTTGATAAAACGTTTTTCAGTACTGCGACAGAGAAAATACATTTTTCAAGGGGGTCTACATTTAACTGAATGAGGGCTATTACCTTGTGATTGGTTTACAAATAAAACATCCACAACTGGTTGAGCAACTACAGATACTTCGGCAGAAAAAGCAACAGGGGCTTCAGTTTGATTTGCAGTATAACTGGAAATAATGATTTCATCAGTGTTAGCTGACTGATCTTCTTCTATTAATGCAGCAGCTCTTTCTATGCTATCATCAAAAAACATGTCTTCAGAAAATTGTGTTGCAGGGTTAAAAGACTGGGATGAGTTCAATTTATCCTGTGTTAAATCCACCTGAGAAGGACTCGGGGGACCTGGGACCATGAAGTCATTGTCGACTGATGCCTGCTGTTGTTGTGCACATTGCACTGGGTAACTGGAGCTGTCAAGAGTGCTGAAAGCAACCAACCCGATAGCAGAGCCATCAACCACCGTATCTTTCTCCCCAACGTCAATGACAGCCTGTTTTTCTGATTCCTTACCTATGGCCATTACCTCAGCCATAATATCATCTCCTAGTTGATCCAAACCGTCGTCTAAATTCTTATGAGGTACATCAGTGGGGGGATTGAGGTTTTCCTGGAACAACCTAGTAGTTTTGAAAGGCTTAGAGCAATTTTTAAACCTTGAACCACCAGCTCGGCTGACAAGTACAGTTGACAACTGATGACAAGTACGCTGCAAATCATATGAATTATTGCTGAAATCTAAATTGCATTGTGCAGCATTTCCATCTTCTCTAGCTGTACTTCCTGATGTGCGTGTACTGACTATCTTCTGGGTTAATAATCTGGTAGTCTTTGCTGTGGTATGAGGATGAACTCCAAAGGAAAATTCTGGAGTATCAACTTCAGGCGAATGGGCACGCTGTCGACCTAAAGAAATACTAATACCTGCAGATCCTTTACTTGGAGAACTGAATGCTGGTGCCCGATTTGCGAACTCCTGGCATTGTGGTTGGCCATTGCAATCTACTGTCGCCGGAGATGAACCAGAATTGATACCTGTATCAGAACCTCCGCTTCGTAAGTTCACCGTGCTGAACAATTTCTTGTGCAGAGAATAGATTGTCGAAGATTGGTTGGAATCTATCTGATTCAGCTTGTTGTTAAGCATTTTGAGGCAGTCTGAGTAAATAATCTCTCTTTCTTTATTATATTGGCATTCTATCTTCCTCATCTCACCCAAGAAAATCTACAACAGAATCATAACAAAAAAAAATTCAGTTCTTCCAGCCTACAAATAATACATAGTGTTATTTAAAAATAACTAACAGTGGACCAGGCAAAAAAAACCAAAGATGAAACGTACTTTTTCAGCATCATTAGGGGCTGTGTTTGCACTGCGTTCAGGCACGGGATTGTTTTTTCCCTCAGCGGAAGTGTTTGACTTCTTCTTCCCTGATTTGTCTTCATAAGCAAAATTGGTTTGGTCAATCTGTGAGGGAAGAAGCTTTTAGTGGCCTTTTTACTTCTACAAGCTATAACACAATTATATATAAAAAACAACTCACTCGAAGCACAATTATAGAAGTAAAATATTACCGCTAGTTTTCCATACTCTAGTCTCTCATTAGTAGTGTACTTCAAATCGTGGTAATCGAGCAGGTCTAGCATTTCAGACGTAACGAAATTGATACGTGGAGTGCCTTCTGGAACTTTAATAAGAGCAGATTTGACAAGATCTATGTAAATTAGCTGTGGGCAAGGAAAAAAAATATGTCAGTACATATTCTACTGTGTTGTGCTCCAATAATAGAAGGTGCTTACTGTTTTGCTTACCAGCAAGACATGTACACAGCCGTGGACGTTAACATTTGCAGCCTTCGAATCACGGTACTCACGAATTCCTTTGATCAAGAAGTCAGCAACATGTTCACACCAGTTCATATCTTTGATTAGGTCAACATTGCTGACAATTGCTGAGTAGCTCCTGTTAATGAAGTGACCACTTGAGGGAGCAAAGTAAATACATAGGACATATAACATGAATTCTCGCTTGAACTAAACTGGATCATGATTTCCTATCAGAGCTTCAAGAGTGTCCTTGTAACTAATGCCCCTAGAAGATTTGTCGCTCTTAGTATCTTTCTCTTCCAAGGACAGAATTGGGACCTTAGATTCACCGCGATTACTACGTGGCATGGGGACAGGGAATGGCCCATCAGGAATGCCTAACAGCTGCTTTATGAAGTTTTTAATTAAGAATGTTTTCCCACCAACCACCAGAGCTCTCTTCTTCCAGCTAACATGGTTGATCAACCAAACAGTTAATCCTTTTGGCAGCCTGCAGTTCGGCATGGACAAAAGAGCTCCAAAACCAATTTCCTTCACCCATCTTTTCTGATCTTTATCAAGCCTCTTGAACAATTCGTACAAGAGGTGGGGGGAACATTTAAAACCAACATTCTGGAAAAAAATGTATGGGTATTTGTTAGGAAAACAGTACATACAAAAATAACATTGGGCAATATCATAGGAAACAGTACAACAAGAAGTAAAAAAAACAAACCTGCTTAGCATTGGCCTTCTTTGGGTTCAGTTTTGGCTGTGTTTTCGCTTTCTTACAGGGTCTGATTTCTGAGCTAGAATCAGAAAGCACATCCTCCACCTGATTATTCGCCGTTGTTTTTTTTGCCTGTGAATCTAGGTGACGTGCGGGTATGAAGCTCGATGTCATCTTCATCTGGATCAACCATGGTGCTAGTTTTATTATACCCTAAAAAAATATAGGTAAAATAGTGAGCTCTATACTGATAAGATATGGAGCTAGTATTACGTGCGGGTATGAAGCGAGAATGTAGCATGCTATGTTAGTTCTATATTGATATGATATGGAGCTAGTATCTGTCCAATAACGCCAGATTTTTTCCAACATTTAGCTAACGTATTACGATTTTGATGCCAGGAGTTCACCAATATATCCACTTTTTGGGTAGAATATCTGATAATTGTGACAGCCTAGTACGGGCCTATTGTTCTTGGAAAGATAGCAGGAGTTCCAACTAAAAGCTTCACCCTACTTATTTTGTAAATAATTTACCCAACGACGGAAACTTATTCATACAATATTGCAAAATGACATCTAACAACTTTGATGGCAGAGAACTATTCATATCTAGTTCCAACTGTAAACTACCCGCACTGATTCAGTAGAACAAATAGCGTCGAGGGGTTCAATCACTAAACTCTTGTAAAAAATGAATCGACCCAGGTTCATGGCAAACTACTAATTAATGGGAGCATGGGAGACAAAAGGGAAACCTAGATCTACAGGCAAAAGGGGAAACAGGGAAAATCTTGGGGAAGCAGACAGGGGATTATCAATCCGATTCAACTGCATGGCGGTGCACTAATCAAAAAAATAAACCCAAAATCCAAGCATTGTACAGGAGCGCTCCAGTGAGTACCTGGATTGAAGATACGAGCCGGAATGTCGAGAGGAATCGGAAAGGCGGCGGAGCTCGAAGAACTTGGGGAGAGAGAAGATAGAACAGCCCCGGCACTAGAGCAACTCTAGGTAATAACTGAGGGGGAAGAAGCCGTTCGCGGTGAGAAGTAATTGTTACCGGTCCGCGCATTAACTGGGCCCACGTAGAGAGGCCAGGCTGAATACAAAACTAACAAACATATACCGGCTGGAATTCTTCTCTATACCCCGCCTTGCTGACATGGCATTCCCAATCGCGAAGCGTTCGAACGGTCGATGGGGCACCGGTAGGAACCGACACCGGTAGAAATGACTTCTCGCGGGTGCGGCGTTTCTAGCGGTGTCGGTTCCTACCGGTGCCCCATCGACCGTTGAACCGTGCATCAAGATAGGTGTCCGAAATGTTTCGTACAGCTCTTTGTTTATTCGTATTCCTTCGGCTTTCCCTGCAGCTAGTGTACAATACGTTGGCTATACAGTATACGGCCGTATGATGCTGGGACCGGGCCAGCGGAAAGATGCGGTTGGTGGCGTAGTAGCCTCAAGGAAGGTGGTCGGCGATTTCTGTGACCTAGATGTCAGATCCCAGCTCCCGGCGTTACATCGTCTTCTTCCTTCCAATCGAGTCCCGTCGGACGCGCCGCCTTGAGGAGAGGTACCATTTTGCATCATATCAAAGCCAAGATTTTGTTGTTGCATTCTTAATTCTGAATTCCTTGAACCAATCCCCTTTCGATTTTCTCTGCTTTCTAGATCCGTGGACCTGACCAGTGGATTTCATCACCTCTCGGATTAATGGATCTGGATGAGACTAATTGGATTTCCTGCATCTTCCACAAGAACACTGAATCCATGGACGAACCCTTTTCGTTCACAGAACTTCTTAATAGAGTCGCTAATGGTTCTGTTTTCAAGAAATCAAGGTACACTTGCTTTGGCTGGAATAAATATCCTCTGATATAGATAAATGTAGTTGTCAGGATCACTGCTGGCTAGCCAGAGCGAAAAATGCATATTCTGTGCTAGATCCCAGCTTAAATACGTGTTCCATATAATTTCTGTACACCATCCAGCATTACTCGATCGTAATCATAATTCATATGTGTAATGGTTAGCACGTACACCCAAAAAGAGTTATAACCATTATGTTTAGTCCTGTATCAATTTTCTCCAAATATCTCCAGTTGTTTAGGTGTTCAGCTTTTTTTTTGCAGCGAGCAAGCTGATTGGATAGATGACGTTGGAATGAATTCAGCTGTAGCTCAAGATGAGATATTCCAGGTTCAGTCTGATAAACATGCAAATAAGTGAGTTATCTCCCCCCAAATAAACCTTTGTTCATACACATCGGTATTCTGTAGTGAAGGTTCCTCTTTACGTAGTTGCGGTCAACCTTTCTTGCCCACCTTTGCAGTGACCATCCTTTGGATGCAACCGACGGGTATACTTACCTCAACAAAGCTTACTGTGTTGATGAAAATTCCGGAGGAGAGCCATCTGAGTGAGTTCTCTCTATAAATTATGTTGAAGACGTTTGCTAGACGGTTTTTGTGAAAATGATGTTCATAATATGTGCACATGCAGCTTACATTTCGAGATGCAGCTACCTTCTGAATCAGTTGACACAAGTATGTTTGAAGACAGTTTCATAAATGGGGGTTCCGAAAACTACTCCGATACAGCATCGATGAATTCTGGCTCTAGAACTGTTTCGAGCTATAAACGATTAGAGGAAGAAGCAGCAGCTTCTGAAGTCACGTCTCAGACAATGTAAGGAATAATTTATTTCTCGAAGAAAATACAATCAAATTGTTGTTAAAAAACTAACACCAACCTAACATATGCAGGGATAGTAGAGCTGGGAACATAGAGAATTCAATGAGAATGTACTGCAATGACAGGACTACTGTTATGTTCAAACCAGAATTGGGGATGGAATTTACCTCAACTGAGGAAGCCTACCAGTTTTATAACATGTATTCATGGGTTGCTGGTTTTAGCATCAGAATGGGGGACAACTATGTAAACAAGAAAGGAGAACGTACCATGCAGGAGTACAGGTGTCAACGTGAGGTGTGTTTCATGTTCATTTGTTCTATATTTTTTTGGTTTCCAAAACAAAGTGATAATAAGTACATATAATGACTCTTTCGACACTAATTTACTAGGGTTTCGACAAAGATACAAAAATATCAACAACCAGGTGTGGATGCAAAGCAATCATGAGGATCTTAAAGAATGATAGTGCTAAGTGGTATGTGAAGAAATTTATACCTGAGCACACCCATGAAATGGTGGAGAGTTGTGGGGAAAAAAGCATCTTGCTTCACATAGACAAATTGACAAGCACACAAAAGAAATGATAAGACATCTCAGAGAAAACAATGTAAGCCTCACAAGAGTAAATCTAGTTATGGGCAGCTTATTTGGTTCAATGGATAAAGTACCATTCAGCAAGAAGACTTTGAGAACGGTTTGTTCAAACATCGCAAAAGAGGCTCTTGAGGATGATATGAGGAAAACACTGGAAACATTTAGGGATAAGATAGCAAGAGATGCAAGATTTGTTTTCACAGTTGAACTAGATGAGGACAACAGGCTGTCATCTCTAATGTGGACTAGTGGAAGAAGCAGGTCACTGTACAAGCATTTTGGAGATGTTGTTACATTTGACACAACATATGAAACCAACATATATAAGATGCCTTTTGGCATGTTTGTTGGAGTTAACAATCACTTCCAGAGTGTTATCTTTGCCGGAGTTTTATTGTCAAACGAGAGAGCTGTCAACTTTAAATGGGCTTTCCTTGAATTCATAGCAATGATGGGGGGAAGGCACCTCAAACAATGTTAACAGGTATTGTGGAGTTTTCATGTTATTTATATTTTGTACTCACAACAGAATAAGGCCTCTCCATTGACATCTATCAATTACTTGCAGACCAAAGCGCGGCCATGACAATAGCAATAAGAGAAAATCTGCCAAATACACATCATCGGTGGTGCAAGTGGCACATTCTCCGTAAAGCTCAAGAGGCATTGTGGCACGTGCACAAGTCACACCCAACATTCAGTGATGAGTTCAATAAAGTTATCAACCACATGCTGACAGTGGAAAAAATTGAGAACGGGCGGGATTACTTAATTGAAAGGTACAATTTGGGTACCAATCCTTTCATGACCTGTGCTTACGAAGTTAGGGACAAGTGGGCAAAGCCATTTTTTAATAATGTATTATGTGCTCGTATGACAAGCACGCAACCGAGTGAGAGTGCTAACCACGTGTTGAAGGTGTACGTGCCTTGCAAATCTTCAATAAACATGTTCGTCAAACAGTACACTAAACTAATCGATGATCATGAAAAAGCAGACGACGAAGCGGAGAAAAACAAATCCCAGGTATTACCACGTTGAACACTTTTTCTGCAAAGCTCATGTTTTGCCATATACTCTGTTGATAGCTGAACTCTAAGGAATCATGTTTCTTTTTCAGAAAACATCTAAACCACACTTCGGTTATCCTATTGAGAAACATGCTTCCAGAATTTATACTCCCAGCATTTTCAAGTTATTTAAAGCTGAGATGAGGAAGTCGTCCTCGTATGTTATTGTCTCCAATGCTGAAGGGCTTTCTTATGAAGTGAAGCATGTCGATGCTGACAGCCGAGATGCTTGGAGCGGAGTGAATTTCACCATTACTGTCAACCCAGACAGTGGGCTACATAATTGCCAATGCCGGCTGTATGAACATTTTGGTGTAATATGCTGCCACATAATGCTTGTAAGTTCATTACTGTCTAACTCTACCGTCTTGCTAATATATGCAAAATAAGAAGATAGCATGACCTGTTTTCTCACTGTGGATCCTTTTTTTAGGTGATGATACAAAGCGGAGTGATGAAAATACCGGAATGCCATATAATGAAAAGATGGACCACACAAGCTAGGGATGAGTGTTTTCGTCATGGCAATGTGGCGCGAAGCTCAATCCAGGGAGAGGTGTCTCGAACGCTGAGGCACAGGAACCTTTACGTGCGAGTGCTTGATCTAGTAAGCGTCGGTGAGTACGATGAAACCACTTCTAAAATAGCTATGAAATATTTAGAAGTAGCTAAGAATAAAATAGCCAAGTATAAATGTACCATAAGTCGTACTTGTCAAGTTGGTTACAAAGTACCAGCCGGTACTAGTAACATGCTCCCAAGTCACATGGAGAGTGGCCATGAATCAGGTGAGACGGGGTCATGTGGGTTGCAACTTTTTGACCGGGAGAAGAATTTGGGAATAGAAGTTAGTTCCATCAAACCTCCAATTATCAAGACCAAGCAGGGGAGACCTACAAATAAGATATACCTGACCCGCTTCGATACAAATATAAAAAGGAACAAAGTGGCTTTGACAGGTCAATCAAAGTCGAAAACCCCGGGTGGAAGAACAGGTGTTCATCAGACGAGGTTTTGCAGTGGCTGCAAATCACCGGGTCACGATATAAGAACATGCCCTCGGAAGAAAGGTGCCACCGAATTGCGCAAGAAAAAGAAACCCAGAATTTCTAAAGAAGAATTCGAATTTTAGATAGCAATATGTATTGTACTTGATGAAAAATAATTTTATACTGTTGCTGCGACTTATTATTACAAATTTATGTAATGTTACTAGTTAACGCAATTACTTCCTATATATATTAATTAGTAGTAATGTTGAATTGTTAAGGTACTCGACGCATTTCCATTTATTCAACAAAAGCTATATGGCTGAGTATGCCATGTAGCTTGATGTGAACACTATTACACTCCATCTTGGTACTCTGGGTTAGGCACCGCAGTGTTAGCAATGCAACATTGTAAGGGTAAATTGCCCCTAAGTGTGTTTTTGGTAATTAATGACAATCCCTATGGACTAATGTTTTCATTGAGATTTTTATGAAGGAATTGTTCATAGGAATTGCTTGAAGTCCATGTGTTGGATTCAAGGATTGGATGCCATGAAGATAAAGATATATCTTAAGTATTGGCATCAAGATCATTGAATAGAAGAGATGAATCCAATATGATCAAGAAGAAGAAATAAAGATGTTGTTCTTGTGTAGAACTCAAGTATTCCATGCTCTAGCTTATGTGCTAAGCCAAGGAGTCTCAAGATCTTGAGAGTTTGGTTACATGAGAAGAATTCAAGTTATGGCTCTATGTCGAGGTCACGATGGTCTCATGAGTTGAGCCATGGTTGACCAAGACTTAGAGCATGCAATCAAATGAAGAATTCCCTATGCATCTTAAGAGAGATTCGATAAAGCATGAGTAGATACAAGGTTGACCAAGATGAAGAGAGAATAGTGGAATCAAGTATCTTCCCATGGGCTTACATCAAAATAAGGATTCAATATGGCCCATGGGAGAATGAAATCAAATAATGTTCTTTATCAAGGTTGAGTTGTGAAAGTTCAAGATAAGCATCTCAAGAAGATCATATGTTTGAAGCTTGTCGTCCATTTGGTGATAATGGACTTGTGAAGATGAGTGTTAACAAAGCTATCCCATAATGGTTTATGGGGGAGCAAATTAAAGTCTTCACGAAGCAACAATGATCAAGTGAAGCATTCCGGCTTGATGAGAGCATGAAGCATCATCATCAAGATCAAGCGGGATGCTCAAGGCAAAGGTATGTCCTTGCTAGGTTTTCCTTTTACCGGTCTCAAGGTGTTTGTTGGGAGACCGGGTTATAGGATAGATAGCCGCACTATCAAGAGGGGCTTTCGGTTGGGTAACTTGATCTCATCGTCATAGGGAGCTCAATCCTTTGCATACTTTGCATCTTCCTAGTTTGTTGTTTCTTGGTGTTTCTACATGTGAGGTTCTTGAGCTTGTTGCTAGCTTTCCAACAAGCCCAAGTTCATCGAAAACGGAATCCAAATGCATCTTCTATTGCGTTTTCGAGTTGAGAGGTTTTACCGGTTCTTCACTTTGGAAGATTTCACACCTCTCCATATTTCGTATTTTTCCTCTTGACATTTCTTGGTATTTCTCTGCATAAAGTTGTAGTACTTTTTCTAAGCTTTTCAAAAAGTCCAAGTTTGCTAAAAATGGAGTTCGGATGCAAAAGTTATCGCGTTTTTCGTATGAGGGTTTTTGCAGTTTTCCAAATTCGGAGCTGCTCCGGGCTCTGCTCCGGGCTGAGCAGTGCCAATCTACTTACTCCGGAGTGCAATCCGGAGCTGCTCCGGGCCCTGCTCCGGAGCGCCCCGAAAACTCTGTAACGGGCAGTTTTCTTGCCCTATAAAAGGGGGCTTCTTCCCCAACGGTTAGGTGAGGGTTCTAGGGTGTTCTTGAGCCTTTCTCTCACCTCCATTGTTGAATCTCTTGAGCTTGCTCCCTCTCTCTTCCCTCCAATGATTCTTGCATATTTTTGAGGAATTTGGAAGAGGAGATCTAGATCTACAACTCCACCAATCAATTCCTCCTCTAAGTGAGGGGAACCCATTGGATCTAGATCTTGAGGTCATTGGTTGACCTCCACCCTTGTTCTTCCTCTCTAACTCCTCCATAGCATTTGTTGCTTTGGTGGGATTTGAGAGAGAAGGATTTGAGCACTTTCCCTTGTGTTCTTGCTTTGCATCCTTGCATAGTGTTGAGCTCTCCATTACGATTTGTTCGAGTGAGAGACCGTGAGCTTGTTACTCTTGGAGGGTGACCTCCTAGTTGGCTTGGCGGTTGGTGCCTCGGTGACCTCTTCGTGGAAGATTGTGAAGAGGCCCGGGATTCCCCTTCGTGGGAGTTGTGAAGTGGTTGTGGAGCTTGCCATCTCCGGAGTGGAGGAAAAGCTAACCATAAGAAGGGGTCCCTAGCTTCGTGGGGGACTCAGAGAAGAAGGTGAGCCTTCGTGGCGTTCGGGGGCCTTCGTGGTTACCCGCATCTCTCCAACGGTGATTAGCTTACTTTATGTAAGTGAACATCGGGATACATCTTCGTCTCCGCGTGCCTCGGTTATCTCTATACCCGAGTTTATTTCCTTGTGATAGCCATCGTGCTTGAAGTACTTATATCTTGCTTATCACTTGTGAATTATATCTTGTGCTATCTTGCTTATATCTAGTTGTTGTTGTTGCACTTAGTTGAGCCTAGCATATTTAGGTCTTGTGCTTGAAGAAAATAAACGTTAGTTTAATTCCGCATTCCTTCAAGCCAATTCCGTAATTGTTTTTAAAACGCCTATTCACCCCCCCCTCTAGGCGACATCTCGTCCTTTCAATTGGTATCAGAGCAAGGTCTCTCCTTGTTTAGGCTTCACCGCCTTGAGAGTAAAGATGTCGGCTAGTTATTTAGTGCACAATGACACAATTATTTTTGATGGCACAAATTATATGCTATGGAGAAATCGCATGCTTTCTAATCTTCGGACTTTGTGTCCAAATATAGAGCGATTTCTAGATATAGGCTTTTCTCCTCCGATGGATCCTCAAAGTCTATCTATAGAGGATGAGAAAAATTTACATCTAGAAGCTCAAGTATTTAATGAAATTTTATTGTCCGTGAGCTCCATAGTTTATGTTTGCTTGATGGGTTCAAAGTGCAAGACGTCTCATGAGATATGGACCAAGCTAGAAGAGTCATTTGGTGGGTCCATTTCTCTTGAGGTTGAAAGTGAACCCAAGGAGCTCTCTTCACCTTCACATCATGAAGAGCTCCAAGTTGCTTCCACATCCGGTCGTGATGATTGTTCAAGTTCTTCCACTTCACCAACATGTGACTTGTCACAAGGTAATTGACGAGGTTTATCCCCAGCAATGCCCATGTCGAAGGGCTTTCGATCTAGGAAGCGTATTGGGAACCTGGCGAACTCGACGGCGATCAGACGAAAGCAGAAGGACACGAGGATTTACCCAGGTTCAGCCCCCTCGAAAGGTAAAAGGCCTGCGTCCTGCTTGTCTGACTTTTGTATTGAGGTGGTGGCGACGATGATGGTGTTACAATGGCGGCGCAGATTGGATCTGGCCAAAAGCAGAGAGCTCTAAGTTGTCGAGCGCTCCGGCGTGAGGTGGGTGGAAGTGATTCTGGGGTTTCGAAACCTCCCTCCCAGCCTTTTATAAGATAAGGCTAGGTCTCAGGATTGTTTCTCAAGCCAAGTACAAACCGGATCAACCGAGACCTAATCTAGCTTGGACTCTTCGAAACTTCGCTTGTACTCCAAGTAATACTCCCGGGCCGCATCGAAACACTGCCTTGACGGGCCTCGAAAGCCTTTCCTGAGACACCCCACCTGGACCGAAAACCAGGTAGGCGAATGTCGGGGGCCCATCTGTCATTCCTTCGTCAGTAGCCCCCGAGTGCCTGGGATAGCCGAAGACTATGGCGGGGACTCCTCCCGAAAGTCTTCCCAGCCACACCCGACATGAGCACTTGGCCTGCAAAGCTGCAAATGTACAGGGGTCATTCGAATAATATGCTCGTTTCGATACGTGATTTTCAAGCCACTCTCATGTAGAGCCTCGAAAGCGTTAAGTTGGGTTTGCAGAGGGATGCGCATAACCGGCCTGAGACTCACGCCGGGTCTCAGTTAATTGCATTGCTGCAAAAACATTCGGTTAGCTTACTCAGATTCGAGTCCCCCGACTCGAACCCGCGTGGGCTGGTGCTACTCCGACCCGAGCCGCGTCGGACTTACCAGGTCGGAGCCCAGTTCATTGTGAGGCATCCGATGCGTCCATCGGTGCAAGCTTCATACCGTAGGTATGGAAAATTTCCGGCAGAGCGCGTTTGATACGAATACCGGGCCATCCGATGTTGCAAATCGTGGACTTACCTTCGTATTTGACATACGGCATCCGAACTGGTATATGGCGACCAAAATTCGGGCATGTTGATTGAGGAGCGTTGATAGGCCGAAAGACAGGTTAGAACAAGATGATTCAAAGGTCCGAAACTCGAACCCGAATCTCTAAAAGTGTTATTGGGTAGAAAGAAACAGCTCGAAAGATCGAAGCCCTGCCTCGAATATTTCGAGAGCACTGCTGGCCTGATAGAAGTAGCTCGAGGGGCCGAAGTCCAACCTCGAATATGTCGAAGGCGCCGCTGGCCCAAAAGAGATAATTCGAGGGACCGGAGCCCTGACTCGAATATGCTGAAGGCGCTGCTGGCCCGAAAGAAATAATTCGAGGGACCGGAGCCCTGACTCGAATATGTCGAAGGCGCCACTGGCCCGAAAGAAGTAATTCGAGGGACCGGAGCCCTGACTCGAATATGTCGAAGGCGCTGCTGGCCCGAAAGAGATAATTCGAGGGACCGGAGCCCTGACTCGAATATGCTGAAGGCGCTGCTGGCCGAAAGAAATAATTCGAGGGACCGGAGCCCTGACTCGAATATGTCGAAGGCGCCACTGGCCCGAAAGAAGTAATTCGAGGGACCGGAGCCCTGACTCGAATATGTCGAAGGCGCTGCTGGCCCGAAAGAAATAATTCGAGGGACCGGAGCCCTGACTCGAATATGTCGAAGGCGCTGCTGGCCCGAAAGAAGTAATTCGAGGGACCGGAGCCCTGACTCGAATATGTCGAAGGCGCCACTGGCCCGAAAGAAGTAATTCGAGGGACCGGAGCCCTGACTCGAATATGTCGAAGGCGCCACTGGCCCGAAAGAAGTAATTCGAGGGACCGGAAAATTCCCCCAAAAGAACGAAAGACAGAGTCGTCGAGAAACTCAATGCTCATTCGAATGGCACAAAAGAGAAAAGCACAGAAGACCTCGAAAGAAACCCGATCGAGAGATCATCTGAGTGCAAGGGGTACATACCTTTGGGACTCGAAAGAGCCTTTGCCAGTTTTTACCCCTTGAGTCGAAAAGACAGCATTTTACCCTAGGGAACGCGTCAGCGCTGACGACACACTGCATCGAGTCGTCACCTCATCTTCTGCAGGACGGGCCTGAGCCTGCCAGGACAAGACGTGTGGTGGGCCCTCAAGCCGTGCATCGCGGCCGTTGACAGAGTTTGACCGCACGTCCCGCGCGTGGGTGAGAAATAACCGGCGCGGTTTCCTTGACTACCGTGCGTAGTGGACGCCGCGGTGCTCGCGTGCTGACACGTGGACGGTCGGATCAACCCGGCCGTTTCCACTTCGCCATGGACGGTTGAGATCTGACGTAGATCTCTAGAGCTAGAATAAATAACGGTGGCAGGGTAACAGTCTATCCCACTCCGCCGCCATCGTCTTCTTCCTCGCGCAGCATCCTTGTAGCTCTTCCTTTCCATCTCCATTTCCGCGATCTTTGCTGCGCCCTGACCATGGGCAAGAGGAGCTCCACAGCCACCGGCGCCACTGCCGCCGCCAAGAAGGCCAAGACGGCCGATGCTGAAGGCCCCGGCGTTGGCCGCTGGGTCCAATCCAAGGTTGGCAACAAGGAGCTGACCCAGGCCGAGAAGATGGGCCTGCTGAAGAATGCGCCGGCGGAATCGCTCGCCGCCGGCCCGGAGATCGTTCCCCGGCCACCCCTCGGTTTCCGGGTAATCTTCATCGCCTTTTTGCTGTGGGGTCTGTCTTTCCCCCCGCATCCTTTTCTCCGTGGCCTTCTCTTTGCTTACGGGATTCAGCTCCATGACCTGAATCCCAATTCTGTTCTTCACATTGCGTGTTTTATCACGCTTTGTGAGTGCTTCCTGGGGATCGAA
The DNA here is from genome assembly GCA_007115705.1 of Dactylis glomerata. Lineage (NCBI taxonomy): Eukaryota > Viridiplantae > Streptophyta > Magnoliopsida > Poales > Poaceae > Dactylis > Dactylis glomerata. Next base: position 318,086 of record QXEO01000483.1, on the reverse strand, counting down.
CCCCACTGGGCACTGTGGCGCCGAATCTTCGTGATTCGGCACCCTCTGCCCTATCAGACCGGCGGTTTCGGCGTCCAAGTGCGCCCAGACGTCGAGTATTTCAACCTCCAAACACCCGAAAACAACCCCGGGTGGAGGACGAAGTGGTATTACGCCAAGGACAAATCCTCCGACGGCGAAAACTTCGGACTTGAGGAATTCCATCCCACCGGCGTTCTTCGACCTCGCGTCTCCTGGAGACACGACCTTTCGGACGAGGAGTTGAAGATTACAGAGCCGCTGATGGAGAAGATCCAACAGCTTCGAGCTACTCCGAAGAAGGAACTTTCGGGAGTCCAACTCATCCGAACCTTCATCGAGCGCCGAATCCAGCCGCTCGCTGCTCGAGCCCACTGCATGTGGGATTACAGCGATCGTCGGGACTCAACTCGCATCTCTCAGGATGAGCTGCACGAAGCCGAAATCGACGAGTGCGTACGCGCCGTCACCAACATCAAGAAGAAGGATCCTGTGCCGAAGGTCTTCGGTGCAGTGGCCTTCAGCAAAGCCTTTCCCCGCACCGAGGTATGATTATGCTTTTATTTGAATGCCTTCTTCGTTTCTTAGCCGGATCGTCCAGTGTCGAATGCAGTCTTTCTCATTATGTAGGTGATAAACATAGCCCGATGCTATCCGCCCCAGCCAGAGATGGGCGAATATCCGGGGCGTGACTTCGCCGAGGTGCCTGAAGGGTCGGCCTCCGCTGCTCCATCGCCACCGAGGGCTCCGAAGAGACAACGAGTCGCGGACGTTGTCGAGGATTCGGAAGACCTTGACGACATTCACTTTTCTTCAGGGGATGACGACAACAGCGCCATCCCTGCCTCGCCTTTGAACTGCCGTCCTCCTCCTCGAACAGAGAAAAAGGTCCTTCCGAAGTTCGGGATCGACGCATCGTAAGTTCTTCTTTCGTGTAACTTGTGGTCTTGTTTTGATTTGGTTGTCCGATTCTAACGCTGATGATTGCTTCAGATCTTCCACCGAGGAAACGTCGACTGGTCCGGGGGATCAAGATCGATACCAGGTTCGACCTCATGACGACGCCTTTGAGCAAACGGCAGACTCACAGGAGAAGGTCGCTGATATTGTCGCCCCCGAAGTTGCTCCGACGAAGCCTTCGACCTCTTCCAAGAAGAAGGCGACGGAACAAGAATTCGTGCTTGTCTCCTCGTACGGCGGGCCTTCCGGTCCTAGCAACCATGTAAGTCCAAAGACTTTCGACTTGCACTTCGCGTATTTGACCATTAGTAGCCCCCGAGGGTGAGTCGAAGTGTTCACACTTGGGCTTGCCCTCCGAAACATGATTCGAAGGTTAATTTGTCGCCCGACTTTCTTTAGCCCGTTGTTAGGGACCTGTCGAAGGTTTGCAAGAGCTTCTTCGCCTTAGAGGAAGAGAATCGTAGGCTGTCTGAGAAGCTCGACGAAACTCGAAGTGAGTAATGCCACCTTCCTTGTACAGTTCGCCTTTGCGTATGACATGATGCTTTTGTTGTTGAACATCTTCTTCTATTGACTAGGGATTGGGGCCCAAGCTGCTACTGATAAGACTTCCCTGAAAACTCAGCTGGACAATCTTACCACTGAGAATTCGGGTTTGAAGGATAAGGTCGCCGAGCTGAATGACGAAATCGCCCGACTAAAGGGTGAATCGTCCGAAGCTAAGGAGCGCGCGGACAAAAACCGCCTGGACGCCGAAGCCCGCGAAGGAGAGCTGACCCAGCGCCTACAATCTTCACTTGATGCCTTGCGTGGTAAGTTCTCAAAGCTTTTTCCGGAATAACTTTCGGGGCGAAAAGTCGCGTTGTGACTTAGCTGTCTGCTTGCTTGTGTAGCTGCTGCCGAATTAGACGCCGGAGCGATGAAAGGGCCTGCTGGAATCGAGTCCAGTATCGGATTTGCCGAACGCCTGAGCCGAGAGGTTGTCGACCTCTTAGCACGGGTGCGGTCGACGCTGGTTCGCGTTCGGGATACTTCTGTACCCGACTCGACTAGCAACACCATGGCGGGAATCCTCGACGCTGTGGCGGTGAAGGCGGGTGGCGAAGATCCGTTATTTGCCGCAGTACGCCGTCAGGTAACCATCGGCACCGAGTCTGTCTTCTCCATGATGATGATGCATGGCGTGGAGTTCGATGCTGACAAGGTCACGAGCACATACCCAAAGGATAAGGACGGACGCAACAAGTCCGCCAAGACTTACGTCGCGCGTGCTCGTGAACTGGCTGCTCGAATGACGGGCTTCCTGGCCGATAGGAATGAGAAGCGTGCGGCAGCGAGGGCTCGGAAGCGTGGCGCATCCGCCGCGCCGTCTAGCAAGGCTGGTAGTTCGGCATAGTGCAAGCAGTGCTTCTGGTGCCCAATTGTAATTAGTTTCGCTGGTGCACATCGAGGGCTGTGACCCCGATTAGTACTCTTTCGGTTGTAAAACTTGTGCTGCTGTTATGTTAATCTTCACGTCATTTGGTTGCCATTGCTTGTGTGTGATGTTCGGCTCCTCATGCAGGATCCTTCGCTGACCTCTGGTGCTTGGCCTGTTTCGTACGAAACAACTGGCAGCACTGCTGGTGCCATTGATCGAAGAGCGCCCTCCACGAGCGAGTTGTCACTAATTCGATCGTTGCGCGATCAGCTCCAGAACGCGCAGCGCCAACTAAAGGTTGTTACTGCCAAGGTCGATGTTGCTCTTTCGAAGGCGTCGAATGCTGCGGACTGCGAGAAATTCCTTCTAGATGAGATCGAAAATCTTGGCAAATCACTGAAGTGTAAGTCTTCGAACTTCTTTCGCTGCACGTTGGCTTGGATCTGCAGGACTGAGTCTTTGTTCTCTTGTTCGCAGATGCGTGTCTTGACAGTGCAGCTGAGGCCCGGCGCGTAAACGCGCATATTATTGCTGCCCAGAATCATGCCAACTCTGTTGCTGATAACTTCTGGGCTGATCAATCGAAGGCAATGAAGCTGACACTCCTTCAGGATAGGATTGCTCAAGCTGGTGCGTTGGCTGAGACGAGCCGAAGTGCCCTTGCGCTGGTGCACCAGGCGATGTTTCTTCTAAATGATCAGCCCGAAGGTTTGCCGGCGCTGCTCGATCGATTCGAGAACGGCCATGCTATACATTCCTTTGTCCGGGCACATCTGCGCAGCGGGGCTGTGGTCGCACTTGCTTTCGTGCATGCGCACTACCCTGAAGTCGACCTAGAGCTTCTGAAGACGCCTCCGCCGTCGCCCAGCGGTCGCTACGACATGGAACGACATTATACTGCTTGTAGAAGTACCGGCGATTGTATCGCTCGACAAATTATCGTCGAAAGCGATCGTCAGAGGGCGAGTCGAGATGCTGCGGCACCATGAACTAGCTTTGTTGTTGTGTCTGTATCTTCACTCTGTATATATATTGTATACCTGTGTTTATATTCGACTTTGTTGAAAAGGCAGAGACTTCGAGCATCGATTAGGAAGGCGAAAGTTCTCCAGCGTAGGTCGAGAGAACGCGTCCCCCAAACGTGAGCTGATCGAGTGCGGCCCCAAAGCGTAGACGAAGTCCTCGAGTGTGGGTCGAATGGCCGAGCCCCCGAGCGTGGGTCGAAAGCCCCCGAGCGTGGGTCGAAAAGCTGAGCCCCCGAGCGTGGGTCGAAAGCTGAGCCCCCGAGCGTGGGTCGAAAGGCTGAGCCCCCGAGCGTGGGTCGAAAGCTGAGCCCCCGAGCGTGGGTCGAAAGGCTGAGCCCCCGAGCGTGGGCGAAAGCCCCCGAGCGTGGGTCGAAAGCTGAGCCCCCGAGCGTGGGTCGAAAGCCCCCGAGCGTGGGTCGAAAGGCTGAGCCCCCGAGCGTGGGCGAAAGCCCCCGAGCATGGGTCGAAAGCTGAGCCCCCGAGCGTGGGTCGAAAGCTGAGCCCCCGAGCGTGGGTCGAAAGCCCCCGAGCGTGGGTCGAAAGGCTGAGCCCCCGAGCGTGGGCGAAAGCCCCCGAGCGTGGGTCGAAAGCTGAGCCCCCGAGCGTGGGTCGAAAGCCCCCGAGCGTGGGTCGAAGTCCCCGAGCGTGGGCGAAAGCCCCCGAGCGTGGGTCGAAGCCCCCGAGCGTGGGTCGAAAGGCTGAGCCCCCGAGCGTGGGCGAATATGTTGACTCATGAAGTGAGGAACTTGAATTTTATTGCTTGGTGCCGAAGGCACAATGTTGGGCGCGGACTGCTGCCGACGCCTGATTACATAGTAGAGGGGGTAGGGGAGACAGCTTTGTTAGCTAAGGGTAGAAGCGGCGCAGCTGCGCGGCGTTCCACGGGTTGTCGACGTCTTTCCCCGTCTTTGGGTTGCGTAGGCGATATGCTCCTCCTGGGATGACCTCGTGGATGAGGTACGGGCCTTCCCATGGTGGCTCCAGCTTCGACGTGCTTGTTTGCTTGAGTCGGAGCACAAGGTCTCCTGGTTCGAAAGAGCGTCCGCGTACCCGTCTGCTGTGGTAGTTGCGGAGGCTCTGCTGGTAGACCGCCGATCGAACGAGAGCGACGTCTCGAGCTTCGTCCAGTAGATCTTGGGCGTCTGCTAACGCCTTGTCCGCGTCTTCTTCGTCGTAGACGGTGACGCGGGGCGCGCTGTAGCGCACGTCCGTGGGCAGCACGGCTTCTGCCCCGAAGAGCAAGAAGAAGGGCGTGTAGCCTGTTGAGGAGTTGGGCGTTGTTCGCAGGCTCCATAGCACCGAAGGCAATTCCTCGACCCAGGCGCCTGCTGCGCGCTTGAGGGGTCGAAGCAGTCGCTTCTTCAGGCCTCCGCAGACAAGTCCATTGGCCTTTTCGACCTGGCCGTTGGACTTGGGGTGTGATACCAAAGCGTACTTGAGTTTGATGCCGAGGTCTTTAGCGAAGCCCTGGAATTCGCCCGAAGTGAAGTTGGTGCCGTTGTCGGTGATGATGCTGTTCGGGACGCCGTACCGATAGACGATGGACTCGAAAAACTTGACTGTCGTGGTCGCCTCTTGGTTGGTGACCGGGGTAGCTTCTATCCACTTGGAGAACTTGTCCACAGCGACGAGCAAGTACGTATGCCCTCCTCGAGATGATTTGGGGAGAGGCCCCACTTGGTCGAGCCCCCATTGTGCAAAGGGCCATGCCACAGGGATGGTGTGCAGTTCCGATGCCGGCGCGTGCGGCTTGGTGGCGAACATCTGACACGCTTCGCAGTGCTGGACGATGTTCCTGGCGTCGTAGAGGGCGGATAGCCAGTAGAATCCGGACCGAAAGGCCTTCGCTACGAGGGTTCGGCTGCAAGCGTGATGACCGCAGGTTCCTTCATGGATTTCTCGGAGGAGGGCGATTCCATCTTCCTGCGCTATGCACCGCTGGAGCACCCCCGAAAGTCTGGGACATGTCGTTGAAGTCCTTGTCGCAGTTTTCTGACCGCGCGAAGCTGCCGCTGATCATTAGTGGTCCTCTATTTGCGGGCATCCGCAACTTGAGGTAGGCGTAGTGGGGTACCGCCATGAATCGGGCGAACGCTGGTCGCCCGAGGATGGCATGGTACTGCGAGGGCCAGTCGACCACCTCGAATTCGATCTTCTCCTTTCTGAAGTTTGCTTTAGTGCCGAAGATGACGTCGAGGTGTATCGCCCCCAATGGATACGTTGGCTTTCCCGGGACGATTCCGTGGAAGGAGGTCTCTATTGGCAGGAGATTGTTTAGTGGAATCTTGATCTTTCGCAGCGTGTCTGCATAGATTAGGTTCAAGCTGCTGCCTCCGTCCATGAACACCTTTTTCGAGGTGAAGCCCCCTATCTGCGCCTCAAGAACCAGAGCATGGTGTCCTGGGCGTGGTATCTTCGGTGGATGATCTGACCGGTCGAAACCAATCGGGTGTTCGGACCAATTCAGATATTCGGGAGTAGCTGGTGGCGCGTGCTCGGCGTGGAATACTTCTCTCGCGCGTTTCCGCCGAACTTTGTTCGTCGGGCGCCCCCTCTGAATCATGGGCACGAAACCTCTTGGAGGCGGGAACTCTTCTTCCTCGTTGGCCGGCTGTCGCTGCTCGACTTGCTGGATCGTAGCGGCCTGATGGCTTTGCTGTATGACATTTGCTGGTGGATTCGGTGGTGGCGGTGGAGCGTTGTAGGCTATCGCCCCTGCCACTGGTTGCTCGACATTCATCCTCTCCTGAAGTGCTCGGTTGAGGCGAAGGAATTCCCTGCACTCGATGAGGAGGTGTGCAGGTTTTCGTACTCCGTCCTTGTCGAGGTACGTGTGCCTTGGGCATCCGCCGTCGAGCATCTCTTCTGCCGACAGCTGTGGCTGCCGGCGACGCCACTCCTTGCTGGGTTTTGAGTCACGGCTGCTGCTGCCGTAGTAAGTATTTCCTTGTCGTGGTAAGTCGCGATTGTCGTCGCGGTCTTCGTGGACGTAGCCAGCTGCTATCATGTCTACGTTCTCCGTGTTGTCGTAGCGGCTTCGGCGACCTTTCTTCCGAGATCCGGGATGGAACTGATCCTTCGCATCGCCATCGTGTTCTGCTGATCGACGGCGGCTTCTGGGAGCCGAGATGGAGTCCTCGCCATCGGCCCATTCGTTCGCCAAACTCATGAGGTGGTCGATGGTTCTGGGCTTGCAGCGCCCCAGTTCCTCCTTGAAGTCACGCCGAAATAAGCCGTCCCGAAATGCATCAATGGCCCTTTCGGGCGAGATATTCTCTGTCGTGTTCCGAAGGCTGATCCATCGTGAGATGTATGACCTCAAGTTTTCGCCGGTCTTCTGCACGCATAAGCGAAGCTCTTCGAACGACGTAGGGCGTCGTGAGGTGCGTCGGAAATTTGCGATGAACGCTTGCCGAAACTCTTCCCAGGAGCGAATGCTGTCTTGGGTGAGATTATTCAACCATGCCCTTGCGTTATCTTTTAGGTGCAGTGATAACAACTGGAGAGCGTTGTCTCTGGATCCGCCGCTGATCTTGACAGCGGTCATGAAATCATCTAGCCAAATTCGGGGATCCTGCTGCCCGTTGAACTTGACTACGCCGTCGCTGAGCTTGATTCCTTTCGGCAATGGTGCCGAGCGGATCAAAAGGCTAAAGCATTCTGCCCCGCAGAGTCCGTCGCTGGGACCGCCGAACGCTTCCGCCTCGCGTCGCGCTCGCCCTTGGTCGACTCTATGCTGGGCCAGGCCATGCCGAAGCTCTCCGTTGAGAGGTTCGACCACATGCGTCCGAGGCGCTACGGCTGGCGCTGGTGCTGGGTGCCTAGCCTGTTCCGGTGGTGGAGCGGCTCTTGCTGTTGTCGCATCATGTGCTGAGCCAGGCGTGCCTTGCAGCACCCTTACTCCTTCGAGTGCTAGATTTCGCAGGTGTCGCATATGTTCGTCACCGTTAGACGCGTTCGCAGCAATGTATGCCGCTGCAGCCATGATTGCTGCTTCCTTGGTCTTGGGCATTAACTCAGCTTCGTTGAATTCTGCCTCCAGGTTTCGGGTGACATTATGCATATCGGCCCCCTGCTGAGTGCGCGATCTTGATCTGTGCTGAACGCTTGAAGAGTAGTGCGATGATCTTTCTGCCCGCCTTCTGCTGGATGCGTCGGCCTCCTCTCTGCGTCGTTCCAACACTCGCCTATCAGCGCTGATCTGATCTTTTTGCTCCTGAACGACGAATCGGAGTGCAGCCAGATCGCTTGGACTTGGGTTGGGTCCGAAGTTTACTTCGCCCGCATAGACCCTTCTTGCGAACCGGATCTGGTCATGTGTGACCACTTGGCGACCGCTGTCTGATCGGTTTCGACCGTCGTTGTTGTTTCCGTCGTTGTGCGATGCCATCATGCAGTGGCCCCCGGGCCACGGGGTCGAGTCATCGCTGATCTCACCCAGCGCTGGAGGATAGACATCGTCGTTTTCGACGTAGGGCCCGATTTCGACCATGAAGTCAGAGTCATGATCAGCCATATAGCCGTCGCTGGATGCGCTAGATTCGCATAGTGAGGCAGAGCTCACCGAATTGCCGATTTTCCCCTTAGCTTCGGGGTAGACGTCGTCGTCGTCGTCAGAGCACGTGTAATCCGAGTATAATCCTTCGACGTAGTCAGGATCATAGGGTGCCGTACGAAGCGTGAGAGCGTTGAGAGCCCGATCGCACTCGGATATCGTTGGGTAGATAGCTGCTGTACCTCCCCGCGGATCTTCACAGCCGGCGATCTCATGGAGTGAGAAATCTCCGGCGCCTATGTAGTGGTACGCGTCGCAGTCGACGCAGTATGCGGTGGTCGGGGATGGAGGCGGATCTTCGAAATCGTTCGACCCTACTGATGGGGTCGAAATCTTCAGTCTCAGCTCCTCCTTCGACGGCGCTAGTGACGCGCTTGCCGAGGGTTTACCCCCGACGGATGGTGGTGTCGTCGCTTCGGCCACGGGCGGAGCCGATTCGCCGATGGAGAGCAGTTCCATTGCTCCATTGCTGTCCACATGGAAATTGAACAGTCCGAAGGCCATGTCGTAGCCTTCGGGCGCTGCCCTTGCCGCGCTCGGGACGGGGTCGATGGCGCTCATCGTCGAGGTGAGGTTGATGGTGCTTGGCGAGATGCCATCGATGACAGTCGATTCGACGGCGCCAGTCTCGAATTCCATCGGGCTGGTGTGGACGATGGCCGGCACAACGATGCCGGCGATGGTGTCGATGCCGATCTTGGAAGTGGTGTCGTCGTTGGTCGACGCAGCGATGCCGACGGTAGCGTCGATCTTGACGGGGGTGCCGACGTTGGTCGGTGCAGCGATGCCGACGGCGGTGTCGATGCCGATCTTGGAAGTGGTGTTGTCGTTGGTCGACGCAGCGATGCCGACGGCGGTGTCGATGCCGATCTTGGTTGCGGTTGGTGATGGAGCCGGCGAATCCGTAGATCCAGATCCCGTCTTCCCCACGGTCGGCGCCAATTGACGAGGTTTATCCCCGGCAATGCCCATGTCGAAGGGCTTTCGATCTAGGAAGCGTATTGGGAACCTGGCGAACTCGACGGCGATCAGACGAAAGCAGAAGGACACGAGGATTTACCCAGGTTCAGCCCCCTCGAAAGGTAAAAGGCCTACGTCCTGCTTGTCTGACTTTTGTATTGAGGTGGTGGCGACGATGATGGTGTTACAATGGCGGCGCAGATTGGATCTGGCCAAAAGCAGAGAGCTCTAAGTTGTCGAGCGCTCCGACGTGAGGTGGGTGGAAGTGATTCTGGGGTTTCGAAACCTCCCTCCTAGCCTTTTATAAGATAAGGCTAGGTCTCAGGATTGTTTCTCAAGCCAAGTACAAACCGGATCAACCGAGACCTAATCTAGCTTGGACTCTTCGAAACTTCGCTTGTACTCCAAGTAATACTCCCGGGCCGCATCGAAACACTGCCTTGACGGGCCTCGAAAGCCTTTCCTGAGACACCCCACCTGGACCGAAAACCAGGTAGGCGAATGTCGGGGGCCCATCTGTCATTCCTTCGTCAGTAATGATACGGTAAGTGAAGAAATCATATGTGATGTTGGTAGTCTTGTTCTTTGCACCAATGATTCTATTTCTATAAATCCTAATGGTGTAGAGAGTTTGGACCTAAACACTTCTTGCAAGAAATTCTTTACTCATTCTTGTGTTAAAGGTCCTTGCATATCTCCTAAAATTTGCTTGATTAAATTTTGTGATGATATGCTTGTTTCTAGTTGTGACCATACTCAAAATGATTCTATTTCCTCTAGTTGTTGTATGACTAACCATGTAGAGGAAATTAAAGAAAAATTGGGTCACATAATTAAAGAAGAAATCAATAGAAGAACCAAGAAGGTTTCTATCAAGAGAAGGCAATGCTATGAATGCCATGAGTATGGACATCTCGCAAGAGCTTGTCCTACACTCGAAAATGAAGAATGTGCTTCTATTGATGTTCCATCATCATCTACGCAAGTTCACATGTGCCTTATGGCAAGCGGTTCAAAGGTAACTCCTACTTTGAATCCCGACATATCTCCTTATGATGAGAGTGATGATGATGATGATGATGATGATGATAATGAAGCTTTCTTGCATGAGATGGGAATTGTGTATGCCTCTCTTTGTGGTAATAATGATGCTCGTGCTAAAGTCGAACACTTAATGGAAACCTTGTTTGAACACAAGGAGACCATTAAGGAATTGAACTCCCTCGTTAATGAGGGGAGATGGAGATTCAATCTCCTCAAGCAAGAGCTATCCGAAGAGAAGCATGCTAATTCTTGCCTATCTCAATCTATTAAATCTTATGAGCTTACAAATGCTAAATCTATAAATGATGCTTGTGCTACTAACTCTAGTTCTTGTGAAGCATCTATATTAAAGGAGAATGTTGAGCTAAGGGCTCAACTTGAGTTGCTAACAAGCAATTATAAGAAATTGGAGGAAAGCCATGAAAAGCTCTCGGGCTCTCATGAGGATCTCCTAATCTCTTATAATGGGCTAAAGTTAGCTCATGAGGCAAGTATCACTAAGGAAACATCTTGTGAGCCTCATTTGGACATTAGCACTACTTTGAACCAAAATGCTATATTACCATGTGCTAGTCCTAGTAATTTGTCTAGGCATAATATTGCTACATCTTGTGATAAATTACTTGCTATGCCTTGTTGCTCTAACAACGAAGCTTCTATTTCCTCTAGTACTTGTATTACTACTAACCTTGTAGAGGAAATCAAAGAGCTCAAGGCCCAAGTCACTAGTTTGGAGAAAGACTTGGAGAAGCATCATGAAGGGAATTCCACACTCGATAATATTTTGAGTGTGCAAAAATCCCCTAATGACAAGAGTGGACTTGGATTCAACTCCAATAACAAGAACAAGTCCAAGAGCAACAAGAAGAAGAAGGGCCAAGACCAAGTCAAGAATTTGGCCAAGATTGTTTGCTTCAAGTGCAAGATTGAAGGGCATCATGTGAGATCTTGCCCATTGAAGAAGAAGCACTTGAGTGAGAAGCAACAAGGGAAGCGGGCACAAGGTCAAGCTCAAGTTCGACCTCAAGTTGAAAATAGGCCACTTCCCAAGAAGAAACAAGATGAAGCTTCCCAAATCAAGAAATCAATGAAGAAGAGAAAGGGAAGCACTTGTTGCTATATTTGCCGTGAGAAGGGGCACTTTGCTTCTTCATGCTTAAGCGGTACCTTATCTAATCCTATCATTGTTGATGATGATTATTCTATTAGGAAAGATAAGTATGGCAATGTGTTTGCCAAGTTTGTTGGAACTCAAAGTGGTGTCAAGAAAAGAACCATTTGGGTTGCGAAGCCTATTGTTACTAACCTCTTAGGACCCAACTTGGTTGGGGACCAACAAGCTAAAACTTGATCAATAGGTGTATGTGGAGGGCATTGGAGACTTGGCTACCTCATGAAGAATTAAGGGATCTTCATTAATTTTATTTTCATCAAGCCAAGTCATTGACACTATCATTCTATATCCAATGTGCCTCTTTGCGGTAACTTGTACTTAACCTTTTTTACATTGTAAGTTACTTGCCCCTTTGCATGTTTTGGTTTTGTACCAAGTATGTGTTTGTATATGTTGTTCCTTATACCTACTTATCTTGTGTATTCAAGTAGGTGTTGGGTGTTTGGCACATCATATACTTGTGTGTTTGCTTCGAGCCTCTAATGTATATTTATGGTATCTTATTTGGCTCTTATCGAGTGATTAATGGAACATCCCATTTTGGGGGAGTGATTTGCCATTGGCACCTCACAATCCTATAAATGTGCGCACATGGGTAATACCACTTAGTATTGATATTGCAAGATTATATAGTCACTATGTGGTATGCCATGCTCATGAGAAATTCAAATTCTATATCTCCATTAATTATCTCTAGTTGAATTTTATTTGCCTTTTGTTGAAAACAATTTAATATCACATTATGGGGGAGTAATATGCCTTATGCATATCACAAACCTAGGAAATGTGACCATTTGAGGTATTGCCACTTAGAGTTGATATTGTTAATTATCTTGTTCCTAGGTGGCATGTTTGCTCAAACAAGCTCCATTCTTTCTTAAAACATTTTGTTGCTCATTTCTTTGGTCTTGGTTTGAGTAAGAATTCTTGGTGCGGTTTCACTCAAATATATTTATATGTATATCATAAGTAGGAAGCCGTTTGCTTCTAGTTACTCTAATCATTGCTTTGCATGATTGTTTGACTATTTTTGGAGCTACCAAGAATCCTTTTTCGTGCATGGTGCTTAATTTGAATATTTAACCATATGCCTTTTATTGTGAAGTTGATCTTGAATATCTTTGCAATACACCACCGGGAAATAATTCCAATATGAACTTCTTGTCTTTGACAATTGGTATTCGTATATATGTGTGGTAATTCCTCTAGATCATCTTCACCTTGGAATTTGCATCTTATTGCCCATAATTCTTGCCAAGAAATTATTTTGACTCCCATTGTCTTATTGCCTTCTTGAGGATCTTTTTGCTTGACTTTGTCTCATCTCTTGATCCCCATCAAGTGTGTGTTGTTGTAAGACAAACCTTTTCTTTTTGGTACTTATGCCATTGTGAAAAGTGTAGAGGGTTTGGTTTATTTGTTGGAACCTTGCTCTTTTGGGAGTTAGTTATCTCATTCCTTCTTCTATGATTTATTTGCTCGAATGAGATAAATTGTTGAGCATGCTTTTATTTATTTATTCTTTCATGCTCAATAAGTTGTTAGGTTCATTTGTTGAATTTCATGAATAAATCATTTGTTGATTTGTTCCCTTGATGTCATTTGGACAAATAATGTGTTTTGCCACACCTTTTATACCTCCTTGTATTCTTGGTGTTTTTGTCTAAATCGTATCTTCTTTGGATCTTGAAAGATAGGTGCATGCATATTCTCTTTATGCTTATTTTTGTATCTTAGTTGCTTTCTTTGATCCAATATATATGTTATACTCCATCAAATCCTAAATGGCTAAGATGTGCATGAAATTCAAATTTCATCTTTAACTATGCACATATTTTTATGGAGTCTATCATATGTATTGTGGTTAGTCTAACCACTTTGGACCCAATAAGTTTGGGGACCAAGATGTACTTAAATGTTGTCTTAGGTACATTGGAGATGCAATGGATGCTTGTCTCATTTATAAGGAAGGTGTTGTCACCATATGATTATTGGAGCCAAGCTAGGATGATCGATCGGTGAACTCTTATCTACTACATCACACCATTGCTATCTCGGTAACAAGTATAACATTCATGCATACTTTTCTAGCATCCCAACTCTTGTAGGTTGGTTCTTGGCATGATAATATTTATTTGCAAATGTTGCGGTTCTTGCAAAGGTCTTATAAAGAAATATCTTTATTTCATATGTGAGCAAATTGAGATGATTGCATATGATGGGAAGTATATAAAATCATGTTTATGATTCACCAATCCCAAATATGCCATTTTAGCAATTTATTGCATATTAATTCCTCAACGCTCTCTCATGTGCAATATAGATAATGTTGCAAGTTGTACCCTTCTTTATTATGCTTGTTGCCTATCAAAGCATCCCGACTATCTTTTGATCCCTTATTGCTAGTTGTGATGGCTTTGATGATTTTGCGTGGGGAGTTTGTTAATATACCATAATGGAAAATGGAGCCTTGAGCTATATATGCTTTATAGCAAAGCTATTTGGTATATTCTATGACTCTCTCTTGGATATCATGTCTTCCTTAATTTCAACTAACCTCTTGTGTATACATGTTTCTTTGTGGATTGTTCATCATGATTTTTTGTCCACTTAGAAATATATATGCATAAGAGTGTTAATTTCTTTCCTTGATATCCTCGTTCTTTGCCGACCATCTTTCTTATCCATTTTGTTCTTGATGGTGTTGGTAAGAACTTGATTTATGAGTGCTTGTTTATTCTTTATTGCTTTTTCTCGCACTCATATCTCGTGAATCTTTTTGGACTAAATTTCACTTTGATAAGCGTATTGATCCTTTTGTATTCTTTCGTGCTCATGTTTTGTTTTAAATGATATATAGGGAGTGAGGATTCCATGTTTGTGCATATTGTATTCAAATGCAACAAAAATTCATATTTATGCATGGACCTTGGGGAGCTTCCTTATTTCATTTAAAGCACCTAGTTGCTCTTATTATCACATCTCCTTGTGTCCAATTGGTTCTTTGGGTCTCTTGATTGCTTGATTGCTTCATTCGTTGAAGTTTCCTTCACTATGTCATCTTTTTGCAATCTTTGATCCTCAATATGGTTTGACTTCCTCCAAATATTGTTAATTTGATAAGTGCATATGATTTCACACATTTTTATGAGAAATGCACATCTTGGGGAGGAAATCATACTATATTGGCCTTCTAAATTCCTTCATCCATTTTGGCAATCGTTGCCAATGGGGGAGAAGTTTAGAGGGTTTAAGGGAAATGGTTTTTATACTTAAGTTTGGTTTGTGCTTAAGTGTTTTACCTTTCATGCATCTCTTCTTTGTTAGATGTTTTGCATGGTTGAATATATAGTGTAAACTCCATCAAAGGTTTATCTACTTAAGTTTGGTTTGTGCTTAAGTGTTTTACCTTTCATGCATCTCTTCTTTGTTAGATGTTTTGCATGGTTGAATATATAGTGTAAACTCCATCAAAGGTTTATCTTGACAATGTATGCAATGAAATTCAAGTTCATCACACGTGCATATATTGTGGGGGAGTTTGCTCTATATATTTTGGTTGCACTCACATCAACCATATTTGTTGTAGTTTATGTGAGTACAATTGATTTTGATATGCGGTAGTAGCTTCGTGTTACTTGACCATATCAAATACAACCTCTTGTATGCAATTTATTCTCGGATAAGTTGCATATTAGTTTCTATCATTCATTATATAAACCCTCTTGTTGAGATTGTCAGCAATTACCAAAATGGGGGAGATTGTAAGGGTAAATTGCCCCTAAGTGTGTTTTTGGTAATTAATGACAATCCCTATGGACTAATGTTTTCATTGAGATTTTTATGAAGGAATTGTTCATAGGAATTGCTTGAAGTCCATGTGTTGGATTCAAGGATTGGATGCCATGAAGATAAAGATATATCTTAAGTATTGGTATCAAGATCATTGAATAGAAGAGATGAATCCAATATGATCAAGAAGAAGAAATAAAGATGTTGTTCTTGTGTAGAACTCAAGTATTCCATGCTCTAGCTTATGTGCTAAGCCAAGGAGTCTCAAGATCTTGAGAGTTTGGTTACATGGGAAGAATTCAAGTTATGGCTCTATGTCGAGGTCACGATGGTCTCATGAGTTGAGCCATGGTTGACCAAGACTTAGAGCATGCAATCAAATGAAGAATTCCCTATGCATCTTAAGAGAGATTCGATAAAGCATGAGTAGATACAAGGTTGACCAAGATGAAGAGAGAATAGTGGAATCAAGTATCTTCCCATGGGCTTACATCAAAATAAGGATTCAATATGGCCCATGGGAGAATGAAATCAAATAATGTTCTTTATCAAGGTTGAGTTGTGAAAGTTCAAGATAAGCATCTCAAGAAGATCATATGTTTGAAGCTTGTCGTCTATTTGGTGATAATGGACTTGTGAAGATGAGTGTTAACAAAGCTATCCCATAATGGTTTATGGGGGAGCAAATTAAAGTCTTCACGAAGCAACAATGATCAAGTGAAGCATTCCGGCTTGATGAGAGCATGAAGCATCATCATCAAGATCAAGCGGGATGCTCAAGGCAAAGGTATGTCCTTGCTAGGTTTTCCTTTTACCGGTCTCAAGGTGTTTGTTGGGAGACCGGGTTATAGGATAGATAGCCGCACTATCAAGAGGGGCTTTCGGTTGGGTAACTTGATCTCATCGTCATAGAGAGCTCAATCCTTTGCATACTTTGCATCTTCCTAGTTTGTTGTTTCTTGGTGTTTCTCCATGTGAGGTTCTTGAGCTTGTTGCTAGCTTTCCAACAAGCCCAAGTTCATCGAAAACGGAATCCAAATGCATCTTCTATTGCGTTTTCGAGTTGAGAGGTTTTACCGGTTCTTCACTTTGGAAGGTTTCACACCTCTCCATATTTCGTATTTTTCCTCTTGACATTTCTTGGTGTTTCTCTGCATAAAGTTGTAGTACTTTTTCTAAGCTTTTCAAAAAGTCCAAGTTTGCTAAAAACGGAGTTCGGATGCAAAAGTTATCGCGTTTTTCGTATGAGGGTTTTTGCAGTTTTCCAAGTCCGGAGCTGCTCCGGGCTCTGCTCCGGGCTGAGCAGTGCCAATCTACTTACTCCGGAGTGCAATCCGGAGCTGCTCCGGGCCCTGCTCCGGAGCGCCCCGAAAACTCTGTAACGGGTAGTTTTCTTGCCCTATAAAAGGGGACTTCTTCCCCAACGGTTAGGTGAGGGTTCTAGGGTGTTCTTGAGCCTTTCTCTCACCTCCATTGTTGAATCTCTTGAGCTTGCTCCCTCTCTCTTCCCTCCAATGATTCTTGCATATTTTTGAGGATTTGGAAGAGGAGATCTAGATCTACAACTCCACCAATCAATTCCTCCTCTAAGTGAGGGGAACCCATTGGATCTAGATCTTGAGGTCATTGGTTGGCCTCCACCCTTGTTCTTCCTCTCTAACTCCTCCATAGCATTTGTTGCTTTGGTGGGATTTGAGAGAGAAGGATTTGAGCACTTTCCCTTATGTTCTTGCTTTGCATCCTTGCATAGTGTTGAGCTCTCCATTACGATTTGTTCGAGTGAGAGACCATGAGCTTGTTACTCTTGGAGGGTGACCTCCTAGTTGGCTTGGCGGTTGGTGCCTCGGTGACCTCTTCGTGGAAGATTGTGAAGAGGCCCGGGATTCCCCTTCGTGGGAGTTGTGAAGTGGTTGTGGAGCTTGCCATCTCCGGAGTGGAGGAAAAGCTAACCATAAGAAGGGGTCCCTAGCTTCGTGGGGGACTCGGAGAAGAAGGTGAGCCTTCGTGGCGTTCGGGGGTCTTCGTGGTTACCCGCATCTCTCCAACGGTGATTAGCTTACTTTATGTAAGTGAACATCGGGATACATCTTCGTCTCCGCGTGCCTCGGTTATCTCTATACCCGAGTTTATTTCCTTGTGATAGCCATCATGCTTGAAGTACTTATATCTTGCTTATCACTTGTGAATTATATCTTGTGCTATCTTGCTTATATCTAGTTGTTGTTGTTGCACTTAGTTGAGCCTAGCATATTTAGGTCTTGTGCTTGAAGAAAATAAACGTTAGTTTAATTCCGCATTCCTTCAAGCCAATTCCGTAATTGTTTTTAAAACGCCTATTCACCCCCCCCCCCCCCTCTAGGCGACATCTCGTCCTTTCAAACATTCCAATAAAAACGAGTTCCGTGATTTTAGTAGCTAGATTTGTGGGTACAAAAAAATGAAATGGAAAATGTTCAATCTAAAACCATATATAACACATATCTGATAGCCACAGTTTGCATGATTGGAAAAGGAACTGTTTAGCTAAAAAAAATGTTCAATCTAAAATAACATTGGGCAATATCATAGGAAACAGTACAACAAGAACTAAAAATATGTCAAAAAATGGTACAAGCCTGCTTAGCATTGGCCTTCTTTGGGTTCAGTTTTGGCTGTGTTTTCGCTTTCTTACGGGGTCTGATTTCTGAGCTAGAATCAGAAAGCACATTCTCCACCTAATTATTCGCCGTTGTTTTTTTGCCTGTGAATCTAGGTGACGTGCGGGTATGAAGCTCGATGTCATCTTCATCCGGATCAACCATGGTGCTAGTTTTATTATACCCTAAAAAAATATAGGTAAAATAGTGAGCTCTATACTGATAAGATATGGAGCTATTATTACGTGCGGGTATGAAGCGAGAATGTAGCATGCTATGTTAGTTCTATACTGATATGATATGGAGCTAGTATCTGTCCAATAACGCCAGATTTTTTTCCAACATTTAGCTAACGTATTACGATTTTGATGCCAGGAGTTCGCCAATATATCCACTTTTTGGGTAGAATATCTGATAATTGTGACAGCCTAGTACGGGCCTACTGTTCTTGGAAAGATAGCAGGAGTTCCAACTAAAAGCTTCACCCTACTTATTTTGTAAATAATTTACCCAACGACGGAAACTTATTCATACAATATTGCAAAATGACATCTAACAACTTTGATGGCAGAGAACTATTCATATCTAGTTCCAACTGTAAACTACCCGCACTGATTCAGTAGAACAAATAGCGTCGAGGGGTTCAATCACTAAACTCTTGTAAAAAATGAATCGACCCAGGTTCATGGCAAACTACTAATTAATGGGAGCATGGGAGACAAAAGGGAAACCTAGATCTACAGGCAAAAGGGGAAACAGGGAAAATCTTGGGGAAGCAGACAGGGGATTATCAATCCGATTCAACTGCATGGCGGTGCACTAATCAAAAAAATAAACCCAAAATCCAAGCATTGTACAGGAGCGCTCCAGTGAGTACCTGGATTGAAGATACGAGCCGGAATGTCGAGAGGAATCGGAGAGGCGGCGGAGCTCAAAGAACTTGGGGAGAGAGAAGATAGAACAGCCCTGGCACTAGAGCAACTCTGGGTAATAACTGAGGGGGAAGAAGCCGTTCGCGGTGAGAAGTAATTGTTACCGGTCCGCGCATTAACTGGGCCCACGTAGAGAGGCCAGGCTGAATACAAAACTAACAAACATATACCGGCTGGAATTCTTCTCTATACCCCGCCTTGCTGACATGGCATTCCCAATCGCGAAGCGTTCGAACGGTCGATGGGGCACCGGTAGGAACCGGCACCGGTAGAAATGACTTCTCGCATGCATGCGTCCGATTCTTTGCGGGCATGTCTAGTCTTCTTCTTCGCATGGCGGATTTGATGTTCGTGCGGGCATTGGGTGTTGGTTGTTAGTTGATGCGAAGTGCTCACTCTATGCGTGTTTGCAGGTCATCGAAGTGAATTCCAGAACCTATTTGCGTAGTTCCTGTTGTAAATTTTTCAAACCTTTTAAAATTATGTTTTTTATTTTATTTTCAGGAAAGCATGTTAATATGGGCATCTTTTCGATCGGGTCATTGGTTTGAAGCTGTATTTATAACAACAGTTTGACATTTTTTATAATACTGAAAATGCAACAGAGAAGAATTTATTGGTGAGGGGTAAAGCTCGTGGGGGTGTCTCCATCTTCATGGATTCCTGGCTAGAAGTCATGGGGTAGGAGGAGTAGAGCACGAAGAACACGATGCAAACGCACACGACGAACAAACTAACAACACACACAAACAAACACGATATACATACCACTTGCTCATGTTGGCGGCCACCGTTCTTACAGAATCTTCAGTGGAAGCGACGTATTGTATCGGTCAGCGTATCAATCCCCTAGTCGGGAAAGGAGAACACATTGATGATGCCCTTGTATAACTCGAGACCGATTAGGGTTATGAGAGGGGGTTCCCTTGGTAGGGAGAGGTGAGAGCAAAGAGGAATTTAACCATAGGGGTTTAGTTCATCTTCTTTGTCTAGTTTACAAGACAAATGCGTAGGTGAGAAGAGATAAGGTTACATGGCGAAAGGCCAAAACAATGTCGTCCTGGTTGGTTGGTGGATCAGTCAGACCAAACTAGGGACCGGACCGGGTCCTAGACCAATGTAGGACAGGGTGCACAACAGGTCAATCGCTAGTATGAGTAATTGATTGGCGCATGGTTGTGGCTCCAATTAGATCCAGACCAGTGTTGGGACCGGTCGAGTCTTTTTGGCAGCTTCTTCTTCTGTCTCATGTTCCCTGTGTGCACCTTGTGTAACAGCCTGGCCACCCTGTGGTTGGGCATGTTACCCCAGAGAAGCGGCAATCATCAATGCATGGGCCATCTCAAGAAGGTGACGATGTTTGCGCTCAGCCACGCCATTCTGAGCATGAGCACTAGGATAAGAGAACTGAGCAAGAGTACCCTGCTTAGCAAGAAAAGCTCGCAATGAACAAAGATATACTCGCCAGCAAAATCTGCACAAAACACACGAATAGGAGTAGAGAACTGGGTATGAACCATGGCAGCAAATTTATTATAGATAGACAAGACTTCACTACGAGAAGACATGAAATATATCCAAGTGTGGCCGAAGAAGACCCAACGCGGCCCTCCCGGATGTCGATACCGCCAGAACGGCACGACGGTGGATGATACGGGGCGGACGGCACGGAGGCGAGGCCTTCTGAGGAGCAGTTCCGCGATGTCGACCTCGCCGGCGTGGGTGCGGAGTGGGCCGAGCCACGTGCTGGAGGTGTCGCGTGGTACTCGGGGCGGTGTAGCCTTGCTCCCGGAGCACGGTGTCGACGTCGCGCCGCCGCTAGTACGCCCGACTGCCGTCATCATAAAATAGGTTGACCCATCGCTGCGTTGCTATCAAGCGGGACCGGCCGGTCAGGCCCGAGCTGGCGTGGGCTGCCGGCGCTCCCGAGGGACTTATTTATTGGTCTCGACCACGCGCCGGCATCCTTTTGGGCCACGAGTGTGGCCTCGTTTTTCAGCGTGAGCCCAAAATCAGCGACGGCACGTATTTGGGAGACGTTTTGGGAGCCTCCATGGAGATGCTCTAAGCTCGGTGGAGGCGGGGGATTGACTGGGTGGTCGCCGCTTTGTCCATATCGCTGATTTTTTTGGCGGAAGGAGGAAACCAATTATGGGTTTTTTTTAACATCTTGATCTTTTTAGGACAAACGAACGGTCTTTTAAGGTACCATCACCACCTCCAGCACTTATATTGGTAGAGATAAAAAATTATATTATTAATTAAAAGATATACTAATAACTAAAGTTTTTAATGATATGTATATTTATACGGAGTAATATATATATTAAGTTAAATTGGTTAAATTGACGACCTATTGATACACATAAGACAAGTAAACCGAGTTTGAGAAATCAGGAGCTTATATTATTAGGTAGAGTTCAGGACCACATGCGGTTTGGCTAAGAAATTTCCGTAAGGAAATTGCCCATAGCCTGTGATGTGCGCTCACCTAACCTGTCGAATTTTCTTAGAAAAAAAACAAAGCTTAACCTGTCGAGATTCATGCATGAAAAAAAAAGAGGAAAATTTGCCTCGTTTCGTGCCGGTTACGTACTCGTTAATCACTCTCCATATCAGCCACGTAATCGATCGACGCTCTATATATACGCCCGCCGATTTCACCTAGGCCCCAGCATCCAGAGAAGAAACCCTAGGAAGTAGCCTAGGTACTCCTACTACATCAGATCCAATCCCTTTTGGTTTGCTCCATGGCGGACGCGAGCGACGCCGACGTGTGCGCTATCTGTTAGAATTAATCTTGACATTGTATCTCGTCTAAGGGTGTGTTTGGTAGCCCGTATCACCTTGCCAGCTCTATCTCTCCTCATACATGTTGACCCTAGCCAAGCTCAGATGAGATTTTTCAATGTGTTTTGTAGCCTGTGTGTGCTAAGCCATGTTGGGCAGAGATATTGTTTGGTAGCCATATCTCTCCTCAGACATGCCAGTTAAATAAGTTACACAGATAGGTCCAATTATTTTGCAAAAAGGACCCTGTACCAAAAAAAGAGAAGCAATCGAGTCCTCTGTTGAGCAGATCGCCGGCGTGCGTCCGTCGAGCAGCTTGCCGGCGGCGTCCGTCGAGACTCTGAGCTTGCTGGCGAGGAGGCGTAGGTTGGTGGCGAGCAGTCGGCGCAGGAAGGCGGAGCTTGGTGGCGAGGGGCGCCGCACCAACCGCCGTCGCGCGGCCAAGCACCGCCACCACGCGCCTCTGCCAGATCCCGCCACCGTCGAGGGGCGTGACACGGCCAGGGGAGGCGGCGGCCGAAAACGGCCGAGGACTGCGTCGAGCCGGCGACGTCCTGCGCAAAGGAGGCGGCGACAGAGGCCGGCGGCGAGGGGAAGGAAGGGCGGCGGTGAGCTATCTCTACAGGATAGGGCACCGACGGCGCGGACTGCCTTTGCCGTCTGGGGCGCCGACGGCGCGAGCTACCAGGGAGAGGAGGAGGGATCCGGGGAGAGGATGAGGGCGCCGGCGCGAGGTTCCTTTTCCTGGGCGCGAGCTGCCTCGGCCGGCTGGGGCGCCGACGACGGTCGTCCTCGGGAGGAAGGTGGCGGCTGGAGGAAGAGATGAGAGGAGAAAGAGGTGGGGGAAATGAGAGGAGAAAGAGGTGGGGGGTGGGGGTCTGGGGGGCCGTCGGGTGCTGGAACAGTGTTTTGCGGGATCGATCGAACCGAGCTCGGTTGAGAAGCTCGATTTGAGCTTCTCAACCCGGCCTGGCTGAGAGCCCTTTTATGCATGAGGTCGGCAGTGCTGTGATGGACCGAACCGGTCTAACAAACAGCATATTGTTGGTTGAGCTAGGTTGAGATGGGAGATTCTCAGTTCGGCCGGGCTACCAAACACACCCTAAGTGTATGCATGCATGTTGGCCAGGTCGTGTGTGGCCTAGAGCGATTTTAGGAAAGATCCGGTCAGCTGTTAGGGGTTAGTGCGTGAGACATGGTCATGTACTTAGAGATAAGTTAGTGCATGAGTTAGTTGGTTAGTGGCCGAAGTGGAGGCCAGTTAGTGGCGTGAATGGCACCAGTGCCCAAGTCTCTGTATATATAGGTGTTACATCCAGTTAATCAAAAGTTAGAGCCGTGAGGGCACCAGCAAACAATGTAGCGTCTATGTGACCAAGGAGAAATACTCTCAAAGGGTTGTGTTTTTCCTTAGCTGTGTGTGTGCGTGTGAGCTGTGAGAGACAAAGAGGAGGTTGAGAGAGTGTGAGGTTGAAGAAGAAGAAGGCGCTGCGAGGTTGCAGCGCCAACAATTGGTATCAGAGCGAGAAGATCTTGGCGGCCAGCGGCGACGGCGGTGCAATGCCGCCGAAGCCGACGACAGCGATAGCGCCGGACTCCATGCGAGATGAAGGACGACGGCGGAAGGTGGAGGTTGCTGGCGCGGTGCGATGCCCGCTACCAACTGGTCGCGGTGCGATGCCGCGAGGGCGACGGTGGTGTGATGCTGCCATGAGAAGACGGTGTGATGCCGTTACGAAGAGACGGTGGTGCGATGCCGCTGAGAAGATGAATGGCGGCACGATGCCTTCATGAGGATTGGCGTGAAGCTAGTCTGGTGGTGTGCTGGGTGGTGTGATGCCATCCTCAACATGAGTCGTTGCGACAGCGACGGCAAGACGTACGTGAGGAGTGGTGTGATGCTACTGCAAGACAACGAGGTGAGGCGCTGCGAAGGCGTCGTCCAAGGCAAGATGTTGCAGGTGATCTTCATGGAAGATTGATGAATTAGTAGTCAAGATTAAGGGGGGAAATGTTAGAATTAATCTTGACATTGTATCTCGTCTAAGTGTATGCATGCATGTTGGCCAGGTCGTGTGTGGCCTAGAGCGATTTTAGGAAAGATCAGGTCAGCTGTTAGGGGTTAGTGCGTGAGACATGGTCATGTACTTAGAGATAAGTTAGTGCATGAGTTAGTTGGTTAGTGGCCGAAGTGGAGGCCAGTTAGTGGCGTGAATGGCACCAGTGCCCAAGTCTCTGTATATATAGGTGTTACATCCAGTTAATCAAAAGTTAGAGCCGTGAGAGCACCAGCAAACAATGTAGCGTCTATGTGACCAAGGAGAAATACTCTCAAAGGGTTGTGTTTTTCCTTAGCTGTGTGTGTGCGTGTGAGCTGTGAGAGACAAAGAGGAGGTTGAGAGAGTGTGAGGTTGAAGAAGAAGAAGGCGCTGCGAGGTTGCAGCGCCAACACTATCTGCCTCGGCGGCATGGTTCGCGGCCAGGCCGGCTTCACGGCGGAGTGCTCCCACGCCTTCCACCTCAACTGCATCTCCGCCAGCGTCGCGCACGGCAACCACAACTGCCCGCTCTGCAAGGCGCTGTGGACCGTACGTCCTGCCTGCCGTGAACGGCGCCCCACGGGCTACGGTTCCGCCGCCGGCCTGGACCCAGCAGGTTCTCATTGGCCGCACGTACGAGGACGACGATCCGGTGCAGGAGATCGTCCAGGCGGAGGCTGAAGCCGGAACCAACGGAGGAGCGGCCGTCGTCCTCAAGGCGCACTGCGAGTACCCGGCCGTGGCGAGGGGCTCGTCCCGCGACAACTTCGCGCTGCTCGTGCACGTCAAGGCTCCATCAGCGGCCACCTCCGAGGCCGCGCGCGCGCCGCTCGACCTCGTGACGGTGCTGGACGTCAGCGGAAGCATGCAGGGTCCTAAGCTGGCGCTGCTGAAGCAGGCAATGGGGTTCGTCATCGACAACCTCGTCCGCTGATCGCCTCTCCGTGGTGGCCTTCAACAACTCCGCGAGGCGCCTGATCCGTCTCGTGCGCACGTCTGACGCGGGGAAGGCCGACGCCAAGCGAGCCGTGGATTCGCTGATCGCGAACGGGTCCACCAACATCGGCGACGGCCTCCGGGAGGCCGCACAGGTGCTCGACCACCGCCGGTACAAGAACGCCGTCACCAGCATCATGCTTCTCTCCGACGGGCACGACACGACCGGTGATAACTACATCAACCTTGTGCCACCTTCTCTAACCTACACCGGCGCCGACAACCGGCCTCCGGCGGTTCACACGTTTGGCTTCGGCACCGACCACGACGCTGCGGCGATGCACACAATCGCGGAGATGACGGCCGGAACGTTTTCCTTCATCGAGAACGAGGCTGTCCTCCAGGACTCGGTCGCGCAGTGCCTCGGCGGGCTCCTCACGGTTGCCGTCCAGGAGGCGCGCATCGCGATGACGTGCTTGCATCCGGGCGTGCGCGTCCGGGAGGTCAAGTCCGGACGCTACGACAACTGCGTGGACGCCGGTGGCCGTGCTGCCTCGGTGGACGTGGGCGAGCTCTACGCCGACGTGGAGAGGCGCTTTTTGATACACCTTGACGTACCTGCTGCAGGAGACGACGATGTTGGTTTTAAACCCTGAAACTTTACGAGCTAAACTAGATTGAAACAAGATCAAAACAGCTAAACTTGACAGAAAACGAAACAGGCAACAAAGATTTTCGTTGGTGCTCTTAGCCGTACCTCTTCTCTTCTATTTTGCTCCTTTTATAAGCGTTTACAAAAGACTCCACGTCCAACACGGATCGGGGAAACCGAACCCAACACGACGTGACCCGGTACACAACTCGTACACGGTTTAGACTCTTCGTAAACCTTCCTAATTCGACCGTAACCTTCCTAATCTTAGACGACAAGATTAACTTCAACATTCACCTCCTTAAGCTTGTCGTACCCTTCCTTCCTTGAGTTCTTGAACTCCAATCTTCACTCGCATTTCCTGAAACTTTAACCGACTTAACGGCTTTGTCAAGATATCAGCGAGTTGCTCGTTTGTGCAAACATACTGCACGTCAATTCTTCCAGCGTCCACATGATCTCGGATAAAATGATACCGAGTGTCAATGTGCTTGCTTCGCTCATGTAGTACCGGATTTTTGCTGAGTGAAATAGCTGATTGATTATCAACACGGAGCACCACTGGTTCCACCTTCTTCTTCTTCATCAGATCAGCTAATAGCCTCCCCAACCAAAGAGCTTGGCATGCCGCCGTACTTGCAGCAATGTACTCCGCCTCGCAAGAGGAGAGTGCCACACCCTTCTGTTTTTGAGAACACCAGCTGATCGGGTTACAACCGAGGTAGAATACCATCCCCGTAGTACTTTTCCGATCATCTATATCACCTGCATTGTCACTATCCGAGTAACCATGAAGCTTCAGACCTTCTTCTCCTTTCTTATATATACAGCCATGATCCAATGTCCCTTTGACGTACCGCAACACTTGTTTTACAGCAGCAAGATGTTCAGTAGTCGGCTTCTCCATGAAACGACTCACAATCCCAACGGAGTGAGCAATATCAGGTCTTGTGTGGATCAGATAACGTAGGCTGCCTACGATGCTTCGATATTGAGTACTATCCACAAGAGGATTTGAGCTCTCCTTGCTCAATTTCGTTCGTGGATCCATGGGAATCAGAGTTGGGTTACAATCTTTCATCCCACATTTGTCCAACACCTTCGCTGCATACGCTGATTGACTCAAGGAGATTTTTCCGGGGGTTTGATGCACTTCAATACCAAGATAATAGCTGAGAAGACCAAGATCACTCATGCTAAATAACTTCTTCATCTGATTTTTGAAGGCCTCAATCTCTCTAGTACTTCCTCCGGTGATGATTAAATCATCCACATACACCCCAACCAAGAGTCTATCTCCATGTCGGCTTCTCTTGTACACAGCATGCTCTAGTGGACACTTCTCAAAACCAAGAGCAACGAGTGACTTATCAAGTTTAGAATTCCATGCTCTAGGCGCTTGACGGAGTCCATATAACGCCTTGTGCAATTTCAGCACCTTGTGCTCCTCACCTTTCTTTTCAAATCCGGGCGCTTGTGCAACGTACACCTCCTCGACTAGATCTCCATTTAGAAACGCTGATTTCACGTCCATGTGATGGACTTGCCATCCTTCTTGAGCTGCAATAGCTATCAGCAGTCTCACAGTTTCAAGACGAGCAACAGGTGCAAAAACTTCCTCAAAATCAATGCCCTGCCTTTGTACGTATCCTTTCGCTACTAAGCGCGCTTTATGTTTCACAACTTCTCCTTTGCTGTCCTTCTTCAGCTTAAACACCCACTTCAGACCAATTGCTTTGTGACCAGCAGGCAATGTGGTCAATGTCCATGTCTTATTGTCATGAATTGATGACAACTCTTCCTCCATAGCACGCCTCCAGCTTGGCGTTGCGCTTGCTTCCTTGAAGTTGGCTGGTTCCTCGATACCGAGAAGGCAAAGCCCAGAATACTCGAGGTCTATAGGAACGGTGTCCCTGTAGATGGACGAGACGTTGCGGAACCTCAGTGGTCCACTTTCCAAAGACGCGTCCGTAGAAGCGCTTGCGATCGGCGTCCTTGGGGAGTCTGGCGTGGCCGGTGCGGGCGTTGCCGGTGAGGGTGCAGCTTTCGGCGAAGCTACTGGAAGCTCTTCATCTTCTAGCTCGGGGTAGAGATCAGCGTCACCATCTCGCATGTCAATGCTGCCACCGTCATGGCGTGCGTCCAACACGTCGTGGTCGCCTGCAACCTGCGTGTCTTGCAAGCCATCATCGTTTGCTTCTACACCTGCATCAATATGAGTTGAGTACTCAACAATGAGCGGCTCAACAATAGAGTTACTCGCCGGTTCACTGTTCCATGCCCAAGCTTTATCTTCCTCGAACACCACATCTCGGGAAATATGAACTTTCTTCGCCACCGGATCATACATCCGATAAGCCTTCGAGTGAGCACTAGTTTCATAGCCAATGAAAACCATCTTTGTGCTGCGAGCTTCAAGCTTGGTGAGGTGAGGTGTTGTCTTCTTTACATGCCCAACACAGCCGAAAGTCTTCAAATGAGCCACGTTTGGCTTCCTTCCATAGAGAGCTTCATAGGGAGTTTTATCTGGCACACTCTTCGTTGGTGCCCGATTTAGGAGGTAAACCGCAGTAGTGACTGCCTCTCCCCAGAACGTGTTAGGCAAATTCTTGCTCTTAAGCAAACTGCGAGCCATTGCTACAACAGTCTGATTCCTTCTCTCGACTACTCCGTTCTGCTGTGGTGAGTAAGGAGCGGTGAGAAATCTTTTTATCCCCTTCTCCTCACAATAGTCATTGAACTCCTTCGAAGTAAATTCTCCTCCTCGGTCAGTACGTAGCGAACGCACTTGCAGCTTCAGCTCCATCTCTGTCGCTGCCTTGATCTTCAGGAACGTCTCAAAAGCTTCATCTTTGCTCCTTAACAAGACGATCCACATGTACCTTGAGAAGTCATCTACTAGAAGAAGAAAATATTTCTTTCCTCCGTTTGTGGCCGGTGAGATCGGTCCACACAGGTCACCATGCAGCAGCTCCAACGGTGTAGTAGCTCGAAAACTAGACACAGCAGGAAACGACGCCCTGTGTTGTTTTCCAATGAGACATCCATCACACACACGCTCGATGTGATCAATTTTCGGCATCCCATTGACCATATCCTTATCAGCTAGCTTCTTCAAGGCATGAAAATTCACATGCCCGTACCTTGCATGCCACAACCACGCATCTTCTTTTGATTTAGCTAACCAACACTCCGGCTTTGCTTCATTGATGTTGAGAATATACAGCCTATTGCTCGAGCGTTTTACTCTTGCTAGCACCTTCCTTGCTCTGTCCCAGAGTGTCATGTAACCATCCTCCACAAGCGTTTTGCAACCGTACTCATCCAGCTGCCCGATGCTTATGATGTTGCTTCTCAGCCGTGGTATAAAATACACCTCAGTGAGTATGCGATGCTCGCCGTTCTGGCACTCAAACAGGACAGATCCTTTTCCACATATCTCTACTATGGAGCCATCACCAAATTTCACCGAGCCAGTTACTTTGGTGTCTAGCTCGACAAACTTCTCCCGACAGCCGGTCATATGGTTACTTGCTCCTGTATCCAGATACCATGAAATATTCTGGGTACCTTTCAGCTTGGGGATGACTTTCTTCTCGTTTAAGAACACCTCCTGGATCGTAGCCGGAGCATCTAGCGTTAACACGCACTCCTCCACTAGCATCAGATGTGCCTCCTCATCATCACCCTCCTTAGCCAGATGTGCCTTTAGCCTTCTATCCGGCTTCTTACAGTCTTTTGCAAAGTGACCCTTTTCGTTGCAATTAAAACACTTCACTTCTTTGACGTCATAATCGCGTGGCCTCCTTTCATCGACGAAACGATCACCTTTGCGCTGACCAAAACCTTGCGGGCGATCACCGCGGCTCTTACCGCCACCATGGCTATCGGTCTTTTTGCTACCGGAAGCTTCATACTTCTTCCGCTCTTTAGCGATACGAGCTTCCAGGTCAGCGTGAGAGTACAACAACTTCTCACCGTTGTTGTCCTTAGCCTCTTTCTTTCCCTTCTGATTTTCTTCATGCGTCCTCAATCTCCCGATCGCTTCAGGCACCGTCATCTTGGTTATGTCAGTGAACTGCTCAATCGTCCCGATAATATCTGTGAATTTATCGGTAACCGATGAGAACAGCTTCTCGACGATCTCTGTATCGGTGACTTTCCCACCAAGAGATTTAATCTCGCTCGCCAAGTTCGTGATCTTCACGGAGTACTCGGCGATCGTATCTCCTCGCGCCATCTCCAACTTGTTGAGTTGGCGTTTCAGCACTTGTGCACGGGCGCGCTTCACCTTGTCCTCGCCGACACGCATCTCACGTATCGCCTCCCACGCCTCCCTTGCTGTTTCATAATTTGCGAGAGTCATTACCATGGAATCTGGTACGGACTGCGAGAGAGCAGCCATGGCGCCTTCATCGACCTCTTCATCAAACTCGCCATTACCTTCTATCGCCTTCCACACTCGGAGATTCCGTAGGATGAATTTCATCTTCGTGGCCCAAACCACATAATTTGTGTCGGTCAGTATAGGATACTGAATCGGCACAGAGCTTACTCTTGGCATCATCATGAGAGGCTTGCCGCTTCCAGCGGCCGCCTCCACCATGGCCTTCTTCGCCGCCGCCGCCTTCTTGTCGTCTTCGTCGCCGCTTGACATCTTCTCTTGTTCGACAACCTAGCTCTTCTAACTCGACCAGGCTCTGATACCACTTGTTGGTTTTAAACCCTGAAACTTTACGAGCTAAACTAGATTGAAACAAGATCAAAACAGCTAAACTTGACAGAAAACGAAACAGGCAACAAAGATTTTCGTTGGTGCTCTTAGCCGCACCTCTTCTCTTCTATTCTGCTCCTTTTATAAGCGTTTACAAAAGACTCCACGTCCAACACGGATCGGGGAAACCGAACCCAACACGACGTGACCCGGTACACAACTCGTACACGGTTTAGACTCTTCGTAAACCTTCCTAATTCGACCGTAACCTTCCTAATCTTAGACGACAAGATTAACTTCAACAGACGATGACGTCACCGGCCTTATCAAGCTGAGCTGCAATTACCGAGATGCCGCTACGGGGCAGGCAGTCAACGTCGCTGGAGACGACGCCATGGTCCAGAGGCCCGTTGAGGTGACGGACATGGAGCCGTCCATGGAGGTCGAGCGTGAGCGGGTGCGTGTGGCGGCAACCGAAGACATGGCGGCGGCACAGGAGGCGGCGGATCGCGAGGAACATTCCGAGGGTGGACGGATACTGCGACGCCGGCTAAAGCTCATGAAGTCGACGGCCGGCGACTCAAAGTTTAGGGAGCTGCAAGGCGAGCTGTATAATCTTATCGATCGCGTGGAAGACCCTGATGAGTACAAGATGACGGGGCGTGCGTGCTTCCTGTCCGGAATGAGCTCGCACAGGCAGCAGCGCGCCGGCGCCTCGATGATGCAGGGTCGTAAAAATCGGACCCTGGAGAGCAAACGGCCGCCCCAGGCCTACGCCACTCCTGCAATTGCGAAGATGGTGAACAAGTCGCGCAAGCAGCGGAAGAAGACGGAGGCGCCACCGCAGCAACAGCCCAAGAAGAAGAGGCGTGTCAAAGCGCAGCAGCCAGGAGACCAGAGTGAGCCACGGAAACGTCACAGGAAACATTAGATCACCACCACTACTATATGCAATCCAGTGAAACACGTAGATTACTACTATTTGGGAGTTTATCTAGATATTAGTTTGTAGCAGATCGTCTAGAACTTATTATCCTCAAAGAGTTATATTAGGAGATGTGAAATGCACCGATTCAAATAATGTTTAATTTGTGTTCCTTGGAATTGGAATAGAAACGGTTTGCACGGATGATTTTCATGTAAAAAATCTACACTTTTCCTATTCATCAGCTAGCTGAAATTACAATTGGCTTCAAGTCGGATCTCTGACCGCTCGTTCCGAACGATGCGCGAATCTTGTCGCCCGTCCACGCCCACACCGACGGGAGGTTGTCCGGTTTTTTCATTCCGATTTTATCTTGTTTGTCTGGTTTTATCAGTTTGAATTTAACTCATTTTTCCCCTCATCCATTGTTTCTGTCACGGGAGGGGGAGGGAGGCGCCGAGGCGAGCGGCAGTCTTGGGGTCTCCCCACGGCGGAGTCAGCGTGGTGGTGGGCTTTCCACGGTGGAGGGGAAGGAGTAGGAGGCACCGAGGCGAGCGGCGGTCTTGGGGCTATCCCCACGGCGGAGTCGGCGTGGTGGTGGGCTTCCCACGGTGGAGGGGAAGGAGTGGGAGGCGCCGAGGCGAGCGGCAGTCTTGGGGCTCTCCCCACGGCGGAGTCGGCGTGGTGGTGGGCTTCCCACGGTGGAGGTGAAGGAGGTGAATCTGTGAATTCCACAGCAAGGAGCAAGGGAAGGTGTTTGGCTCATCCGCCCTTGCCCTATTTCCTAGCGATTTTCTTCTGTCGATGGGATCGAGTGGAGGTGGAGGTGCTCCGTTTCAACATGGTGAAGCTTCGTTAGAGGGCCAACCACTTCGGGGAGGCGGAGGGAGGTTGAATCGGCGGCGGCACTGGTATGTTCCTCTCTGCTCCCCTGTCTGAGTCGATGTGCGTCTGGATCGCTGATTTGTACCTTTTGATCTCTAATTCGTCTGGGATCTCGCTGATTTGCACATGTGATCAGTATATTTTTCTAGAGTCTAGACTGCATCGATCTAGTGTTGGGCCGACCGCAACTAGATCAGTAGGCGGCCATCGTTTTGTAGAAGTCGGCTCCTCCGTCGCCACTCTCATGCACTCTGCTTCCTGTAGTGAGCCTTGTAGGTGTTGTACCATGGCGCGTGCCAGCCGGCGACCAGCCAAGGGGTCACTGATCTGTCCACCTTTGCCAGGTCCTTCTCCAACCATCTGTACTGCTCCCCTGAGTTCATTTGTTGTGCACAGAATCAGTCGAGGTTCACTACAATAGCAACAAGTTTCTCTGAACCAATCCACCGGAGCTTACTATGCCACTCTCAGATTGAGGTGTATGTTACCTGATTTACTGTAGTCGGTGTAGGCCCCGAGCATGACGAAATGGATCCCCCCCAACGTCGAAGGAATAGTAGAATGGGGAGAAGGATCCACTCTCCTCCGACGGGAACGCGAACCGCGAGCTTTATGCCACAAACGTCTTGTTCCCAGCCTGCGGCTCTTCCTCATGGTTCCCTTCAACGACCACCATCAGGGTGCTCGACGTGACTGGCTCCTCCATCGCCACTCTCATGCACTCTGCTTCCATGTAGTGAGACTTGTAGGTGCACTCCAGTGCAGACTGTCTAATATATGTTAACAGCTAGAGAACTACATGAAATTGGGATATAATGGTTTGGCATGTGAGATCATTTATTTTTTGTTTATTAATGACAGTGTGTAATAGGCAAAAGATCTGAGTCAGTATTGGATCATTTAACTGACTTTTTCATGGATGTAATATGATGAATTTACTTGGTTTTGTTGTTTTGTTCTCTTTTAGTTGTAGGGATGTTTTTAGTGTCAGGGGGTGATTTGGTATGTGGATTTTGTATAGATGGATAGCATATATTTTCATAGCAGTATTGGTGAAGTTTTCTCCGTACTAGTTGAGTGTGTGTTTTGTGTTTGTAATATGTTCCCCTGTAATGTATGATTTACACTGTTTTTTCTAGCAAGATTTTTTTGTTCTGTTGTGTTGCAAGGATCAGTTGTGAGGAATCTTTTTTAGGGGGTTTTATTTGTCAACTATGACGGTTCATGTAGTTTTCTATCCCTTTAACATATAGTAATAATGCATGCTTTCTTTTTTGTCTGAATTTTTTGTATGCATGCTCATAGCACTCATGTGTTGTATGTAGGTACCGCATCAGCGACAATCGTTGTATGCCTCGTAGGAAGGCACAACGTGTCTATGCCCATTGGGGTGATATATCTGGACGTTTTCCATCAAATGCTGCCAGCCACGATGAAATAACATCATCCAGTGATGACTTAGCAGTTATTACCCCTCCTGTTCTTTATGCATTTTTAATTTTTGCATGATTCTTCTTTTCTCATCGAAGTTTTCTGATTTTCTATAGGTTATTTCAAATTCAAGGAGGAATAGAGATCTAGATGATGCATTGTTTGAGTTTTTCCAGCAAGGAGGTAGCGGTTTCATTCTTTTTGTGTAACACCTTGTTTCATCTATATTTTGTAATTTTTTTTACCACATCAAATTATTTGCTACCCTTCTCTTTTTTGCTTCATTGATTTCTTAGGTATTTTCTTATCTTCTTTTGTTGACAGGCAATGAAATCTTTGAAGAGAGATTTTTCAAATTTTTGCAGGGGTTCTGATGTATGGATAGAGGTCTGATAGGCTTCTTTTGTTGTGTGTCATTTGTATTATGGGTCACTTTGTTTTGATTTCTTCTTATTAGTGTATCTCTATTGTTATGTATTCTAGAATAAAAAGGCGAAGGTTTCTGGCATCGACAAGTCGCACTTCACAGTTTATTCAGCCAAGTATTTCTTTGAAGTGTTGCATCGGCTTACTGCTGAGCAGAAGTCGGTCATACAGAAATATGGATTCAATTGCTTACTTACTTTTGGCAAAACTCACATCCCTTCACATTTCATCCATTGGCTTTCTTGTTGTGTTGATCCTGATTCCTCGCAAATTATCGTCGATGACAAGATAATAAATCTATCGAAATATTCAATTCAATTTGTTCTTGGGTTGCCAATTTCTGGGGATGAGGTGGTCGAAAACAGTGCTGGTGGAGCGGAGTTCATTATGTCTTTGTTTCATTTGTCAGAACTTCCTCACATCACGTTTTTTGGGGACAAGCTAAAGTCCAACGAACTCCTTACCGATCAAGAGATTTTTGTTTGCTTCATGCAAATTGCCGTTTTCTGTTTCCTATGCCCATCTGTCAATGACTCTTTAGATACAAAGTACATACAGCAGCTTGGTGATTTTGAACGAGCTAGCAGTTTTGATGTCTGTCAGCTAGTCTACAACTATCTTATTCATGGAATTTGGAAAATCTTGAAGTTCATAAAAGAGAAAGGAAGGAAACCCAAGGCATTCGAGTTTTGTTCATTTGCACTTGCAGTAAACATGATCCCTCATTCCATAGTTCATCCCAAATCATTTGATTTATATCTTCTAAACATCTGATTCTTCTGTTTTCTTTTTTTTGTAGGTTTGCTATCTAGATTCCCTTGATTTTGGAGTTCATATTCCTAGTAGGGGAGTTCCTCGGTCAGTTTCATGGCATGGTGATATGATCAAAGAGTACTCTGAATTGGACTGTACAAGCAAAAGGGGTTTTGGCAGGAGACGGCTAAGGACATATCTTCCTAGCTGCTACTCAGAAAGTACATTCTCTTTTTTTTTATTACGCTGAATGTACTATTCTTTTTTGTCTGACATTTATATTTTTGCTTTATTCAACTAACTCTTTTTCATTTTTCTATGTTATTCCATGTCTCCAATTCTTTTTGTTCAGAGGACAAATGTGCCCAGCCCAAATGGCACTAACTGCAACACACATTATGAGCCTATCTCTGCGCAACAGAAGCAATGTTTGCATGAGTAATTTGGCATGACTTTGTCTGGCCAGGTATCTTGTTTCTTCTTTTTTGTTATCGGTAATAACTCACTCATTTTTAGAATGTTATTGTTCTATATTCTCATGCTCTTTACGGTGCTTTTTATCTATCTCACAGACAATAGATGGTATCTATGACACTATAAAGTGTTTTGACTCTAATCACTGGGGCAACAGCAATATGTTAGCACATGGTGTTCTCCAATTTTTATCAAACTCACGACCTTGGTACAAGAGCAGCAATTATTTTCAGAAAGACAGTGTGGGTTTAGGTGTTGAATCCTTATTCACATTTGTTTTCATCGTTTTTAATCTTTTTATGCGCATGTATTTATGTTCTTCTTAATCTTCACAGATACCCCAGCTTGCCTTGCAAGCAAGGATGTAGTAAAAACTCTGATACCACAGGCAATAACTCTATATCGTCTTTTCATTTATGTTTATTTAGATTTTTTATTGTGGCATTTGATTTTGATTTTTTGTTTTTATTTCTTTGTGCTATAAGCAGCACCAGTAATGCATCCACTAGCAAAGGTTAAGTCAAGATTAACCTTGCATTTGCCTGAGAACCGAGAACCTGATCTTTGCCAATCTGATCTTGTATCCCCCATTGGTCGCATTAATTTGTCACCCTTTTCTGGTTGCAAGGTCAGTACGATGTTGTTAAGATAATCTCCATATACATTTTTGCGATTCTTCTTCTTTTTTTACTCATACATGTTAGTTTCATGCAGAAAGCTAGCAAGGCAGTATGCAATTCTGCAAGCCACAACTTGTTGCCAAAGTCATTGGAAGGAAGCAAGCAGGCCCCTATCACTGTTGGAAACACAACGCCGAAAGCCATCCCTATTGGAAATCCAGTGTCAAAATCCATCTTGGTAGGTTTAGTTATCCTTCTTTCGCTATATCATCCATCTTCTCATGTCAGTTCTGTTGTTTTTTGTCCATAAGATTATGCATGCATGTTTAATGTTCAGATCTTGTAATACTCATGTAACTGTACTGGTAGGGTTGGTCTCTTTTAGTTCTCCTGTTTCAGTTCACTTTTAGTTCTTTTTATTGAACATGGTGTTTTATTGCTTTCATCCACTTTTGTAGGTTGGCAATTCACCTGAAATTACTATCACCAGCATCTCAAGCTTCAAGGACCGGCAAAATAAGCTTCTTTGGATGCAGATGAAGTGTACAACAAAGCGGTGCATCAAAAGCCCATTTGTCATTCAACGAAAATAGCAGGTGTCGGCATGCAAGCTCCTGCAGAAGTCATTGAGGTGGTAGATATTGACCACGTCAGTGAGAAGCGGAAAACTATAGTCAATGGGTTTATCACTCTCCAGCCAAAGAACAATCTTGTGTTCCCTCTAGCTAAAAATTCACGCTTCCCTGTATCTGATGACGATATTATGCACTTCTGCGCCATTGTTGAATTGGCATACACTGAGCGTATTCAGAAGTATGTTTTTCTTTCCCATCCCCCCTTTTTCATTTTTGTCTCCATTTTCAGCATTTTCTTATAGTTTTGTCAGAATCTGTTATTATTGTATATTTGATTCTACTCTTTGCATTGTTTGCATTTTTTTCAAAACCTATGCACTTGTGTACTATGGGGTTCACTGTAGCTATGTATCCCTTGGTCAGACCCTGATGCGTGATGGTCACATCGAAAACTTTATAATACCTTGTTTTTGCCGAAAACTTTTTGAAGATAATCATCCTTCCAAATCTAGGAGGCACTACTTCTTTTCCTATATAGGGGTATGAAGTTCTCTACTTATTATTATATCTTTGATTCTACATTCATCTATTTCTTCATTTTTTCTGATTGCTGTTCTGTTTTGTTTCAGGAAAGCATCCTTCAGTTGTCTGACTCAATGCATGAGAACCTTCTTCGAACTTCATTTCTCGGTGCTGCTAGTGCTAGCAAAGGGAAAAGGCTAGATTCCCCTGATAATAGAGTATGCTTTTGTATATTTTTTGTAGTTTTCAATATATGAAAATGTGTTTCCACCATATTCTTATTTTTTCTGCTATATACATGCTTTTATGCAGTTATTTTTCCGAATATGTCATTTGGAGCATTGGTTCTCTTTTGTTGTTGACTTCAAGTGGAAGTTGTTTATCTTCCTTGATTCAAACTATGGACCTAATTCTGATTATCAGCTTGCAGTTCGTGGTCCCTTAGTACGTATTTCTTTTAGCACAAACTCTTCTTCATTTTTTGATATTTCATCTTTTACTTTCCTTTCTTCTTAACAATCTTATTTGTTTTTTGCCTGCATTAATATTGATTCGTTTTTATTCAAACATTAGATTGAAAACTTTATTACTCTCTGGAAGAAGATTTTCAACTCTGATGAACCTAATTTCGAGAGTTTCAAAGTTATGACTCCTCACATGCCACGACAGGGAAATGCGTAAGTTACCCCACCTCTTTTGGTTAATATTTCCAAACATTCTCTTTTCTGTCCGAAGGTTGTTGTGCATTTTTACCTGCATATTCTTCACACTTCTTTTCGGCTTTTACATTTTTTGAGCAGGCATGACTGTGGTGTTTTTCAAATGAAGGCTCTGGAAGTTTTTTATCCCACCAAGGATCTTCAAAAAGAATTCAGCAAAGCTGATATTACACACCTTCGTATTCAGTATGCAAATCGTATGTTCTTTCACAACGGCAACAAAGCTGACCGTAGCTTAGTCACCAATTTCTATGGTAAGGTAGAAATTCTATTTTTCTTATATTTAATGGTGTCTTCATTTTCGGAACACTGTTATTTCTTCTAACTTTCATATATCCATATGTTTTGTAGGATGATTTTGTTCGTCAGCTTCATTGATGTGAGATGCTCAGTTTTTTTGAAGTTTCTTGATCTGGTGTGTCTTTTTGCTTTTCTTTTTTAAAACTGTGAAATCAAATATGTTTTTTAGGACATCAATGATCATAACATTCCTCACCTTTTTGTTTAAAGTTGAACTTTGCAAGGTGTTTTCTTTTGGGAACTCCAGTGATCTGTTGATTGGGCTCCAGCAGCTTAACATCGCGGGTGCAAGATGAGATCTACCCCCATGCAGTTGATGTCATGTGGTTACTGCTCTTTTTTATCTGTGGTAGATGAACATTTTGTTTTTGCAGTGCAAGAAACAATGTGGTATTTTTTGTTTTGTTGTAGTAGCTTTTAATGCTTTTACTTTCATTCGGTCTAGGATTCATGCGTATGAAACAAGATATGGGAAATACGCTATATCTGTATTTTTTGTTTTTGCAAATGGTATTCTGGTTATTTTTGGCAAGTGAATTTGTCAGTTACTTACTACCCATTTATCTTTAGTTGAACTTATTTTCTTAAGTTTTCTCTGTTTCACATATTGTCCAGTTTGCTTTGTTTCTTTTGACTTTTTTAGTTTCGTGTTTTTCATAATTTTTGAACTTCTTTTCTTTTGTGGGATTCATCAGTTGAATTTTATACTTTTCTACAACACGAACCTTCTTTATTCACTTGCCTCTCTTCAATACTCATTTTGTAGTGTTGCATCTCTTCTTTTTGCTTTTTCTTGCCAGGGTTTTGCTTTTTTTACTAGGGGGGTTAGTGTGGGTAACTCCGCCTATGCCATTCTTTCTTTCTTTTTAGGACTTTTATGAAGTTGGCTAGTCGGTTCCAAGCCCGGATAAAGGAGGAGGAATCACATTTTATTTTTACTTTTCTTGTTGGGGATAGAGTGTATTTTTTCCTGATGGTGTGATATCTTAGTGTTATTAGTTATCAGAAAACTTATCTTTTTAAGTTATATTCTTTATTTTCTTATGGCTACATGCTTATCAATTGTAAAGACGCGGATATAGAAGCCACCCACAATTTGTGTAGCCATTTTCATGTTCCTTTTTGCTAGGTACATGATTTGTACCACCCTCCATTTTTCTAAACCTTGATTTAAGTAACGCATGTTCTGCATATCTTACACATGAATCTTAAAATAAATAACAACATAGCTAATGGCTACCACCACTACATATTCATAATTTAACACAATCAGGTACAATAAGTTTCTGCCTTTTGCTTTTCTCTCTTTCTTTGATTTTTCTAGTATCTAGTTTCCTTGTGTGTTTGCCGAGGTAGATGCACTTGGTTGAAATAGGTGCTGCATGGCATCATTGCATCGAGTAGCGTCCATGGATTTCTTGTTTTCTGACATATCTGCTTTATTGTTTGTACCTGGCAGCAAAGATGGAAATATAATTAGTTTGTATTTTTTGTCATAGTAAATACTTGTATTTGTGTAGGGAGAGTATAAATTATTTCAAACCTTTGTCCTTCGTCTTCCTTTGTCTTTTCTTTTTTGGAAGGTTGAACACCAAATGCAGAACATCACAGTTTTTCTTTGTGTGCTTAGTAGAACCACAGTGGCTGCAAGTATAAAACTTATTGTGTTTAATTCTTTCCTTTATAGTTAGCAACCTAGGACGGCCCTTTGTGTCAGCAACATCTGGGTTAAGTAGTTGTATTTTTGATGCATTTTCACTTGGGTCTAAATTGACAACCGTCCTTGCTGAACTGTCCTGTCTCATCTGCGAAACTTGTTCACTTTTAGTGTCCATTCTCGCCATTTCTGCATCCAGTCTTGGTATTTCTTGTAGCAGGTATTGG
Source organism: Dactylis glomerata (assembly GCA_007115705.1). Taxonomy (NCBI): domain Eukaryota; kingdom Viridiplantae; phylum Streptophyta; class Magnoliopsida; order Poales; family Poaceae; genus Dactylis; species Dactylis glomerata. The sequence goes on along the minus strand of QXEO01000483.1, from coordinate 278,925 downwards.
TACTTCCTTTTGTCCCTAGAACCATTTGATGCCGTTTGTCCCAACATTCGCGACAGAACATTAAACCTCAAAACAGTGTTGTCCTCATTTGGTGGGGGTACATGATGATTGAATTTTTTTTCCTTCTTCCGCCACCTGTCTATGATGTACTTATCTGGTATTTTGTCTACCTCTATTTGCAGCATTACTTTCAAGATGTGAGAGCAAAGCAGTCCATCCTTTTCAAACTTCAGAAGATGCATGAGTAGTCCTGGGTTCCTTCATTAACTTGAACCAGGTATTGTCTTGGCCTGTGCTCTTTGATTGGGTAATTTCTGGCCTGGAACACCCAGTACATTTTGCCTTTTTCCTCTTCCCTGATTTGCATCCTTGTAACATCACATAGGGCTTTCTGGAATTTCCTAAAGATGGAAATGTTGTATAGTTCATGGGCCTGCCTTTCAATATAGTATTTAGTTAGGAATCTTTTCTCACCAACTTTCTTGTTGATAGCATTATGATCACTTTCATCCTCATTTGCATGCATTGTATCCATTATGCGCTGGTACTCTCTTAAAAAGCTTGTCATGCTGAATTGTGGCCCAACTCCTTTCTTGAACAATGCATTGGTGCCTTCACTCCTGGCTGTTGTTTGGATGAATGGGAAAAAGTATTTCTTGAAGTAAACCAGAACCCACTTCGACCTAGTCTTCCAAAGGTCCTGAAATACCTTAACATGGCCCACGTTATACTCATTCAGCATTGTCTACCATAGTGTTTCAAATTCATGAACTGTCAATGAATTGTCTATTATGTCTTGTAGTTCCTCATATAGGCCTTCATTAGCTTGAAATACGGTTCCTCCTTTATCATCAATATTCTTTTTAACATGGAACAAACAACATCTGTGTACAATACCTTGGAATACATGGGGTATTGATTTTTCCATTCCTTTATCTTGGTCAGTTATAATTGTTTTTGGACATTTGCCTCCCATTGCATCCTTGAATTGTTCAAAACACCACTTGAAGCTGTTGTCTGATCCATTTATTACGAATGCGCACGCAAATAGGTAGGTTTTACCATGAGGCGACACACCAACAAATGGAGCAAACGGGAGATTGTACTTATTTGTTAGAAATGTTGTGTCAAAGCTCACGCAATCACCACAGATGTCAAAGTACTCTATTGCCCTAGCATCCGCCCAGAAGACACTGCGTACTTTCTTGGATGCATCCAAATCCATTGAGTGATAGAAACCCGGATTCTCCTTCTTTTTCTTTTTAAACCATTCCAATACCTCCATCACATCATTGTGTGTCACCTCTCTATTTATACTTGTGCTGTAATTGCTGACATTTCTTTTGTTGTATGGTAGTTGCGCCATGCCTCCTCTTATATATGCCAAAACAGCAACCATGTCCCGTGTAGGCATGTTGCAATGTTTCATAGTCCTGATCAGTTCCTTTTCAGCATCAGACATGTAAATGTGTGACCAGTAGAACCTGCTTTGCGGGCAGAGGTCATGATTGTGTTCAAGGTTGAGCCCTGTGATTCGCCATCGGCCATTCTTCTCGCTCACCACCATTTCAACTTTGCAGTTAGTTTTCGCTATGATCGTGCTCTGTCTTTGCGCTACTATCTGTTCATTTTCTATTTCAGTGTTGCTGCCATACTTGTTGCATTTCATAGTAAACCGTATGGCCTCATTGTTTCTTTTCTTGCTTGTAGTGCGGTAAGATGAAACACAGCTGACAGAAAACCCAACAGTGTATGCATACAAGTTGAAGAACTTCTGGGCTTCGTCTCTTGAAACGAACTGCAACCCAAGTTCAGGTTTTAACTGGCTCTCACTGTCACTATTTGTATTTTCATTGTTTTCCACTCCCTCAGCAGCTAACTTTTCATTTGATAGAAAGATATCTACATCTTCTTCAGTTATATTTGTTTCCTGTTCTGCAATCAAATCCCGGGAGTCAACATTGCCTATTATCGTGCTTGTGGATGCAACATCATGGTACCCGTCAGCGCCTCCTCTCTGTTCTGGAGGTTGTGTAGCATCTTTTTCATTTACTTGCTGGTCTTTGTTTGTGGGCTCACCATCAGTAACCTACAAATTTTTTTTTTGTTTAGTTTAGTTTTAAAATGCAAACAACACACAAGTACTAATTTGTCAAATTATCTGCTTATACTATATTCTTTTTACCACATCAAGCTGCATGTTGTCAAACACACTGAGATCCCATGGATCACCATCATCTGATATGAAAAATGTATTAGAGGAGCCTTGATTGGAGTCATGTGCCTGCACAAAAACATGACAATAGTGTTATTTTCTCATAGCATTTTTCTTAAGTTTTTTTTGTGATTATATTTTTGTCTATCCCAAAAATAAGAATTTTTTGACATTTCTTTTTTGTCACCTTGCACATTCCATCCTGAACATGAACTGAATTTGTTGCTGGTGCATCACCATTTTTTGTATCATCTGAGAATGAGGACGAGCCATTGATAGTTCTTGTTGTATTGCAATCAGGAGCCAAAACCTGCAGATTTAGCTATTAGTACCTTCATTAATAACCTTTTTTAGTGTCCGATTTCTTTTTGTGTAAGTCCTAGGAAATATGGAGTGAATTACCTTCTCGTAATATTTTTCACACACTGCTGAATATGTCAGCCCACCAAGAAGCAACCAAGTGTATGTAAAGCCTTCCTGCAAGATAAGCAAACCAATTTTTTTTACTTTTTTTAAAAAAATTCAAATACGAAAACTGTAAACTTCTACATTCTTCTGCTGTCGTGCGTTAGTGGTTTGTACCTGTGCAAATAAATCATCTTGTCCATCAGGTGTTCTTGGCGAGTATATCCCATCAGCAGCCTGCATCACAATGTTTTTTGCTCAGTAAATTGATTCTCTGTCTATATATCATTTCATTCTTCAGTAATTGGTTCTTTCAGTTATATTCTTCATTTATATTTCAGTTTTACTTTCATTATCCCTTCAGTGTTCATTGTTAGCTCACTGTCATTCTTTCTTTAGTTTTCTCTTTTCTTCTATATTTTCTTCAATGATCATTGATTTCTTTCATTCTATTTCTTTAGTTTGATTTTCATTCTTCAGTAATATTATCTCAGTATACTAAATCTTAATTTTTTACTCATTGTTCCCTCAGTATACTCATTCAGTTTCATTTTCATCATCTATCAGTATCTTTTTCATTCAGTTTTAAGTAATATTTTGTTCATTTTCCTTCTCAGTGTCATTCTTTCTTCAGTTTTATGATTGATTCTTTCATTCTCTGTCTTCAGTTTTATTTTGAGTGATCATTGTTCTCTTTCATTCTTAGTCTTTTCTTCAGTTTTAACTTTTACTCATTGTTCCCTCAGTAGTATAATCACATGAGTTTCTCAGTCTTTTCCTTCTCAGTGTCATTCTCAGTCTTTTCTTCAGTATTTGTGTTTAATCACATGAGTTTCTCTCTATCTTCAGTATAATTTTCTCATTCTTAGTAACTCATTTTCTATCAGTATCTTTTTCATTATAACTTTCATTCAGTTGTCATAATTACTTCAGCCCCTTTATCTCTTAGTTTTATTGCCCTCATTCTTCAGTTTAGCTCTTAGTCCTCTCTTCATTTATCTCTGTCATAATCTTCTCATTTTCTTATTCTTTCTTCCTCATTTTCTGTCTAAATCCTGGTCATTCAGTCTAACCGCTCTTATTCCTCAGTTTTGCTCTTAGTCCTCTCTTCATTTTCTTAATCCTCATTCCTTCCTTTTATGTGTTTATCTTAGTTTCTTAGTTATATTCGTTTCTCGGTCTTTTTTACTATTCAGTCTTATTGTTTTTATAATTATTGGTCATTCATACTTATTGTTCAGTCACATTGTTGTTCTTTAGTGCTATTCTTCAATCATGGTCTTACTGTCTAGTCATGTTGTTTTCCTTCATTTTTAGTCTTATTTTTTATTCTTTGTTTCATTCTTGAGTCACCTTGGTCAAACTCAGGTTGAGCAGAATGGGCCAAGTCTGGCTAGTAGTGTTTTAAGTTTAATACTGTTTCGATTTTCTGCAGCGGCACATAAGAAGGCTAAAGCTTTTCGGAGGGAGCTGGGCCAGCCGTGACTCAAAGCGGGGACACATAAATGAGGTTGGGATGATGGTTAGACAGTATAATTTTCTTCATTTTAAGCTCATTTTTCCTTCTTAGTGTCATTATTTCGTCAGTACTATATTTTCTTCTGTATTTTCTTTCATTCTATATCTTCAGTTAGATTTTCTTTCTTCAGTGTTTGATTTTTGTTGAGTGATCATTGTCCATGCCAACATTACAGTCAGTTTTAGATATTAGTCCATCTAGTTTGGAACCTTGAGGAACTAAGGTTCTAGGGTCGGTTTCAACTTTAAATCTTCATTTTAGTGCATGTGCGTCTACTGGAATACTTTCAGCATGCCATCTTACCACAGACCTGGGATGTGCAGTGATTTCATTCTTGTTGCACTGTATTCAGCCTCCTAGGAGGATTGCACTCAAACCTATCTTTTTCCAAGAAATGAAACGCACGTCTTTTGCATTTACTAGAAAAAAGGGTGCAGAACAAGCAAGACATCATTGCCAATTTTGCTAGAAAGTTTCACTATATGCTACTTCCATCAGCCCACGTATGATCCGGAAAGTTGGAATCCAATGTGCAGTAGATATTGAACTGGATTGTATTATCTTTTCTTTAGTATTATCTTTTCTTTCAGTCTATGTCTTCAGTTAGATTTTTGAGTATGCATTTATCTCTCAATCTTTTCTTCAGTTTTAACTTTTACCTGGCAAACTTATAGTTTTACTGGGAAGAACTTGTTAAATACAACAAGTTCCGTTAAATTTTCTTCCAAACTTTGCTTTTAGGCTACTTCTTTAGTTGCTCTGCCACTAACCTATATAGCAGCCATCTTTCAGTTCATGGGGCATCTATTCCTTGAACCCTGTAGTGCTACCCAATGTTTTAAATAGACTTGTGAAGTGGCAAACTGTACTGTGCATACTAAGGGGTAGTCTGTTGCTTATTTGTTCACTTTCTTCTTCTGTGATACCGAATTATTTTTTTCAAGGACTATCTGATGATGTTTCTGATTCTTCTTGTTAAAGGCCTCTCTTTTAATGTTTCTAATCCTTCTTTTTAGTTGCATTAATTATTACTGGAATTTTGCTATGTCCTCCTAATACAAATTTGACTAATTTTTCCATAGGCAGATAAAGAAGAAAGTGAAGAAGCGATGCAGTACTGGTACATGAAAAAGGGAAGGGGTTTTGGGGCGACATGCCTGTGAAGGGAGCTCATAAGATCCCAAGGTTTGTCGATCTGCTTCTGTATTGATCGTTCTGATGTGTTCTTTCTCATTCCCGTCCATCGGGATCCCCTTCTTTTCTTGGGGATCGACTTCTTCGCTCGCTCCCTCTCTCTCCCTGTTCTAATCTCAGATTTTCTTCCATTGGGTAGCTGGCGTCTTTGCGTGAGGAGGAAGAAGAGATCAACGTGAAGGCAGTTCATAGAGCGGGCCAAGAAAAGTAAGGCCCAGTTCCATCTGTTTCTTATTTGTAAGGCCCGCAGTCCTCACCGTTCATTTATTTTGTTCTCGTAATGTCTTTCAGGTCGTGGAAGAAGGTCGGAGTTTTTACGTAGCTGGTGGGCTCAGTCTCGATTGAAAAATAAACCGGAACAAAAAACCGGACACGAAGGAACTGACACCAAATGATCGGGACTTATAACGAAACGTGACCAATGAGTACGACCAGCACAAAAAAACTGACTTAAGCCCAATTGCAAAATCAGCTAGGTGACGGTTAGACACTCCCAAAATCTAACAAACTAGAACTTTTAGGTAAAGATAAATCAAACACCAATTTTCAAGTTGGCACTCTAAATTTTTCATTCCTGGTCTATTTAAATCTTGGATATATTTTTTACGCTAGAAACAACCCGAAAAAAAAGTAGTCCACTACTCTATGGCTGATTGCTTGGCCCACTTTTCATATCTCTCTCTTACTCTAACATGTCGTCATCAATCTCGCTCTAATTTTTAGAGGCTGCCAAATTCGAGCGCCCAAGCCACAGAGCGATCCTACACCCCGCAACCCCTCCCCCCTCCACCGGTGTAATATCATAAGCTAATGAGTGATTTGCCTCCACTTAGCAAAAATAGTTGATCCACTTAGCATATCTTTGCCTCCCCCCCCCCCCCCCCCCTAAAATCTATCCTAGATCCGCCCCTGCGAGCCCGCCGCGGCTCCTCTAACAACATACACAGCCACCCTTCTTTGTTGCCATAGCCCCATTCGTTCCAGCTCAGTCACGATGTGGCAACAAGTGCCGCCAACTATAACATTTTAAAAAAAAAATCTGCTCAACCCTTGTGCTGCGTACCGAAATAGTGCACTCGGCAAACATATTTGCTCCCTACCGTCTCTATTAATTGGTTGTTAGGTTTTTTCTGACAGAGGCTGTTTGACACACGGCAAAATGTTACCGAGTTCCGAGGCCAAATACACTTTGCAAAGTGACTGTGTCGACAGGAACTTTGTCTGTCACCCCTTTGTCGATTGTAACACTCGGTAAAGGTTTTACCGAGTTTCGAACCTCTCTCTGCCGTGTATTTTACCCAATCAGCAAATACTACCAGTTATCCGGTAGTGGGCCTCACCATCCATGGCTCGAGCTATCATTTGGTTGCAAAAAAAAAACATTTGGTGGCAAAGCGGACGAAGTACACCACGAACACGAAGGCAAGCAAGCAAGCAAATGCGCATGAGATCCTCCGGATCCATTTTGCTTCCCTTGATTGCTATCTCATCAGGCATCACTGCCAACATCACGACTTGACGAAACATGACACCAGTCGGATTTCTTCCAGAAATACCTTCGCCATCCAATCCAAACCAGCCGCCTAGTTGGCACTCGCACCAAGTGGGCCATTAAAACTACCTAGAAAGTACACTGCGGGCCCAGGGTCGACCGACCACGTTTTGATACTCATCCACGAATTCTAACGAGTGACTGACACGTCCCCATATGTGTACACAATGACACTGGGTCCAGATGCTATCCTGCCCCACCTGTCACTGAGACGTGACATTCTCCTGGCCAATAGCGCCCGCGCCCGACCTCACACGCCAATGGGTCCCACTCTACGCGCTTTTGGACCCACCATCTGGCCTTTTCAGGCATGCCGTGCCCACGGCGTCGGCCTATATATCCGCTCAAGAACTCAAGTGCAGCCTCCACTGCAGAAGAATCCACGGAGCCACACAGACACAGTGCACCTCCCCTCCCTCTTCTTCCCACCCACCAGCACGCACCGCCGGAGCCGGCTAGCTCGACGATGTCTACCAAGGAGTGCCAGGCTAAAGCTCCCGGCGGCGGCGGCAACAGGGCGCCGACTGCGGGGAGCACGCCGCCCCCGCCGCGTCGTGGCCAGATCAAGGAGAAGATCATCAAGGACTTGGTCGCCGCGGTCGCCAGCCTGGCCGCGGGGCTCGTCGCCCGCGCCGGCAAGAACGCCGGTCCGGTGGCCGCCGACGCCGACGCCGACGGCAAGTGAACAACCCCTGCGTCCGCTCGGCCGGTGTGCTCCCTAGTCCTCTGCTGCTAACTCTGTGCTCATTTTAGTGCGCGCAGCAGAGGACGGAGCAAAATTATTATCAACATCCCCCTACTGTTTGGAGTTAATTTTCGTCCCGTCGTCGGTCCTGGTCGGATTCAGTTGCCCTATTTGAGCAAGCAACTGATCCATCCCCTACTCCTATTTAGCGTTCTCCTGGTCTTGGTGTTGCTGCGGTCTTCTTGCATGCGGTTGGTGATGAGGTCTCAGCTAGCATCTTAGGAGGTTGTCGAAGATTTTTGAGTGATAACCTCCTGATGTTGCCGCTGCGTTTTCATCATCTGGAACTGGTCGATCGTCGGTCTTCGATTCGTGTGCTGTCTGCTGTGTGCTTGCTTGTCTTTGATTGTGGATTTGTCTAGTACGGTACTGTAAAAGGATGGACGGATGTCACGGATCAGCAACTATTATCGCCTGGTCCGTACATCCTTGGTTTGCTTGCTTGTGTGCTCCTACCATGTACTTCAGGTTCCGGTTTGTCAAATCAATACTACTATTACAATATATTGTGCATTTCGTGCTTGAATCCTGTTTGCCGATCATCAGATTCTGTTTCAAGTTCTATCATATTTTTGCTTAACCTCTGCATGATGCATGAGTAGGAACTGCTACCATACAAAAGGCCATTCCCTTTCTGCATCATGTGTGCGTGATGCAAGGAAATCTTTAATCCATTTTGTTTGAAGGACAATCGTCACGAGATTCCCAAAAAGGGAAAAAAGATTGTTTCTTGCGAAGCAAGTGCAGCTATCACAAACAAAAGCGCTCCTTGCCTCGACTCTTATGTCACTAGCCTCATCGGTCCATGGATCTCCCAGAGAACTCGCTAGACCAGTCCAACTGTCCAAGTCAAGCAAGTCTCCACCCAGAGTTAACTTGCTGCCGATGACATTTGAACGCCTCAGCGCAAATTAACACTAAACTAATGAACGTTTGCTGGGGTTGACTTGCTTCCTCCTGAAAGCAACCACCCATCTATTCACGCGGTATCTCTGCTCAAGTGGCCAGAGACTGAAATAGCCGGTCATCGAAAGTCATTTTATTCCGAGTGTAGAAAGTCAGCTCGATCATCGGCCGGAGAGGGCCATGTTGATTGATTAGCATGTAAGGCTTTTAAAAAGAGAACTTATTCTAGCTACTACCAAAAACCAGATGTGGATAGAACAGAAAACCATGTGGTAGCCGCATCAAGTTCGAAGTTGGTGATACGTTTCGATTTGCGCAGGTGGAGAGAAACAAGCTGCACAAATGCACTTGGCGGAAACCAACTCAAAAGCTTGGAAATAAACGTAATCGTAGAGAGCCTAAAATAAGGGCATTCAAATTACTGGTCGACACTTTCATAATTTAATTGATATCCAAGATGGGCGTCAAGTATATGGATCAAATGGTCCTACACGAGGAAAGAACATAAGGCTGTCAAGATCATAATATTAGCATTGACGATGCATGTTTGGTTTTCCCATTAATTAAATAGCAACTTTTTTCTCAAGGAAAAGGACAAAAATATTTGCCTCCATTTCAAAAGAATACTAGAATACATCAATGATAGTCCGGCAAATGTTCATTAATTTAGTGTTAATAATGTCGTAAAACAAAATATAATTGACTTCTGGCTTTGAAGTGTTTTCTGACCTCTGGCAGGGTAAGTTGTCAAAAAAAAACCTTTGGCAGGGTTCCGTGATCTACTAGAAAACTGCATCTGGCCAAACATCCCCACTAGCTATGATATGAATCCAATGATTGCCTAGAGAACTCCATAAGCTGGACACTGCTTCCTCCTAATCCATGAGTCATGGTTAATGGATGGGGTTCTGAACAAGCCACAGTAGGGCTTAATGGTGTCTTTGTTCTTCCATGACAGAGAGGAAGGCAACATGAGGCAAATGAAAAAATGGTTAGAAATTGTGAATCTGAAACCCTTTTTATGCTGGTAGGGGAGATTTTAATATTATTAGGAGGCAAGAAGAGAAAAATAATGACAACTTTAATGCTCGTTGCCCTTTCACTTTAATGCTATCACTGAGACTCTTGATCTAAGAGAGATCATCCTCTCTGGTAGACAGATTAGATGGGCAAGTAGACAATAGGTTCCAAGTATCCCACGTATGAGAAGTTGGACCATTTTCTAGCTAATGTGGAAACAAAAGTTCCCTTTAGTGTCTGTTCGCGTTATGACTCGGACGGTATCCGATCACACTCCATTACTCGTATATTCCGGAGAACCACCACACCTTAGAAATGAGAACCATTTTCCGTTCGAGCTATCCTGGATGCGCCAGGATGGTTTCTTAGAAATGGTGAGGGATGATTGGAATTCCATTCATATTGGTACTTCACCTGTAGAAAGATGGAAACATAAGGTAAGACATCTAAGATAGTTCCTGAGAGGTTGGGCAAAAAAATTAAGTGGAGTCTATAAGAAAGAGAAAGAAAGGCTGACTCTTCTCATAAATGAGCTTGATTTAAAAGCAAAAGTATCACCTCTTAATGAAGCTAAGAGGGATACAAAAAAAGAGCCCGATATTTCCCTAGCAAAACTTCGACGTGATGAGGAGACCAAGTGGTACCAACGCGCTAAAGTTAAGCACATTCAAGGAGGTGGAAATAATACAAAAAATTTCACCTCATTGAGAATGGTAAGCATCAAAAAAATTGATTTTCCAGCTTGAACAAGATGAACGGACCATTGTGGGTCAAGAAAACCTCAAAATTTTCATAAGTGAGTATTACAAAAAGTTATTTGGTGCACCGGCATCAAATTGATATATTTCAGTTATTTGAGGAGGAAAGGGTCATTTTTCACTTCTCCTTTTACTGAAGAGGAGGTGTTGGAAGCAATTTCTCAAATAGAACATAATAAAGTTCCTACACTAGATGAGTTTCCAACAAAGTTTTACCACAAGTTCTGGATATGATGGCACTTTTTGCACAGCTGCAATGTGGCAAGCTACCATTATACAAAATTAATTGTGGCCTAATAACACTTCTACCCATGAAGGAAGATGCGAGTAGAATTAAGCAATACCAACAAATATGTCTACTTAACGTTAGTTTCAAAGTTTTCACTAAAGTTGGAAATGACTGTGCAACAATGATTGCACATAAAGTAGTACGTCCTACTCAATATGATTTCATTTTGGGGAGAAATATCCTAGAAGGGGTTGTTATTCTCCACGAGACTATCCATTAGATTTATAGGAAGAAAATGGATGGGGTCCTTTTCAAAATTGATTTTGAAAGGCGTATAATAAAGTTAAGTGGTGTTTTCTTCAGCATTGGATAGCACGCTATGTCTAGGGTGGGAGTGTTGGAATTAAAGTTAATGATGATATTGAGAATTATTTACAAAAGCTCGGCCTTAGACAAGGAGATCAGTTATCTCCTATTTTGTTTAATATCGTTGCAAATATGCTAGCCATCTGTATTGCATGGGTAAAAGAGGATGGACAAATCGGTAGTTTAGCACCTCACCTAGTAGATTGTGGGATATCTATTATTCAGTGTGAAGATGATACTAAATTGTTTATGGAACATGATTTAGCTAAGGCTGTAAACATGAAGTTGATTATGTGTTACTTTGAACAATTATCTGGTTTAAAAATAAATTTCCATAAGAGCGAGATTTTTCGCTTTGGTAAGGTGAAGCAAGAATAGAACAAATATAGACACATCTTTGGATGTGAAGTGTGTTCTCTTCCTTTCAAATATTTGGGCATGCATATATTGTAGAGGAGATTGCTAAACAAAGAATGGAAACCAGTAGAAGATCGTTTTGAGCAAAAACTTGCATCTTGGTTGGGCAAATTGCTTTTTTATGGAAATCATTTTTTTCTAATTAATTATGTTCTAACAAGTCTACTTGTGTTCATGTTATATATTTCTGAGATGCCTAATGGGGTAAGTAAAAGATTAGATTTCTATATTTCTTGCTTTTTTTTTTGGCAAAGTGATGAGCTTAAGAAGAAGTATAGACTTACTAGGTGGAACATTATTTGTCGGCCTAAAGACCAAGGAGGTCTAGGAATCGAGGTACTTGATATTAAGAATAGATGTTTACTTAGAAAATGGGTATTTAAATTTATTCTGAAAAAGGTGTATGGCAAGAATTACTTAACTAGCAAGTACCTTTGTGGCAAGACACTCTCGCAAGTACAAGCCAAACCCACTAATTTGCCTTTTTGGAAGGGACTTATGGGGAGGTTAAAAATGATTTCTTTCAGTGGGATTCTGCTAAAATTAGAATTTTTATGTGATTCTTATATAAAAAGGTGCTTTTAACTAAGGATAACCTTGCAAAAAAGATGATGGGCAGGTTGTACAAAGTGTTGTGTCTTCTGTGGCGCATAGGAAATGATTGATCATTTATTTATATATTGCCATTTCTCTCGTTTAGTATGGTGAGCAGTGCATTTTACTTTTAATATACCTACTCCCACAAAATATAAGTAATCAAAAGTGCGGACCCATGTTGGGATTTGTGCTTTATTTTGGGAAATTTGGAATTACCAAAATGAGGTAGTTTTTAAAAAATGTGCCAAACCAGAAAAAATTGCAAGTTATCAACAGGGCTGCTTTATCAATACATATGTAGTCTTACCTCCTTCATGCAGAGCAATGAGGACCTACAAATACTGGATGCAATCATTTAATGGCGGTTGTTCGGGCCATATTCGGCCAGCGTGGCTGCTGCATTCTAAACGCCTTGAAGATTTCTATAAGCCATTGTTTTATGCTCTTTGATTCTCTGGCTGATTCATGCAACCATTTTGATTGATACGTGAGATTAATACTTGATATTGTGAACAATGCAATAAAATTAAGGTTGTGTGCATCGATTTGATGCAAAAGCCGGGGCTATGCTCCCATTTTGAAAAAAGGATTATAAATACTAAAGAACTAATGAACCCTAGTGTTGAGTACATAGTACTTGTGCTTACCTTGATGCTTAACGTGGCAATGAGTCGAGGGTGGCGGTCGGTGGCCAGTAGCAGGCAATAGTGTACGTCGTCCACACAAGGATCACCGACTAGCAGGCCGGCAGTCAGCGGAGCACTTCCGTCAGGAGCAACACAAGAGTGCTTTGTTTCTTTGTTTCTCGAAGTTTTGCCTCGCCTAACATCTTTCTATCTTCTACTTCTTTCTTCAATGTTCAATTCGCGAAGCAGCATTGCCGCAAGGCTTATTTCCTATGGGCTTTCGACAAGTAGCAAGACGAGTAGAATCCTATGTAGTAGTTGCTTGACTATGGGCCTTGCTATAAAATGACCAGATACCTATAAGGAGGAGCGGAAATTGAGTGGGGGATTGGGCCCTTGTCGGCCTAACTTGTGTTGAACAAATTTTTAACTTAAATACCACTAAATGTAAGTAAACAAAATTACAAAGTACAAACCTAAAATATTAAAACAAATAAGGACGAGAAACTAAAGAAAAATAATCCATACAATTCTACTTTTTTGGATACATAGATGAAATTTTCAAATATACACTTGGGGGATTTAAAATAAAGTCTAGCATCTAAATTAATTTATTGAAAATATAAAAACTAAAATAAAAAAAAACTATACTATATTTTGTTACGTTGAGGTTTCATGATTAGCTTAGCTTAGCTTACCGTGACTCGGTTCTTAATCTATTGTGCTCCAAGCGATCCTCCGCTCAAAAAAAAATTAAGGTGAGAAGGAAGTTTTAAATAACCCATTGACAAAACCATGTACGAGATACGCTATGCCTAAATTGTTGTAGTGGCATGGATGGGAAGCCGAGGGACAAGCAAGGAAGAGGCAAACTTGAAGGATGATGCTTTTGTGTTTTCGAAGTTATCTCTCCCATGTGTTTCCTAGTGAATTCCAAAACATAGGTGAGTAGCTTTTGCCGTAATTTTCTGAAACCTTATACTGTATAATTGTACTTTTAGAGATGTGTTTGACAATTTTCTCTATGGGAATGAAAAAGATGCAACAGGAAGAAGCTTGTAATCATAGATGTGGAATGAAAAATATTGTGAATGCACCTTTCTCCAAGGTGCCAATTGGCCTCGCCATCCATGGCTCGGGATACCATTTGGTGGGAAAGAACACGAAATTCACCACGCAAGTAAGCAACCAAATGCGCATGACGGCATGAGATCCTATAGAATCTGGAGTCCAGATCCAATCTGCTTCCCTTGATCGCTATCTCATCACTGCCAAGATCACGACTTCAGAAGCGATGAGGCGAGTACGATTTCTTCCAGAAACAAGTACAACAACGACCTTGCCATCCAAACCAGCCGCCTAGTTGGCACAACAAGTGGGCCACTAACTACGTGGAAAGTACATGGCGGGCCCACAGTCCACCGACCACGTTTTCATATCCACGAATCCTACTCACTGACACGTCCCCACATGTGTACATACTGACGCTGGGTCCAGATGCTACCCTGCCCCACCTGTCATTGAGACGTGCATGCTCCTGGCCAATAGCGCCCGCGCCCCGTCTCACACGTCAGTAGGACCCACGCTGCGCGCTTTTGGACCCACCATCTGGCCTTTTTTAGGCATGCCGTACCCACGGCGACGGCCTATATATCCCGCTCGCTCGAGTGCAGCCTCAACTGCAGTCTGCAAGAGAATCCACAGAGAGAGCCACGCAGACACAGTGCACCTACTCTCCCTCTTCTTCCCCCCACCACCACGCACCGCCGGAACCGCCTAGCTCTACCATGTCCACCAAGGGGTGCCAGGCTCAAGCTCCCGCCGGCGGTGGTGGCGGTGGCAACAGGGCGCCGACTGCGGGGAGCACGCCGCCGCGGCGTCGCGGCCAGATCAAAGAGAACATCATCAAGGACTTGGTCGCCGCGGTCGCCAGCATGGCCGCGGGGCTCGTCGCCCGCGCCGACAAGAACGGCGGCCCGGTCGCCGGCGGCCCTGTTGCCGGCGACGCCGACGGCAAGTGAACATCCCCTGCATCCGCTGGGACGGTGTGCTCCCTATTCCTCTGCTGCCAAATATCTGCTCATTTTAGTGCACGGAGCAGAGGACGGAGCAGAGCCTCCTACTGTTGGTATTCCTTTTCGTCGGTCCTGGACGGATTCAGTTGCCTTATTTGAGCAAGCAACTGCTCCTTCCGTAGCTTCATCGTCTTGGTTGTCTCCGTCTCGCTGCGTTTATCTTCCTGTTGGTGGACCGGCGTAGGTGGTGAAGTTTCAGCTGGCATCTCAGGAGGTTGTCGAAGGTTTTTGAGTGATAACCTCCTGGTATTTCCGCTGCTTTTTCATCATCTGGCGCTGGTCGATCGTCGGTCTTCGATTTGTGTGCTGTGTGCTGTGTGTTGTGTGCTTGCTTGTCCTTGGTTGTGTATTTGTGTGGTACGGTACTGTAAAGGGATGGACGGATCAGCAAGTATTATCGCCTGGTTCGTCCGTCCTTGATTTGCTTGCTTTGTGTGCTCCTACTATGTACTTCAGGTTCCCTTGTTGTCACTATATATTGCATTTCGTGCTTGAAACCCCTGTTTGCCCATCATAAGATTCTGTTTCAAGTTCTATCATACTTTTGCTTAAGCTCTGCATGAGTAGAGTAGGTACTGCTACCCTACAAAATGTTATTCCCTTTCTACATCATGTGTGCGTGATACAAGAAAATCTTTAATCTGTTCTGTTTGAGGGACAATCGTCACAAGATTCCCAAAAGGGGAAAAAAGATTGTTTCTTGCGAAGCAAGTGCAGCTATAACATAAGGGCATGTACAATGCATAGCCTCAGGGGTGTTGCCTCACAGCTTTAGCTAGGTTCGGGTGGTCCAGTTTAGGCTTGGATGATGTACTTTTAGGGAGGCAGTCTCTTCTGTAGGAGGCTGCCTCTTCAACACTAAAAGTGAAGAGGGAGGGAAAAAGGTGAGAGACAAAGAGAGAAACTAAAGCAGCTTTTGAGGGAGAGAGAAAATATCATGGGTTGGACCAATATTTTTCACACCTATTGCTCCATTTACTTTTTAGGTTCGTGCTTACATGGGGCGGTAGCATAACACTGCCCCCATTGCTCATGCCCTAAGGGTGCTCCCTTTCTACATCATGTGTGCGTGATGCAAGACAATCTTCAGACTATTTTGTTTGAGGGACAATCGTCACAAGATTCCCAAAGTGGGGGAAAAGATTATTTCTTGCGAAGCAAGTGCAGCTATAACAAACAAAAACGCTCCTTATCTTAACTCTTACAGAGTAGTATGTCGCTAGCTTCCCACTTTCCCAGCTCCCAGTTCCCAGCTCATCCGTCCATGGATCTCCCAAAGAACTCGCCAGTTCAGTCCAAGTCAAGCAAGTCTCCGCCCAGAGATAACTTGCTGCCGATGCCAAACACTTTGAACGCCTCGCGCAAATTAACACTAAACTAATGAACGTTTGCCGGGGTTGACTTGCTTCCTCCTGAAAGCAACCACATATCCCCCACGCGGTGTCTCTGCTCAAGTGGCCGCAGTCTGAAATAGCCGGTCAGTCAACCCATCGTTGGAGATCATTTTATTCCCAGTGCAGAAAGTCAGCTTGGTCATGTTGATTGATTAGCATATAAGACTTTTAGAAACAAAACTGGTTCTAGCTAAGTATCAAAAACCAGATGCGGATATATAGAACAGAAAATTATGTTGTAGCCGCATCCAAGTAGGAAGTAGGTGATACATTTCAATTTGCGTAGGTGAAGAGAAACAAGCTGCACTTCACAAAAACCAACTCAAAAGCTTGCAAACAATACGAAAAATCATAGTAAGCGCGTAAAATAAGGGCAGTAAGATTACTACTAGTCGACATTCACAATTCAAATGAAATCCAAGATGGCGCCAAGTATATGGATCAGATAGTGTTACACGAGGAAAGAACATAAGGCTGTCAAGATTATAACATATTAACATGGACAATGCACGATTTGGTTTGCCTGTTAACTAAGCAACATTTGCCTCCATTTCAAAAAATGAATACATCAATGATACACGAAGCCAGAGGTATCTTTATTACTCGCTTAGTAAAAAAAAAGTTTTGAGTTGACCATACACCTGCAGGATCATGTAACATTTCTTCTGGCACAAAACTGAAACTGCTCGCAATGTCATCTTTATGGCATGTTTCTATTGCACAAATACATTGTAAGCGATGGATGTGTCATGTCCAGGAGGCATCATATACTTTAAATGCTGTGAATCCTAAACTTTGAATTGTCAGTTTACCGACAAAATTGACTTCTGGCTAGAGATGAAATCAGGCAGTATGGAGCTATTATTTACACAAAGTTTGTTATGGCATGGAATCACGTACTAGTCATGTCATCCTGGAGTGTAATGCTACACCTTTGGAACAAGATCAGCTAATGAAGAAGTGAGATCTTCTCTCGATTGGGATCTCCGGCTTTGAAGTGTGGTCTGACCTCTGGCAGGGTTCCGTGATCCACTAGAAAACTGCATCTGGCCTAAGCTCCCAACTGAATAGCTATGATATGAACCCAACGATTGCCTGGAAGACTCCATAAGCTGGACACTGCTGCCTCCTAATCCATGAGTCATGCTAAATGGATGGGGTTCTGACCCAGCCACAGTAGGGCTCAATGGTGTCTTTGTTCTTCCATCACCTGTGCAGAGAGGAAGGCAACATGAGGCAAACACAAAAAATTGGTATCTTAAGCTAAGTGAAGAAAAGGGAGAGCGTAACAATCGGGAAAAAGGCAACATTGTTTGACTTTATTATGTGATAAAAAAAGTAACTTCCTATTCTCAAAATAAATTCATGGTTTGATAGAACAATGTTACAAAATTAGTGTTGTATTACGTACATTGACTCACTGAGGCCTCTTACTCTCATTACATGAATTTAGTTAAGAATAGCAAAATTTTCATATCTAATGAAGTACAGTGAAAACAAAAAAGAACCTATGTGTTATTGAGGTTATTATAAATGTGATGCTGCTGCTTCTTAGAAGTGTTATTAGGAGGTTAAATAGTGTAACAAATTTCACCTTCTAAATTAAGCAGGGTAATGAATAGCTTGAAGTCCTATCAGATGATATATTATAACAGTCAACAGAATGTGATAGTACTGTAGGCTTCAGACGATAAGACATTTTTTAGACAAGAGCAGAAATCACAAGAAGAGAGCTAAATAAACTTAAAGACATACCTGAATTGATATGTCTCCATAAATGAAATCTGAAAGGTGATCCCATACCAAGTGCAGAACTGCCTCCACTGCTCGGCCTAAAAAGTGGCAAATAGGATTTGCGGAACGATCTTGGGAACGAATTGCTAACACACACTATGGCGCATATGACCAGCACGACTGAAACCAGAAACAATACTATAATAATATTTGGGTTTATTTCCCGGTGTAGTATCATGTATCCTTGAATGTCCATCCGTGTTGACACTGCCTGTCCAGCCTCTAGCAAAGCAACACCAAGAGTCCAGGTGATACTACCTGAACCAATTATCACCTGGTTATCTTTGATCTGCAGTCCCTCTCTCAGAAGTGATGTAATATAAGGAGCCCTGAAGCAATACTGCTCTATAAAAGGCTGTGGTGGAACGCTACTCTTTGCAACATTCCATGGTTTTTCACAATATTCCTGCCCTCTTTTTAGAACATCAACGAGAGTAGCATCAGGAGTCAAATTGAAAAACTTGAAAACCACATAGAAACCAGACATGGCGTAAAACTGCCCATGTGGTTGGGGGAGGGTACTAGCAAGAGCACAAGGCTGAAGGTTACAATCAAGTCCAGAACTTGCATTGGACCACTCTGAAAGATTCACTGTTACTTTTGCAAGGGCACTACATTCGTCCCACTGAGGTGCCCCGACCAGTTCAACTGTTGTTCCCTGCTTCTCTTTTCCTGTTGTCTTCCCTGAAACACTGGGACTTCCATCTTGATTAAGTGGGTGACAGTACGAGCAGACATAATCTTCCTTGTATCCAGTTTGTAGACAAGGATGTTTGACCTGCACTTTGCCATTACCAGCTGTTCCTCCCACCATCTTCACCAGATGTGCCACAGATTTGTCAAATGCATCATTTAATCCATAACCAGAAAGAGAATAAGCACTAAGTTCATGATTGACAGAACCGATCCTTAGATGAATGCTTGTGTCATCCTGAAGGGTCTTCTCAGTCTCAAATGTCACCTGTAATGATGATCCGCCTAAATCAAGTGAGCCATAAGTCATTTTAGAAGATGATGAGGTGCCAAGCATATTCAAGTGGTGGTTAAGAGCTATCCATCCATAATAAGCTTCGTCCATGCCACTGATGATCTTAACTCTGTCTCTACTACAAGAAAATGATGAATTCTTCAGAACATCCCAAGCCTTATCCAGAAGCCACTCTGAATCTGCACTTGGTAGCTTGCGGACACCAGCCGTGGCATATAGAAAAACAGGTGTGTGCTTGTGTGCACGTCTAGGGATCTGCCGCTCAGCCATTTGAAGGAGAGGCTCTATTGCCTTCTTCATTCCAGCTTCATTGTGGACAAGCTTGCTCAACCCGGGTTCAGTTTCCATTCGTTGATAGGCTCGCCCAGTTAATTTACCCAATTTTTTCTTAGGAGCATTCCCTATAGGTTTCAAAGCAATAGGAAGTGCATTTCCATCACTATGATTAATGGACCACTCGTAGACATACACTCTTGTACCGGTGCTGCCACAATCAAGAATCACATAGTATTCAGAGCTACCTTCTGAGAGGAAGACATGGAAATATCTCAAAGAAGCATATATGGAGCACGCCAATAGGAGCAGGGCAAGAGCGCAACCAACTGTTCTCATGCATTTCTTACGATTTGTTGGTGATGATGGGGGTGTTCTCTCTTTTGAAAAGCTTGCTACAGGACCTTCCCTTTGAAGTGTGCGGACAGGTTTTGCACGCCCTGAGCTCAGATCACCGCCGATACTAGAGCCTCGCTCTAAAGCATCAATTCTAGAGAAGGTCGGCAAATCTTGAAGAGAAGAAGAAAGCCGCATAGCTGCTTCTTTTGTAGTGATGGTGGCAATTATTTGAAGAAGATGTCACTGACAAGGAGCAATAAGGAGCGGTGTCGGCAAACAGAAGCATAAGTCACAAGTAGGTTGTAGGCAGCGCATTTAGCCACACGGTAAATTAGTCCAGCAGCACCTTTGTGCAGCTTCTGCCTGCGACAAATTTCCCACTGTTAGATATATACTAACATGCCAATACCCGATATACAAAACTAAATTTTGAAGGACAGTGACACGCGGGACATCAAAAAATTGTTAAACAACATTATCATACTCAGTACGGTGCAAACTGAACTACTGATACACTCTAGAGCACCTTGGATCAATATCACTATTCAGAAAATCGCGCCACGAATGTCTCCAAACAACTCCCTATGCTACAGAAGGAGTGCTAAATAATGCCAACAACACTGCCATTTGCATGCATCATCCAATCAACACTACACCAGCCACATCCTATGAGCACACAGCTATGCCATATATCTCACTCGCCCACTCTGCGATAGACAGAAGCACATCCAATGTGCCGACTTTCCATCGACCCAGGACTCGTGATCACAACCACCAAATCACCGATCAATGCCGGGCTTAACCCGGGCATGGCGGTTCAGGTGAACCTCCAATCTGTCTGAAAACAGACCTCTAGAGGTAGCATTAGCTCATGGAACCTGATATTAGCCCAACGTGATGAGTCCAGGCGAGATCGATCTAATCTAAGGATCTGGCTGGGTAGGATCGTTCCGGCCGCCGCAGCGAAGGGAAGACCCGAGGTAGAAAACGAACAGCGACGCAGAGGAGAGCTAGGGCTTGCTTACCAGCGGCAGGAGTCGCGTCCGGACGGATCTTATTCGCTCCAGGCCGGTCCAGCGCCGGCGGAGCCGGATCGGGGGTTGGAGTGGGGAGGGGGGCGGCGAATTTGGGGATCGAGGCGGATACGGAGCAGAGACGACGGAGAGCACCGGTAAGATCTGCGACGGAAGCAGCGGCTCGCGGCCGGATCGGACGCGGGGGAACAGACGATCCGGGGAGGAGGTGGAGTACCGCGGCGGGCGAGCTAGCGGCCGCCGGCCTGTGATTTGGTGGAGATAGTACGGCGCGGCGGTGGAGGGCGGGCGGGGGTGGGGGCGGCGCGGTGGAGGTGGAGCCGACGCAAAGGCGGGGGAGGGGGGGAGTGGCTGCGCGCGGTGCGGTGCGCAGCCCGCGTGCGTGCGCGAGCGGCGGCGCTGCGTCGGGGGCGGAGTGAGGCAGACGAAATGAAATCCAGCGAGACCGGACGAGACGACCTGTGTGTGAGGTAGGCTCGGCGTGGAAGTCGCCGGAGGAGGACGGCCGTCGACCGACGATGTGGCGGATGAACGGACGAGGTGAGTTGGAGCAGAGGACTAGCCGAGGTGTACACGAACCTGGTTGGCTGGCTCGTGCCGGCTGAGGCCGATTCTAGCTAGACCGTAGGATTTGTTTCGACGAGCGCGAGATTCACCACGGGGGCGTAGAGATTTCCTCCAATAGATGTGCTTCCTTTTTTTTGTTGACACTGTAATCCGCTCTTTATTCATAAGATAAAAACAAGTTACAAGTTACGAACGAACAGACCTTACAGAACTGAAAAGATAGGATAAACCTATGCAAAAAACCAGCGTCTATCCTCCTCTTTTGACACCACCAAAGCAAACGCCAAAGGGACGGAAGACAGATCACCACAACACCCGAGCTCGACGCGGCTCCATCGCTGATCAGCAGCTTTTCGGACCTCCAAAGTAGTTTGCCGGAGGCAAAACCATTGTCGTTGAAAGAATCAGACCGAGGCAACATGTCCTCGGACACGCGATCGAACTCCAGAACTGATATCCCCCCACGACTACAGCGTCGGGGGAGAAAATCAGAACTGCCGGCCTCCATCCACAAACCCAGCATAGGATACACCATCTGCACGTACTCCTGGTGCTTCCTAATAACTGCTCCAACGAGAATTATGTGATAGTATATACGTAGTAGTGGTATTTTATACTGTAATAGTAACTTATGAGAAATATTTAATTATTATGGTAAGATAAAATCCAACTCCTACAATGCTTCTTATAGGAAGCAAATCTTCCCGTGCAATCTGCTTCAAACAAAAAAAATTATCTGTGATGCAAATCTCATGTTACATGCAAATTTGCTTCCATGTTAAACTAATTTGCAATGTTTTTAAAGACATTTTTTCTTATGCAAAACTGTTTTTTCGTTCCAGAAACATCAATAATAGTATAATAGATTACCAAAGCGAAAGGACATGGCTGCTCTAATCAAATCAATCCTATCCTGCTCTATTAGCATCCCAGTGTCAACATCTGCAGCGCACCTAAACTCTAATAGGTTGTAAAAACGGATACTGCACAAAATCTTTTAGTACCAGCTCAGGAGACTCGGGGTGGAGCTCGGCTGTATGTCACCACCAGACCAAACAGCATATATGCACATCACAGGATAAACAATAGCTAAAAGCAAAAAAAAACACCACGCTTTTGGACCTTCTACTCTAAATTATGCAATACCAAATTCCACTACTACTACTACATCACACAAGAATCTAGTAACATCAAAAGAAAGCATCACTAAGTACTGATGAATAAACCAAAGATAGCCAAAAACGACAACAATAAAAGAAATCGTAATACCAAACATGCATCCTTGCTTTGTATATTGTCACCACCAAAAACACTAACAAAACTCTTCGGCTTTGCCCCTGTGGCGAGTTTGACGCTGTGTCGTCCTTCACTTGTCCTCCTCCCCAGATCTTCCGGCCGGCCTCTCTCCCCCTTGTCGCCGGCGGCCATGGTGGCCGGCGATGAGTGGGAGGGGGGTCTGGATTCTAGTAGTGGTAGGTGTTTTCCTTTTTAGCTTCTGCACGGCAAATAATCGGGCGTTTGGATCCAGATTCGTCCCTAGTTCTTCTCCTTTCCCTCAAGTTCATGTCCATGGATGCAAGGGCTGGAGCAGAGCAGGTGGTGAGTCTTATGCCGACGCCCCTCGGCCGAATCCATGGCGACCTGTTGCTTCGGCGGTAGTCGCTCCCACTTCGTTGCCCCCTTCTATTTCCTTCAATAATTTCATGGTACAAATTGAAGTTTCTCCCCTTCTCGACCTTAATCTGGGAGATCTGTGGATGTATTTATCGATTTGCTACTTGAAAGTGTTCACATCAGAGATGCAGCAGGTCCGAATTTGGGTAATAATTTGTCTCCCTTTCTTCGTCATGGTCGGCAAGTGCGGGCTCTTTGTCCCCTGTTTGCTGTGCACGGCGAAGTGGTTCAAGTGCGGCTGGTCGACGAGCAAAATAGTGGAACTGAGTAAGGTGTTGCAAGAGAAATTCCTGCACATGAGGAGCAGGCACACTTCCCCTGTTTCTTATTTTTCTGCTCAGTCTGGGGCAGTCAAGCATGAAGCTCGCCGACATGGGGCTGATGATTTTGCCCAGGACATGGTGATCCGGTTGGAAGAATTTTGGTGGCGTCATGATTGTTTACTGATTTATCAGATTTCAGTTGTTGTCACCAATTTATTGATGATTTCTGACAACTGGTATGCAAAGCTCAATCATCTTTATGTTTTCATCTCGGAAATCCTGGACGTTAGCTTCCAGCATGTTGTTTTTGCTGCTCGTTGCTTGGAATATCAGAATTTGGACTATCTTTCTAGTGTGAACTCGTGGAGCCAAGTTAATAACACAGCTGTTCACACGCAGCACTTCAACTTCAGGAGCAGCACCAATCTTGGCTTTGGAATTCTACAGCTTCCGATTGATCTTAATGCAAATGCTTCCATTAATCTAAAGTCTATGGCTAGCACTATTACAAGGCATGAGCAACATTTTTTCTGTTGCTTTTGTTGCACTTGCTTGTCATTGCTAGATGATCGCCATGTTGAAGATGCAGTCTCTTGGCTGTTCGGGCTGTGTCACCGGAGGTGGACGACAACTCCTCCGTTGTTGATCCCCAGATTTAACGGCAGGGACACTCTGAGTTTGAGCTCGGTGAAGGTTATTCGATATCTACAGCTTAACTCTACACCTCGTGTGCATATTCCAGATAGACCGTTGGGAGAACCACCCGCGGGGCATCAACTGGACCGCACCTCTTTCGAGGCCCTTGAAGACTACAGATGCGGCAATTTCGAGTCCGAGTTGTCGGCGGATGAACGAACGTCGTGTGGTTCCATCTGTGATCTTCAGCGTCTTCTTCATGTTTTTAGATCGCCACACTGTCATGTTGTGCACTTAGGCATCTTTTCTTGCTCTACTATGGATAGCCATGTATTGTTGTACCATGATCCTTAATGTCAATATATATATCTTTGTTCAAAAAAAAAACACTAACAAAAGCAGGTTTGGCTTGGCATAGTCACCACCAGAAGACCATACAGTATAATGAGAACGGCAATTAACTTACAGTCATCACTTCCAGTTTAACACTATGATATGAAAACTTATGCTGGCAAAACTTCATACGCACGTCTGGGTAGTGGAATGGGAAGCTTGACGTCCTCAAGAGGCTCGTCGTAGAAGAAAGGCGGCGGTGCAACAGCCTGTGCGTTGATCCTTTCCCTGCGTCCAATAGCGAATATCTGAGCACGGATCTTGCTGATTCTTGGCTTCAAACTCTCATCTATGAACTTGCAGATTCCGTTCATCTCTCCTTCTGCCTGTGGAGTACCTCCGCCAAAAATCAGAAGATAATAGTAATTGCGCCTGAATGCGCTCCAAATAGTGACCAGTCCAGCCCCATCAGTGTTCAGTGGATCTATCTCCGGCCCCTGGTTCCTCTTTTCAAGAGGCACATCATAAGACAGCTTAAGCTCCTACAAAAAGTAGATGATTCGGAATAGATCAATCGAACATACCAATATAAAAGCAACAAAAAGTAGTGAACACAAGAAAAGGAACTAATGAAAAATGTTGTTTTGAAAAAGTAACAGCACAATTTAGCAAACATATTAAGCAGATACATTCACATACACATTCGATATTCAGTAACATACTCGGTGCTATACTATTCACACACAGAAACTATATTTAAGCAGATAACACACACAGATATTGTATTCACAAACATATTATTCACACACACATATATTGTATTCAGAGACATATTATTCACACACACAGAGATACTGGTATAAATTCACACACCAGTGTGAATATTCTGTAACAGTGGTATATAAGTTGATTAAAAAATTCTGAATTATCAGTCACACTCAATTTAACCTGACCCAAAAGCTTAAATTAATTTGGATGGAAATTCAAATTTCCTACTAATGATGAGACATGAACCCATGGGCCTGCTAGAAATTATAAACCTACTAGTTGCAAAATATCAAACCTTTTCATGAACTCCACTCTTCCGCAGATCCTCAACCTTTTTCAGCTTCTGTTCTTGCCTTGTAAGGACCTTCACAGGTGAGTTCAGGTTATTGTTGTTCCAGTTCTCCTCCTTCGATAGGCCCAACGAACCCTGAAAAATAAAGAATTATTTAGTTCACTAAGCAGAACAGAGCTAAAAGTTTTAAAGAGTATGCAAGAATCAATTAATAAAAACAAATAACTTCCAATTCTCCAAATAAATTGATGATTTGATAGAACAATGTTACAAAATTACAGTGCTGTAATACATACGTTGACTCACTAAGGCTAACTCTCATTACATGATTTAGTCAAAATAGCACAAATTCCATACGTAATGAAGTACAGTGAAAACAAAAAAGAACATATGTGTTATTAGGAGGTTAAATGTTATGCTGCTGCTTCTTAGAAGTGTTATTAGGAGGTTAAACAGAGTTTTCCAGCACATAATCCCCACTACCAGCAACTCATCACAGTATTTTCCAGCACATACTCCCCACTACCAGCAACCAAATTACTACTCACCTCCCAACCAACCTACCAGCCATTTCCACATCCATACCAACGGTACAACTATTACACACTAATCTCTAACGCAAGAGATGAATTATTCTTCTCAACAGCAGAAAGACCCTTATATCAGGACGCCAACCATGGAATTATCCTTGTTTTCACTCATACTGTTCATCAGGTTTGATAGCTCAGTCCAGACGGGAAGGAAGCATTACCTTTCTGCCGCCAGATCCACTTGCGCCTTTGCTTGCCATCCTTATTCTCTTCCCAGATGCTGCTCCTAAGGCTTCACCTAACTCTGCACAATATACATACTGCTTATTATATGATGACTACATGGAGAAGTGAAGGGGGGAGAAGAAAAGAGATGAATTACGCCGACAGACTCTCTCCGGCGGCGTGCTGCGGCGGCGTGGTCGTCGGATAGGGTTTCCTCAGGAGGAGGACCAGCTCGTAGCACTTTATATCGGGTGCCCACCAACATTCACATACCATGGAGGAGTGTCTTTTTTTCTTTCTTTTTCTCTTTTTTTTTTCTTTTTGGAATAAGCAATATGGAAGATAGCAAATCCGACCACTACGTTCCCATGAGCTAAAAACAGTGGCACAAAACGAGAAGTAGTTGAAAGTTTTGAAAGGTAGCACATAAAAATTTACTTTGGAATGGCTTGCAAATACCATGCATAGGAATTTATAGTGGACACAATGGCAAACTTGGTTTTTGGGAGTTCGATGCACGAGTAGAGCTTATACTCAGTACAAAATGAGGGCTAGCAAAAGACTGGGAGCGACCAACTAAGAGAGCAATAATGGCCATAATCATGCAAAGCGACAAAGCGACATTAAAAGAAGCATAAGATGGTATCAAAAGTCAAAAACTAAATGATCATAGAGGCTATAGGCGACTTATTTTGTAGTCAACATGGTGTAAGCATGTGCCAAGTCAACCCAAATAAAGCATCAAAGGAGAAAACCAAATAAATGCTTCCATATAATAGAAACAACGCATGATTTTTTCAAAGGCTCATTAAGCAATCTCAGTCATTTGAGACAAGTCATGCTATAGCAAAACCACTAAGCATACTATCAAAAAGACATCAAGCACAACATGCAAAAGTCTAGGCCACAGTCTACACAAGCTCCTTTTTGTACCACTTTTTTGCATAAAGCTTTTTCTCTTTTCCAACACCATTTGAACTTTTTAAACCCAACTCTTTTGAGGAAAACTAATAAATACCAGAGGCAAAAATACACCTTGATGAAAAGATATAACAAGATCTGAACAAAAATCAAGGCGAAAAAATGCAAGCTAAATGCAGTAGCAGAAAAAGAGAACACACATTGAACGATAAGAGTGAAAACTAGAGTGTTCTTGGCAAATGAAAAGCGAGTTCATCTCCTCCAAAAGAAACATGATGTGATCAAACCGTTTATTGCAGCAAACAAAACTAAAGAAAACTAAAAACTAAAAATAACTGACGCTCCAAGAAAAACACATAGTGCATGAAGCAATAAAAATATAGTGTCTTGAAAGGTGACCTGATTTTTGCCGATGAAGAAGGGGGTGCCTCGGGGGCATCCCCAAGCTTTGAAGCTTGTACTTCTTGGATATTTCTTGGGGTGATGCATGGGCATCCCCAAGCTTGAGCTTTTGTTCATTCTTCATCTCATCTCATCATTCTCCAATCCCTACACTTGAAAACTTCCTTCATACAAAACTCAACACAATTCTATTAGCAACATTAGTATAAGCATAGCATTGAATCAACCCTTTTTGTTTCAGGTTTCAACCTAAAACCACCACATATTAAGCATATACTACTGTAGCAACTTCCCCAAAAGTTCCTTGATCAAAAGAACTCAAAAAGAAAGCGATAAAGCGGCAAACACAAATATTGGCAGAAATCTGTCAAAACAGAACAGCTGACAAAGGTCATCTTTTTGAGGGGTTTTCTGTTGCTCAAATCAAAAAGTGTTCAACTAATGAAAGTTTGGATATAACCTGGGGCATATGCACAAGAAATCGCAGGTCCAAAATATATACAGAGAATTTTCACGAATTTTTATGTTGCAGCACCAAAAACAGTTTCAGGACAGCAACATCCCCAAATCTTACCTCACTCAAATTAGAGGCTTCTCTTGGCACAAAAATGAAATAAAAAGGATAAGGAGCGGTTATTACAGTAGTAATAACTTCCAAGACTCAAATTAAAAAAGTACTGAAAAGAAACAATGGGTTATCTCCCAAGAGTGCTTTTCTTTAACGCCTTTGAGCTAGGCGCAGTAATTTGCAAAGATGCTCATGTGGGCACCATATAAGAGCTTGAGGCAAAGGCACCATATAGGAACTTAAAGCAATAGAGAGCATCAAAAAGCAAGTATGGAACACATTTAAATCTAAACCACTTCCTATAAAAAATAGTCTTGTAAAGAGACAAGTCATAAAAGCGCAAAGCAAAAAGCACAGGAAGGCAAAACAAGTACAACTTCAAGAATTGCAACATAGAGAGGGGAAACTCAATATTGCTGAGATCCATCAAACCATGTTTCCCTCTCTCATAATAACTTTCAGTAGCATCATGAATAGAATTAACAATATAACTATCACATAAAGCTTCCCTATCATGAGCCACATGCATAAAAGAATTAATACTCCCCACATGAACAATCGTAGTAGGAGCAGATTCAACAGAATAATTATTCTCATCACCATAATCATCAAAAATAGGAGGCATATTGTAATCATAACAAATTTTCTCCTCAATAGTAGGTGAACTGAAAATATTATACCCATCATCATAACCATCATAAACTAGAGGTTTAGTATCATCACAAGCTAGAGAACAACTATTTCGCAAAGCATATTCTTCAAACATATCATCATAAGAAGGAACATCACATATGGAAGATAAAATATTATCAGAACAAACTTTCTCCACTAAAGCTGGGGAACTAAAAATATCATGCTTAACAAAACCAGCTTCCCCAAGCTTAGACTTTTCTATAGCATTAGTAATAACAGTGTTCGAAACATTCATACTAACAACACTATTAGCATGCAAATTAAGCTCCAAAGGCTTTTCAACTTTCTCTTCAAACACTTCATATCTAAACTCAGGAAAAAGACTAAAGAACTCTTTATTTTCCATTAAGCCTAACTAGTGAAAATAAAAACAAGAAACAAAAAGATGTAAATGCAGAATCTAAAGGAAATAACTCCGAGCACTCACACAGGAGGATGCGAGTACCTTTTACCTTACCTCCCCGGCAACGGCGCCAGAAAAGAGCTTGATGTCTACGCACGCGTCTGTTCTTGTAGACAGTGTTGGGCCTCCAAGTGCAGAGGTTTGTAGAGCAGTAGCAAGTTTCCCTTAAGTGGATCACCCAAGGTTTATTGAACTCAGGGAGGAAGAGGTCAAAGCTATCCCTCTCAAACAACCCTGCAATTATGATACAGAAAGTCTCTTGTGTCCCCAACACACCCAATACACTTGTTAGATGTATAGGTGCACTAGTTTGGCGAAGAGATAGTGAAATACAAGTAGTTGTGATGATTATAAGTAGTAACTGTAATATGAAATAAGTATCGCTGCGAGCAAACATGTAACAAAACAGGAAGTAAACGGTGTGCAAAGCTTGGAAACAAGGCCTAGGGATCATACTTTCACTAGTGGACACACTCCCAACAAATATAACATAATTGAATAAATAAATAACTTCTCTTCACTATGGTACTCTGAATTACTCTCCTATTGAATAACACTAATCATTGCGTAGGGCTACGAAGCACTCCTCAAAGTTCATCATGTACTTGACAAACACCACTCATAAAGATATCCAAATCAAAGCACAACTCATGATAGATATTATTGCAACTTAGACCAAGTACTAACACGGTGCACACACACTGTCAACATTAAACCATGAAAGGAGGAATAGATCACTTCAACACTATCATAGTGATAATTATTCTCATAATCCATAAAAGATCACAATCGTAGCCTAGACCAAGTACCACCATGATGCACGCACTATCACCGTTACACCATGGCAGGAGGAATAAATTACTTTAATAACACACTAGAGTACACATAATAAAGAAGAGTAACATCTACTTATTCAACATGATACAAAGCTCACGATCACATAAAGATCATATCATGGGAGAGAGAGGTGAACCACATAGCTACCGGTAGAGCCCTCAGCCCCGGGGATGAATTACTCCCTCCTCATCATAGGAGACAGCAAGGTTGATGGAGATGGCGGTGAGGTCGATGGAGACGGCGGAGACGGTGATGGAGACCGATGGAGATGACTCCGGGGGCACTTCCCCGTCCCGGCAGGGTGCCGGAACAGAGACTTCTGTCCTCCGAAATTTGTCGACGGCGGCGGCAGAGCTACGGAACTGTTCTGGAAATTTCGCTGACTCCCCTAGGGTTTTCCGTCCTGAGGCTTCTTATAGGCGAAGGGGCATCGTCAGGAGTGGCTCCAGGCCTCCTCACACCTAGGCGGTGCGGCCAGGGCCTGGGCCACACCGGCCTAGTGTGAGGCTGGCCTGTGGCCCCTCTCCTTCGCCTCTTCGGATCTCTGGAAGCTTCCGGGCAAAATAAGACTTCAGGAACTTGTTTCGTCCAATTCCGAGAATATTTCCTGTGTATCACTTCTGAAATACAAAAACAGCAGAAAACAGGGAACTGGCACTGTGACGACTTGTTAATAGGTTAGTTCCAGAAAATGCATAAAAGTGCCACGAAGTGTAACGAAACATTGGGCAAATGGTGTAAAAACAAGCATGGAGCATCAAAAATTATAGATACGTTTGAGACGTATCAATGGTTAGAAAACCGTGGTACATAAAAAAACCAAGGTAAAGCGTTTCATACATTAGAAATATCGGTTCGTACGGTGAACAAACCGGGTCAAAGCCTTCCTCTTTTCCCTTCGCTGCCCCTCATTGAGCCAGGGACGGAGCAGGACCAGGCCGTCATCCGGGCGATCCCCAGCAACCGGCCCCACCTACCTCCTCCGGCGGGAGGAAGGGAGCCCTCTCCCTGAGCTCAGGTGCCGCGTCGCTCTTTTGATCGAACCGCTTCATCAGCAGCGCCGTGAGGACTTTAGATGCATCGTCTTCTCCGTAACAACGACGTTCGTGACGATATGATCCAAGAGTCAAGGACCATGTCAGGCGTTGCCGCTGGAGAAAGACAGGACGAGGGACATGGCCGCATGGTGGCTGGAAGGAGCGTCGTCCGCAACTATGGGCTCGACCATGTCGGGAGTTGTGTGCTGTCGACGGCCGCCTGCGACTGCGATCACCTCCAGGCTTAGCTCGTTCCCCACGGCCCATGCCCACGCGGCACCGGCCAGAGCACTCCCAGCGAGGCTCCCACGCCCCCGCGGTGCAGCCCGGGAGAACGCTCACGACGCGAGCCTGGTACCCGCACTCGCCTCGGCCTGCCTGCGAAAAGCGTGCGCGACGGTGGAGGCAGCGATAGGCCCGACGATCTGTCCCGACTCCACGACAGCACGGCGTCGTCTCTTTTTCTATGGACATGGGTAATAGTAGGTTGCCTTGCCGCTAGATCCTGAGGGGGCATCGACCAGGTCGCTCCTGCACCAAATATTGGAAGACGATTTCGACTGCTCTGTTCTGAAGATCCTTCAGGAAAAGGCTTAATCCTGCATCAAAAGGCTAACACAAGGTATACCTTTATTCACCGGCTGACTAAATCATTTCTGGTAAAGTAAGTGAATATTACATACTATCAACAATAACATCTATGCCCAGTGCTATAATTTTTCTTATGTTTCACTGATTCTACTCATGCGTCTGTGTTGAGATTTCTTTGGTACATTTCCTTGCAAATTGAAATTTATTCAGTTGTGAAACCTTCCTTTGTGTGTTCTGTGTTAGTTGTAAATGCTGGAGTATCCTTTGCAGAGCAGCTTGATGCAACACACAAGAATAGTTGTCCCTGGAGAGGCAGTAGTTGTGCTAATAGCTTGGTTCAGCTCCACCTTGCACCGTCTCAACTACTCTAAATTTTGCTGTATGCATCAGGATTTGTTCTAAAATCTAGAACGTATGCTTCAGTACTGCATCACTAGACTACATTAATATTGCCTACGACATTGATTTCTTATACAGAGGCCAGGATGCTCCATTTTTTGAAAAAGGGGCTGATTTCGTAGTATCTCTAATTGATGTTATAATTTCTGAAAAAAAGCATTGATGTTGCAATTTCGAATTCCCATCCAGTAGCTTTTTCATTGATGGTAGTATAGTGTTTCTGAAAATTTGACTAAATCTGGTACTGAGATGTTGTGGATAGCTCCTGAAAAGTTATTTCATAATTTTAAAATCAAAAGTAGTTTATCTGCCTTCCTCTGCTCTTTCTACTCCTCAACTCCAAGGGAGGCCAAGACCTTCACGGAGTTGGATGAGTTGGCCCTTCACGAAGTTGGGTGAGTTGGCAATGGCATCACATGCCTTTGTTGGTATTGGCACACGTGTACCGGGTGGCCTTACTAAAGCGGCAAGAAGAGAAGGGTGGCGTCGCGGTGTGGATGTGATACTCCCACGACAAAAATTGTGGAAGACATAGAGTATTAAATATTCACGGCATAACATTTTCTACTTTGTAGCATACAGATGCAGGTGCAATTTGGGATGATCTAAAGTTCATCAGACAACCGGTTGATTCTCTGGTAAAAATTTGTATCATGTCTACATAACAAATGGTGATTTCATTGTCATGCCCTCACAGGATTACATTAAAAATATGAATTATTAATCTATGTTGTTTAGTAATGTTTATGTCTTCATGGAGAAAATAAAAGAAGTGTCTGAATTTAGGTTGAGTATCTTTACTATTGGTTTCGAGTTGGTGGTGAAGCCACCAACTTGACATACATCATTTGAGTTCGGAAAATACCTCTTACGTATTATAAGAATATTAATACAAGATACAATTAAGGAAACACCAATCAAGGAAACGTCTATGACAGTAACACGGGGACATTAATTTTGGGATACAATCACCGTGACATCAATCACGGGGACATCATCAATCACGTAAAAGGAACACGGAAATTTGGACGCTCTCGTCGTTGATTTTCTTAACCATGACAAACTTATTTTATGCAACCTGCTAATTACCTTTTTCTCGGCCAACGAATGCCTTAAATCTCGGCTCTATACTTTCCTAATTCCTATTATTAAAAGCCCACTGATGTAGCACGATGCAGTATTCCAAATCTAGATAGACTGGGCGTTGTATCCCTTAAATCTCGTCCACAATTGTGCACATACCTTGTGAGAAATAAAAGCACAGTCATAATCATGGACGTTGCATACAAGAAAATCTGGGTATCAATTTGTCTACGTTTCCTCATCAAACATGGCACTAAAAAATTTGGTAATTCGAAATTTTTCTCTCTCTCATATGCAAGACACATGCAATGTTTGAAGGGTTTCGTAGCATAGTAAATCAAAAATTTCCTATGCAACAAACAAGAAAGCCAAGATCTAATCTAGGAGATGTAATCAACGAGAGAGGTAGATGAGATCTTCATACCCTTGAAGATTCGCACAGCGGAAACGTTCAAGAGAACGTGGTTGACGTAGTCGTACTCGCCGTCTCCTCCTCGCGATCCGATCCGATCCTACGCCGCAAGTGGCGGCGCCTCCGAGAGTTGCACACGTGCGGTGCAGCGACGTCTCCTCCTTCCTTGGTCCAGCAAGTATGGTGGAGAGATAGATTGGATCGGCAGCACGACGGCGTGGTGCTTATGGTGGAGAGTTTCTGCGGCAGGGCTTCGCCTACGCGCAGTCGTGAGAGAGAGAGAGGGAGGGCAGCAGTTGGCGGCTAGGGTTTTGGGTTAGGGTGAGAGAGGGCTGCGCCCTTGCCCCCCTATATATAGAGGGGTGGCCGGCCAAGGCCAGCTTGGCCTCTCCCCAAACCCTAGCCGACTTGGAGTAGGAAGAGTGGGGGGCAAGTTTCCCCCCCTTCCTTCTTTGAAGACTCCCTTAGGGTTTCCCCTTGGGCTGGCCGGCTGGGCCTTAGGGGCCTTGTGCGCCTGGCCCAGGGCGGCCAGGGCACTTCCCCTTAGGCCCACGCAGGCCTCCGTCAAGTAGGCCCACGTTGGTCCCACTCCGGAACCTTCTAGAACCTTCCGGTACAATACCGATAAACTCTGAAACCTTTCCGGAATCCAAAAACTGCTTTCCTTTATATGAATCTTATTCTCCGGACCATTCCGGAACCTCTCGTGACGTCCTGGATCTCATCCGAGACTCCGAACTAAAACTCATAAACCAATTATCCATTCTATCCTAGCGTCGATGCACGTTAAGTGTGTGACCCTACGGGTTCGAGAATATGCAGACATGATCTTCTATCAATAATCAATAGCGGGATCTGGAAACCCATATTGACTCCCACATATTCATCGATGATCATATCGGATGAACCACGATGTCAGGATTCAATTAATCCCGTATATGTATTCCCTTCGTCACACGATATTTTACTCGCCCGAGATTTGATCGTCGGTATCACCATACCTAGTTCAATCTCGTTCACAGCAAGTACTTTACTCGTTCCGTAATCCGATATCACTTCGTGATTAACTCCTTAACCACATGCTTGCAAGCGGTGTTGATATCGATTACCGAGTGGGCCCGAAGTATATCTCTCCGACTTGGGAGGGACAAATTCCATCTCGATACATACAACTCAACAAGTACTTTCTGATCACCTGAGAGACACCTTTATTATCACCCTCACATAGGATGACGTTTGATGACTTCAAAGCTTTC
The DNA here is from genome assembly GCA_007115705.1 of Dactylis glomerata. Taxonomy (NCBI): domain Eukaryota; kingdom Viridiplantae; phylum Streptophyta; class Magnoliopsida; order Poales; family Poaceae; genus Dactylis; species Dactylis glomerata. Next base: position 244,589 of record QXEO01000483.1, on the reverse strand, counting down.
TTCCGATACTAGGGAGTTGTATTATCTCATGGTCTAAGGAATACAATACATGACATAGGAAAAGCTTCGCAAAGATGAACACGATGACACGATCTAATTGCTCTGCTTTATTTGGGTCTGTCCATCACACCATTCTCCTAATGATATGATCTCATTATTAATTGGCAACACATGTCTATGGTTAGGAAACCTTAACCATCATTAATCAATGAGCTAGTCCATAGAGGCGTACTAGGGACACGGTGTTGTTCATAAACCACACAAGTATTAAAGTTTCCGCTTAATACAATTCTAGCATGGAATATAAACATTATCATGAACAAGAATTATAATAATAACATCTTTATTATTGCCTCTAGGGCATAATTCCAACAGTCTCCCACTTGCACTAGAGTCAATAATCTAGTTTACATCTGGCAACAATCTAACACCCATGGCATTAAGGTGCTGATCATGTTTTGCTCGTGGAAGAGGTTTAGTCAACGGATCTGCGACATTCAGATCTGTATGTACTTTGCTAATCTTCAGATCTCCATCTGATATATAATCTCGAATTATATGGAAACGGCGGTTGATGTGCTTGGTTTTTGGATGATATCTTGGTTCCTTAGCCAGTGCTATGGCGCCAGTGTTGTCGCACAATATCTCCAGTGGGTCCAAGGCATTTGGAACCACACCAAGCTCAGTGATGAAGTTTCTGATCCAAACTCCTTCACTTGATGCTTCCGAAGCAGCCATGTATTCCGCTTCTGTTGTAGATCCCGCGATCACGCTTTGCTTGCAGCTTCTCCAGCTCACAGCTCCACCATTCAAAATATAAACGTATCCTGTCTGAGATTTAGAATCATCCGGGTCGGTGTCGAAGCTAGCGTCGACGTAACCTTTTACGACGAGCTCCTCGTCACCTCCATAGACCAAGAACATTTCTTTAGTCCTATTTAAATACTTTAGGATGTTCTTTACGGCTGTCCAGTGTTCCACTCCTGGATCACTTTGGTATCTGCTCGTCAAACTAAGAGCATTGGACACATCCGGTCTAGTACACAACATGGCATACATAATAGAACCTATGGCCGAGGCATATGGCACTTTGCTCATAGTTTCTCTATCTTTTACCGTAGCTGGACACTGAGCCTTGCTCAATATCTTACCTGACAACATGGGCAATGAACCTTTCTTTGCTTTATCCATTCTGAACCTCTTCAGAACTTTGTCCAGATATGTACTTTGGCTTAAAGCTATTAGGCGTCTTTCTCTATCTCTATAGATTTTGATGCCTAATATATAAGCAGCTTCCCCTAGGTCTTTCATTGAAAAACATTTATTCAAAAAACTCTTCACATCGTTAAGCATATCGATGTCATTTCCAATAATCAATATGTCATCCACATATAGTACTAAAAAATGTCACCGAGCTCCCACTCACTTTCTTGTAGATACAAGCTTCGTAGCAATTTGGAACAAATCCAAAACTCTTGATCACTTGATCAAAACGAAGGTTCCAACTCCGAGATGCTTGCTTCAGTCCATAAATGGAACGCTGAAGTTTGCACACTTTATTAGCATCCTTAGGATCGACAAAACCTTCGGGCTGCATCATATACAACTCTTCATCAATGTTGCCATTGAGGAACGCAGTCTTGACATCCATCTGCCATATTTCATAATCATGAAACGCAGCAATTGCTAATAAAATCCGAATGGACTTAAACATCGCTACGGGAGAGAAAGTCTCATCGTAGTCAACACCTTGAACTTGCCGAAAACCTTTTGCGACAAGCCGAGCTTTATAGACAGTAACATTACCATCCACGTCCGTTTTCTTCTTGAAAATCCATTTGCACTCAACGGCCTTACGGTCGCTAGGAGGATCCACCAAAGTCCACACTTGGTTTTCGCTCATGGATCCCAATTCGGATTTCATGGCCTCTAGCCATTTCTCAGAGTCTGGGCTCATCATTGCTTCCTCATAGTTCGCAGGTTCGCTGTTGTCTAACAACAAGACGGTTAAGACAGGGTTGCCGTACCATTCAGGAGTGGCACGTGACCTTGTCGACCTGCGAAGTTCAGTAGTAGCATCGTTTGAAGTTTCATGATCTTTATCATTAGCTTCCTCTCTTGTTGATGCGTTCAGCGGAAACGTTCAAGAGAACGTGGTTGACGTAGTCGTACTCGCCGTCTCCTCCTCGCGATCCAATCCGATCCTACGCCGCAAGTGGCGGCGCCTCCGAGAGTTGCACACGTGCGGTGCAGCGACGTCTCCTCCTTCCTTGGTCCATCAAGTATGGTGGAGAGATAGATTGGATCGGCAGCACGACGGCGTGGTGCTTATGGTGGAGAGTTTCTGCGGCAGGGCTTCGCCTACGCGCAGTCGTGAGAGAGAGAGAGGGAGGGCAGCAGTTGGCGGCTAGGGTTTTGGGTTAGGGTGAGAGAGGGCTGCGCCCTTGCCCCCTATATATAGAGGGGTGGCCGGCCAAGGCCAGCTTGGCCTCTCCCCAAACCCTAGCCGACTTGGAGTAGGAAGAGTGGGGGGCAAGTTTCCCCCCTTCCTTCTTTGAAGACTCCCTTAGGGTTTCCCCTTGGGCTGGCCGGCTGGGCCTTAGGGGCCTTGTGCGCCTGGCCCAGGGCGGCCAGGGCACTTCCCCTTAGGCCCACGCAGGCCTCCGTCAAGTGGGCCCACGTTGGTCCCACTCCGGAACCTTCTAGAACCTTCCGGTACAATACCGATAAACTCCGAAACCTTTCCGGAATCCAAAAACTGCTTTCCTTTATATGAATCTTATTCTCCGGACCATTCCGGAACCTCTCGTGACGTCCTGGATCTCATCCGAGACTCCGAACTAAAACTCATAAACCAATTATCCATTCTATCCTAGCGTCGATGCACGTTAAGTGTGTGACCCTACGGGTTCGAGAATATGCAGACATGATCTTCTATCAATAATCAATAGCGGGATCTGGAAACCCATATTGACTCCCACATATTCATCGATGATCATATCGGATGAACCACGATGTCAGGATTCAATTAATCCCGTATATGTATTCCCTTCGTCACACGATATTTTACTCGCCCGAGATTTGATCGTCGGTATCACCATACCTAGTTCAATCTCGTTCACAGCAAGTACTTTACTCGTTCCGTAATCCGATATCACTTCGTGATTAACTCCTTAACCACATGCTTGCAAGCGGTGTTGATATCGATTACCGAGTGGGCCCGAAGTATATCTCTCCGACTTGGGAGGGACAAATTCCATCTCGATACATACAACTCAACAAGTACTTTCTGATCACCTGAGAGACACCTTTATTATCACCCTCACATAGGATGACGTTTGATGACTTCAAAGCTTTCTTCCGATACTAGGGAGTTGTATTATCTCATGGTCTAAGGAATACAATACATGACATAGGAAAAGGTTCGCAAAGATGAACACGATGACACGATCTAATTGCTCTGCTTTATTTGGGTCTGTCCATCACACCATTCTCCTAATGATATGATCTCATTATTAATTGACAACACATGTCTATGGTTAGGAAACCTTAACCATCATTAATCAATGAGCTAGTCCATAGAGGCGTACTAGGGACACGGTGTTGTTCATAAACCACACAAGTATTAAAGTTTCCGCTTAATACAATTCTAGCATGGAATATAAACATTATCATGAACAAGAATTATAATAATAACATCTTTATTATTGCCTCTAGGGCATAATTCCAACAATGTTTCCATATATACGTATGCTAATGGATCAAACCCGTTAATCCAAATCTGATCAGGTTGGCACAATCTAGATACCTATTGTACAGTCATGATGTATGGTGCCCAGACTCTTTGGTGTCCTAATTCAGCTTCCTATATAGGGAGGGAGATGGAGAAAGGGAGGGGAGAGATGTGAGTTCTGATACATACCCCTCCACGATGAAAGCGTTACTGATCAAGTTATCGTACTAGCACACTTTTTTATGGGTTGTCAGGGCTTTTTTTATTTGATTTGGACTGACTCTAAAGAGAGCTAAAGAAAAAGGCAAGAATCAATATAAGAGTAAAATATAAAAGACAATAAAAAATAGACGAAGATCCGCTGCAACGCGCGAACATTTGGCTAGTTTGGATAAGGAGTCGATTTCCCACCAGAGCACCCAGCCGCCAGGCCCCCTCGACCCTGTAGCTTTCCGCCAGGCCGTGGCGCCGGCCGCCGTCTGCACTCGCCTCAACGCCGGCGTCGTCTGTGCCCGCGTCGACCCCGTCGCCGTCCGCCAGGCCGGCGCCCACGAAGGCGCAGGTAGGCCCTTCCGTATTCTCTATCAGGTAGGCGCCCACGACGGCGCAGGTAGGCCCTCCCTTCTTCTCTATGTGGAGACGAACGAGTTGGAGGCGGTGAATGACGCGCGACCGTGGCAGCGCTATCTTTTCCTCCCTAACTCTCTGATTTCTTATGTAGGCCATGATGTAATGTGATGTGCTTTGTTTACAATTATCAGATTTTCTCTACTCTTCCCTTCCCTGGATAAGGAATAGAAGTAGGACGTCTGGTCTAGATTTTGATCTTGATGATCTTCTTGGGGTTGCTGTAGAATTCCAGTATTGTTGATGCAAATGGAGGCAGGTGGAGTACGGGTACTTCGTCCCATGAAAGGCGCCGGTTTCCTCTTCTTCCCCGCCCACGTTTGGAGCACCATGGCTGCGATTAGCGTGGGATGCACCCACTGAACCCCCTGGCAGGACAATAGTCCAGAATTATTAGGTGCGCTGGCTGTGATTTTGGTGCCCAACAAGTGTATGTTGTTATGCCTGTAAGAACAAGATTGTTGTATTTTCAGATTTCTGTCTCTTTCAGTGTTCTTCCTGCACAATTCTTTCTGAGTGTTGTGTGGGTTTGTACAAACAGGAAGTTCATGCTATGCTTATCCGATGGAGTCTGCTATTCTGCTCTCTTATTTTGTTGTCTTCGAAAAACTGATGTTTTCTTCTAGCCTTCTTTCTCTTGCCTTGCAGATGTAAAGGCAAGAACTTATATGCAGGTTAGAAAAACAATGCAGCCCTTTTTACTAAAAGATATATCATGTCAAAGTCGATTATACTACAAAATCCTATTGCTCGCCGCAACAATCTGGGATATTTCATATAAAATTGGATATAGAGTTGCAGCCTGTTCAATGGCTATTTTTTCTATGACAATAAAATTTGTGGCAAAACCTACATAATCTCTTTAATTCTCAACTTATTGCAACCCAGGTTCGTGAATGGTTGCATGCATTTTCTATGTTTCATATCATGTACCTTGAGAACTATATCCAATTTTGCTTGTAGGCAACCATGATGAAGCTATGAATATAGAGTAAGCGAAGTTCACCGGCTATTTTTCCACTCAGATTCCAGGTAGTGAGAAGACAATATATGTAGTCTCTTTTAAACCTGATTGCATGCATGCATGACGAAGATGTGAATATGTAACTACCCCAGATGAATAGCTATTTTTCACAAGAGAATTCATATTGTGGCAAATTATAATAGATCCCTTTTTCTTCTCAAACTTACTGCAGTCTATGTAAGCTATTCTAACTTGTGAGTTTTTCTCTACTACAGCGATGGTAGAAAGATGTGTTTGATAAAGAAAATCCTATTTGTTCACATATGAAGTAATGCTTGCATGGGCCAATCTCTTTTTTGATGCAAATCTGCTGGGTCATAATATATATGTCTCTGTCTACTGTGGTGTTCTGAGAGATAAATTCTGAAATTCAAGGCTTCTTGCTCACCATTCTTCTGGAAAATTGGTCAATATGATATATTGGAATGAATTGCGAGTAACAAGTGTTGTTTACAGGAGGTTGTGAGAAATAGAGTGGCATGTATCACTACTTAATAGTTCATAAGCAGAAATGGAAGTTCTTTTAAGGTTCATCATGCGCAGTCTGGTATGTCATCTTACAGTCATACAACGCGTAATCTATATTTTATCTTAAATCTTTTATTGTTTCTTATTAAACTGGTGACCCATGTTCTGTTAAAGGTTGGCCAGTGAGTAAGGATGAAATGTTCGTGGTTTGTGAGTTCTCTGAAAAGGTTCATTTAAAAAGCATCTTCACAATCCTCAACATAAAGATGTATAGGCTATGACTTTTCTCCTTTTGTCTCAGTATATTGATGCTATTTCTTTTATGACAAGGAAGAGACGGCTTTATTTCATATGATAGCAAAAGCATCTACAATAATCTGATGTAAAATACTCACGATTTGTTTGAACAGGACCATGGTGTAGCCAGAATCCAATAAAACCATTTTCATTCATAAAACCGCTGCTCATCTGCAAGAAAATTAAACTCTCTTTCACCTTTGTGACCTGGAGGTCTGAGTAGTCGATCAACAGCTCTGGAATTTCATTGCTTAGATCACATTCAGAGCACAAAGTTTAGCTTTCTCAGTATTTAGGCAATTGGTATAGGTACTAGGAATCGAGAAGATCACACTTCAGTCTGAATACTCGGGTTTTTTCCTATTGCAATCATATGTCTTCAGTTTGCACAGGTCCTGGTTTTTCTTCATAATTATTTAGGAAGCTACCAGATTCAGAAAAATATTAGCCTTTCCCTTTTGGTGAATAATTAACATCATTTCTCAAATGCCAAGCCCCCCGGATGCGCTTTGGTCAGGTCTCCTGGGAGGATCAACAACCAGTCCTTGCCCGTATAAGTTAACTTAGATTGATTAGGGTGGGTCTTCTAGCTGATTCTTCTGTCTGTGATGGTAAACCATCTGTTCAACCTGTTGATGGTAATGATATCTTCAGTTCTGCAGTTTGCTCCCTTTTATATTTGAAAGAATATTTGTGTTTGGTTACTTTTGCTTGGGTCAATTGTGGTACTTTTATAGATGGCAGCTCTTCATGGTCGCTAGCAGTTTCTTTCAGTTCTTGCACCCTTTGTTTTTGCCGCTTCTGGTTTCCTACCTTATTTGCCTGTTATCCTTTGATCCCACCTTATTGATTAGCAGGTGCCGCTACCTGCAATATAGCTGGCACCATGAACAATAACTCCTCACGAAGAGGCAGCAAGCTAGGAGGCAGTAGGTTGCCTCGCCAAACCAGAAGCCTCTATGCATTGTACCATGATCTACTTTGGATTGCCAGATGAGTGTTGGTATCATCTGTTCTCTGTTGCTTTAGGGGCATTGTATTTTGAAGGTCAGAAATCCTGTAATATGTAAAGGAACGGATCATGTTGAACTTTCGGTTGCAAAAATGTGCACTTTATTTGATGACCTCTTTCTGAACCAGTAAAAATTTATATTCTGTACTATTGTATGTTCATAGAGCTGACATTTCTGTCTTTTATATTGCTGCTCACATTACATTAATTTGAACATGCCAATCCACCAACTGTTAAAGAGACCATTTTACACAATAGTTGCCATTACCTACTTATACTGAAGGACTAGCATCAAGGGCGCGGCGTGCCGCCGCGCCACACTTCCTAGTAGTTCTTCATTTTGTTAACTCAAGGCTACTGCAGTATACTGCTATGGCATGCTCGGCTCAATTTTTAGATTCTGCAAGTTTGTTAGCAAATCATAATATGTCGTGATATATTTATTTACCACAGGGAGCTGAAAGAAGTTCATCTATATCTATACTACTTGTGAAAGAGCTAACATTTTCTTTTCTAGGTACACCCCACTTACGTACAAAGCGGAAATAGCACCAACAGATCAGCACACTCGATTACATCCAACCGTCATGATTATCTTAAATCTGAGCGCATGAGGTCCTTCTAGTCTAGGATCAAACGGCTAGCAAAGGGCTCGCACAGGGAGGCTTTTTTTGAAGATCACACTTAAACATGCCTTAGATTTATAGAAGGCAGAATGTTAATTACAAGAGCTGGCAGTACCGAGAACAATGGGGGATTATCTCACCCCAGGTTACACACACCTACTCCACCAGCTAAACCTGCCGCAGACCAAAGTTTCATATCCTCTACAACCCTAGCCGCTAACACATCTTCATTGTATTGCCTCTCTATGTTGCCAAAGACTCTGGCGTTTCTTGTTTCCACAAGCTCCAACAGATCAAATTATTTCAGAATGCTGCATTTAGACATGGTTTATGCAGTGTGAAGCAGTTCACACGAATAGGCCTACTTGCTAAAGCAGAGCAATTTAGCTAAACCGATAAAACCTACTCTTTATCACGGGAGACAGCATTAAATCTTTAGGGGACACTAGACACTAGCCAAAACAGATACAAGATCTGCTCTAGTGCAATGCAAGGTTACTTTGTTTTGGTAGTAGACTATAATAATATAATAATAGATAGAAACATTCATGAGCCCTGCTATGCGTACGACCTTTCGCATACGATTCACGTACGACGCCATCGTTGCACCGTCCGATGTGGCCGCGCAGTGCCTGACTCAATTCAACCCAGCTGCTCCCACGTTCGATTCACCGTCGTATGCAGGTCGTACCCACATTGTCGTACGCACAGCGTTTTCGAACATTCATATCGCTTGGCACTGGGAGCTCAGAGACCAAAAACCTATGCAGACTTGAGCCAAGGAGCAGACACGTTGGTAAACTGGTTCCCCAGTGATTATGAATTGCGACAATGCCATGTCAATAGGAAACAGAGAATTGATCACCAAACATAACTTAGTTTTGGAGTTCTAGTAACATAGATACATGGATGGTCCAATAACACACATAACATATAGATGGACATAACTTAAGCTGCAACGAACACAGATGATATAGATAGGTAGCAGGACCAGATTCTCACTTGGATTCCAGCAAGAGCCATCATACGCATTGTCCTCTCTGTTCACTACACAGAGCAAAGCCCCTCAGCTGGCTCTCGCTTGCAGTGTTCATACCAGCTCGGGGTCGTTAGGGTCAGCGAATTCCACGCCAGACCAGTCTTGGTCCTTCCAATGCTCATTGCTGTATTCCTGCAACTTGAGGACGTTGGTAAGGTTCTCCTCGTCCACCTCGACATAGCACTGGCGATCAAATTCCTCACGGATTTTGTCCTGGAAGAGCAAAAACTCGTTATTGATCCGCAGCATACGGGCAGATACTTCCTTGTACAGCTGCCGTTCCTCCTCAGGCGACTCGTCCGTGACGCCCATGAGCTTCGCCAGGTTATCGGCCTGGAGACAGAGCATGTCTTGAAGGGGCGCCTCTCTCGGTATGGCCAGGATGGAACTGACGTAGTCAGCAGGAAGCCGGTACTTGTCGATGGCCACCGCCTCCTCCCCTGCCTCGACCGGCGCCTCCCTTGGCATGGTGAAGAGCTGGTTCTTCTCGCCGTCCAACGCATCCAGGGCCTTGTCCATGTTCTCCGTCTGGATCTTGCCGATCGACGCCACTGCCTTCCCTGCCTCCAACGGGGCCTTGTCCATCTTCTCCGTCTGGATCTCGTCGAACACCCCCGCTGTCTTCACCGGGGCCTTGCTTGTCTTCTTCTGCGTTGCCTGCTTCCGCAGGATTTTCACCGTCGCCAGGTCCTCGACCGCGGAGACGGACACGATCTGGCTCGCGAACTCCTTGCTTTCCACTCGCCCCACGCCATCGGAACCCCCCTCCATGGCCATCCGAGGAACCACCTCGAGGATCAACGGCTCGTCGGAACAGGCCATGGCTCCACTACTCGCCGAGCGATTCTCTTCTCCGGTGGATTGATCGGTGCGGGATGCGGCTGCGGGTGTTTGGTAGGAGGCGGCGGCTCGATCTCGATCTATATATAGAAAGTAAGAGAACCAAACCCTAGGTACGGCTACGAGCCGGACACGGACTGGACCGGATCGGCCACCAAAGTAGATTGTATATTTTTTTGAGAGTATGCCAAAGACATACCATATATCTTTATAAAAGGCAGAAAATTAAGTCAAGACAGCTACACCTCGATGCAAACAACGAGCGCAGTTACGGACTCCACATTTCTTAGCTACCAACGGACATCCCTTCAAATCTAACCAAAGCAAATAAGGGCGGGTAGATCACATTTCTTCCCGGATTACTTCGTGACACTTATATGATGTGGTGTGTGCATAGTGGTAATCTGTTTGTCCATTGTAATACATTTAAAAATCCTGAATTCTTTCAGGCGTAGCTGCGCTATTTGGAACTATTGAACACACGTGCTACACGACAAAAATGAACCGCCCGAGTCTCCTGCCTCCTTCCCCGACCATCGACACCGCCCTCCCTACCCTCGCCTCCATCCCTGACACAATTTAATTTCGGAGATAGTATGCAAGAAAGATGAACAGTCTTTGTGATGGGTTCTTCAGTGCAGACACCGACAATCAGAATCAATAGTTACTAGGAGCTGACTATGCTAGATTGCGAGGGCCAAACCTTCAAAACAGGCCAGCAGTTCTGCTTCTAGAGCTTCCGCAAATGAATTGATAAAACGACATTCCAAGAAGATAACTTGGCATGTTTAATCTCGTAGCACCATCCCAGCCGCAGTGCCTGACGAGGAAATACCAACGGGTAGGCCCACAAGATGGAGACAGACCACAAATAAAGGGAGCCTAACTCGGTACAACCAGGAGTCCACAAGAAACCCTGGCACCATACAAATTGGAGCACAAGACAAGGACTCTAGTCTTTGAATCCTACTAGAACTCATGTAACCTTGATCCGGAAACATATAAATCCAGGGGCGTTTCCCACAAGGAAAGTTAACAAGAGATAACAAGTCTTAGTAGACAACACAATCGCCTCCCATGATCTTATGAACATATCTCTATTATCTTATAGTGATTTATAACAGGAGTAAGGTTCCGCCACCGCTGCCGAACTCAAACCTGGGTACATCATGTGTACCAATCCCGATCCTAGATTGTCATCGAAGTCGCCTAATCCCACAACTCAAATCACCGCTACCAATGGCTGATGCCATTATTTCCCTTGACATTTGACACCCATGTGAGGCCTACGATGTCAAAAGTAGAATTCTGGGCGGGATCCCTCAAGCCTACAACAATGACTAGATCACATCGGCATGTTGTCAACTTCCTCGCGGCGAGTCATTCTACTTTGGCATACTGATACCTTCGATCATGTTTTAGGATGTAGGATAGCGGCACTTTTTCCCTAGTAAACCTAGGTATATAGAACTTGGGGGAGCTATTGCTTGGTCTAAAGATTATGTTATTTGGCAAGCACTTGTTAGTTTGGTCGTCTGTCTGTTCCCAGACCGTTACTATATTGTTTTGTGTGTCGTTGGATGGAGAGTAGGCCATGAGCATAGGATCCACCTACAGCTATGCATGCATAAAGGGGTAAAGATAATAATAAGCATAACATGTATCGAGACTATAAATAGTGTTAAATATTGTGGGCTCCACATCCATATAATCTACTAGTTTTAGTGAGCTACATCTGCCAGAAGACTATCTAGTCCTACTACTATCCCACAGTATCCCTATCTAAGATAGCAATAAAAAAACTAAAGCATTAGGTTTTGCGACATTGTCGTGATCCCAAGTGGATCTCAGGTCCTCTAATCTACTACCCCTTCTGTCACTGGTTTTCGATCTAGAGGGTGAAGCACCACTCATACCTCCTCATTACCTTGCTCAATCCTCAGATCTTGGGTACCTTTCAAGTCTTTAGATCGAGACAACAAGATGATAAACAAGTGAAATAACACATTTATGCCCAATACAATATCCCCATATAGATTAGATCATGCACATAATCGCTGCGAGGCTTTACCAATCCCGCAGCCCATGAGGCCTACTCACTCATAACAAGGCCAAAGATAGAAAACATTGTATAGATTGATTCAATAACAATATCAAATATCCTTACAATATTGTCAATCACGGAGATCGAGATTACAAGTAGATGGCTATGGCTATGAGGTGGAGAAATGGAAGGCGATAGTGGCGGCGGGTGGACTCCTTCTCCTTGGTGTGGTGTGGTGATCTTTGTATCTCCACTACCGCCCCATCTCTCTGTTTGTGGCGCCTGGGGTCAATTTATATATAGGCTCCTTCACGAAAGTCTCTAGGTTTGACGTGGCGAAGGTGGTGGATGCCAATACGGGTAGGTTCTGCCCGTATGGCTGCCCGGTAAACTCTCTGGAAGTCAACTACGTGAGCCTTTTGACTTGAGAGTATTGGAAACTCATAATTCTTCATTAATTCGCCCAGTTTCGTCCTAAAAAGGTGTATTCCTAAAAGCAAACATTTAAAGAGAAGATTTCCACACTTGGTGGTAATTAGGCATTAATGGCAAAAGACTAAGAGATATTTTATCATTTTCATGACAAATATGAGATTTAAACTTAAGGTATAGATGTTGGATTATGCAGCTATCAACATCCCCAAGCTTAAACCTTGATCGACCTCGAGCAAGAAACCAAAGATCATAAGGAACTTGATGTTTAAATTGAAATAACGAGAAAGCAAGATCACTTACAATTGGTAGTCTCATGCATCATCACTTCATCAATCTTAAATCTAGTATAGGTAGAATGATGGCAAGAATACAATGCACGTTTCAATAAGTCAAGACAATCACAATAAAGAAATTATAAGCAGGAATAATAAGATTAGCAAGTTCAATTCCAATTCTTCTAGAAAACTCTCAGTTTTGCCAAGGAACAAGGAACGGTTTCAACTTAAGTCAATTTATGAGTGAGAGATCATGTCAAGAACAATATAGCCAAAGAAAGTTAATTACAACCACATTAGTAAATCATGGCTTTTCTAACACTTCTTTTCTATGTTTGCCTTTAGAATTTCCAGTCTTTTAGTAATGAGAACTGATACGTCTCAAACGTATCTATAATTTTTGATGCTCCATGCTTGTTTATACACCATTTGCTTTGAGTTTTGTTACACTTCATGGCATTTTTATGCATTTTCTGGAACTAACCTATTAACAAGATGCGACAGTGCCAGTTCCCTATTTTCTGCTGTTTTTGTGTTTCAGAAAAGTTACACATGAAATATTCTCGGAATTGGACGAAACAAAAGCCGAACCTCCTATTTTTATCGAAGCTTCACAAAGACCGAAGATGAGATGGAGGGGGGCCAGGAGCCAGGCTCACCACCAGGGGGCGCGGCCCAGCCCTTGGCCGTGCTGCCCTATGGTGAGGCCAGCTGGCCCCACTTCTAACGATGCCCTTTCGCCTATAAGTTCCCCTCGAAGGGAAAAACCTAAGGGACGGATCTTGACGAAGGAATGACAAATAGGCCCTCGATATTCGCCTACCTGGTTTTCGGCCCAGTAGGGGTCACTGTCGAAGGGATCGCAAGGCCCATGAAGATAGCGGCCTGATGTGGCTCGGGAGCAGTACTTGGTGTACAAGCAAAGGCTCGAAGAGTCCAAGTTGGATTAGGTTTCGACTAGGGTTTGTTCAAAACCGGTTCTATCTGTACCTTGATTGGAGGACAATCCTTAGACCCTGCCTTCGCATATAAAAGGCTGGGAGGGAGGTCCCGAAGTGGCTAGACACTTTTTCACCACCTCACGCCGGAGCGCTCGAAGCACTAGAGCTCTCCACCTTCGGCTAGATCCAATCTACGCCACCATTGTAACACCTCCATTGTAGCCACTCCATCAATAAAAGTCAGAAAAGCAGGACGTAGGTCATTACCCTACCAAGGGGGCCGAACCTGGGTAAAACCTCGTGTCCCTCTGCTTTCGTCTGATCGCCGTCGAGTTCGCCGGATCCCACATACGCTCCATGTCTCGAAAGCCCACAAACATGGGCATTGCCGGGGTTGAACCTTGTCAATTGGCGCCGACCATGGGGACGACGGGATCTGGATCTATGGATTCGCCAGCTCCTTCACCAACCATCGACAACCTCACTGCATCGACAAGGTTCGACGACCCGACATCAGCCATGGCCGTCGATTCTGCATCGCCACTCGACATCGACTCTGCCATCAACTTCAACATCAGCGACAAGATCGACATCGACTCCGCCATCGACACCGCCGTCGGCATTGCTGTGCCGACCGTCATCAACACTAACGCCAAGATCGACATCGACTCCGCCATCGACACCGCCGTCAGCATCGCTGTGCCAACCGTCACCAACACCATCTCACCGGAAACTGAGGTCGACATCGCTGGATCGGTCATCATCGACACTGCATCGCCAAGCGCCACCGATCTTACTCCGGTTGCGATCATCATCGACCCTACCTCAGGCACAGCAGGAGCAGTCTCGGCGGTCGTTGAGGCCTATGTCAAAGAAGATGTGCAGATCGCGCTAGAAGACGCCCGCGACCTGCTGGAAAAAGCGCGAGACGTAGCCCTCGTCAGATCAACAGTTTATCAGCAGAACCTCCACAATTACCACAGCAGACGGGTACGCGGACGGTCCTTCGAGCCCGGCAATCTTGTGCTTTGTCTCAAACAAGCAAGCACATCGAAGTTGGCATCACCATGGTAAGGCCCATACCTCGTCCACGAAGCAATCCCAGGAGGCGCGTATCGGCTTCGTGACCCCAAGACAAGGGTGGACATCGAAAACCCATAGAACGCACAGCAGTTGCGTCGATTCTATCCTTAGAATCAGCACACTTCCTCCCCCTCCTTTCTCTCTGTAATCAAGCGTCGGCAGCAGACCATGCTCAACCATTGCGCCCTCGGTGCCAAGCAATAAAGTACACTTCCTCATATCAGCGTCTAACCCATACTCGGGGGCTTTGCCTTAAAAAATTGTTCGATCCACGCTCGAGGGCTTCACCCTTCGACCGACGCTCGGGGGCTTCGCCCTTCGACCCACGCTCGGGGGCTGCACCCTTCGACCTACGCTCGGGGGCTCCGCCCTTCGACCTACGCTCGGGGGCTTCGCCCTTTGACCTACGCTCGGGGGCTCCGCCCTTCGACCCACGCTCGAGGGCTGCGCCCTTCGACCTACGCTCGGGGGCTTCGCCCTTCGACCTACGCTAGGGGCTCCACCCCTCGACCTACACGACTTATCAAAACTCGCACAGCACTCTGAAGAACTTCGCAAGATACAGGCATACATTCCGAACAATATTAAAAGTCTAAGTTACCAAACCAGCCTGATTTGCTCTTTGGCGATCACTCTCGGTGATGATCCACCGAGCTATACAATCGGTAGTCTCTCTACAAGCAGCATAGAGAGCATCCATGTCAACGCGGCCACTGGGAGTTGGAGGGAGCATCTTCAACAATTCCAGGTCGACCTCGGGATAATGGGCGCGCACGAAGGAAAGGGCGACCAGAGCCCCGCAACAAAGATGCTCGCGAACAAAGCGATAGACAGCTTCGCCGTTCTCAAATCGATCAAGCAGCGTGGGGAGGCCATCGGGCTGATTGTTCAAAGGAAACATCGCCTCGTGCACACGCGTGAGGGCGGCGCAGCTCGTCTCGGCCAGGACTCCAGCTTGGGCGATCCGATCTTGGAGTATTGTCAGCTTCATCGCTTTCGATCGGTCAGCCCAGAAGTTATCAACGATCGAATTAGCATGCGTCTAAGCTGCACGAAGGTGCGCGTTTACGCGCCGGGCTTCGGCTTCACTGTCAAGGCATACATCTGCAGGAATAGGGAGAATGTCACATCTAGCAAACACGGAGCAAAAACAGATCAAGAGCTCGAAAGACTCACATTTCATGGCGTTCCCAAGGCTTTCGATTTCCTCAAGAAGGAACTTTTCGCCGTCCGTGGCCCGCGAAGCTTTAGAAAGAGCAACGTCGACTTTCGCAGTGACTATCTGCAGTTGATGCTGAGTGTTCTTAAGTTGTGGTCACGCAAGGATCGAATCAAAGAGAGTTCGCTCGTAGAAGGCACTCTCCTCTCAATGACGCGGGAAGAGCTAGCAACTGTCTCATACAAAACAGGCCAGGCATCGAGGCCAGTGGACGTACCCTGCACAGGATTTCCCCCCAGTCACAAGTAGTCATTGGTAATCAAGACGCAAACAAGTGCAGAGCACATCGAGGGAAAGTGACAAATTAACAGCAGCAGTTTTACAATAAGCGACGTTCAAAAGCTAGCCACAACCTCCGAAGTGGCATCACATTGTCAATTACAAAATAGCGTGTGCATCGGTCAAACTAAGTCGAACTACCGGCGGCCTTGCTGGATGGTGCACCGGACGCACTATGCTTTTGAGCCCTTGCTGCCGCCCTCTTCTCATTCCTTTCCGCCAGGAATCCGGATGGCAATGGGGCCCCGAAACCCGCAAACCCGATGGGTACCCGCCTTAAATGGGGAGGGTTAAAAAGTTGGACCTGCCAGGTCTAATGGGGCGGGTCTGGGGGTGGCAAACCCACACCCGCAGACCCGTGAACCCGCTCTAAGCCCTAATCCTGTACCTAATAATCCTATGTCTAAGTAGTAACCACATGTCCACGAGTTGTAAACCACACAACCCACGCAACCACACACACAGACAACACACAACACATGCACGCGATGGAATTTAGAGTCCTGGAGACAACACACGCTTGCACACCACCACTACATCATGCCGTCACACGCAGAACATGGGGACGAGGCGGGTACCTGTTGGGGCCCTGAACCCGACGGGGTCGCGGGTCTGGTAAAAAATGAGACCCGCCAAGTTAAATGGGGAGGGTATGGAGGGGCCAGACCCGGCCCCAAACCCGGCGGGTGCCATCCCTAGCCAGGAAGCTCGTCATTCGGGTAGACAAGTAGCGGGCACGCTCAAGATAAGCCTTGGGAGCAATGTCGCGTCCGTCCTTGCCCTTCGGGTACGTGCCCGTGACCTTGTCGGCGTCAAACTCGACCCCGTGCATCATCAGCATAGAGAAGACAGACTCGGAGCCGATAGTTACCTTTGTCGGCGAACCGTAGCAACTAAAGGATCCTTGCCGTCCTCCTTCACTACCAGGGCTTCGAGAATGCCGGCCATGGTGTTGCTGGTCGATTCAGGAGTGGAGATGTCGCGAACGCGGTCAAGTGTCGACCGTACCTTCGCCAGGAGATCGCCCACTTCCTGGCAGAGGCGTTCGGCGCTACCAACGCTGGACTCGAGTCCAGCGGGCTCCTCCATAGCACCGGTCACTTACGGCGCACATCTTCCAGCTGCGCTGATAGCTACCGATTTTCTTCCTCTAGTGCAAGAAAGTTCTTGCACATCTTCGACAAATCCCTGACAATGGGCTAAACAAGCAGGAGCAAGGATGAGCCTCGAAGAGTTCTTTTTGGAGGGCAAGCCTAAGTGTAAACACTTAGACTCACCCTCGGGGGCTACTGATGGACAAATATCAGAGTTATAAAGCTAGAATCTTCGAGCTTACATGACGTTTGGGACCAGAAGGTTCGCCAGAGGAAGAAACCAGAACAAATTCGGGCTCGACCGTCTTCTTCTTCGGGGGAGGGATGGCTTCGGGAGATCCCCTGGCGCGACATCCCCAGCCGTCTTATCCTGCGAATCTGCGGTTTGCTCGAGGGTGGAATCGTGGGGTCGAACTTGAAATCAATCACGATCACCCTGGCTCGCCGAAGTTCCCTCAGTTGAAGAACTGAAGCAGGCGTCGAAGTAAAAAACGACGCAATCGTCCCCAAGACGAAGTCATACAGGAAAGAAATTCGATAGAGAAACTTACGACGCGTCCAGGCCAAATTTCGGAAGAATCTTCTTCCCAACTCGAAGAGGAGGGCGACCGTCTAAAGGCTTGGCAGGAATCACGCTGTCGTCGTTATCGCCAGAAGAGAAGTGGGTATCGCCAATATCTTCTGAATCTTCGATGATATCAGTGTCCACAACCTGTCTCTTCTTCGCCGATGTTCACGACGGCGATGGAGCTGCAGAAGCCGATTCTTCTGGAGCCTCGGTGAAATCACGCCCAGGGTATTCGCCGTCTTTGGGCTGGGGCGGATAGCACCGGGCCACGTTGATAACCTAAATAAACACTTTCATTACTTTCAATCCTGGTCAACAAGAATGCAGCAGAAAGGAAACATTCAGCTAAGGCAAGAAGTGTACCTCAGTACGAAGGAAGGTCTTGCTAAAGGCCACCGCGCTGAAGATTTTCGGCACGATCGCTTTCTCCTTTATGTTGGTGACAGCGCGAACGCTGTCATCGATCTCCGCTTCCTTCAGCTCATCAGAAGAGATTCGTGTCGGGTCTCGCCGATCGGTGTAGTCCCACATGCAGTGGGCCCGAGTAGCGAGCGGCTGGACCCGACGCTCTATGAAAGTGCGAATGAGCTGGATGCCCGAAAGCTCTTTCTTGGGCATGGCTCGAAGCTGCTGGATCTTCTCCGTCAAAGGCTCTGTGATCTTCATTTCCTCGTCAGTAAGCTCATGCCTCCAAGACACACGAGGTCGAAGAACTGTGGTGGCTCGAAATTCCTCAAGTCCAAAGTCTTCGCCGGCGGAGGACTTATCCTTGGCATAAAACCATTTCGTCCTCCAGCCGGGGTTGTTTTCGGGCATCTAGAGATTAAAGTAGGGGACGTCCGGGTGCACCTGGCAGCTAAAGCCACCAGTCTGGTAGCGCAGGGGGTGCCGGATGGCGAAAATCCGCCAAAGCGCCCAATGGGGCTCGATCCCCAAAAAGCACTCACATAGCGTGATAAAACACGCAATGTGCAGAATCGTATTAGGATTCAGATCATGAAGCTGAATCCCATACGCGAAGAGAAGGCCACGAAGAAAAGGATGAGGGGGAAGCGATAGCCCTCAGAGCATGAAGGTAAGAAAAATTACCCGGAAGCCTGGAGGCGGCCGGGGGATGATTTCCGGACCGGCGATGAGCAATTCCGGCGGATCATTCTTGAGAATGCCGATTTTCTCGGTGTTGGACAACTCCTTGTCCCCAATCTTGGTTTGGACCCAGTTACCGACGACGGAGGTGTCGGTGTTCGCGGTCTTGGCCTTCTTGGTGGCGGTGCCTGCGGCAGCGCCGACCGCGGTCGAGCTTCTTTTGCCCATGGAGGCGGCGCTCAGCAAAGCTTTGCAGAAATGGAGATGAGAAGGAGGCGTCGCGGGAGCTGAGCGCGAGGAAGAAGATGATGGCGGTGGAGTGGGGTGCATAGTTACCCTCTGCTATTATTTTTATCCCACTTCTGGAAATCATCGATCCATCCCAGCCATCCATTGCGAAGGGGAAGCGGCTGGACGGATCTGGCCATCCACGTGTCAGCACCGCGGGAGCCGCGGCCTCCACTATGCATGGTAATTGAGGAGACCTCGCGGACCTTTTTCACCCACGCGCGGGACGTGCGGTCAAATTCAGTCAACAGCCGGGACGCACAGATACAGGGCCCACCAGATGTCTGGTCTTGTCAATGTTAGGCTATCTCTGCAAAGGATGGCGTGACAGCTCGAAGGAGCCAGGCGTCATCACTGATGTCATCACCTGCGGAGCAATTTTCTTTTGGCTGAAGGGATAAGCGCGATTTTGGGCCCTCATGTTTCCGAGGTATGTACTTTCGAAAGCCTAACTTCCTTGGTATTGGGTGTTTCTCGAAGATCTTTCGCCTTCTTCATGCTATTTGGATGCAAATATTGCTTTTCGAGCGGTTTTGCTCCTTATTTATGGCCTCAGTTTGATCCGCTTGGGAACCTTTCGAATGAAGTTTTCTACATGATCGCTGGAAAGGATCCTCTCGCTTTAATCAACAAAGTTTTGGTGTTCGAGTTGTGGATTTTCCTTCTCGAAATTGTCTATCACGGGTCAGCAGTGCTCCCATGCTCTTTGAATCAATGGCGTCGATTCTTCCCGTTTACTGCACTCGAGTAGGTGGTGATGTGTCGATATTCGAGTGGTGGATTCTAATCCCCCGAATTATCTTCTGGCTGGCAACACCCTCTTATTATTCAAGTCATGGATACCGATTCTTCGATTGTCTCTCTACTTCGACCCACAGTGCCACGAGATTGCTCGAATAATGATTCCGTCAATTCGTACAATCATAATCGACGCTACATCTAATCATGGGCTTCAGTTCCCGGGTTAGTTCTAATTCAGGGCCAGCAGTGCCTCAATTTCGATTCGGGAGCAGTTTTTAGCCCCTTGAATCCAATTCTAAGCTTACGTTCATGCTCAATGCCTGAATTCTGGTGGCAATATACCAATTCGGATGCCGTATGTCAAATACAAAGGTAAGTCCACGGTTTGCAACACCAGATGGCCCAGTATTCATATCAAGCGCGCTCTGCCGAGAAATTTTCCATACCTACGGTATGAAGTTTGCACCGATGGACGCATCGGGTGCCTCACAATGAACTGGGCTTCGACCTGGTAAGTCCACACGCGGCTCGGGTCGAAGTAGCGCCAGCCCACGCGGGTTCGAGTCGGGGGACTCGAATCTGAGTAAGCTAACCGAATATTTTTGCGGCTATGCAATTAACTGAGACCCGGCGTGAGTCTCAGGCTGATTATGCCAATCCCCCTAGCAACCAAACTAAGCATTTTCGAGGCTCAGAGTAAGCACTACTCGAGTCAGCAGCGTGCATTAGACGCATCATTTGTATACTCGCTACGCCTTTGTGTTTTTACAGGTAAGGCGAATACAGTTTGTGCAATCAAAAGGAGATTTGAATTAGAGTCCCTGCCATAGTCTTCGACTATCCCAGGCACTCGGGGGCAACTAACGAAGAAATGACAAATAGGCCCTCAATATTCGCCTACCTGTTTTTTGGCCTAGGAGGGGTCACTGTCGAAGGGATCGCAAGGCCCATGAAGATAGCAGCCTGACACGGCTCGGGAGCAGTACTTGGCGTACAAGCAAAGGCTCGAAGAGTCCACGTTGGATTAGGTTTCGACTAGGGTTTGTTCAAAACCGATTCTATCTGTACCTTGCTTGGAGGACAATCCTGATACCTGATACGTCTCAAACGTATCTATAATTTTTGATGCTCCATGCTGGTTTTTACACCATTTGCCTATTGTTTCGTTACACTTAGTGGCACTTTTATGCATTTTCCAGAACTAACCTATTAACAAGTTGCCACAGTGTCAGTTCCCTGTTTTCTGCTGTTTTTGTGTTTCAGAAGTGATACACAGGAAATATTCTCGGAATTGGACGAAACAAGTTCCTGAAGTCTTATTTTACCCGGAAGCTTCCAGACATCCGAAGAGGTGTCAGAGGGGGGCCACCAGGGCCCCAGACACATGCCCAGCGCGGCTAGGGGTCTGGCCGCGCGTGGCCCGCGTGTGGGCACCTGGCCCCTCCTCCGATGCTGCCCCTTCGCCTATATAAAGCCTCGGGACGGAAAACCCTAGAGGATTCGGCAATTTTCCAGAAACAGTTCCGCAGCTCCGCCGCCACCGTCGACGAATTTCGGGGGACAGAAGTCTCTGTTCCGGCACCCTGCCGGGACGGGGAAGTGCCCCCGGAGCCATCTCCATCGGTCTCCATCGCCGTCTCCGCCGTCTCCATCGACCTCACCGCCATCTCCATCAACCTTGCTATCTCCTATGATGAGGAGGGAGTAGTTCATCCCCGGGGCTGAGGGCTCTACCGGTAGCTATGTGGTTCACCTCTCTCTCCCATGATGTGATCTTTATGTGATCGTGAGCTTTGTATCATGTTGAACAAGTACATGTTATTATTCAGATATTTTGTGTACTCTAGCAATGTTATTAAAGTAATCTATTCCTCCTGCTATGGTGTAACGGTGACAGTGCGTGCATCATGGTGGTACTTGGTTTAGGCTATGATTGTGATCTCTTGTGGATTATGAGAATAATTATTGCTATGATAGTTTGAGTGATCTATTCCTCCTTTCATGGTGTAATGTTGACAGTGTGTGCACCGTGTTAGTACTTGGTTTAAGTTGCAATGATTTCTATCTTGAATTGTGATCTGATTTGGATATCTCTATGAGTGGTGTTTGTCAAGTACTTGATGAACTTTAAGGGGTGCTTCTGTAGCCACTACACAATGATTAGTGTTATTCAATAGGAGAGTAATTCAGAGTGCCTTAGCAAAGAGAAGTTATTTGTTCAGTCATGTTATATTGTTGGGAGTGTGTCCATTAGTGAAAGTATGATCCCTAGGCCTTGTTTCCAAGCATTGCACATCGTTTACTTGCTATTTTGTTACTTGTTTGCTCGCAGCGATATTTATTTCACATCACGTTTGCTACTTATAATCATCTATACCGCTTGTATTTTACTATCTCTTCGCCGAACTAGTGCACCTATACATCTGACAAGTGTATTGGGTGTGTTGGGGACACAAGAGACTTTCTGTATCGTAATTGCAGGGTTGCTTGAGAGGGATAGCTTTGACCTCTAACCTCCCTGAGTTCGATAAACCTTGGGTGATCCACTTAAGGGAAACTTGCTGCTGTTCTACAAACCTCTGCACTTGGAGGCCCAACAAGTGTCTACAAGAATAGAAGTGCGTAGACATCAAGCTCTTTTCTGGCGCCGTTGCCGGGGAGGTATGGTAAAAGGTACTCACATCCTTTGGCTACTAAGTCTTTTAGTTGCTGGTGAGTGCTCGAAGTTATTTCCTTTAGATTCTGCAATTACATCTTTTTGTTTCTTGTTTTTATTTTCACTAGTTAGGCTTAATGGAAAACAATGAGTTCTTTAGTCTTTTTCCTGAGTTTAGATATGAATCGTTTGAAGAGAAAATTGAAAAACCTTTGGAGCTTAATTTGCATGCTAATAGTGTTGTTAGTATGAATGCTTTGAACACCGTTGTTGATAATGCTATAGAAAAGTCTAAGCTCGGGGAAGCTGGTTTTGTTAAGCATGATATTTTTAGTTCCCCAGCTTTAGTGGAGAAAGTTTGCTCTGATGATATTTTATCTCCCCTATGTGATGTTCCTTCTTATGATGATATGTTTGAAGAATATGCTTTGCGACATAGTAGTTCTCTAGCTTGTGATGATGAGTATAATATTTTCAGTTCACCTACTATTGAGGATAAAATTAGTTATGATTACAATATGCCTCCTATTTATGATGATTATGGTGATGAGAATAATTATTCTGTTGAATCTGCTCCTACTACTATTGTTCCTGTGGTGAGTATTAATTCTTTTATGCATGTGGCTCATGATAGGGATGTTTTATGTGATAGTTATATTGTTAGTTCTATTCATGATGCTACTGAAAGTTATTATGAGAGAGGGAAACATGGTTTGATGGATCTCAACAATATTAAGTTTCCCCTCTTTATGTTGCAAATCTTGAAGTGGCACTTGTTTTATCTATCCATGCTTGCTACTATGTGCCTCGTTGATTTATTTTCTTACAAGATTCCTATGCATAGGAAGTGGTTCAGATATAAATATCTTTCACATTTGCTTTTTGATGCTCCCTATTGCTTTAAGTTCCTATATGGCGCCTTTGCCTCAAGCTCTTATATGGCGCCCACATGAGCATCTTTGCAAATTACTGCGCCTAGCTCAAAGGCGTTAAACAAAAGCACTCTTGGGAGATAACCCAATGTTTTACTTTCAGTACTTTTTATTTTATTTGAGTCTTGGAAGTCATTACTACTGTAATGACCACTCCTTATCTTGTTTATTTCGTTTTTGTGCCAAGAGAAGTCTCTAATTTGAGTGAGGTAAAGATTTGGGGATGTTGCTGTCCTGAAACAGTTTTCGGTGCTACACCGTAAAAATTCGTGAAAATTATCTGTTTATCTTTTGGACCTGCGATTTCTTGTGCATATGCCCCAGGTTATATCCAAACTTTTCTTAGTTGAACACTTTTTGATTTGAGCAACAGAAAATCCCTCAAAAATTCGACCTTTGTCAGCTGTTCAGTTTTGACAGATTTCTGCCAATATTTGTGTTTGCCACTTTATCGCTTTCTTTTGAGTTCTTTTGATCATGGAACTTTTTGGGGAGTTGCTACAGTAGTATTTGCTATATATGTGGTGGTTTTGATTTGAAACCTGAAGCTAAAAGAGGTTGAATATATTTTATGCTTACACTAATGTTGCTAATAGAATTGTGTTTAGTTTTGTATGAAGGAAGTTTTCAAGTGTAGGGATTGGAGAATGATGAGATGAGTTGAAGAATGGACAAAAGCTCAAGCTTGGGGATGCCCATGCATCACCCCAAGAAATATCCAAGAAGTACAAGCGTCAAAGCTTGGGGATGCCCCCGAGGCACCCCTTCTTCATCGGCAAAAATCAGGTCACCTTTCAAAACACTATATTTTTATTGCTTCATGCACTATGTGTTTTTCTTGGAGCGTCAGTTGTTTTAGTTTTCTTAGTTGGTTAGGTTTGTTTGTTTTCTGCAATAAATGGTTAGATCACATCATGTTTCTTTTGGAGGAGATGAACTCGCTTTTCATTTGCCAAGAACACTCTGTTTTTCACTCTTATCGTTTCAATGAGTGTTCTCTTTTTCTGCTACTGCTTTTGGTTTTCGTTTTCGCCTTGATTTGCATTCAGATCTTCTTATATTTATTTATCAAGGTGTATTTTTGCCTCTGGACCATGTTGGTTTTCCTCAAAAGAGTTGGATTAAAAAAAGTTTGAATGGTGTTGGAAAAGAGAAAAAGCTTTATGCAAAAAA
Organism: Dactylis glomerata; assembly: GCA_007115705.1. NCBI lineage: Eukaryota > Viridiplantae > Streptophyta > Magnoliopsida > Poales > Poaceae > Dactylis > Dactylis glomerata. The sequence continues at coordinate 220,109 of QXEO01000483.1, read as the reverse complement.
GTGGTACAAGAAGGAGCTTGTGTAGACTGCGGCTTAGGCTTTTTCATGTCATGCTTGATGTCTTTTTGATAGTATGCTTAGTGGTTTTGCTGTAGCATGACTTGTCTCAAATAACTGAGATTGCTTAATGAGCCTTTGAAAAAATCATGCGTTGTTTTTATTGTAAGGAAGCATTATTTTGGTTTTCTCCTTGATGCTTTATTTGGGTTGACTTGGTGCATGTTCACACATGTTAGACTCTTACAAAGTCACCATTAGCCTTCATGATCATTTAGTTTTTGACTTTTGATGCCATTGTATGCTTCTTTTAATGTCGCTTTGTCGCTTTGCATGATTATGGCCATTACTGCTCTCTTAGTTGGTCGCTCCCAGTCTTTTGCTAGCCCTCGCCTTGTACTGAGTATGAGCTCTACTCATGCATCCAACTCCTAAAAGCCAAAGTTTTCCAAAGTGTCCACCATACATACCTACTAGCAACTTGCTATTCCAAGTAAATTTGACTTGCTTTTATATTCTCTTCAAATTAAACTCTTACCAGTGTTATGCGAAATTCGGTCAGTAAAGCTCTCACGAACCGGAAGGCACACTTTACTTTTTCCTGTTCTTAAAAATTTGACATTGTGGTCTTTTATGTTGAGTTGTTATGCTTGCAAGTTGTAAGTTGGATTCTAGCCCAGCCATGCTGTCATGGGGCAAGCTTTCAACATTGCACTTCTTTTTGAGTTGATATCGTGATCTTTTGTTTATGGATGCCCGCTGTGTGAAATGAATTGGGAATCTTGTGAGGATCATGGAGTTTTTATATGTGTTAGGGAAACGCCGGGCCGCCAATCTAAGCCATGCATAATTCATGGTGGAAATTTGCAGCATACCCATGGTGAACATTCGACGACGCATCTCACAATAAAAAGCTAAACAATATAGCAAATAAAAGAGATGTCGAGGTGTTCATTGTCTGCTTGTCCTGTCATTTTGGTGTGGGCTTGTTCCATGTCATCGGGCACGGAGGTACCCCATTGGCGGTTCTCAATGATATGCATATACTTACAATGACAAGAGCCTTGCTTGGGACTCTAAGTAAATTAGCATGGTTTGGGTACTCGTATTCACGGGACACGAGGTTTTCAACTTATGATTTGTCAAGCATATGCATCATAACTGTTCTCGCATTAACTTTAACCATTCAAGATGCTTATGATGGGAGCAATGAGAGCTCAAAGCCGGTAAGTACCATAATTTTTGAAGGTTATAAAACTTGCAATCACTGCTTCCCTCCGCGAAGGGCCTTTCTTTTACTTTTATGTTGAGTCACCACCTTCTTCCTTTATGCACCATTAAGAGAGCATAGTTGTCATTCTTAGTGTGATATGCATTGTCCCAAAGTTCATTGATTGATTCATATTGTTGGTTTCACTTGTTCTCAAATTATTTGTATCTAGTCGCCCTCTTAAACTTGAAGGTGTCCTATGCATTCATGTTTTGCTCTCTTTGAAGGACAAGTTGAAGACCATTTAAATGTTTTTCCTTATGATTTGAACACACGTTTGACTTTCATTGTTTCATTATCATGATCTTTTGTTTGTGTTCACTTACATGTTTACAACATGGTTGCTAAGTTCTTATTGTCATGATTATATCTTTCATGCCCATGTTTTAAGTTCTATTGATCCCAGCTCTCCAATGCTTGCATATATGATCAAGATTGTGTAGGTGCATGTCACCTCAAAAATTATTCTTTGTTATCACTTACCTACTCGAGGACGAGCAGGAGTTAAGCTTGGGGATGCTTGATACGTCTCAAACGTATCTATAATTTTTGATGCTCCATGCTGGTTTTTACACCATTTGCCTATTGTTTCGTTACACTTAGTGGCACTTTTATGCATTTTCCGGAACTAACCTATTAACAAGTTGCCACAGTGCCAGTTCCCTGTTTTCTGCTGTTTTTGTGTTTCAGAAGTGATACACAGGAAATATTCTCGGAATTGGACGAAACAAGTTCCTGAAGTCTTATTTTACCCGGAAGCTTCCAGACATCCGAAGAGGTGTCAGAGGGGGGCCACCAGGGCCCCAGACACATGCCCGGCGCGGCCAGGGGTCTGGCCGCACGGGGCCCGCGTGTGGGCACCTGGCCCCTCCTCCGATGCTGCCCCTTCGCCTATATAAAGCCTCGGGACGGAAAACCCTAGAGGATTCAGCAATTTTCTAGAAACAGTTCCGCAGCTCCGCCGCCACCGTCGACGAATTTCGGGGGACAGAAGTCTCTGTTCCAGCACCCTGCCGGGACGGGGAAGTGCCCCCGGAGCCATCTCCATCGGTCTCCATCGCCGTCTCCGCCGTCTCCATCGACCTCACCGCCATCTCCATCAACCTTGCTGTCTCCTATGATGAGGAGGGAGTAGTTCATCCTCGGGGCTGAGGGCTCTACCGGTAGCTATGTGGTTCACCTCTCTCTCCCATGATGTGATCTTTATGTGATCGTGAGCTTTGTATCATGTTGAACAAGTACATGTTATTATTCAGATATTTTGTGTACTCTAGCAATGTTATTAAAGTAATCTATTCCTCCTGCTATGGTGTAACGGTGACAGTGCGTGCATCATGGTGGTACTTGGTTTAGGCTATGATTGTGATCTCTTGTGGATTATGAGAATAATTATTGCTATGATAGTTTGAGTGATCTATTCCTCCTTTCATGGTGTAATGTTGACAGTGTGTGCACCGTGTTAGTACTTGGTTTAAGTTGCAATGATTTCTATCTTGAATTGTGATCTGATTTGGATATCTCTATGAGTGGTGTTTGTCAAGTACTTGATGAACTTTAAGGGGTGCTTCTGTAGCCACTACACAATGATTAGTGTTATTCAATAGGAGAGTAATTCAGAGTGCCTTAGCAAAGAGAAGTTATTTGTTCAGTCATGTTATATTGTTGGGAGTGTGTCCACTAGTGAAAGTATGATCCCTAGGCCTTGTTTCCAAGCATTGCACATCGTTTACTTGCTATTTTGTTACTTGTTTGCTCGCAGCGATATTTATTTCACATCACGTTTGCTACTTATAATCATCTATACCGCTTGTATTTTACTATCTCTTCGCCGAACTAGTGCACCTATACATCTGCAAGTGTATTGGGTGTGTTGGGGACACAAGAGACTTTCTGTATCGTAATTGCAGGGTTGCTTGAGAGGGATAGCTTTGACCTCTAACCTCTCTGAGTTCGATAAACCTTGGGTGATCCACTTAAGGGAAACTTGCTGCTGTTCTACAAACCTCTGCACTTGGAGGCCCAACAAGTGTCTACAAGAATAGAAGTGCGTAGACATCAATACCCAGCCTTCGCATATAAAAGGCTGGAAGGGAGGTCCCGAAGTGGCTAGACACTTTTTCACCACCTCACGTCGGAGCGCTCGAAGCACTAGAGCTCTCCACCTTCGGCTAGATCCAATCTACGCCACCATTGTAACACCTCCATTGTAGCCACTCCATCAATAAAAGTCAGACAAGCAGGACGTAGGTCATTACCCTACCAAGGGGGCCGAACTTGGGTAAAACCTCGTGTCCCTCTGCTTTCATCTGATCGCCGTCGAGTTCGCCGGATCCCACATACGCTCCATGTCTCGAAAGCCCACAAACATGGGCATTGCTGGGGTTGAACCTCGTCAGATCTCTTTTCCACGATACATACTACAAGCCGCCGCCGTCTCCGTCGCGAGATCAGGAGGATCCAGGTGCTCTTCTCGGCACCCTGCCGGAGAGGGGAATCCCTGTCGGAGGCCTTCTACACCACCATGGTCACCTCCGGAGTGATGTGTGAGTAGTCTACCTTGGACTATGGGTCCATAGCAGTACCTAGATGGTTGTCTCCTCCACCATGTGCTTCATGTTTAGATCTTGTGAGCTGCCCTACATGATCATGATCATCTTTATGTAATCATACATGTTGTGTTTGTTGGGATCCGATGAGTATTGGTACTATGTGATGTTGATGTTCTGAATATATATCTTTATGTTATCTCTATGATGTTTATGATCTTGCATGCTTTCCGTTGCTAGTAGCTATCTTGGCCGAGTAGATGCTAGTAACTCCAAGAGGGAGTATTTATGCTCGATAGTTGGGTTCATGCCTCTATTTAATCTGGGGGAGTGACAGAAACCTCTACGGTTGTAGATGTGTTGTTGCCACTAGGGAGAAAAAACATTCTTGTGTCCAAGGACATTTGCTTTGTTTACATTACTCACTTTGCTTAATGCAATTATCTGTTGTTCGCAACTTAATACTCAAGGGGTCCTCGGATGATTCCCCGCGAGTGGATTTTTAGTCATAGATGCAGTTGGATGGCGGTCTATGTATTTTGTCATAATGCCCAGAGTGAATCTCATAGTGATCCTCATGACATATGTATGTTATCTTTATTCTATCAATTGCCCAACTATAATTTGTTTACCCAGCATGTGTTATTTATCTTACGGAGAGACACCACTAGTGAACTGTGGACCCCGGTCCAATTTCCTTTACGTTGCTATACCGTTTTACTTTTACTCGCACTGTTTACTTTCTTGCATGCTATTATCCTATTACCACTCGATACGCTCAATCCTTTGTTTACAGCAAACCGGTGAGATTGACAACCTCATCGTAAGTTGGGAGCAAAGTTCTTGGTTGTGTTGTGTGCAGGTTTCGCATTGCTGCTGGGTGAAGACACACCAACAATATTTATGGCGCCATTGTCCGGAGTGTCACAAAGCTAGCAAGCATCACCTTCTTAAGTTTGGTTCTTTCTCCTACTGGTTTGATATACCTTGGTTTCACAACTGAGGGAAGACTTGCTGTTGTGCTCATCATACCTTCTCTTGGGGTTCCCAACTGGTCGGTCATCTATATCAATACCGCACCATCAACAAGTTTTCTGGCGTTGTTGCCAGGGAGGAAGAAGACTTCTGCAAGGGGAGTCTCTCACGCACAATCTTTTACTTTGTTTTTGTTTTGCTTTATTGTATTTTTGCTTGCATCGTTTTATCAAAAATACAAAAAAATAGTTTCCTTTATATTTGCTTTTATTTACTTGCTTTTAGTTTTGTTAGAATGAGTAATCCTGAAGTTGAAGTTCGTACTTTTAAGCAACAAGGGGGAGAGAGTTTGAAAGATGCTTGGTACCGTATTAGCAATGCTCATCATAGGTGTACGAAGAAGCATTCTACCATGATTCTCCTTAGAAATTTTTATGTTGGTATATCTAGTTGGAATAGGTACGTTCTTGATACTCTTGCAGGAGGTAATTTTCTGGGTACTCCCGCTCTTGAAGCATGCACTTTAATTGAAAGTTTAGTGGGAGTACCACCTATCCATGTTGTTAAAACTGAGGTCACTTTGGAGGAAGTTTTAGAAAAACTTAGCTCTTTAGAAAAAAGTGTGCCAAATATCCTTGATAACGCTAGCCAGGTTAATGAATCTATAGAAAGTATCGGTAAGAGAATCACCATTTTAGAGGCTAGTACTACTCTTGATAGTCAAAACCTTAGGATTGGGAAACTAGAAGAGTCTATGGAAACTTTAAGTTCAATTTTCTCTTCTCTTAAATTTAAGAAGGAGAAAGCTTTTGTTGGAAAAGAGCAAAAATTTATGTATGTTCCTAAGGTGTCTGTGCCTAAACCGCATCATGCTTTTAAGATTGGTAAGACTTTTAGTTCAACTAAGAGTGACTTGCAGGCTGAATCATCTTCGAGAACTTCTAAAGTGCCTAGTGTGCCAAGTGGTGATCTTGAGGAAATAGTTGATCTTAATGCTTCTTTCAAAAATACTTGATTTCCACCTTTCTGCGCCTAGCTCAAAGGCATTAAAGAAAAGCACTCTTGGGAGATAACCCATTGTTTTATTTTTAGTACTTTTTCTTTTATTTGAGTCTTGGAAGTTATTACTACTATAATAACTGCTCCTTATCCTTTTTATTTCGTTGCTGTGCCAAGAAGAACCTCTAATTTGAGTGAGGTAAGATTTGGGGAAGTTGTTGTCCTGAAACAGATTTCGGTGCTGATCCGTAAAAATTTGTGAAAATTCTGAGAATATCTTTTTGACCTGTGATTTCTTGTGCATATGACCCAGGTTATATCCAAACTTTCATTAGTTTTTCACTTTTCGATTTGAGCAATAGAAGGTCTTCAAAAAAATCGACCTTTGTCAGCTGTACTGTTTTGATAGATTTCTGCAACTATTTGTGTTTGCCTCTCGATCGCTTTCTTTTTGAGTTCTTTTAATCATGGAACTTTTGGGGAATTTGCTACAGTAGTATATGCTTTATATGTGGTGTTTTTGAGTTGAAACCTGAACCAAAAAGGGTTGATCTATTATTATGTTTATTCTAATGTTGCTAATAGAATTGTGTTAAGTTTTGTATGAAGGAAGGTTTCAAGTGTAGGCATTGGAGAATGATGAGATGAGATAAAGAATGGACAAAAGCTCAAGCTTGGGGATGCCCATGTCACCCCAAGAAATATCCAAGAGGTACAAGCGTCAAAGCTTGGGGATGCCCCCGAGGCACCCCTTCTTCATTGGCAAAAATCATGTCACCTTTCAACACACTATATTTTTATTGCTTCATGCACTATGCGTTTTTCTTGGAGCATCTTTACTTTTGCTTTCAGTTTTGTTTTGTTTTGTTTGCTGCAATAAATGGTTGGACCCCAACAAATTTATTTTGTAGGAGATGTACTCGTTTTTTCATTTGCCAAGAACACTCCGTTTTTCACTCTTATCGTTTAACGAGTGTTCTCTTTTTCTAGAACTACGTTTAGCTTTTGTTTTTCGCCTTGATTTCAGATCTTGTTTTATCTTTGCATCAAGGTGTATTTGGACCTCTGGTCTATATTAGTATTCATCAAAAGAGTTGTTTCAAAAAGGTTTGAATGGTGTTGGAAAAGAGAAAAAGTTTCAGGAAAAAAGTGGTACAAAAAGGAGCTTGTTTAGACTGCAGTTTAGACTTTTGCATGCCATGCTTGATGTTGTTTTGATAGTTTGCTTAGTTATTTTTGCTGTAGCATGACTTGGCTCAAATGACTGAGATTGCTTAATGAGCCTTTGAAAAAATCATGCGTTGTTTTTATTATGTGGAAGCATTTATTTGGTTTTCTCCTTTGATGCTTTATTTGGGTCGACTTGGCGCATGCCTACAACATGTTTGACTCTAACAAGTTGCCATAAGCCTCTATGATCATTTGGTTTTTGACTTATGATGCCATTTTATGCTTCTTTAATGATGTTTTCTCGCTATGCATGATTATGGCCGTTACTGCTCTCTTAGTTGGTCGCTCCCAGTCTTTTGCTAGCCCTCATTTTGTACTGAGAGGGAATACTTCTCGTGCATCCAACTCCCAAAAACCAAGTTTTCCAATGTGTCCACCATACATGCCTATTAGCAATTTGCTATTCCAAGTACATTTGACTTGCTTTTATCTATCCTTCGAATTAAACTTTTTTGGTGTTATGCGAAAATTAGTCAGTAAAGCTCTCACGAACCTGATGGCACACTTTACTTTTCTCGCTTTTAAAATTTTGACATTGTGGTTCTTTTATGTTGACATCATGCTTGCAAGTTGTAAGTTAGGAATTATCCAAACCATGCTGTCATGGGGAAAGCTTTCAACATTACACTTCTCTTATTTGAGTTGATATCGTGATCTTTTGTTTATGGATACTCGCGATGTGAAACAAGTTGGGAATCTTGCGGGATCATGGAGTTTGTATATGTGTTAGAGAAACGCCTGGGCTGCTAATCTAAGCCATGCATAATTCATGGTGGAAATTTACAGCATGCCCATAGTGGACATTCGACGACGCATCTCAAAATAAAAAGCTATACAAATGGTAAATAAAAGAGATGCCGAGGTATTCATTGTATGTTTGTCCTGTCATTTTGATGTGGGCTTGTTCTATGTCATCGGGCAAGGAGGTACCCCGTTGGCGGTTTTCGATGATACGCATATACTTACAATGACAAGAGCTTGCTTGGGACCCTAAGTCGAGTAGCATGAGGTTTGGGTATTCGTACTTCACGGGACACGAGGTTTTCAACTTATGATTTGTCAAGCATATGCTCATAATTGTTCTTGCATTAACTTTAACCATTCAAGATGCCTATGATGGGGGCAATGAGAGCTCAAAGCTAGTAAGTACCATAATTTTTGAAGGTTTATAAAACTTGCAATCACTGCTTCCCTCTGCGAAGGGTCTTTCTTTTACTTTTTTGTTGAGTCTCCACCTTCTACCTTTATGCACCGTCTAAGAGAGCATAGTTGCCATTCTGAGTATAATGTGCATAGTCCAAAAGTTTATCATTCATTGATTCATGATTCTGGTTTTACTTGTTCTTAAATTATTTGTATCTAGTCGCCCTCTTAAACCTGAAGTTGTCCTATGCATTTATGTTTTGCTATTCCATGAAGGACAAGCTGAAAACCATTTGCTATGTTTTCCATATGATTTGAACACACGTTTGACTTTTATTGTTTCATTATTCATGATCTTTCGTTTGTGTTTATTTTCATGTTATAACAGGGTTGCTAAGTTTTTATTGTCAAGATTATGTCTTTTAGGCCCATGTTTTAAGTTCTTTGATCCCAACACTCAATGCTTTACATAGATGATCAAGATTGTGATGGTGCATGTCACCTCAAATATTATTTTTTTGTTATCACTTACCTACTCGAGGACGAGCAGGAGTTAAGCTTGGGGATGCTTGATACGTCTCAAACGTATCTATAATTTTTGATTCTCCATGCTTGTTTATAAACCATTTGCTTTGAGTTTTGTTACACTTCGTGACGTTTTTATGCATTTTCCGGAACTAACCTATTAACAAAATGTCACAGTGCTAGTTCCCTGTTTTCTGCTGTTTTTGTGTTTCAGAAAAGTTACACAGGAAATATTCTCAGAATTGGACAAAACAAAAGCCGAAACTCCTATTTTTACCGAAGCTTCGCGAAGACCGAAGATGAGACGGAGGGGGGCCAGGAGCCAGGCTCACCACTAGGGGGCGCGGCCCAGCCCCTGGCCGCGCCGCCCTAGGGTGAGGCCAGCTGGCCCCACTTCTGACGATGCCCTTTCGCCTATAAGTTCCCCTCGACGGGAAAAACCTAAGTGATAGATCTCTTTTTCACAAAACATACTGCAAGCCGCCGCCGTTGCGAGATCGAGAGGATCCAGAAGCTCTTCCCGGCACCCTGCCGGAGAGGGGAATCCCTGTCGGAGGCCTTCTACACCACCATGGTCGCCTCCGGAGTGATGTGTGAGTAGTCTACCTTGGACTATGGGTCCATAGCAGTACCTAGATGGTTGTCTCCTCCACCATGTGCTTCATGTTTAGATCTTGTGAGCTGCCCTACATGATCAGGATCATCTTTATGTAATCATACATGTTGTGTTTGTTGGGATCCGATGAGTATTGGTACTATGTGATGTTGATGTGCTGAATATATATCTTTATGTTATCTCTATGATGTTTATGATCTTGCATGCTTTCCGTTGCTAGTAGCTATCTTGGCCGAGTAGATGCTAGTAACTCCAAGAGGGAGTATTTATGCTCGGTAGTTGGGTTCATGCCTCTATTTAATCTGGGGGAGTGACAGAAACCTCTAAGGTTGTAGATGTGCTGTTGCCACTAGGGAGAAAATAACATTCTTGTGTCCAAGGACATTTGCTTTGTTTACATTACACACTTTGCTTAATGCAATTATCTATTATTCGCAACTTAATACTCAAGGGGTCCTCGGATGATTCCCCGCGAGTGGATTTTTAGTCATAGATGCAGTTGGATGGCGGTCTATGTATTTTGTCGTAATGCCCAGAGTGAATCTCATAGTGATCCTCGTGCATATGTACGTTATCTTTATTCTATCAATTGCCCAACTGTAATTTGTTTACCTAGCATGTGTTATTTATCTTACGGAGAGACACCACTAGTGAACTGTGGACCCCGGTCTAATTTCCTTTACATTGCTATACCATTTTACTTTTACTCGCACTGTTTACTTTCTTGCATGCTATTATCCTATTACCACTCAATACGCTCAATCATTAGTTTACAGCAAACCGGTGAGATTGACAACCTCATCGTAAGTTGGGAGCAAAGTTCTTGGTTGTGTTGTGTGCAGGTTTTGCATTGCTGCTGGGTGAAGACACACCAACAATATTTCTGGCGCCATTGTCCGGAGTGTCACAAAGCTAGCAAGCATCACCTTCTTAAGTTTGGTTCTTTCTCCTACTTGTTCGATATACCTTGGTTTCACAACTGAGGGAAGACTTGCTGCTGTGCTCATCATACCTTCTCTTGGGGTTCCCAACTGGTCGGTCATCTATATCAACACCGCACCATCAAGAACATGCCCAAAATTTTAGTGAGTTTCATCGACTGACAAGGGTATAGTTAATAGAGCCCGTTAGTTGAGTACCCCTAAGGCCTGTATAGCTAGGCCCAATTGTAACGATAAGTCGAATACGAGTTCTTACCGTATGTCGATATTGTAATCTGTATCGGACCCTACCCGATCCTCGAGACCTGGCCACCTATATATAGGGGCCAGGAGGGGGCGGTGTAGGCCATATTGAAAGCAAGCCAGGTTGAACACCCAAGTTTACTTTCGACACACACCTATTTCGACTAACTTTACCTTCGAGTTCATCCGACGCCCTCTTCCCCCGATCCTAAGTCCTTCATCTAGGACATTTGTCGAGTTAACCCCTCGTCAATTGGCGCCGACCGTGGGGACCTTGGGCGTTGGAATCATGAATTCAACGGCTTTTTCGCTTTTAGCCAACAGAAGTGCTGAAGTCGACGAAAATCAAGAGATGGAATTGACAATTGGAAGTTTGAGCATCCTCATCGGGCCATCAGGCTCATCTCGCCTTTCAGATCCGACGAAACAAGATCCGATGGCAAGTGAGCCGGAAACAGTAGCAATGATGGAGTATTCCGACGGCTCTTCCAGCGAAGTAAACTCGCCGGTCAGCCTAGGAGAAGTGCAAAAAGGAAAAATCGCAGAAGAAGCAAAGGAAAATCTCGACGCAGGAGTCCAACTCGACGATCTCATGATCTGCCTCGACGATATCTCAGACAAATCAACAGACACATGGAAGACAGGGTTAGAGCTTTCTGAAGATGGTGACTCGATCTTCTCAAGCTTCAATAGTAATATCGGCAGACAATGCCAGGTGCTCGCCATTGTAGGAGACAACTCAGAAGAATTCGACGAAAATAATAACCCAGTGCTAAACCCAGCAAATATCGACAGAGGAGCAAACCACCTAGCAGAAGGACAAATAGTACAATCCCTCACAGCCAGGGAAAAAATTCGACTATCAGTCGACGAATGGAGGATAATAAGAGAAGCCGTAGAGCACGGCACGCCAATACCATCAAACTCCAGCAAAGACATGCTTTTGGGGTATCATTATGCCCTAAGACAGCAGGCAAAGCAACTAGCAAAGGAGAAAATAGAGATCCAAAAAAGGAAGGAATCAGCCATCGCAGCTAGCAACGCCGCTCGTAAAGCGCGAAGCGACGCATCATATAGTAACGCAAGGAAAAATCGTCGACACGGTTCAAGGTACGACAACCTCGAGTATTCCGACAGGCAAAGTATCTCCAAAAACCTCGACTCGTCCTTCCTATCGGTCGACGAGCAGGGGAACATCTTACCAAAAACCCCTGAAGCAGCACTAGTAGCAGCGCAAGCATATCTGCTCACAACTCGACCAAGTCCAGGAGATCCTAGGGAACATATGCACAGAGCAGCATTGAACGGACTTAACATGGTGGGCCACAAGCTATCAGCAAAAGGAGAGGAAGCGCATCATCACAAGGAAGCACATAAAGCAAGGTCACCTCGCCGTCACAACAGTCCTCGGCGCAGAAGCAGCAAGCAACGATCTCGATCGCCATCACCAAAACAGCACGGTGGAACCCGAAGATCGCGATCCCCAAATGAAAAATGCGACTATGAAGAAGACGAAAAAGAGATGGGGGCATCATGCTTTACCCGCAGGGTTCGCACCACTCCAGTTCCCAAGGGATTCAAGTTACCTCATGATCCGCAAAAGTACGACGGATCATAGGAACCGCAATCATGGCTCTCAGATTATCTACAAGCAGTACAAATATTAGGAGGAATCAAAGAAACAGCAATGCAAAGTTTGCAACTACACCTCACCGGCGCAGCAAGGTCATGGTTGAGCAAACTAGAGAAAGAAACTATTGGAAGCTGGAAAGACCTCACAAAGCAATTTACAAGCAACTTCAGGTCGACATACAAGCGGCCAGCATCAATAGAAGAAGTCAAAGCGTGTGTACAACAACGCGATGAAACATTGCGAGCATACATCCAAAGATGGAGTCTCATCAAAAATTCGGCAGTCGAAGTTTCAGACGAAAGAGCAATAGATGCGTTCATCATCGGATTAAGGCGAAGAGACCTAGTCGAAGAGATGGGCGGAATCAAGCCAAAAACAGTGTCAGACCTCATGGACGTAGCAAACAGATTTGCAGATGGAGAAGATGCATGCAACAACAAGCAGACGAGATCCCCAGAGGACGATAGAAGAAATAGATATGGAAGTCAAAGAAGACGGTCCCGAAATTACGACAACTATGGCTCTCATAGCCAAGTCGCCGCAGGATACAAAGACAATAGCTATCAAGGAAGTGATCGCCGGAACTCGGGATATCGAAGCTACGGGAAAGAGGACTACAAAAAGTTTCCCACAAGAGAACCCAGAGAGTACAACCCATCGCCAGAAGATATGCTCAACGGACCTTGTCATATACACTCAGCATTCGTCGATGGGAAGCGAGTATCAAGGCATGCAATGAAAGATTGCACAACATTCTTAAAACTGCAAGAGGCAGCATTAAACAAGCAAACCGAAGCAAGGCGACAAGGATTTGAAGGAAGCAACAATCCTCTGACAAAACAACAAGGAAACAACGGAGCTCCTCAAGGACAAGACCAGCAAAACCAGGGGCACGACGACGACGAAGGATACGTTCCATCAAAGGGCCACATCACAGCAATGATACAACCTGTGCCCAAGTCGAACAAAGAAGAAAAGAGTATCACTCGACAAATCAACTTAGCAGTCATCTCACCTCCAGCCACAACAGAGTATCTGCATTGGTCAGAACAACCAATCGAGTTCAACAGAGAAGACCACCCTATAACAGTACCTCGGCCAGGAAACGCGCCTTTGGTACTTAAAGCTCAAATCGGCGCATATGATGTCGACAGAATATTCATGGATGCAGGAAGTGGGATTAACCTGATATACGCAAAAACGCTCAGAGCAATGCACATATCACTAGAGTTCCTGAAACCAACGGATTGTTCTTTCCACGGAATCGTACCAGGAAGTGCCAATTACCCACTGGGTCGAATAGCACTCAATGTTTGCTTCGGCAACCGACAAAACTACAGGAGAGAAAAACTGGACTTCGAAGTCATGGACTGGCCATCTCAGTATCATGCGATCCTCGGGCGACCCGCGTTTTCGCGATTCATGGCAGTGCCACACTATACATATCTGGTACTCAAAATGCCAGGACCAAGAGGAATAATTACAGTAAAAGGAAGCTTTGAAGTCTCAGATCTCTGCGACAGAGAGTTCCACAAGATGGCGCAAAACTTTGGCATGATAGCCAACTATGCAGAAAAGGCGAACAATACGACTACAGAAGGCGTCAAGCTACTCGAAGGATGCGTTGCGGAGCCGGAGATGAAAAAACCACGAGTAGGAGCATCGGGAGAAGTCAAAGATGCAGGAGAAGAAGAGAAAGCCATGATGGCATAAGAATTCAAGAACAATAAAATAGAGTAGAAGAAGAAGGCTGTAAAAGCCACGAGTTATACCAGGGGCAATGCCCTCTAGATCCAGAACACAGGCCATAGGCCGGATCTCTTGGGTCACCCCATGTATCTTACATTACAAGTATAATAAAGACAAAACGTTCCTCAGGTTCGAGTTTACGAGTCTTTCAAAGAGAAAATGCGGCAAACGCAGGAGTCATATAAAAAAAACGCTCTGAAAATATATCTCAGACATACAGTCGCGAAATAAGAAATTCTCGCGTTTTCCATAAGTATTACAACATCGGGTTGTCAGAATCATCCACACCCAAAGGGTCTAAATAATGAAACTCGCAGAAAAACGCGGCATCTTCTTGCAATAGCCTGGCTATAATTCGTCGGGCAGGCTGCAAGGTACTCTCCAAGTGTACCCGAAGGCTAGCTCCACCTGGAGGGTAACTCAGCGACATAGAACTATAATTGAGTCTTGGTTGCCACTTGCGTATCCACCCAAGGGCAAAGTTGGCACCTGCCACTAAGTTCAGTTCTATCAATCGATGAATTCGCTGGCTGGATCTAAAAGTATCAAGAAGTAGTGGGAAAGTCGAAGGCACAGGATTACGAGGAAGCATAACCGAGTGCATAGTTACGAGAGATCTTCTGCAGCCATCCACCGCTTCGCCAACATGCTAGGCACGGTCCTGAAGCAATACAACAGCACGCCGGCGACGAGGATCAGACCACAAATTTTCAACACCTGCGGACATTTTCTCTAGGGCCGCATTTCGCTCGGTAACTCGACGATCTTCAGCGGCGAAATCTAAACAAGTGCCTATGAGGGCAAGAGGATATCATAAGAACAGCAGTGGAACAAAAAGAGAAAAAGATAAGTCGAGAGGAAACTTACATCTTAACATTTCGCAGGCGGATTCAATAATGCCAAGGAGAAAAGAATTGCATTCCTCGTGATGCAAAATCTTTGCCGTCAAGCTGGACACCTTATCATCAAGAACGGATACCTGCTTCGTCAAATTAGAAGCTTTGCTAGCTTTGTCAAATGCCATCTGAGCTTGGCGTTTGGCTAAAGTCAAGCGAGATTCGAGATCAGAAATCCTTAAAGAATACTCTGCACATTGAGTGCATTGACTAGGAGGTGAAAAAACCGTCGAGTCGAAGGTGCGGGCAGCGGAAGGAGCAGGTCCGCCAGTCAAGGGATCGTTGATATGCATCGACTGGAAGTCAAAAGAAAAGAAAGAAGAAATATTTCAGAAAGGCAGCACAAGACCTCATAAGGCGAAAATATATTTACATAAGTGCAAAACCCTTTGACTAAAGTTCTCGGGTTGCACGCGACTAAAGGTTTTTACATTCAAAAGGAACAAATTGAAAGCTACAGAGGAGCCGAAGTCTACGCCACCTCAGCATTTTGCTCCGTGGCAGAAGAGGGCATGGCAAATCCGTCGCCAGAAGTCGACGGAAGGTGCAGGCTCTTCCATCGTTGGAGCTGGTGTAGTAGATGTCGCGGAGGCCACAGAAGGAGAAATAATCGCTGCCAGTGCAGGCGCCAACTTCTTCGCCTTCTCGAAGAAAACCTTCATCTCATCGCGAGTACGGCCATGGGGAGAGCTCACCTTCTCCCAGTCGAAATCCGCACCATACGCAAAAGATAGTGCAATAGCACCCTCAGCGCCGCGCTTCAGAGAGAGCCCCTTCAGCTGGAGGGTCGGGTCCTCAATTGTATCGAAGGACTTGGCAAGATTCTCCAAGCTATCCTTCGGGACTTCTGCCTTCTTTTTCGGCCACAACCCGACGAATAACCGCGACAGAACGCGGCTAACCAATTCAAAAGTCTCCTGGATAGATATCCAGTTTGCCTCGAGTAGGTTAACTGCGGTCAGCAGAGGATCATCGCCCGATGGCAAAGATGAAGAAGACACCTTGGTAAATCCTGCGCGGCAAAGGAAGTCGACAAGAAAGAAGTAAAAGAAAGAATTAACGAAGATCAATAGTACAACAGGAAGTCGAAAAAGAAGGCAAGACGAAACACTTACTTTCAGCAGAAGTAGACATTGTGTGAAGGCGCTCCATTACGGCCTGCTCTCGCTGAGCGTGCTCCCTATTGGCATCGGCTAAAGCTTTTTCAGCCTTTTTCGCCTTACCAAGCGCTGATTTCTGCGACTTCTCAGCACTTGCTTTGGCAGCGGCCGCAATATCATATGCCTTCTGCGAGGCACTTACTCAGCCTCCAATGACGCGATTCGGGCATTGGCTATTGCTAGAGCAGCTACAGTAGAAGAAGAAAGGAAGTCAGATAAACAACAAAAGATATGCGTGGAGGAAAAACCATGAATGGGTATAGAACATACCTTCGGAAGCTTTCGCAACCTTTAGGTACTCAGCGCATTCGGTGCCCAAGGCGACGAATCTCTTCAATAAAGCCTGAGAGAAAAAGCGTGTAAGAAGCACGAGTGTATGCAAGGGAGATAAGTCAGGAGAAATTGCTCACATCATGGGGGGAAGCCAAGGATTCGTGGGCTTCCAGAGAAACTTCGGGTTCTTTAGCCTTCTTCAAGCGCTTGGGGTTTCGGGGCACAGGGACCTTCTTTACAGAGGCCCTGGTAACCCTAGGCGCAACTTCTTGGGCCGGGGGCTCATCGTCAACAGCAGGAGGAATTGAAGGAGTAGCTGTAGCAGCTTTTGACGGCTCTTCGTCATCTCTACACGATGCAAAAAACTTATGAGTAACACGACGGAAACAAGGCAAGAGAGATGCAATTGAGGAACTCGAATAAAAACACTTACGATGCCAGAAGGTTGAAGTACTCCATATCTCCTGCAGGAACAGAGGCCTTATCAGCCATTGCAGAAGTCGAAGAAGCAAATTCTTCGACTCGCTTCCTCTTCTTGTCGACATCAGTATCTTTAGCGAGTATGGGGGGCGACGATGTCGACGAGCTAGTTTCCTCTTCCGATTCTTCGGCATCATCTTCGTCCTGATTCTCGTCAGCCTCGGGGGCTTCAGACATAGATGAGGCCAGCTCAGCCGGAAGGGGCCCTGCCTCTGGAAGAGGAGGGTGCGAAATAAGGAATTGGTGCCCCTGCACATGAACAAGTTAACAGGTTAAGAAAGGCAAAGAAAAGCGCAACTCGATGTAAATGATATTCAACAACAAGTGAACAAAAAGCGACACAGATACATACCTCGGGCAGAGGGTGCACGGAGTCGAAGTAATCAGCGGTCAAATCAGCAACCGCGTGTTCCTTGGTAAGCTTGGTGAGACTCCTGACTCGCTTGTCGACATCTTCTTTTTTCATCACATCTTCAGAGACGCGAGTAGGATCTTCCAAGCCAGAATAGCTCCAAAGGTTGGTAAGACGATGCTGTAGGGGTTGAACTCGACGTTGCACGAAGAACGCCATGAGCTGGATACCCGACAAAGCGCCTCCTCTGCCTCCTTTTAGAGCTTGAATTCGAGAGAGAAGGGGAAGAACTTGTTGTACTTCTGCATCTGAGGGAAGTGCATCCCACGACGCCAATTTCTTTACTTCCCTGGAGGCGTCAAAGGGGGCTAGACCATATTGATCTTCAGGAGAGGCCTTGCAGTCTTTGATATAGAACCACTTGGTTCTCCACCCTTGGACAGACGCGGCCATGGAAAATTCAAGATATTTTGCCTCGGGACGCACCGAAACAATGGCTCCGCCCAGTTCGGGTTTTTTGCATAAAGCAACATTGGGGCGGAGCCGGAAGATCGACCTCCAGAGGAGAAAATGGGGCTCAATGCCCAGGAATGACTCGCAAAGAGTCACGAAGCAAGCAATGTGAAGAATGGAATTTGGTGTGAGCTGGTGAAGCGGCACACCATAAACAAAGAGGAGCCCACAGAGAAACTTGTGGGCAGGAAGAGAAAGGCCGCGGAGGAGGAAACCAAGGAACATTACCCGATAACCGCTCGGGGGCTCCGGGATCCGCTCAGTGCTTGGAAATTTGATGGAATCCTGGGCGGCGATGAGGCCGTCCGCCCTGGCTTTCTCCACATCCTTCTTCGTGATGGTGGAGCGCACCCAGCTGGTGGAGGAAGAGGTCTTGGCCATGGTGTTCTTGGTGGCCAGGTGTTTCACGCGCATCTAATACGCGGAGCGCTTGGGGACTATGCGCGAGAGACGGAGGAAGAGGAGATCAGCAATGGAGGCGGCGGAGGGAACGAACTGGTAAACAGTAAAATCCCCCACTACGCCCCTTATATACCTTCTGGGAGAAGGATCATGGGCTAAGACGTGGCGCAAAGAGCGGAAACGGCAGCCCACTAACGGTCAAAAATCGCAAAAATTACAGTGCTGCCCTTCAAACGGTTCGCACTTATACAGAGTGATGTATTCATTGACGTCATAAAGAAGATGATATAAGAAAGAAGAAGGATGGCGCCGACAAGTGCAAAATTTATAAACAAGATTATATATGAAGGATTTTCGATTATAGCCTTGCGGGCTACTACTATCAAGGATATTGAAAGCAACTCTTTACTGGAGTGGTGGACGCGTATTCAACGACAAGATGTTATTAGAGTATCTCGAGTTGACGTATAATGGATTGCACTATATTTTGAGCCTATACTCGAAAAAGTCTTTTTCGACTATAGCCTCGGGGGCTACTCCCATCGGGAGCGCTGAGCGCGCACCCGACGATATTTCTTGGCAACCATTCGAGCATGTGAAGAGGAGGAGTGTTACTCCCATCGGGAGCGAGTTTTTTGGTTGTTTAAACCCGAATATTTTCAGTCAAAATTTGACTGCGACATGAGATTCTCGAGTTATGTTATCGCAACACAACTCGAATGCCGTGACTTGTCACGAAGGTAAGACCCCGGGATCCGTCCTGTGTGGCCTGGTATACGCACATGGATGCGCTCTGCTGGAATGTATCCGTGTCTACGACGCGAAGAAAATCCTGGTGGACGCACTGGGTACCCTGAGAATCACTGGGATTCATTCTTTGTAAGACCTAAATGCGGCAAAAGAATGGGTTTGACCGGTATCCCAAATTCAAATCCAAGGGGATTGAATTTGAAGTACGTGACAAGTATTTGTTCCGGCAATTAACTGACCTCTTGATCCATCAGAGTTGTCAGGCTTGTTCATCAAAGCCCCTTGCAAAAAATATCATGAAAGTAAGTCGAAAGACCAAGTCGAAGATTTGAAGATATGAAGAAGTCAAAGAGCTGATCAAGTCGAAGATTTAAAGATTAGAGATTCAACCCGAATCTGCAATTCTGGTAGAATCTCAGGGGCTACTGACAAGGGTATAGTTAATAGAGCCCGTTAGTTGAGTACCCCTAAGGCCCGTATAGCTAGGCCCAATTGTAACGATAAGTCGAATACGAGTTCTTACCGTATGTCGATATTGTAATCTGTATCGGACCCTACCCGATCCTCGAGACCTGGCCACCTATATATAGGGGCCAGGAGGGGGCGGTGTAGGCCATATTGAAAGCAAGCCAGGTTGAACACCCAAGTTTACTTTCGACACACACCTATTTCGACTAACTTTACCTTCGAGTTCATCCGACTCCCTCTTCCCCTGATCCTAAGTCCTTCATCTAGGACATTTGTCGAGTTAACCCCTCGTCATCGACTATGCAGATGTTGGGCGCACACTGATTGCACTTTTTATCAGAGGAGCATGGCACCCAACACTTTGAACGCGGAATCATAATAGCCAATATTTTCATCTTTGGCAATTGCTTGCTACAGACATTATGCAACTCATAGCTGAAATCTAGGAGTTTCCTCCTTCAGATTGTTCATAAGCCAGAGGAGTAGTTGGCATACCATGGAGTGCGACAGTTTTGCAGACACGTGTAAAGCAATATCATACTTTAACCAACAAGTCAAGATTTTAGGCATGCTCTCTATCACCTCTAGACATTAGATTTTTTAACAAGTCACTTTGAAGAGTGCTATCAAGTCAATCAAAACAGCTATGGTGTTGAACAATTTCAAGGGTCATACTCTCTAGACAATTAAACTCACTCAAGTCTTTATTTTCAGACTTTTTCTTATTCATGTTGTTTGCAATATTATTTCCAAGGCAAAACTCGGTTAGCTAAAAGAAGTAGAGTAAAAGCTTACTTAATCAAAGTACTCA
This sequence comes from Dactylis glomerata, assembly GCA_007115705.1. NCBI lineage: Eukaryota > Viridiplantae > Streptophyta > Magnoliopsida > Poales > Poaceae > Dactylis > Dactylis glomerata. Next base: position 200,137 of record QXEO01000483.1, on the reverse strand, counting down.
TGTATATAAAAGCTTTACTCTAACTATCAAGAATTACTCTCACTAGCATAATAGTCTCAACAACACTACTAGCTATAATAGACATCCAAGTATTAAAAGTAGGAGACATAAGACATACCTCTCATAGAGATTTTCACATTCCTCTTCCATGATATTTTTCTTGAAAACAAAAGAAAATCCTCTCTTTCAAATAAATCATTTGGAGGCATTGGAGTCTCTTAGAACCGAATGATAAAAGGAAAAATCTTTTTGGCATTTTTTAGGATTGGGATATAAAGAAAAGAAAATTGGCAATTAGGAAAAGTTATTAAAAACTTCAAACAAACAAATGAAAGGGAAAACAAATAAAAGCAATAAAGTGCTGGAACAAAGCCACCACAAGTGATTCAAGCTCCAAGTGGAGCACAACCTCAAATAACAATAAAATTAAAAAGATAAAACACCACTCTCAATTCTTGGGGATAGTTCCCTGAGCTTGGGCTTTTGGAAGCCATCTTTGTTGAATCATTGTGGTGGTGGATAATGTTGGGGTTCGGTGCAGAAAACAAAAAAATTCATACAAACCCATAGCCCATCATCTATTCTACGCAGTTGTAAGGTAACAGAGCAGTGGTGGTGTTCATACCTTTGAAGACCAAGTGCACGGGAATGTTCCCGCACAAACGTTGTCGGAGAAAACAACCAAAGCCGACCTCAAGGTCGTGTAGTCATACCAGTCGATGAAGACAAGCGCCGCAAGTGCATTACTTCCGAGTGATTACACACGTACAGTGTATGGACATTGTCTGGGCTCCAGTCCAGTGAGACAGCGGAAGAAGAAGGACTCGAACCTGAAATCCAGCAGTGCGACGACGTCCGTCACATGGAGTTTCCTCTAACTCGCGGGTGCAACTCCAGACAGGGGTGCCAAGCCAGAGAGGAGAGGATTGGAGAGAGGGATGAATGAGCCAAGGGGTCATGGGGAGTTTATATAGGTGGAGGGGGTAGGTGGCCGTAGGCCCCTATGGGAAACCCTAGGGTGCCACCCTTGGTCGCCGGCCCTAGGGGAAACCCTAGGCGCTAGGCGCTAGGGCCTTGGCCGCCGCCCCCCTTAATGGGCTGCCAACTGGTGGCTCATTAGGGGTTTAGCCTTTTCCCTTTTTATTTTTATTATTAATTAATTCTCTTTTAATATTTAATTGCATTAATTAAATACTAAACCCATTAATTGACAATCCCTTGGCATAATTCTTTCACTGGAACATTTCCAATAAAGTCTGGAACACTTCTGATATTACTCGGAACACCCATGTGATTTCCATTAATTCCGAATTGATTTCCATTAATTCCAAATTGATCCCTAAGCGTCGTATACCCTTAAGTGTGACACCCTACGGGTTGAGGAATACTCCAGACATGATCGAGACACCTCTCAATCAATGATCAACAATCAGCTCTAGAAATCTGTGCTTATCCTGACGAGGCCTCAGGTGATGAAGCCTGGTCCGAGATGACTCACGTCCATCAAGTCGGTCATGGAGAGGTCCTGGCAGGTGGATTTGGAGGAGGAGATGCAGTCATCCACTAACTCGCAGGTATGGCAGAAATCATCCCACAATCCTCGGAAAGTAGGTCTCCCTCGTCGTCCTCGTTTGCCACTGGTACAAGCTGCAGAGATATCAAACTTGCGAGCACCCAGACTGTGGAATCCGGTTCCAAGCATGAGGGGATTGTCACCAGCAGAGGTGGATGCAGTGAATTCACTAATGAAGTTCCTCTATCACACAACGTTTCTGTCAGAGATGGTGCTAGAACTGAGAACAATCAGATATGAGCCGGGATGGGCAGTGTGTCGACCTCACCAGAGTTGATTAGTGAGCATGTTCTGATTCTTCAGAACAAGGTCTCCGAGGAGATTCGTGCTGTGGAGAGGATGGAAGCAGGGTACAAAAGGCAACAGTGGAGGTGGGGGCCAAGTTGACAGTGACAGCGAGGCTGAGAATTTTTCTAGCAACTTTGGCTTATTCCATGGCATCCCACCTACTCCAAGGCTGCTCCACCCACTATAAAGCAGAAGGCAGTGTGCTCTAGGGTTCATAGTTTGCTGGTGGTGGCGGCGGTGGGAGAACCTACTAGAGTGGCGTGCCTAGGAGTTGAGTCCGATCAGGATTTTCTGTCTAAAGGTTTTAGTATAGAGATGGCTGGTAGGGGAGGTGTGAGGGGAAGAGGTAGGGGCACTGGAAATTAGGAGCAGTTGCCACAATCGCAGATGCAACAACAGTTCCAGCAGATGCAGCCACAAATGGAGTTTGGGAATATGGAGCAATTTGGCTACCCTCCTCCTTATGGTTTCATGCTAGTACCTATACCTTCTCCATGGGGTTTCAATTGCCATTTTCCTTAGTTTCGTCCAAATCCACCCTTTGCTCTGCAATCAAATTAGTGGATTGCTCCTCAACAGGGTGGCAGCCAGCAATAACTACAGCAATAACTACAACTGTACTAATCAGACTGTGAAGAAAAATCAGTCTAAGGCAAAGAAAAAGCTAATGGCTGCTCCAAAAGAATCAGTGGTGTCTGGGGCTGACAGTTTTGCTCAAATGGATTTGAAAGAGCATTTCTGAGTAAATGTTATTTTGGTGTTTGTTGTCAACACTCAAGTTATTAACCATTTGTTTAAATGTGAAGGTTTATTTGTTAATGACTCGGAGTTTATCAACCCCACAAAAGTGAAAAGATCGAAGCATCAAAGACCTAGATTTTCGGTTGTGTATTTTAGGTCTCCGTAGTATCAAGAGGGGTTGCTCGATGAAAAGATGGGGTGAAATCAAATCTTAAACTCTCTTACACCCCTTTGCAATATGGTTGAGAGAACTCTGCAGAAATCCTGCCTTTGGGGATTTTCTGGGCGGAGACTCCGGGCCTCAGAGCCGGAGACTCTGGCCTGTAAAGGCCAGAGACTTTGTCTCTGGGCCGGAGACTCTGGCCAAAGAATCCGGCCTCCCAAACTCGTTTTCACCCGAGTGGTGCAAGCCTCTGTTGCCCCTCCGGAGTCTTTGAAAAGACACTCCGGAGACTCCGAGGTTTTTGTGCCAGGGAGCCGGAGACTCTCGTCCTTACAGGTCGGTGTCAATGGATTTCGTGTCACAAGAACACGGGGTACCACGCGACGGACCCAAAGATTCGAACGCAGGGGGCTGAACATGGGAGATCTTGGATCACAACGAAACACGGTGACGGAAGCCTCGAGTCGTCGAATGCACAACACACTGCAGAGAGGGACACTGAGCTTTACCCAGGTTCAGGGCCCTCGTGATGAGGTAAAACCCCTACTTCCTGCCTTCTTGTATTATGATGCGATACCTCGCGAGGAGTACAAGGTCTTGGTTAAGAGCTCTAGCTGGCCGGAGGTAGAAGAACCAACTTAGCCTAGCTAGGAGCCCGGAGATGAAGATTCGATCCCCTCTAAGGGGTGGCCTCCCCTCCTTTTATAGCGCCAAGGTCCTCCTTCCCCTTATCTTCTTGGGGAAGGGGTTGCCACACACGGCCAAGGAGGGAGGATAGCTGTAGACTTTATTCTTCCGTAGACGTAGTCTTCGTAGAGTAGTGGCGCCGGTCCACATGAGTGGGTGGAGGAAGCTGACGTCTTCCTCTGGCGCCCTGCACCGTCCACGCTATTTTTAGGGGGGTGGCCAACAACCATTGTTCTGCTTTATGCAGGCACGGCGAAAGTTGGTCTCCTCCCTGTCGGGGGTAGCGTGGGCGGTACGCGGTCTTCTGCCCTTGTCTTCTTGCTCTGCACGCAAACGTGCTGAGCTGACGTGGACGTGGTCCCTCCCCTCACCAGCGGAAGCTCGTGAGGAGGTCTTCTGGTCCTTAGCAGTTTTGGTCGTCGTTCTCCTCGTGAGGCGCCTCCTTACGAGGGTCTTCTCCCATAGCTTCGGTCGTCGTTTCACCCCTGGGTCGAAGCTGGGCCGTTGAAGAGGCCCAGGAGTAGGTGGACCGGGATACCCCGGTATCCAGAACACCGACAGTAGCCCCTGGGAGCCCAGCCCGCGAACGCACCCTCTTGAGAGGGCAAAGGGACGGGGGCCCCCAGAAGCTGCTGGGCCCTCCAACGGCACGCGTCAACCGTGCGGTCAGAGGACCATGTGAAGATGCAGAGGCAGCGGACGCATGGCGCGACCGCAGCTGATGAGACGAAACGGCGGGCGACGCTGCAGTCCCCGAGGCGTCAACTGTCATGATGGCGTGTCGCTTCACTGTGGAGCGCTGCGCCAACGCTTCGGTTCTCCCGCTGAGATTTGACGCAACGACGCCGGCCGCGCCCCTTAAATACGGTCTCCTCGAGACCTCTGGCATCTCACCTTCTTCCTCCAGTGCCACTTCTTCCCCGACGACCCCCAAGCCGATGGATCCTTCCGCCTCCTCCGCCGCCACCGGAACAAGCTCGGGGGCGAAGCGCCGCGGGCGCCCCCCGGGCAGTAGGAACAAGGAGAAAGTTCCCGCCTGGTGGGCGCCCGGCGCCGGCGGTCCCTTGCGCCTTGGGGCGCCGATGCGGGGCACGGCGAATCACGCCGCGCCGGGAACCTCCAGCGCCCTGACCCTTCGGGGTCCAGCGCCCGGGGGCGCTATGAACGCGCCGTCGCCCCTGGCGGCGGCACCGGCTCCCCGCGCCTCGGGGAGCATCGATCGGGTGCTCAGGGAGGTGGAGGCCGCCCTGGGCCCCCTCCCCCTGCTTGCGGATGCTCCGGGGCCATAGGAGGTGGCCCCGCCGGCGAACGGGGTGGTCGCCACTCCTCGCCGCCGGGCGGCGGAGCTGCTGGGCCCCCTGATCGCTCTGGGGTCCCACTTCTTGGAGCTCCTCGTCGTCTTTGATGTCTTGAGCTTCGACTCCCTCCAGCTGCCCAACGCAGTCCGGAGGGTGATTGGTGGCGCGGTGATGATGTATGAAATTAATGAAGTAAATGACCGGCCAGTTGGAAAACCCCAGGAGAAGGTTTTGATGAATATAGCAGCAAGTTTTCTCTCAGTTAAGAAACCAAGGTATGTTGATCAGGAGAAGAGCAGACAATACGACTAAAGGTGATGCTGCTAGCTTGCGACAGCTTCGGACAATTTATAGGGCACCTCGTCCAAGCTTTGCTTTGCTAGCTGCAACGCGGAACCTGCACACACACAACCAAATACTTTGTTCCCAACTTGCGATGAGGTTGTCAATCTCACCGGTTTGCTTGAAACAAAGGGTATGAGCGTATCGAATGGAAAGTGATAATAGTATGCGAGTAAAGTAAACAGTGCGAGTAAAGTAAACAGGTGATAGCAATATGATGGAAATAGGACCGGGATCCACAGTTCACTAGTGGTGTCTCTCCATAAGATAAATAACACATGCTGGGTAAACAAATTACAGTTGGACAATTGATAGAATAAAGATAAACGTGATATGTCAAGAAGATCACTATGCGATTTACTCTGGGCATTACAACAAAGTACATAGACCGCCATCTAACTGCATCTATGACTAATAATCCACTCACGGGGATATCATCTGAACACCCCATGAGTATTAAGTTGCGAACAACAGATAATTGCATTAAGCAAAGTGTGTAATGTAAACAAAGCATATGCCCTCGAGCATATGAATGTTGTTTTCTCCCTAGTAGCAACAACACATCTACAACCTTAGAGGTTTCTGTCACTCCCCCAGATTAAATAGAGGCATGAACCCACTATCGAGCATAAATACCCCCTCTTGGAGTCACTAGCAACTACTCGGCCAAGATAGCTACTAACAACGGAGAGCATGCAAGATCATAAACAACATAGAGATAACATAAGATATATTTCAGTATAGCAACTCAATCATAACACCAATATTCATCAGATCCCAACAAACCAAACATGTAGAATTACATAACGGTGATCTCAATCATGTAGGGCAGCTCATGAGATCTAAACATGAAGCACATGGTGGAGGAGACAACCATCTAGCTACTGCTATGGACCCATAGTCCAAGGTAGACTACTCACTCATCGCTCCGGAGGCAAGCATGGCGATGAAGAAGACCTCCGGTGGCGATTCCCCTCTCCGGCAGGGTGCCGGGAAGAGCTTCTGGACCCTCCCGATCTTCGGGTCGACGGCGGCGGTGGATCGCGATGTGTTCTGGAAAATTGATCGGGGCCTTAGGGTTTTTTCGTCGGGGGGTCTTTATAGCCGAAGGGGCATCATCAGAGGTGGACCGAGGCACCCTCACACATAGGGGGCGCGGCGAGGGGCTGGGCCGCGCCGCCCTGGTGTGTGGGGCCCTCGTGGCCCCCCCTCCGACTCTTCTTCGGATCTCTGGAAGCTTCCGGGAAAAATAAGACTTCAGGAACTTATTTCGTCCAATACCGAGGATATTTCCCGTGTAGCTTTTCTGAAACACAAAAACAGCAGAAAACAGGGAACTAGCACTGTGGCAACTTGTTAATAGGTTAGTTTCGGAAAATGCATAAAAGTGCCACGAAGTGTAACAAAACAGTAGGCAAATGGTGTAAAAACAAGCATGGAGCATCAAAAATTATAGATACGTTGGAGACGTATCAAGCATCCCCAAGCTTAACTCCTGCTCGTCCTCGAGTAGGTATGTGATAACAAAAGAATAATTTTTGAGGTGACATGCACCTACACAATCTTGATCATATATGTAAGCATTTGTGAGCTGGGATCAAAAGAACTTAAAACATGGGCATGAAAGATATAATCTTGACAATAAAAACTTAGCAACCATGTTATAACATGAAAATGAACACAAACAAAAGATCATGAAAATGAAACAATGAAAGTCAAACGTGTGTTCAAATCATAAGGAAAAACATACAAATGGTTTTCAGCTTGTCCTTCATGGAGAGCAAAACATAAATGCATAGGACACCTTCAAGTTTAAGAGGGCGACTAGATACAAATAATTTGAGAACAAGTGAAGCCAACAATATGAATCAATCAATGAAAACTTTGGGACAATGCACATCATACTAAGAATGACAACTATGCTCTCTTAATGGTGCATAAAGATAGAAGGTGGTGACTCAACATGAAAGTAAAAGAAAGGCCCTTCGCGGAGGGAAGCAGTGATTGCAAGTTTTATAACCTTAAAAAATTATGTTACTTACCGGCTTTGAGCTCTCATTGCCCCCATCATAAGCATCTTGAATGGTTAGAGTTAATGCGAGAACAATTATGATGCATATGCTTGACAAATCATAAGTCGAAAACGTCGTGCCCCGTGAATACGAGTACCCAAACCTCATGCTACTTTACTTAGAGTCCCAAGCAAGGCTCTTGTCATTGTAAGTATATATGTATCATCGAGAACCGCCAACGGGGTACCTCCGTGCCCGATGACATGGAACAAGCCCACATCAAAATGACAGGACAAGCAGACAATGAACACCTCGACATCTCTTTTATTTGCCATTTGTTTAGCTTTTTATTTTGAGATGCGTTGTCGAATGTCCACTATGGGTATGCTGCAAATTTCCACCATGAATTTTGCATGGCTTAGATTGGCGGCCCAGGCGTTTCCCTAACACATATACAAACTCCATGATCCCCGCAAGATTCCCAATTCATTTCACACCGCGGGCATCCATAAACAAAAGATCACGATATCAACTCAAATAAGAAGTGCAATGTTGAAAGCTTGCCCCATTACAGCATGGTTGGGCTAGTATCCAAATTACAACTTGCAAGCATAACAACTCAACATAAGAGACCACAATGTCAAATTTTTAAGAATAGGAAAAAGTAAAGTGTGCCTTCCGGTTCGTGAGAGCTTTACTGACCAATTTTCGCATAACACTGGTAAGAGTTTAATTTGAAGAGAAAATAAAAGCAAGTCAAATTTACTTGGAATAGCAAATTGCTAATAGGTATGTATGGTGGACACTTTGGCAAACTTTGGTTTTTAGGAGTTGGATGCACGAGTAGAGCTCATACTCAGTACAAGGCGATGGCTAGCAAAAGACTGGGAGCGACCAACTAAGAGAGCAATAATGGCCATAATCATGCAAAGCGACATTAAAAGAAGCATAAGATGGCATCAAAAGTCAAAAACGAAATGATCATAGAGGCAATTGGCGACTTTGTAAGAGTCTAACATGTATGAGCATGCGCCAAGTCAACCCAAATAAAGCATCAAGGAGAAAACCAAAATAATGCTTCCAAACAATAAAAACAACGCATGATTTTTTCAAAGGCTCATTAAGCAATCTCCGTTATTTGAGACAAGTCATGCTACAGCAAAGCCACTAAGCATACTATCAAAAATACATCAAGCATGACATGAAAAAGCCTAAGCCGCAGTCTACACAAGCTCCTTCTTGTACCACTTTTTTGCATAAAGCTTTTTCTCTTTTCCAACACCATTTGAATTTTTTTAAGACACCTCTTTTGATGAAAACCAATAAAGATCAGAGGCAAAAATACACCTTGATGAAAAGATATGACAAGGTCTGAACGCAAATCAAGGCGAAAACGAAAACCAAAAGCAGTAGCAGAAAAAGAAGAACACTCGGTTTTTGATAAGAGTGAAAACTAGAGCGTTCTTGGCAAATGAAAAGCAAGGTAACCTCTCCCAAGGAAATTTGTTGGGGTCCAACCATTTATTGCAGAAAACTAAACTAAACTAATAAAGAAAACTAAAACAACTGACGCTTCAAGAAAAACACATAGTGCATAAAGTAATAAAAATATAGTGTTTTGAAAGGTGACCTGATTTTTGCCGATGAAGAAGGGGTGCCTCGGGGGCATCCCCAAGCTTTGATGCTTGTACTTCTTGGATATTTCTTGGGGTGATGCATGGGCATCCCCAAGCTTGAGCTTTTGTCCATTCTTCAACTCATCTCATCATTCTCCAATCCCTACACTTGAAAACTTTCTTCATACAAAACTAAACACAAATCTATTAGCAACATTAGTGTAAGCATATTATATAATCAACCTCTTTTGCTTCAGGTTTCAACCCAAAACCACCACATATAAAGTATATACTACTGTAGCAAGTTCCCCAAAAGTTCCGTGATCAAAAGAACTCAAAAAGAAAGCGATAAAGCGGCAAAAACGAATAGTGGCAGAAATCTGTCAAAACAGAACACCTGACAAAGGTCGAATTTTTGAGGGTTTTCTGTTGCTCAAATCAAAAAGTGTTCAACTAACGAAAGTTTGGATATAACCTGGGTCATATGCACAAGAAATTTCAGGTCCAAAATATATACAGAGAATTTGTACGAATTTTTACGGTGCAGCACCGAAAACAGTTTCAGGACAGCAACATCCCCAAATCTTTACCTCACTCGAATTAGAGGCTTCTCTTGGCACAACAATAAAATAAAGAGGATAAGGAGAGGTCATTACAGTAGTAATGACTTCCAAGACTCAAATAAAAGAAAAAGTACTGAAAATAAAACATTGGGTTATCTCCCAAGAGTGCTTTTCTTTAACGCCTTTGAGCTAGGCGCAGAAAATTGCGAATCAAGTAATAATGAAAGAAGCATCAGGATCCACTATAGGAATCTTTTCAACAATGAAGGAAAATGTGTCCAACTGAGTTTTTGAAGATCCTTTATGATCACTTTTTGGTACACTGCTTTCATCAAAAAAGTTTTCAGGACAAATCCAACTAAATTTTTTATCCCAAGCATCGTGAATTCCTATAAGTTTATAAGGTATTGGCACTCTAAAATCTTCATTGGGTGTGCCAACAACCGCTACAGGTGATCCAAGCTTATTAAAATTCTTAAAAACTTTCCTAGCCTCAATTGCAACATCTCTAAATTCTATGCGCAAAGTTTCCAAGATAAAAGCTTTCTTTTCGGGATCCTCAATTTCATGAAGCTTAAGGAACATGTATTGCATAAAAGGATTAAGGCTAGCAAACCTAGCTTCCAACATGTGAATTGAATAAGCAGAAGCAACTTCAATACTAGGAGCTAGCTCAACCAAAGACTTTTCCTCAACTTCTTTATGCATACTAATGTGATTAAAGAACTCCTCAATGTTACTTTTTCCAATAATTGAACCACTACCTACTGAGAGGCCCTCCAAAACATACTTAGGGAACAACATGATGAACTAGAAGTAAAGAAATAACAACTACCAAGGATTCTAATTTTTTTTGGGTTTTTGATAAAATGATGCAAGTAAAAATAAATAAAGTAAAGCAAAACAATAAAACAAAGTAAAGGATGTGCGTGCGAAAAAATCCCCTCGCAGAAGTCTTCCACTTCTTCCCCGGCAACGGCGCCAGAAAACTTGTTGGTGGCGCGGTGATGATGTATGAAATTAATGAAGTAAATGACCGGCCAGTTGGAAAACCCCAAGAGAAGGTTTTGATGAATATAGCAGCAAGTTTTCCATCAGTTAAGAAACCAAGGTATGTCGATCAGGAGAAGAGCAGACAATACGACTGAAGGTGATGCTGCTAGCTTCAGACAATTTATAGGGCGCCTCGTCCAAGCTTTGCTTTGCTAGCTGCAACGCGGAACCTGCACACACACAACCAAATACTTTATTCCCCACTTGCGATGAGGTTGTCAATCTCACCGGTTTGCTTGAAACAAAGGGTATGAGCGTATCGAGTGGAAAGTGATAATAGTATGCGAGTAAAGTAAACAGTGCGAGTAAAGTAAACAGTGCGAGTAAAGTAAACAGTGCGAGTAAAGTAAATAGGTGATAGCAATATGATGGAAATAGGACCGGGATCCACAGTTCACTAGTGGTGTCTCTCCATAAGATAAATAACACATGCTGGGTAAATAAATTACAGTTGGGCAATTGATAGAATAAAGATAAATGTGATATGTCAAGAAGGTCACTATGCGATTTACTCTGGGCATTACAACAAAATACATAGACCGCCATCCAACTGCATCTATGACTAATAATCCACTCATGGGGATATCATCCAAACACCCCATGAGTATTAAGTTGCGAACAACAGATAATTGCATTAAGCAAAGTGTGTAATGTAAACAAAGCATATGCCCTCGAGCATATGAACGTTGTTTTCTCCCTAGTAGCAACATCACATCTACAACCTTAGAGGTTTCTATCACTCCCCCAGATTAAATAGAGGCATGAACCCACTATCGAGCATAAATACCCCCTCTTGGAGTCACTAGCAACTACTCGGCCAAGATAGCTACTAACAACGGAGAGCATGCAAGATCATAAACAAAATAGAGATAACATAAGATATATTTCAGTATAGCAACTCAATCATAACACCAATATTCATCGGATCCCAACAAACCAACATCATAGTATTACATAACGGTGATCTCAATCATGTATGGCAGCTCATGAGATCTAAACATGAAGCACATGGTGGAGAAGACAACCAGCTAGCTACTGCTATGGACCCATAGTCCAAGGTAGACTACTCACTCATCGCTCCGGAGGCAAGCATGGCGATGAAGAAGACCTCCGGTGGCGATTCCCCTCTCCGGCAGGGTGCCGGGAAGAGCTTCTGGACCCTCCCGATCTTGGGGTCGACGGCGGTGGTGGATCGCAATGTGTTCTGGAAAATTGATCGGGTCCTTAGGTTTTTTCGTCGGGGGGTCTTTATAGGCGAAGGGGCATCGTCAGAGGTGGACCGAGGCACCCTCACACATAGGGGGCGCGGCCAGGGGCTGGGCTGCCCTGCCCTGGTGTGTGGGGCCCTCGTGCCCCCCCTCCGAGTCCTCTTCGGATCTCTGGAAGCTTCCGGGAAAAATAAGACTTTAGGAACTTGTTTCATCCAATTCCGAGAATATTTCCTGTGTAGCTTTTCTGAAACACGAAAACAGCAGAAAACAAGGAACTGGCACTGTGGCGACTTGTTAATAGGTTAGTTCCGGAAAATGCATAAAAGTGCCACGAAGTGTAACGAAACAGTAGGCAAATGGTGTAAAAACAAGCATGGAGTATCAAAAATTATAGATATGTTGGAGACGTATCAGTGATCTAGGCCCCCGGCGCTTCCTCCGGAGAGGTCGCGCTGGTGGAGCAGAGCAGGCCAGATCTCCTCTGGCCTGTGGACATCCTCCTTGGAGCGGGCGGCAATGCCGTCCTCTCCGGGCGCTGGAGGGCGTTTGCCCTCGGCCATCACCTCCGCGTCGGCGACCACCTCATCTTCCGCTTCAAGCTGGGGACGCTGGAGGCCTCGGTGCGGATCTTCACCGCCGCTGGCGTCCACTGCACCTACCTCTAGCCCGCGGCGGCGTAAAGGGGCGGCCTCGCCGCGGTAGCCTTCTGGGGAGGGGAGCTAGTCTCCTCCCCTCTTTTGTTATGTAGTTTGTGCCGGTGGGGTATGCCCCGCCGTGCCTCCGTTTCCTCCCCTCCGGGGGTTTGTGAATGAAGCTTCCTTTGCTTTTCTGATCCTTGTCGCTCGCCATTCGTCCTGGTCGTCCGCGCGCTCGAGACCCCTAGCGAGTTGTTAACGCCGAAGGGAGGCCTCCCTGCGTCTCAGAGCTCATGTTGGGGTCGGCGCCGGCGACGACGTCAGGCGATTCCTGAGACAAGTAGTTGAAGAAAGAGTTGGAAAACAAAAAACCCCAAATCCCTGAAAATGAAAAAACAAATCGGTAAAACAAACGAAAAAAGAAAGCGAATAAGATGCCCATGTGACCGGCACAGGGACCTTCTCCGTCGTGGAGGAGCACGGCACTATCTGTGCCAGCAGCTAAGAGCAAATTGCCGTGCGTGGCGATTCACGGGGCCTTCCTCGTCGTTGAGGGAAGCTGGACACTCACGGACGTGAAAACGTCGAGGCTTAAGAGAGCCCAGAGACCGTCGACACCACATTAAGGGTTGCTCACGAGTGGAAGGGCCTAGCGCGGACCTCCGGATCTGCGTCTTCTTCGCAAGATGATCGGAGCGGCCTTGGTCTTCAATAATCCTGCCACGTTTGGCCTTCCTCGGTAGAGGGAATCTTCCTGCAGATGCTTTGTGCATCGACGCGTCCTTGCTCCCTCGTGAGGGTTGCTCACAAGACACTGGTCCTTAGCGGGTGCCTTGCGCACACCTCGGACTTTCCTCGAAGATTTTTTATTTCCTGGTGTACTTCGCGAGGAACTAAGCACCATGGGTATGTGGAGGTGATCAATAACAGGCCGTCGCCCTTGATCAAAGCTCATTCCCTTCGGGTTTTTCGGGCTTGCTGTTTTCCAGGCGAAGGCCCCAGCATAGACACCATGCCTAGCCCCCTTCCGCGTGGAGTACGACAGAAAATAAATGGACTTCATGCCATTTTAATATCATGCCGAAGCAGAGGCGCTATATTGCGCAATAACTTAATATCAGTGCTGAAGAGCATTTTGGGCTGATACAAGTGCCGTGACAATGGTCTTAATCTCCTCGTGAGGAACCTACGGGTAGAACTTTCGCAGATGAGCTAAGTTTCACGGGTTCCCCACCGGCACACCTTCTACGGTTTCCAGCCTTGCCAAGCCTGGCCTGGCGATGTGCGTCACCTTGAAGGGGCCTTCCCACATTGGAGACAGCTTATGCAGGCCCTCGCGAGAGAGTATTCTCCTCAGCACCAGGTCGCCGACCTCCAGAGTCCTTGCCCGAACATGGTGGCTATGGTAGCGGCGTAGTCCTTGCTGGTACCTCGCGGCGCAGAGCGCGGCTTGGCACCGAGCTTCTTCGAGCTGGAGGAGGCGATCCTTGATGAGGTCCTCTTGGCGAATCTCGTTGAAGGCAAGCACTCTTGGTGACCCGAACTTGACGTCGGTAGGAAGAACAGCCTCCGCCCCATAGACCAAGAAGAAAGGGGTCTCTCCGGTGGGCTTAGTGGCGGTAGTCCTGATGGACCATAAGATGGATTAGAGGTTGTCTAACCATTTTTTGCCGCAGGCTTCGAGCTTGGCGTTGAAGCTTTTCGTCTTGAGTCCCTTGAGGACTTCGGCGTTGGCGCGCTCGGCTTGACCATTGCTCCTGGGATAGGCAACTGAGACGAAACAGATCTTGATGCCGGCCGATGAACAGTACTTCCGAAATAGTCCGCTGGTGAACTGGCTGCCATTGTCGGTGATGATGTGGTTAGGCACACCAAAGCGACAGACCAGCCCACGAATGAACTTGACTGCGGACCTGGCCAGGATTGTGCACACCGGTTCCACCTCCACCCACTTGGTAAACTTGTCGATGGCGACGTAGAGGTAGCGGTAGCCCCCTTGCGCTCTGGGGAATGGACCGAGGATGTCCAGCCCCCAGACTGCAAAGGGCCAAGTGAGTGGGATGGTTTGCAGTTCCTGCGCCGGCTGATGAATCTACTTGGCATGGAATTGGCACGCCTCGCACCTCTTGACCATCTCCGCCGCATCCTACAGCGCTGAAGGCCAGTAGAAGCCGCTTCGATATGCCTTTGCGGCGAGAGTTGAAGCAGAAGCATGATGCCCGCACTCGCCGGCGTGGATGTCCCTGAGAAGCTCTTGGCCTTGGTGAGTAGATATGCACTTCAGAGCGACGCCGTTTGGGCGACGCCGGTACAAATCACCATCTTTGATGCAGTAGCCTGAAGCTTTACGCACTATCCTCTCAGCCTCCGATTCATCCTCGGGAAGCCTACTGCTGACGAGGAAGGCCTTGAGCTCAAGGATCCAATCCACTCCTTCTTGCCGTGCCAATGCCAGAAGGACGCGGTCACCCGAAGGAGGCCCGCAGTCCGGAGCCCCCTGCTCCGGCGGTGGTGGCAGGGCAGGCGGAGGGTCTGATCTAGATGACGATGGAGAAGCGGACGGTTTGAAGAGATGCTCCTCAAAGACGCTGGCAGGTTGTGCCAGGCGATGAGAGGCACGCTTGGCGATTTCGTCCGCCTCCACATTTTCTCCTCTTGGGATGTGCTTCAGCTCCAAGCCCTGGAAGCGTTTTTCCATCTTTTGATGCTCCTCAAGATAAGCCGCCATGTGCTCATCCTTTGGAGTGTAGCTCTTGTTCGAGAAGTTCACAACCAGCTGTGAATCTCCCTTGACGACGAGGCGCTTGTTACCCAAAGCATTCGCCGCCCTTAGTCCAGCGAGTAGTCCTTCATATTCCGTGATGTTGTTGGAGACCTTGTGCTCAGGCTTAAAGCAGAGCTGGACGACGTAGAAGAGCTTGTCCCCAGAGGGAGAGGTAAGGATAGCACCAGCCCCCGCGCCGGGAAGGTTGAAGGCGCCATCAAAGTGCATGACCCAGAGGCCTGGGGCCTCCTCTCCTGGAAGCGTTGACTCCACCTCTGGAGTCTCGTCGGCGAATGGATCAGTCCATTCGGCGGTGAACTCAACCAAAGCCTTGCTCTTGATTACCTTGGTAGTTCAAAGGAGATCTCGAAGGGCTGAAGCTCCACGGCCCATTCTGCCACCCGCCCGATGACATTGGGATTGCGTAGAATGGTCTCTAGAGGACGATCAGTGACCACCTTAATCGGGTGACCCTAGAAGTAGTGACGTAGTTTCCTTGAAGCGATGAGCAGGGTGTAGAGCAGCTTTTGCTGCATGGTGTAGCGCTCCCGCGCGTCGCGTAGTACCGTGCTGACGAAGTACACGGGCTTTTGCACCTTAGTGATGCCCTCAGGAGTTTTCTCCTCGTGAGGTTCAAGAGCATCGCTCTGAGAGAGCGGCTCGGTCGGCGAAGTTGCAGCGGGCAGCTCCTCTTGAGGGACAGAAGGAATTTCTGCCTCTACCTCATGAGGAGCCCCCGGGCAGGGAGGATCAACTTCCTCTTTGGCGATTACCTTGGCGTCTCGTTCCGCGATGAGGATGGCGCTTGCAGTTCTTGGAGTTGCTGCGATGTAGAGCAGCAAGGGCTCGCGGAACGTTGGGTTAACCATGATCGGCGGGCTCGTGAGGTACCTCTTCAACTCAGCAAAAGCCTTGTCGGCTTCCGGAGTCCACTCAAACTTCCCAGTGCGCTTCATGAGCTTGAAGAAGGGCAAGGCCTTCTCCCCACTCCTCGCGGTGAAGTGCCCCAGGGCTGCCATGCACCCCGCGAGGCGTTGCATTTCCTTGAGATTGTGCGGGGGACGCATTTCTTCGATGGCCTTGACTTTGTCAGGGTTCGCCTCTATCCCGCGATGATACACGAGGAACCCCAACAACTTTCCCGACGGTACGCCGAAGGCACACTTGGCGGGGTTGAGCTTGATGTTTACGTTTCTCAGGTTGACGAATGTTTCCTCCAGATCCTCGATGAAGGTGTGACTCTCGTGAGTCTTGATGACGATGTCATCGACGTAGGCTTCCACATTCCTTCCCATCTGAGCCCCCAGGGCCTTACACATGAGCCTTTGGAAGGTGGCTCCTGCGTTCTTCAGGCCGAAGGGCATGCAGCCGTAGCAGTACACACCACAGGGCGTGATGAAGGCGGTCTTCTCTTCGTCCTCCCTTGCCATCTTGATCTGATGATAGCCGGAGAAGGCATCCAAGAAGCAAAGGAGGTCACAGCCGGCGGTGGAGTCGACGATTTGATCTATCCTTGGGAGCGGATAAGGATCCTTGGGATAGGCCTTGTTGAGACTTGTGAAGTCCACGCAGAGGCGCCCACTGCCATTTGACTTTGGGACAACCACTGGATTGGCAATTTAGGTGGGGTGGGCTACCTCGCGTATTAGCTTGGCCTTCTTCAACTTCTCTATTTCTTGGATGATGAAGTCTTGCTTCTCTTGCTCTTGTTTCCTAGTCTTCTGCTTCACGGGGTGTGCCTGAGGGCACACGGCTAAGTGGTGCTCAATCACCTCCCTTCGAACGCTGGGCATATCTGACGGAGTCCAAGCGAACATGTCAGAGTTTGCCCGCGGGAAGGTGACGAGCGCGCTTTCCTATTTGGGAGAAAGCCCTGCCCCGATGGTGACGAAGTTTTCACAGCCCCCAGCCTGGAGCGGGACCTTCTTTGTCGCGGAGCGCTCTTGGGTGAACTGGGGCCTGCTACTCGTGTGATGATGACGTGGGAGCAGTAAGTCCTTGTGCGTGGTGATGACCAGCCCGTTGGGAACCCCAAGAGGAAGGTATGATGAGTGTAGTGGCAAGTTTTCCCTCAGTTAAGAAACCAAGGTTTATCGAACAGGAGAAGGGAGACAATGACGACTGAAGGTGTTGTGGAACCTGCACACACACAAACAAATACTTTGTTCCCAACTTGCGATGAGGTTGTCAATCTCACCGGTTTGCTTGAAACAAAGGTTATGAGTGTATCGAGTGGAAAACAGTAGAGTATATGCGAGTAAAGTAAACAATGCGGGAAAAGTAAACAGGTGATTGCAATATGATTAAAATAGGACCGGGGTCCACAGTTCACTAGTGGTGTCTCTCCATAGATAAAATAACATGCTGGGTAAACAAATTACAGTTGGGCAATTGATAGAATAAAGATAACGTGATATGTCAAGAAGATCACTATGAGATTTACTCTGGGCATTACAACAAAATACATAGACCACCATCCAACTGCATCTATGACTAATAATCCACCCCCGGGGATATCATCCGAACACCCTAGAAGTATTAAGTTGCGAACAACAGATAATTGCATTAAGCAAAGTGTGTAATGTAAACAAAGCATATGCCCTTGAGCATATGAATGTTGTTTTCTCCCTAGTAGCAACAGCACATCTACCACCTTAGAGGTTTCTGTCACTCCCCCAGGTGAAATAGAGACATGAACCCACTATCGAGCATAAATACCCCCTCTTGGAGTCACTAGCAACTACTCGGCCAAGATAGCTACTAACAACGGAGAGCATGCAAGATCATAAACAACATAGAGATAACAAAAGATATAATTCAGTACAACAACTTAATCATAAACACCAATATTCATCGGATCCCAACAAACCAACATCATAGAATTACATAACGGTGATCTCAATCATGTAGGGCAGCTCATGAGATCTAAACATGAAGCACATGGTGGAGAAGACAACCATCTAGCTACTGCTATGGACCCATAGTCCAAGGTAGACTACTCACTCATCGCTCCGGAGGCAAGCATGGCGATGAAGAAGACCTCCGGTGGCGATTCCCCTCTCCGGCAGGGTGCCGGGAAGAGCTTCTGGACCCTCCCGATCTTCGGGTCGACGGCGGCGGTGGATCGCGAGGTATTCTGGAAAACTGATCGGGCCCTTAGGTTTTTCTTGTCGAGGGGTACTTATAGGCGAAGGGGCGATGTCAGAGGTGGAGCCAGGAGCTCTCACACAGGGGTGGCGCGGCCAGGGGCAGGCCGCGCCGCCCCCTTGTGTGGGGCCCTGGTGGCCCCCCTCCGACACTTCTTCGGATCTCTGGAAGCTTCCGGGTAAAATATGACTTCAGGAACTTGTTTCGTCCAATTCCGAGAATATTTCCTGTGTATCACTTCTGAAACACAAAAACAGCAGAAAACAGGAAACTGGCACTGTGGCACTTCGTTAATAGGTTAGTTCCGGAAAATGTATAAAAATGCCACTAAGTGTAACGAAACAATAGGCAAATGGTGTAAAAACAAGCATGGAGCATCAAAAATTATAGATATGTTTGAGACGTATCAAGCATCCCCAAGCTTAACTCCTGCTCGTCCTCGAGTAGGTAAGTGATAACAAAGAATAATTTTTGAGGTGACATGCACCTACACAATCTTGATCATATATGTAAGCATTGGTGAGCTGGGATCAATAGAACTTAAAACATGGGCATGAAAGATATAATCATGACAATAAGAACTTAGCAACCATGTTGTAAACATGTAAATGAACACAAACAAAAGATCATGATAATGAAACAATGAAAGTCAAACGTGTGTTCAAATCATAAGGAAAAACATACAAATGGTTTTCAGCTTGTCCTTCAAAGAGAGCAAAACATAAATGCATAGGACACCTCAAAGTTTAAGAGGGTGACTAGATACAAATAATTTAAGAACAAGTGAAACCAACAATATGAGTCAATCAATGAACTTTGGGACAATGCATATCACACTAAGAATGACAACTATGCTCTCTTAATGGTGCATAAAGAAAGAAGGTGGTGACTCAACATAAAAGTAGAAGAAAGGCCCTTCGCAGAGGGAAGCAGTGATTGCAAGTTTTATAACCTTCAAAAATTATGGTACTTACTGGCTTTGAGCTCTCATTGCCCCCATCATAAGCATCTTGAATGGTTAAAGTTAATGCGAGAACAATTATGATGCATATGCTTGACAAATCATAAGTTGAAAACCTCGTGTCCCGTGAATACGAGTACCCAAACCATGCTACTTTACTTAGAGTCCCAAGCAAGGCTCTTGTCATTGTAAATATATGTGTATCATTGAGAACCGCCAATGGGGTACCTCCGTGCCCGATGACATGGAACAAGCCCACACCAAAATGACAGGACAAGCAGACAATGAACACCTCGACATCTCTTTTATTTGCTATATTGTTTAGCTTTTTATTGTGAGATGCGTCGTCGAATGTTCACCATGGGTATGCTGCAAATTTCCACCATGAATTATGCATGGCTTAGATTGGCGGCCCGGCGTTTCCCTAACACATATAAAAACTCCATGATCCTCACAAGATTCCCAATTCATTTCACACCGCGGGCATCCATAAACAAAAGATCACGATATCAACTCAAAAAGAAGTGCAATGTTGAAAGCTTGCCCCATGACAGCATGGCTGGGCTAGAATCCAACTTACAACTTGCAAGCATAACAACTCAACATAAAAGACCACAATGTCAAATTTTTAAGAACATGAAAAAGTAAAGTGTCCCTTCCGGTTCGTGAGAGCTTTACTGACCGAATTTCGCATAACACTGGTAAGAGTTTAATTTGAAGAGAATATAAAAGCAAGTCAAATTTACTTGGAATAGCAAATTGCTAGTAGGTATGTATGGTGGACACTTTGAAAAACTTTGGCTTTTAGGAGTTGGATGCACGAGTAGAGCTCATACTCAGTACAAGGCGAGGGCTAGCAAAAGACTGGGAGCGACCAACTAAGAGAGCAAAAATGGCCATAATCATGCAAAGCGACAAAGCGACATTAAAGGAAGCATACGATGGCATCAAAAGTCAAAAACTAAATGATCATGAAGGCTAATGGCGACTTTGTAAGAGTCTAACATGTGTGAGCATGCGCCAAGTCAACCCAAATAAAGCATCAAGGAGAAAACCAAAATAATGCTTCCATACAATAAAAACAACGCATGATTTTTTTCAAAGGCTCATTAAGCAATCTCAGTTATTTGAGACAAGTCATGCTACAGCAAAACCACTAAGCATACTATCAAAAAGACATCAAGCATGACATGAAAAAGCCTAAGCCGCAGTCTACACAAGCTCCTTCTTGTACCACTATTTTGCACAAAGCTTTTTCCCTTTTCCAACACCATTTGAAATTTTTATAAACACCTCTTTTGATGAAAACCAATAAAGATCAGAGGCAAAAATACACCTTGATGAAAAGATATGACAAGATCTGAATGCATATCAAGGCGAAAACAAAAACCAAAAGCAGTAGCAGAAAAAGTAGAACGCTCGATTTTTAATAAGAGTGAAAACTAGAGCATTCTTTGCAAATGAAAACAAGTACATCTCCTCCAAAGGAAATTTGTTGGGGTCCAACCATTTATTGCAGCAAACAAACAAACTAAACAAACTAAGAAAACTAAAACAACTGACGCTCCAAGAAAAACACATAGTGCATGAAGCAATAAAAATATAGTGTTTTGAAAGGTGACCTGATTTTTGCCGATGAAGAAGGGGTGCCTCGGGGGCATCCCCAAGCTTTGACGCTTGTACTTCTTGGATATTTCTTGGGGTAATGCATGGGCATCCCCAAGCTTGAGCTTTTGTCCATTCTTCAACTCATCTCATCATTCTCCAATCCCTACACTTGAAAACTTCCTTCATACAAAACTAAACACAATTCTATTAGCAACATTAGTGTAAGCATAAAATATATTCAACCTCTTTTAGCTTCAGGTTTCAACCCAAAACCACCACATATAAAGTATATACTACTGTAGCAACTTCCACAAGAGTTCCATGATCAAAAAGAACTCAAAAGAAAGCGATAAAGTGGCAAAAACAAATATTGGCAGAAATCTGTCAAAACTGAAAAGCTGACAAAGGACGAATTTTTGAGGGATTTTCCGTTGCTCAAATCAAAAAGTGTTCAACTAAGAAAAGTTTGGATATAACCTGGGGCATATGCAAAAGAAATCTCAGGTCCAAAAGATAAACAGAGAATTTTCACGAATTTTTACGGTGCAGCACCGAAAACAGTTTCAGGACAGCAACATCCCCAAATCTTTACCTCACTCAAATTAGAGGCTTCTCTTGGCACAAAAACGAAATAAACAAGATAAGGAGCGGTCATTACAGTAGTAATGACTTCCAAGACTCAAATAAAAGAAAAAGTACTGAAAAGTAAACATTGGGTTATCTCCCAAGAGTGCTTTTCTTTAACGCCTTTGAGCTAGGCGCAGAAAATTGTGAATCAAGTAATATCAAGTGATGAAGTGCTAGGATCAGCATGTGCCTTACGTCTCCCTTTCTTACCTTTGCTCTTGACTCTAGGAAAGACATGGTTATTGCAAGGTGGAGTAGTAAATGTTATATTGCCTTTTCCCACATCGATAACGGCGCCAAGGAGCTTCAGAATGGATCTTCCAAGTGTGATTTGTCCTTTTCCTACACATTCAATAACAAGATAATCAGTAGATATCATTCTTCCTAGGATTTTTGTAAAGACTCCTTCAGCTATTCCAAGGGGAGATATGGTGGCATTGTTAGTAAGAAAAATTTCTTCTCCTCCCTCAGAAAGCTTCCAAAGGCTCAAAGATTCATAAACATCCTTTGGCATGAGACAAAATTCAGACATAATATCACAACGAGCATGAAAAGTTTCACCACTAATGGTGATTTTTATTGTAGGATACCAGCTTGAAGGCTCAGAATTTATAGGCACATAATCAAAATGCTGGCGCAAAGTATTGTAGCAAGAATTAAAACTAGCAGTGTGAGTCTCAAGAGTATTAAGTCTATTAAAAATGCACACAAGAGAGGAATCAAAATAGGTTGGCATGCTATAAATTGTGATCAACTTTTTTATAGTATTGAAGGCTTGATCTCCATCACAATGAAGGAAATCTCCTTCAGAAGTAGCATCCAAAGCATATCTATAACGAAGAGAAAGTCCAAAGTAAAAGCTACTAAGAAGCAAACTCAAAGTCATTTTAGGTTCAGTTTTTCCATGCCAATCATAAATTCTAGACCAAGCTTCTTTAAAGCTTTCCTCATCTTTCTGCTTAAAGGTAAAGATCATGTCCTCGGGGGACATAGTAGTAGCAACTAAACTAGACATGATAAACTAAAAGCAAAGAAATAACAACTACCAAGGATTCTAATTTTTTTGGGTTTTTGATATAAAGCAGTGCAGGTAAAATAAAATAAAGTAAAGCAAAACAAATAACAAAGTAAAGAATGTGTGTGCGAAGAACTCCCCTCGCAGAAGTCTTCTCTCTTCCCCGGCAACGGCGCCAGAAAAATGTGCTGCTACTCGTGTGATGATGACGTGGGAGCAGTAAGTCCTTGTGCGTGGTGATGACCAGCCCGTTGGGAACCCCAAGAGGAAGGTATGATGAGTGTAGCGGCAAGTTTTCCCTCAGTTAAGAAACCAAGGTTTATCGAACAGGAGAAGGGAGACGATGACGACTGAAGGTGTTGTGGAACCTGCACACACACAAACAAATACTTTGTTCCCAACTTGCGATGAGGTTGTCAATCTCACCGGTTTGCTTGAAACAAAGGTTATGAGTGTATCGAGTGGAAAACAGTAGAGTATATGCGAGTAAAGTAAACAATGCGGGAAAAGTAAACAGGTGATTGCAATATGATTAAAATAGGACCAGGGTCCACAGTTCACTAGTGGTGTCTCTCCATAGATAAAATAACATGCTGGGTAAACAAATTACAGTTGGGCAATTGATAGAATAAAGATAACGTGATATGTCAAGAAGATCACTATGAGATTTACTCTGGCATTACAACAAAATACATAGACCGCCATCCAACTGCATCTATGACTAATAATCCACCCCCGGGGATATCATCCGAACACCCTAGAAGTATTAAGTTGCGAACAACAGATAATTGCATTAAGCAAAGTGTGTAATGTAAACAAAGCATATGCCCTTGAGCATATGAATGTTGTTTTCTCCCTAGTAGCAACAGCACATCTACCACCTTAGAGGTTTCTGTCACTCCCCCAGGTGAAATAGAGACATGAACCCACTATCGAGCATAAATACCCCCTCTTGGAGTCACTAGCAACTACTCGGCCAAGATAGCTACTAACAACGGAGAGCATGCAAGATCATAAACAACATGGAGATAACAAAAGATATAATTCAGTACAGCAACTTAATCATAAACACCAATATTCATCGGATCCCAACAAACCAACATAATAGAATTACATAACGGTGATCTCAATCATGTAGGGCAGCTCATGAGATCTAAACATGAAGCACATGGTGGAGAAGACAACCATCTAGCTACTGCTATGGACCCATAGTCCAAGGTAGACTACTCACTCATCGCTCCGGAGGCAAGCATGGCGATGAAGAAGACCTCCGGTGGCGATTCCCCTCTCCGGCAGGGTGCCGGGAAGAGCTTCTGGACCCTCCCGATCTTCGGGTCGACGGCGGCGGCGGATCGCGATGTATTCTGGAAAACTGATCGGGCCCTTAGGTTTTTCTCGTCGAGGGGTACTTATAGGCGAAGGGGCGATGTCAGAGGTGGAGCCAGGAGCTCTCACACAGGGGTGGCGCGGCCAGGGGCAGGCTGCGCCGCCCCCTTGTGTGGGGCCCTGGTGGCCCCCCTCCGACACTTCTTCGGATCTCTGGAAGCTTCCGGGTAAAATATGACTTCAGGAACTTGTTTCGTCCAATTCCGAGAATATTTCCTGTGTATCACTTCTGAAACACAAAAACAGCAGAAAACAGGAAACTGGCACTGTGGCACTTCGTTAATAGGTTAGTTCCGGAAAATGTATAAAAATGCCACTAAGTGTAACGAAACAATAGGCAAATGGTGTAAAAACAAGCATGGAGCATCAAAAATTATAGATACGTTTGAGACGTATCAGGGCCTCCTTCCCGAGGGTACCACAGCTTCCCCAATGCTCATGTCCAGCATCGGATGGACCAGGTCCTCGCTTGGAGTAGACGATGTAGAGGCGGCGAACTTCTTCCCTCTCAAGCCCGACAGGTGGGGCTCGAGAGAGGCCTTCTTTGCAGCAGCCCGCTCCTGAGATATGAGCTGCTTCTTCGTCGTGAGGTCGCCGGAGTGTTCCAGTAGATCTTCGTCGGCGGGGAACATGGCGGTGGCCTCACAGTAGACGTGCTCCACAGATCGGAGAGCATCCTTTTTGTCGTAGCGCACGGTGATCGTGCCGTTGGCGCCCGGAATCTTGAGGACGTTGAAGCCATGATGCGTTGCTGCCATGAACCTTGCCAGGGCTGGGTAGCCGAGGATGGCATTGTATGGCAGTGCAATGTAGGCGACGTCGAAGTCGAGGCTTTCTGTCCTGTAGTTGTCCCGGGTGCCGAAGGTGACGGGCAGGCGTACCTGCCCAATTGGCGTTGTAGACCCTTCGGTTACCCCGAAGAACGATTGGGTTGGCATGAGCCGATGGTACGGCACCTGCATCTTCTCAAAGACCTCAACCGAGATGATGTTGAGGCCCGCCCCTCCGTCGATGAGAGTGCGATTGACGGCGATGTTATTGATGGTTGGCATGCACAAGAGGGGAATTGTGCCAACACCCTTGGTGGAGGTCGGATGATCCTCCTCATCGAAGCCGATCTTGCTGGTTGACCACTTCATTAAGCGGTTGCCGACGTTGGGCTGCGCCGCCACGATCTCTCGCGACAACTGTTTGAAGTGACGATCAGATAAAGGAGCTTGAGCTCCACCCAGGAGGCAAGCTGCGAAGCCTCGCGGCTCTTGATAGCCCCCTAGTTCTCTTCACGATGATCATTCGTTGGTGGAGGTAGCGGCAGCGGCTCGGGATCTGCACGAGACAGACCATCGCGGCGGCGACCCTCGTCTCGATCGTCGTCGCGACGATCGCCCCAGGATCCACCCTTGCCGTTGCTGCGGCTACTCCCACGGCGCTTGGTGACACCATTTTCTTCATGAAACTTTCGGACAATCCAACAATCGTCGGTATTGTGGGTGTCCTTTTTATGGAGAATGCAGTAGCGGCGATGTCGACCATTATCGTGCTCGGAGCGGTCCCCGCGGCGTTGCTTATGCTCGGGCTCCGCCGCGAGTACGGCAGCCTCCTTGCGCTTGGGGTCCTTGGACTTCGGCTTTGGGGGAAGCACCTCCGGCAGGTTGTGCACGAAGAGCCTCCCTTCCTCGGACTTGGCGCAGCGGTCGGTGATTTCGAAGAGCTTGATGATAGAAGTCAGCTCATCATTCACGGACAGCTTCTCCCTCATCTTGATGTCGGAGACGCCTGTGGAGAACGCGGAGATGACCTCCTCGTTGGAGATCCTGGGAATCTTGTTCCTCATCTGGCTGAAGCGCTGGATGTACTGACGAAGCGTCTCGCCCTTGTACTGACGCACCGCCTTAAGATCGTTCTTGGTGGCGGGGCGCTCGTACGTGGGCATGAAGTTAGCGACGAACTGGTGGCACAAGTCCTTCCATGAGGTCACGGATTTGTGAGGAAGATTCATGAGCCAAGTTTGAGGAGCGTCTTTGAGGGCCATGGGGAACCAATTGGCCATCACACGCTGATCTCCACGCTCGGCCTAGACAGCGACGACGTAGAGCTGGAGGAATTCGACGGGGTTTGTGGTCCCGTCGTAATGCGCGCTGATGTCCGGCTTGAACTTGTCAGGCCAGACCACGTAGCGCTGCTGGCGAGTGAGAGCAAGGCACCCGGGGTTGTAGATGGGATCCCCGAGGGTCTTGACGTTCTTGCCAGCTTTGCCGATGTCGTCGATGGTGCAGTCATGATTTTCGCGGCGGCGCTCAAGGGAGACGTGTGCGTCTTCCGGAGCGCGTTGGATGATTTGGCAGCTGGGCTCCCCGCGCGGCGAAGATGCGGCGCGGGAAGCCACTTTCTTGGCCTTGGCGGCCTTCCCATCTCCGACGCCCGGGGCGCGGCGCCCCGCCGCCAGATCTGGTTCTCCCGCGCCCTGGGCTCCTCCCTGGGCCGGGTCTTCATTGGCGATGGCGACGAGCTCAGCGATTCGAGCGCGCCACCCACCCCCCACACCCGTCGTCAGTGGGCTGATAGCGCAGCAGCTCCTGCGCCATGGCGAGAGCCTGCGCGGGAGACATCTGACTCCCAGAACGAGCGTGAGAAGTGGCGGTGGCGGTTAAGGAGAGCGAAGGCTCTGTACGCCCGAACGGGAGGTAGGAGGACTCCAGATCTTCCTCCTCTTCCTCCTCGGCCGAGGCTTCACGATGATGGAAGATGGGCTCGGTTTGCCCCCGGACAGCGTTACGGCGGCGAAGACGCTCGAGCCTTGTGTTGGCGTCGGCCATGTCGAAGCAGATCTGGAAGAAAACACACCACAGCCCCTACCTGGCGCGCCAAATGTCGATGGATTTCATGTCACAAGAACACGGGGTACCACACGACGGACCCAAAGATTCGAACGCAGGGGGCTGAACATGGGAGATCTTGGATCGCAACGAAACACGGTGACGGAAGCCTTGAGTCATCGAACGCACAACACACTGCAGAGAGGGACACCGAGCTTTACCCAGGTTCAGGGCCCTCGTGATGAGGTAAAACCCCTACTTCCTGCCTTCTTGTATTACGACGCGATACCTCGCGAGGAGTACAAGGTCATGGTTACAGAGCTCTAGCTGGCCGGAGGTAGAAGAACCAACTTAGCCTAGCTAGGAGCCCGGAGATGAAGATTCGATCCCCTCTAAGGGGTGGCCTCCCCTCCTTTTATAGCGCCAAGGTCCTCCTTCCCCTTATCTTCTTGGGGAAGGGGTTGCCACACACGGCCAAGGAGGGAGGACAGCTGTAGACTTTATTCTTCCGTAGACGTAGTCTTCGTAGAGTAGTGGCGCCGGTCCACATGAGTGGGTGGAGGAAGATGACGTCTTCCTCTGGCGCCCTGCACCGTCCACGCTATTTTTAGGGGGGTGGCCAACAACCACTGTTCTGCTTTATGCAGGCACGGCGAAAGTTGGTCTCCTCCCTGTCGGGGGTAGCATGGGCGGTACGTGGTCTTCTGCCCTTGTCTTCTTGCTCTGCACGCAAACGTGCTGAGCTGACGTGGACGTGGTCCCTCCCCTCACCAGCGGAAGCTCATGAGGAGGTCTTCTGGTCCTTAGCAGTTTTGGTCGTCGTTCTCCTCGTGAGGCGCCTCCTCACGAGGGTCTTCTCCCATAGCTTCGGTCGTCGTTTCACCCCTGGGTCGAAGCTGGGCCGTTGAAGAGGCCTAGGAGCAGGTGGACCGGGATACCCCGGTATCCAGAACATCGACAGTCGGTGACTTCGAGTGGCACCGGAGACTCGGACTCCAAAGTCCGGAGACTCCGGGGTTAGTCGACCCTAATGGCTAGATTTCTCAGAGGGGTATAAATAGTCGTCTTCCACCTCCGGTGGCTGTTGCGGCTTCTACTCTCTCTCTTCCATTGTTGCAAAGCTCCAAAGCACTAGATCTCCCATTCTAGCCACTAGAAGTTGAAGCCCTTTGGGGATTCGAGGGAGGAGACCTATATCTACACTTCCACCAAGGCGATTTGATTTCCCTCTCCATTTCATTGAGGAACTTGTTACTCTTGGGTTCCTTGGAACCCTAGCCGGAAGAAGCTGTCCTCCAAGCTCAACTTCGTGTGTAAGGGCTTGGTGGGCTTATTGGGAGCCTCCAATTGAGTTGTGGAGCTCGCCCCAGTACTTTATGCAAAGGTCTCGTGTCGCCTTCAAGGGCATCACTTAGTGGAGCGTGAACTCGCCTTTGTGGCTTGTTCACCGGAGAATAGGGTGGGCCTTTGTGGCGTTGGTGGCCTTTGTGGTGCCACACCTCTCCAACGTAGATGTACTTCCCGTAACAAGGAAGGAACTACGGGAATACATCCTTGTGTCTTCATGTCTCCATTGCGGTTACTTCTATCCTTTACTTGTACCTTTACTTATATTGTTATTGCTAGGTTGCTTATCACTTTAGGTAAATTCACTTAGTAGCACATCTAGAGAATTTACCTTCTTATATAGCCTTAATTTGAAAAAGAAGTAAAAATTGGGTAGCTCCTATTCACCCCCCTCTAGTCGCTCATACGATCCTTTCAATTGGTATCAGAGCGTGGTCTCTTATTCAGGCTTAACCGCCTAAGAGTATGGGCGATACTAGGGATGAGGATAAGGGTAAAGAAACTCCTCCCGGGGAAACTCCTCCATCCATCTCCTCCTCCCCTTCAATCTCACGTGAGGAGCACTTGGCGTCTTTGGACACCTTTCAATCCTCTATGAGATTGGAGATGAAGGCGATGTTTGAGGAGTATCTTGGGAAGAAATCTCCTGGGCTCACCGACCCAAACACCACACCTAGTGTGGATCTCTCTTTGGCGAAGGTAAAGCCACCTAACAATGGCTCTACCTCCACAGAGAATAAAGGTGCCCCACCTAACGAAAATGATGGTCCGGCAAAGGGTGCATCCATTCCACCCCCAAACACTTACTCCACTCCACCGATCCATTATCCTATGCCACACATTAACAACATGGGATCTCCTCCTAAGCTTGATTCTTGCAATTTTATCAAATGGCAAGGACTAATGAAATCTCATATTTCTAGTTCTTCTACTCATTTGTGGAGGGTCATACAAAATGGCTTTGCACCTCATGATCCTCTCAACTTGACCGGAAGGGAAGAAGTTGATGAGCAACTCAATGCCACCGCCAAGCATCTCCTTCAACAAGCCGTGCC
This sequence comes from Dactylis glomerata, assembly GCA_007115705.1. NCBI lineage: Eukaryota > Viridiplantae > Streptophyta > Magnoliopsida > Poales > Poaceae > Dactylis > Dactylis glomerata. The sequence continues at coordinate 171,229 of QXEO01000483.1, read as the reverse complement.
GGATACACATGTGGCACACATCAACAATTTGAGCACCGCCAAGGAAGTATGGGACTATCTCACTATGCTCTTCATTGGAAACGAGAGCATTCGGTCCTCCAAGTTTGATGAGCTCAAGAGTGAAGAGAGGGATTTCATTATGCGAGATAATGAGACTCCCGATGAGATGTACCAAAGGATCTTGGCTCTTGCAACGGCCTTGACCAGGTTTGGTGCAAAGACAATGGTGATGACTATATCAAGCGTATGTTCATTACCTCCATCGACCCAAGAGAACCCATCCGGTTCGAAATCATCTGTTCAAGACCGGGCTTTGGGCGTATGACCTCAAATGAAGTTCTTTGCGAGTTCACCGCCTTGACTATCTTGAAGAAGAATGCGGAAGAGACTAGAGCTCGTGTCCTTGCCGGACAAGGAGTTCACAATCTTGCTCTCAAGACCAAGGTGGTTTACAAGCAAGAAGAAGGAGAAGAAGAAGTATGCGAAGGAGAGTATTGGTTTCCAGAGGATGCCAAGTATGCACTCAATGAACATTTGGCTCTCACCACAAATGCTTTTTGGGATGCCAACAAGCACAAGTTCAAGGGATCCAAGTTCAAGTCATCTCCAAGGAAGGGTGGTGACTCTAAAGTGAGGCATTGCTACAATTGTGGAAGAATCAAGCACTTCATTGCCGAATGTCCTTATGAGAACAAGGAGGACCATGGAGGCCGGCTCATCCCTAAGCGCCGGTCATCCAAGTTCTCCTCTTCCAAGAAGCATGGGAACAAGGACGACAAGATGAAAGGAGAAAGGTTGTTGGTGGCACAAGAGGAGTATGACTCTGGGACCGATGATGATGATGACTTCGAAGATGAAGAGAATTGAGAAATGGCCGCCATTGCTATTGTCTCCACTCCACCTAGATCCCTCTTCGACTCACAAAATGAGAATGCCATCGTCATCAACCACAAGTGTCTCATGGCTAAGGCCACGGAGGTAACAACATCACCTACTCCTTCATCATCTATTCCAAGTCTATCTCTATGGATGATGTGAGTAGTCTTAAGATTAAGAAAGAATTAGTTTCTTGTGATGAATTTATTGCTAACATGAAGGGGCAAACCAAGGTGTACTTTGAGACACTAATGTGTCAATTAGGTGATGCCCATGACACCATCAAGGAGAAGGAGGAGTTTGAAAGATTAGCCGCCGATGATATTGGCTCTCTATCCATTGAGCTTGAAGAAGAGCAAAACTTGAGAGCCTCTTTAGAGGAGAAATTGTTGGGACTAGAAGAGTATCATAATTTAAACTTGTCAAAACTCACTAAAGAACGTGACCATGCTCTTGCTATGGTCAAGTTGCTTAAAAAGGAGAAAGTTGAATTTGACGTTGGTCATAATGATTTTTGTGAGAAATTTGAGAAGCTTGAAGAAGCCTACGAGGCTTTGGAAGGAAAATTCTCTAGTCTCACTAAGATCCATGAGCAACTTCAAATTCAACTAACTATTGAACAATCTAAAGTCCCACCAATGTAAGTTATTGAAGTTCCTAGTTCTTCTAACCCTATATGTGATCATAGTGATATCATTGAGGAGAACAATAGGTTGAAGGCCGAACTTGCTAAGGGCCTTGCCACTTGCATTCAAGGAGAAAAGAATCTCAATGATATTTTCAACAATCAATGAATGATCAAGGGTAAGGAAGGTCTCGGGTTTGTTGTCAAGTCCTCTAAAAAGGGGGAACTCGGATTGGTAGCCGAGCCCAAGAAGAAGAAGAAGAAGAAGCCTGCTGCTTGATACGTCTCCAACGTATCTATAATTTTTGATGCTCCATGCTTGTTTTTACGCCATTTGCCTAATGTTTCATTACACTTCGTGGCACTTTTATGCATTTTCCGGAACTAACCTATTAACAAGTCTCCACAGTGCCAGTTCCCTGTTTTCTGCTGTTTTTGTGTTTCAAAAAAGCTACACAGGAAATATTCTCGGAATTGGACGAAACAAAAGCCAAACATCCAGAAATCCACCGAAGCTTCCAGAGATCCGAAGAGGAGACGGAGTGGGGCCACGAGGGCCCCACACACCAGGGCGGCGCGGCCCAGCCCCTGGCCGCGCCCCCTATGTGTGAGGGCGCCTCGGTCCACTTCTGACGATGCCCCTTCACCTATAAAGACCCCCCGATGGGAAAAACCTAAGTACCCCGATCAATTTTCCAGAACACATCGCGATCCGCCGCCGCCGTCGACCCGAAGATCGGGAGGGTCCAGAAGCTCTTCCCGGCACCCTGCCGGAGAGGGGAATCGCCACCGGAGGTCTTCTTCATCGCCATGCTTGCCTCCGGAGCGATGAGTGAGTAGTCTACCTTGGACTATGGGTCCATAGAAGTAGCTAGATGGTTGTCGTCTCCACCATGTGCTTCATGTTTAGATCTCATGAGCTGCCCTACATGATTGAGATCACCGTTATGTAATTCTACATGTTTGGTTTGTTGGGATCCGATGAATATTGGTGTTATGATTAAGTTGCTATACTGAAATATATCTTATGTTATCTCTATGTTGTTTATGATCTTGCATGCTCTCCATTGTTAGTAGCTATCTTGGCCGAGTAGTTGCTAGTAACTCCAAGAGGGGGTATTTATGCTCGATAGTGGGTTCATGCCTCTATTTAATCTGGGGGAGTGACAGAAACCTCTAAGGTTGTAGATGTGCTGTTGCTACTAGGGAGAAAACAACATTCATATGCTCGAGGGCATATGCTTTGTTTACATTACACGCATTGCTTAATGCAATTATCTGTTGTTCGCAACTTAATACTCATGGGGTGTTCGGATGATATCCCCGCGAGTGGATTATTAGTCATAGATGCAGTTGGATGGCGGTCTATGTAAATCGCATAGTGATCTTCTTGACATATCACGTTTATCTTTATTCTATCAATTGCCCAACTGTAATTTGTTTACCCAGCATGTTTTATTTATCTTATGGAGAGGCACCACTAGTGAACTGTGGACCCCGGTCCTATTTCCATCATATTGCTATCACCTGTTTACTTTACTCGCACTGTTTACTTTACTCGCATACTATTACTATTTTCCACTCGATACGCTCATACCCTTTGTTTCAAGCAAACCGGTGAGATTGACAACCTCATCGCAAGTTGGGAACAAAGTACTTGGTTGTGTGTGTGCAGGTTCCGCATTGCAGCTAGCAAAGCAAAGCTTGGACGAGGTGCCCTATAAATTGTCCGAAGCCGTCGCAAGCTAGCAGCATCACCTTCAGTCGTATTGTCTGCTCTTCTCCAGACCGATTAAACCTCGGTTTCTTACTAAGGGAAAAGACTTGCCGCTATGCTCATCATACTTTCCGCTTGGAGTTTCCCAACTGCCTGGCCATAATAATAATCAACTACACGCCAGCCATCAAGCCCTTTTCTGGCGCCGTTGCCGGGGATGAAGTGGAAGACCTCTGCGAGGGGAGTTTTTCGCACGCACATCCTTTACTTTGTTTTATTGTTTTGTTTTACTTTATTTTTACTTGCATTGTTTTATCAAAAATACAAAAAAAATAGTTCCTATTATAGTTGTTATTTTTGTTGGTCTGTTATTGTCTTGCTTTATCATGCTTTCTATCAATGGTTGGTTTCTTTGAAACTAGATCCTTTTGGCAAGGTGGGTTCACGGAAGAGCAGCAAAATTATTATGAGGAACACCGCTTGTCACAAAAAGGGAAACATTTATGGGAACAAATCAATAGATTGTATATCATTGCTAGAAATGTGTGCTCTACTTATAATGTTACTTATTGCTTTGATGAATCTTGTTGTTGTAGGAGGTATAAACACCTCCCTTTTCAATGTGAGTATAATGATGATGTTACCATATCTTCTTATATTAATGGAAATTATGACTTTTATGATGTGGAACAAATTGAAGAATTTATTGCTTGGAAGGGTGCATTCGAACTTGCTTATTTGCTTGAAAATACTGATGATGCACCTTATAAATATGAGGTTTATGATATACTCACATTTTTCTTTGATAATTACAAGGAAGGAAATGGCTATATTCTTAAATATCTTAATAGATGCTCTCCAACGGAAGAGACTAATGCCTTGAATAAGCCTATGGAAGAAGAAATTGCTAAAACTGGAAGCTCATTGGATGAAAAAGAGGAGGAGAGTGATGATCAAGGGGAGGAAGAATGGAGCTACCCATGTCTACCTCCCAATAAGAGTAACTCTTTAACTAATACCTTATTTGATTGCCCTCCATGCTTAACAAAGGATGGTGAGTGTGATATTTATATTGTTGAGTTTGTTCATGATGCTACTGAAAATTATTATGAGAGAGGAAAATATGGTTGTTGTAATTATCATGTTACTAAAACACCTCTATTTATATTGAAAGTTCCAAAGTTGCTCTTGTTTTATCTACCCATACTTGTTACTATGCGCTTCTTTGATTTATTTTCTTACAAGATTCCTATGCATAGGAAGTGGGTTAGACTTAAATGTGTTTTACATTTGCTCCTTGATGCTCTTTTTACTTCCATTCATATTTCTTATGTGAGCATCTTCTGAAACTACTGAGCCTAGCTCAAAGGCGTTAAAGAAAAGCACTCTTGGGAGATAACCCAATGTTTTTACATTCAGTACCTTTTCTTTTATTTGAGTCTTGGAAGTCATTACTACTGTAATTACCTCTACTTATCCTTTTTATTTCATTGTTGTGCCAAGAGAAGCCTCTAATTTGAGTGAGGTAAAGATTTGGGGATGTTGCTGTCCTGAAACTATTTTCGGTGCTGCACCGTAAAAATTCATGAAAATTCTCTGTATATCTTTTGGACCTAAAATTTCTTGTGCATATGCCCCAGGTTATATCAAAACTTTCATTAGATGAACACTTTTTGATATGAGCAACAGAAAACCCCTCAAAAATTCGGCATTTGTCAGCTGTTCTGTTTTGACAGATTTCTGCCACTATTCGTTTTTGCCGCTTTATCGCTTTCTTTGTGAGTTCTTTTGATCACGGAACTTTTGGGGAGTTGCTACAGTAGTATATGCTTTATATGTGGTGGTTCTGGGTTGAAACCTGAAGCAAAAGAGGTTGATTATATGTTATGCTTACACTAATGTTGCTAATAGATTTGTGTTTAGTTTTGTATGAAGGAAGTTTTCAAGTGTAGGGATTGGAGAATGATGAGATGAGTTGAAGAATGGACAAAAGCTCAAGCTTGGGGATGCCCATGCATCACCCCAAGAAATATCCAAGAAGTACAAGCGTCAAAGCTTGGGGATGCCCCCGAGGCACCCCTTCTTCATCGGCAAAAATCAGGTCACCTTTCAAAACACTATATTTTTATTGCTTCATGCACTATTTGTTTTTCTTGGAGCGTCAGTTGTTTTAGTTTTCTTTATTAGTTTAGTTTTGTTTGCTGCAATAAATGGTTAGACCCCAACAAATTTCTTTTGGAGAAGTTGCCTTGCTTTTCATTTGCCAAGAACGCTCTAGTTTTCATTCTTATAAAAAACCGAGTGTTATTCTTTTTCTGCTACTGCTTTTGGTTTTCATTTTCGCCTTGATTTGCGTTCAGACCTTGTCATATCTTTTCATCAAGGTGTATTTTTGCCTCTGATCTTTATTGGTTTTCATCAAAAGAGGTGTCTTTAAATTTTTTCAAATGGTGTTGGAAAAGAGAAAAAGCTTTATGCAAAAAAGTGGTACAAGAAGGAGCATGTGTAGACTGCGGCTTAGGCTTTTTCATGTCATGCTTGATGTCTTTTTGATAGTATGCTTAGTGGATTTGCTGTAGCATGACTTGTCTCAAATAACCGAGATTGCTTAATGAGCCTTTGAAAAAATCATGCGTTGTTTTTATCGTTTGGAAGCATTATTTTGGTTTTCTCCTTGATGCTTTATTTGGGTTGACTTGGCGCATGCTCACACATGTTAGACTCTTACAAAGTCGCCAATAGCCTCTATGATCATTTAGTTTTTGACTTTTGATGCCATCTTATGCTTCGGTTAATGTTGCTTTATCGCTTTGCATGATTATGGCCATTATTGCTCTCTTAGTTGGTCGCTCCCAGTCTTTTGCTAGCCCTCGCCTTGTACTGAGTATAAGCTCTACTCGTGCATCCAACTCCTAAAAGCCAAAGTTTTCCAAAGTGTCCACCATACATACCTATTAGCAATTTGCTATTCCAAGTAAATTTGACTTGCTTTTATCTTTTCTTCAAATTAAACTCTTACCAGTGTTATGCGAAAATTGGTCAGTAAAGCTCTCACGAACCGGAAGGCACACTTTACTTTTTCTCGTTCTTAAAAATTTGACATTGTGGTCTCTTATGTTGAGTTGTTATGCTTGCAAGTTGTAAGTTGGATACTAGCCCAACCATGCTGTCATTTGGCAAGCTTTTAACATTGCACTTCTTATTTGAGTTGATATCGTGATCTTTTGTTTATGGATGCCCGCGGTGTGAAATGAATTGGGAATCTTGCGGGGATCATGGAGTTTGTATATGTGTTATTGAAATGCCTGGGCCGCCAATCTAAGCCATGCATAATTCATGGTGGAAATTTGCAGCATACCCATAGTGGACATTCGACGACGCATCTCAAAATAAAAAGCTAAACAAATGGTAAATAAAAGAGATGTCGAGGTGTTCATTGTCTGCTTGTCCTGTCATTTTGATGTGGGCTTGTTCCATGTCATCGGGCACGGAGGTACCCCATTGGCGGTTCTCGATGATACATATATACTTACAATGACAAGAGCCTTGCTTGGGACTCTAAGTAAAGTAGCATGAGGTTTGGGTACTTGTATTCATGGGACATGAGGTTTTTGACTTATGATTTGTCAAGCATATGCATCATAATTGTTCTCGCATTAACTTTAACCATTCAAGATGCTTATGATGGGGGCAATGAGAGCTCAAAGCCGGTAAGTAACATAATTTTTGAAGGTCTATAAAACTTGCAATCACTGCTTCCCTCCGCGAAGGTCCTTTCTTTTACTTTCATGTTGAGTCACCACCTTCTATCTTTATGCACCATTAAGAGAGCATAGTTGTCATTCTTAGTATAATGTGCATTGTCCCAAAGTTTTCATTGATTGATTCATATTGTTGGTTTCACTTGTTCTTAAATTATTTGTATCTAGTCGCCCTCTTAAACTTGAAGGTGTCCTATGCATTTATGTTTTGCTCTCCATGAAGGACAAGCTGAAAACCATTTGTATGTTTTTCCTTATGATTTGAACACACGTTTGACTTTCATTGTTTTATTTTCATGATCTTTTGTTTGTGTTCATTTGCATGTTATAACATGGTTGCTAAGTTGTTATTGTCAAGATTATATCTTTCATGCCCATGTTTTAAGTTCTTTTGATCCCAGCTCATAATGCTTACATATATGATCAAGATTGTGTAGGTGCATGTCACCTCAAAAATTATTCTTTTGTTATCACATACCTACTCGAGGACGAGCAGGAGTTAAGCTTGGGGATGCTTGATACGTCTCCAACGTATCTATAATTTTTGATGCTCCATGCTTGTTTTTACGCCATTTGCCTAATGTTTCGTTACACTTCGTGGAACTTTTATGCATTTTCTGGAACTAACCTATTAACAAGTCGCCACAGTGCCAGTTCCCTGTTTTCTGCTGTTTTTGTGTTTTAGAAAAGCTACACAGGAAATATTCTCGGAATTGGACGAAACAAAAGCCAAACATCCAAAAATCCACCGAAGCTTCCAGAGATCCGAAGAGGAGACGGAGTGGGGCCACGAGGGCCCCACACACCAGGGCGGCGCGGCCCAGCCCCTAGCCGCGCCCCCTATGTGTGAGGGCACCTCGGTCTACTTCTGACGATGCCCCTTCACCTATAAAGACCCCCCGACGGGAAAAACCTAAGTACCCCGATCAATTTTCTAGAACACATCGCGATCCGCTGCCGCCGTCGACCCGAAGATCGGGAGGGTCCAGAAGCTCTTCCCGGCACCCTGCCAGAGAGGGGAATCACCACCGGAGGTCTTCTTCATTGCCATGCTTGCCTCCGGAGCGATGAGTGAGTAGTCTACCTTGGACTATGGGTCCATAGCAGTAGCTAGATGGTTGTCCTCTCCACCATGTGCTTCATGTTTAGATCTCATGAGCTTCCCTACATGATTGAGATCACCGTTATGTAATTCTACATGTTTGGTTTGTTGGGATCCGATGAATATTGGTGTTATGATTAAGTTGCTATACTGAAATATATCTTATGTTATCTCTATGTTGTTTATGATCTTGCATGCTCTCCGTTGTTAGTAGCTATCTTGGCCGAGTAGTTGCTAGTAACTCCAAGAGGGGGTATTTATGCTCGATAGTGGGTTCATGCCTCTATTTAATCTGGGGGAGTGACAGAAACCTCTAAGGTTGTAGATGTGCTGTTGCTACTAGGGAGAAAACAACATTCATATGCTCGAGGGCATATGCTTTGTTTACATTACACACATTGCTTAATGCAATTATCTGTTGTTCGCAACTTAATACTCATGGGGTGTTCGGATGATATCCCCGCGAGTGGATTATTAGTCATAGATGCAGTTGGATGACGGTCTATGTATTTTGTTGTAATGCCCAGAGTAAATCGCATAGTGATCTTCTTGACATATCACGTTTATCTTTATTCTATCAATTGCCCAACTGTAATTTGTTTACCCAGCATGTGTTATTTATCTTATGGAGAGACACCACTAGTGAACTATGGACCCCGGTCCTATTTCCATCATATTGCTATCACCTGTTTACTTTACTCGCACTGTTTACTTTACTCGCATACTATTACTATTTTCCACTCGATACGCTCATACCCTTTGTTTCAAGCAAACCGGTGAGATTGACAACCTCATCTCAAGTTGGGAACAAAGTACTTGGTTGTGTGTGTGCAGGTTCCACGTTGCAGCTAGCAAAGCAAAGCTTGGACAAGGCGCCCTATAAATTGTCTGAAGCCGTCGCAAGCTAGCAGCATCACCTTCAGTCGTATTGTCTGCTCTTCTCCAGACCGATTAAACCTTGGTTTCTTACTGAGGGAAAAGACTTGGCGCTGTGCTCATCATACTTTCCGCTTGGAGTTTCCCAACTGCCTGGCCATAATAATAATCAACTACACGCCAGCCATCACTGCTGCTGCCCCCATGATGGTGCAGTGTTAAGGCACCCAGTTGGGAACCCCAAGATGAAGGTATGAGGAGCAAAGCAGCAAGTTTCCCTCAGTTGTGAAACCAAGGTTATCGAACCAGTAGGAGAAAGCCAAACTTCAGAAGGTGATGCTTGCTAGCTTCATGACACTCCGGATAATGGCGCCAGAAAATGCTCGTGCGTAGTTGATGTAGGAGCTTCTTCACCTAGCAGCAACGTGGAACCTGCACACAACACAACCAAGAACTTTGCTCCCAACTTCGATGAGGTTGTCAATCTCACCGGTTTGCTGTAAACAAAGGATTGAGCCTACCGTGGGGTAAAAGGTAATAGTATGCAAGAATGTAAACATAGTGATTAATAGTAAACGGTTATAGCAATGTAAAGGAAATTGGACCGGGGTCCACAGTTCACTAGTGGTGTCTCTCCATAAGATAAATAACAACATGCTGGATAAACAAATTACAATTAGGCAATTGATAGAGTAAAAATAACGTACATATGTCATGAGGATCACTATGAGATTCACTCTGGGCATTACAACAAAATACATAGACCGCCATCAAACTGCATCTATGACTAAAAATCCACTCGCGGGGAGTCATCCAAGTACCCCTTGAGTATTAAGTTGCGAACAACAGATAATTGCATTAAGCAAAGTGCGTAATGTAAACAAAGAAAATGTCCTTGGACACAAGAATGTTGTTTTCTCCCTAGTGGCAACCGCACATCTACAAACTTAGAGGTTTCTGTCACTCCCCTAGATTACTAGAGGCATGAACCCAATTATCGAGCATAAATACTCCCTCTTGGAGTTACTAGCATCTACTCGGCCAAGATAGCTGATACGTCTCCAACGTATCCATAATTTTTGATGCTCCATGCTTGTTTTTACACCATTTGCTTAGTGTTTCGTTACACTTCGTGGCACTTTTATACATTTTCCGGAACTAACCTATTAACAAGTCGCCACAGTGACAGTTCCCTGTTTTATGCTGTTTTTGTGTTTCAGAAAAGTTACACAGGAAATATTCTCGGAATTGGACGAAACCAAAGCCAGTCGCCCAGAATTTCACCGAAGCTTCTAGAGAACCGAAGATGAGACGGAGTGGGGCCACGAGGGGCCCACACACCAGGGAGGCGCGGCCCAGGGGTAGGCCGTGCCCCCTATGTGTGAGAGCACCTCGGTCCACTCTTGACGATGCCCCTTCGCCTATAAAGACCCCCCGACGGGAAAAACCTAAACACCCGATCACTTTTCCAGAACACATCGCGATCCGCCGCCGCCGTTGACCCGAAGATCGGGAGGGTCCAGAAGCTCTTCCCGGCACCCTACCGGAGAGGGGAATCGCCACCGGAGGTCTTCTTCATCGCCATGCTTGCCTCCGGAGCGATGTGTGAGTAGTATACCTTGGACTATGGGTCCATAGCAGTAGCTAGATGGTTGTCTTCTCCACCATGTGCTTCATGTTTAGATCTCATGAGCTGCCCTACATGATTGAGATCACCGTTATGTAATTCTACATGTTTGGTTTGTTGGGATCCCATGAATATTGGCGTTATGCTTGACTTGATGTACTGAAATTTATCTTTTGTTATCTCTATGTTGTTTATGATCTTGCATGCTCTCCGTTGTTAGTAGCTATCTTGGCCAAATATGTTGGGGATATACCAAATAGGTATACCAGCGATGTAGTCCTAAATCAGCAAGCCAGGGTGGCCCATCAGGGGTGGTATGGCGGATTGCCTATCGGGCGGCCCAGTTGCTGAAGTTGCCATGACGGTACTGGACGCAGGCGCTCATTGCGGATCCGGAGACAGGCCCATGGCGGATCCGGAGATAGGCCCATGGCGGATCCGGAGACAGGCCCATGGCGGGTTGCCTTGTGGTGCACGCATAGGACTTAGTCTAGGACTCCAAGTTGTATCCGCTCCGGTACCATCGTGTAGCCCACGCCAGGCGCCTTTATAAGCCCGGCGTGGAGCAGCCCTTGAGGCAAGAATAGACTTAGTCATAAGGCCAATCGCATAGCGAAACAGCCAACCTCATCATTGTAATCGAGCACTTGTTGCCATATAGTGAATTATAGCAGCACGTAGGGTCTCGCCACCGTTGCGGGACCTAAAGCTGGGTAAACTTGTGCTACCACCATCCCGGATCGCTCCTCCGTGTTCACCCCCTCCACAAACCACCATACCCCTACCTCTATGGCAGATCTATTAATGAAACCACGACAGTTGGTGCCCACCGTGGGGCAAAGCGCGTCTGGAGCACGGATCCAGGCGGGATCCTCCTTTGCAGGCATTGGCAACACCGTCGCCATCGAGCGCGTCCTCTACGATTCCGGCTTCCCCATCGTCCCAGCGGATAACCTCTGGGTGCCGGCTAGAGAAGACCCTGCTCGATTCACCGTCGTTCCGATTGGAGATATCCATATCTTCATCGGAGAGACAAACCCTACCCCCGCCACGGAAACCAATTTCCAGCGGATCGGTATGGCTGAAATCCCCAAACGGACCGCTTTCGAGCTGGATACGGAGGAGGACTCATCTGATCCGGAACTTTCCAAGTTTCCTAGATCGGATCTGAAAAACAATCCCACCCAGCCCGCCCTAGAGGTAGAGGAAGTGGTGGAAGACCGCTATGAATCCGCCATGAGCAATCTGGCGTTAGAGACACCACGGTACTGCCTTGTTGCGTTCGCAGGTATCACTTCGGGATCTACCTCCAATGGAGAAGATAGCCCAGGTGAATCCATCCTTGAGGCACTTAACGAAAGTGGTGAATCGGATGACTGGGACAGCAAGGGCTATGATTCTGACCATTATGACGCCGCCATGAGAAAAATCGAGGCGGAATTGGCGCAGCAGGCAGTAGAAGAACAGCAAGCAGCGGCCAAACAGGTGTTCGTGACCAACAAAGGAGATGACGCTGGGCAGACAACCGGTGATCCGCCATCTCAGGCAGTCCATGACAGAGATGCCGGCAAAGAGCAGGGTAACCCGCCACTAGCCGTCGATCCCGCCACGGAACAACTTCCTGAAATCCACGGCGGACCCAGGCCTCCGCAACCCGCCATCCCCGATGACCAGCACCCAGAAGACTTCACGACCCCGCTGGATAAAGTTGTCTATGGAACTCTAGCGGATCCAATCACCCCTGACTATGTCAGGGATGTGAACGATCTCGAGAAGAAGAGGCGAGCACTCCTCAAAGAAGCAAAGCGAGTCGAGAAGATGGGCCAACAGCTTGATGGCGACATTGCTAAAGCTCAAGACACGCTGAAGCGCGCAAGGAACATGGAAGAGAAGTATGTTACTCTCATCCAGAACCAGATGACCGAAGGAGGCGACCCGCAGCTAGTACGAAACCTTGAGTTCACCGTACCAACTGCGGAAACTCTGGCCAAGATGTATATCAAGAATCCGCCATATGTGGACAAGAACCGCGATGAAGTCAGGGCTACGCCCATTGAGAACATCGTGGCTGCAAAGGAGCTATTGGAACATAATAAGAGTCCAGCAGCCCTAGAGACAGCGGTGAAGCTGATGACCAAAGCATTAGTACAGCAGGAGAAGGCTACGTCGTCACGACGGCTCGAATCTGATCCCGCGCTATGTAGGTCCAGCACTGCCTCTAAAGCTCGAGGGGCTGGCAACTATGGTACACGCCCTGATAACGAATCTCATACCGGATCCTCGGAAATCCGAAGAAGAGAAGCTCACAACCGGGCAAATGCCATCCCAATATCTTCCGATGACAAACCAAATGGCAAAGGCCCACAGAGAAATCCATCGCCACCTCACAAGAACTACCCTGCTTACGGATACCAACAAGACAATGCTGCCCCCCGCCATAAGACCAACATGCCGCCACCAAAGTATAAGACGTTTGAAGTCCCAAAGGGAGGAATCGTCATACGCGACAATGATGCCAAGCGAGGGCAAAGCCGTGACGCCGGACGCAGAGATGATCCGCCATGACGAGAAGCCAGCAGAGACGGCGGATCCAAGCGAAGGGAACGATCTCGCCATGACGACGGCGCACACCGTGGCGGTGACAAGGACAAGCATCGCTCCGCTCGCCACCACGATGACAAAGGGCAAGGCTCCCGACGCCATGACGACGATCCATCTCCACGAAGAACAGAGGGAAGCCGTCGTAGCTGCAGAGATCAGTCGCAGGACGGCGAGAGTAAAAGACAACGTGGCCCTTCGCCATCCCCACCTAGCAGCCCCCATGGTGGCGGCGGTGGCGGTGGCGGACCAGCAAGGTCACGAAACTCTCACAAGGATCCGCCGGACCAGAAGCCCTACGACGTCCGTACCCATCTAAACGAGATTGCCAAGTCTCAAACAGCCTTCTTCCTCGGCCCAAAGTGCTTTGGACAATGGATTCGTGATGAGCCCATCCCGCATGGGTTCAAGATCGAGAAAAATATCCGCCAGTACAATGGTGTCGACAGGCCTTTAACTTGGCTACAAGACTACTTCAATGCAGTACAGTTCGCCGGGGGATCGCCCAATGTCGCTGTCCGCTATTTGCCCCTGATGCTATCTGGCACCGCGAGGCAGTGGATCAATGACTTGGCAGCAAATTCCATCCAAACCTGGTTCGACATGCAAACTGCGTTCACCAAAAACTTCGAGGGGACTTACAAGAGACCCCATAACATTGGTGACCTCCAACGGTGCCGACGGGCCGACGACGAGACCTCCCGAACTTTCCTTGCACGATGGCTAGATATGAAAAACTCCTGTGAAAGGGTTACCGACGAATCCGCCATCCTCGCATTTATTGACAGTTTGGAGAGAGGCCAACTGCTCCGCCATCGCCTATTGCGGGAAAGGAACGAAGGGAAACTAACCCTAAATTCCATGATCACCATCGCAAGCAACTACGCGGCCGCCGCCGACGACGCCCGCGAATCTCTGAAGGCTTCCGCCATCCAGAACACTGGAAAGCGGAACAACAGCAACAAACGGAAGAATCCGCCAGAAGAGCAGCCAGCTCCGGATATGGTGGCCACAACCTTCGCTGATAAGGGTCAAAGCAGCCAGCGCGGCAGAGGACGCGGTACTAGCAGTGGCCAGCCGCGGAGCTCTATAGCTCCTGCTTCGGCGCCATCCGCCCCCGTGTCTTACGACGAATACCGCGATATGCCATGCTTCGCCCATCACGATTGACGAGGGTTAACTCGACAAATGTCCTAGATGAAGGACTTAGGATCGGGGGAAGAGCAACGACTAGATATTCCGGGATCGAGATTGGCACACGATGTACCCAGGTTCACGTCCCCGCGGTGGAGGATCGCTACATCCTGCTAGCAATCTAGTAGATAATCACAATGGTGTTTACATGGTGCCGCCGTAGGCGGAATATTGTATCTAGTCTATGTCTAATCTATCTTGTCTAGTCGAGATATTGCTTGTCTATGATATCCAATGTCTATGATATTGTCTGATGTCTAAGTTGTAACTTGTCCCTCTAGGGGCGCCCCTGCCTGGCTTTATATATGCAACCGAGCTAAGGTTTTACAAGAGTTCTAGTCGAATACGAATTAGAGCCTTCCTTCTTCTACTCCAAGTCATCTTCGAGTCCTTGTTCCAGTCCACCTCCTTAATGGGCCGGACGCGGTATACTAATCTGCGAGTACCCGAAGGGCATTCCCTTGTCAGTAGCCCCCGAGACTCAATTCGAGTTGCAGACTCGGGTTGAGTCTCAAAACTTCAAATCTTTGACTTCTTCAATCTTTGACTTCTTCAAACTTCGATTTCTTCAATCTTCGACTTCTTCAATTTTCGACTTCAATTCTTCGACTTCCTGAAATCTTCAGATTCTTGAATACGCTCTCCCGATGGGAGAGAAATGTTGAGTCCATGGACTCGAAATTTTCTTCCTCATTCTTCTAAAAAATTTTCATCTTCGACTTGATCAATACTTGAATTCTTCAGATCTTCAAATCTTCGCCTTGGTCTTTCGACTTATCTTTTATTATAATGTCTCGCAAGGGGTTTTGATGAACAAGCCTGACAACTCTGACGGATCAAGAGGTCAGTTAACTGCCGGAACAGATACTTGTCACCTACTTCAAATTCAATCCCCTTGGACTTGAATTCGGGATACCGGTCAAACCCATTCTTTTGCCGCATTTAGGACTTACAAAGAATGAGTCCCAGTGGTTCTCAGGGTACCCAGTGCGTCCACCAGGATTTTCTTCGCGTCATAGACACGGATACATACCAGCAAAGCGCATCCATGTGCGTATACCGGGCCACACAGGACGGATCCTGGGGTCTTACCTTCGTGATATATTTCAACCACGGCATCCAAGTTTTGTCGCGATGACGCAACTCGAGAATCATATGTCGCGGCCTTGTTTGACTGATCAGTGTACAAAATATTCGGGTTATTCAACCTTGATTGATATAAACTCCCTCCAGGTGGTAGTAATGATGATTTCGAAATCTTCTTTCGCCTTCTTTGCTTCATTATTCATGAAAAAACATCGTCGGGTGCGCGCCCAGCGCTTCCGATGGGAGTAGCCCCCGAGGTTATGGTCGGATACTTGTAGTCGATCATAGGCTCCAATTTCTTCTTATCTTCTTGTTGAATTCTTTCTCTCAAAATTGTGTTTCTATCGGGTGCGCGACCAGCGCTCCCGATGGGAGTAGCCCCCGAGTCTATGTTCGGGTGCTTACAGTCGGGCATAGACTCAAGTTGTACGACTCAAAGAAGTTCGGCTCCTGCAGAAAATATGAATAATTGTGAAATACTTTGTCTCTCGAAGAAATATTGCTTTTGCATCTTGCAACGATGATGTAGTAGCATGTAAAACAAAAACTCGATGTTTTTTGTGCAATTTTGTTGCTCGTACGTAAGACCCTTTCGTTAGCCTGATGCACTTCACGGCTCGATCAGCTACTCAGGTCAGACGTAAATCGATGCGTGTGCCGCATTTGAATTTCAAGATACTTGCTAAGCCTTTTCGTTAGCCTGACGCCCAAGATTTTGGCCTTGCCAACCGTTAGTCGAGCTTCATGCGACTGTAAACTAAATTGACAAGTATTCGACAAGGAACGCCAGCTAGCTACTAGGGCTTTCACAATTTTTCGAAGTCAATGATATGCAGGATGATTTTTCATGGCGGAGCCCCCGAGTGTCGGGTGCGGCGAAAGGTAAATAAAAATCGACTCTTGGAAGAGGAAAACTTAGCTTTTATCTGATGTGGCGTGGTCGGCGCGGTGTAGTCGACGATGACGTAGTCGAGTTGTTGTCGTAGAATCACAATCACGATCGGAGGCGAAGTTGTTGTCGAGCCCCCGAGCGCTGTTGGGATCGTCGCGTTGCTGATGTCGACGAAATCGTAGGTCTTGAGTATGAGCTTCCGCACTCCAGGGCGAGTTGATGTCGAGCCCCCGAGCATGGCAAGCCGAAGTTGACGCAGATGTAGTCGACGAAGTTGAAGACGAAGTAGTCGAACTATTTTTCTCCGGGTTGTAGCCGAAATATTTTCTCCGAATTTGTCGACGCGGACTTCTTCTGATTTATTTAATGTCGTCATTGATCTTGTAAGTTCATACGCGCTAGCATCTTGGTTCTCTGACTGATCTCTTTTTCTTGATCGGGACCGTACATGAGTAGTTTTGCCATCCAATATCTCCTTCCGAGTATGAGTTGTTGATTTCTTCAATCGCATGTTTTTCCCAAAAATCATGCACACCAATTAGCCAGAGACAATGTCACGTGGTGCTCTTTTACTTGGGATTTGATGCACCAACGATCGGAACCTTGATGAAAAGAGAAAATTGCTTTGTCGGCTTCGACTTGAACTCTGATTGCCGGTACTTGTACTAGCTGCGTGTCTAGGTGCCTCCGGTCCACTCGAACAAATCGAGCGAGTTACTGCAGACTTGCCAGATTCGATCTGATTTGATATTGATTACAACTGCCAAAGGCTGGTTGCGGTTCGCCATGAATTCGAAGATGATGATCCGGCCAGATGTGTTGATTCGCCAATGAAGGTAGATCCGATCTCGTGGAAGCTCGTTGACCCAATCTCGACGATTTTTTTTTTCCTTAGTACCTGTAGACCGAAAATTGCCTCGCTTTGATAGTGCGTATGCACGGATTAGCTGATCGTCGTTGAAAATTGATGGATCTATTAAAGCAATCTCGCTGCTGCTGGTAGCCGAAAAATTTCTTGATCTTGATGATGTAGAAAAAATTTGCTGATATCGCCGATGGAAAAGTTGAAGGATCCCGCCCAGATAACAAAATCCAGTCGCCGCGATCCCCACGGACGGCGCCAATTGACGAGGGTTAACTCGACAAATGTCCTAGATGAAGGACTTAGGATCGGGGGAAGAGCAACGACTAGATATTCCGGGATCGAGATTGGCACACGATGTACCCAGGTTCACGTCCCCGCGGTGGAGGATCGCTACATCCTGCTAGCAATCTAGTAGATAATCACAATGGTGTTTACATGGTGCCGCCGTAGGCGGAATATTGTATCTAGTCTATGTCTAATCTATCTTGTCTAGTCGAGATATTGCTTGTCTATGATATCCAATGTCTATGAGATTGTCTAATGTCTAAGTTGTAACTTGTCCCTCTAGGGGCGCCCCTGCCTGGCTTTATATATGCAACCGAGCTAAGGTTTTACAAGAGTTCTAGTCGAATACGGATTAGATCCTTCCTTCTTCTACTCCAAGTCATCTTCGAGTCCTTGTTCCAGTCCACCTCCTTAATGGGCCGGACCCGGTATACTAATCTGCGAGTACCCGAAGGGCATTCCCTTGTCAGCGATGCTTCGGGAAAGTGCAATCACACCAACCGGAACTGCAAGTTTGTCAACGACCTCAAGGCGGATCAAGAAGCTGGCTTCAAGCGCAGCCGACGACAACGGCCTCATGGCAAAGGAAAAGCGGACAAAGACAAGGAGTCTAGGGATGTCAGTGATATGGATGAAGACCCAGCGCCCAAACCCGCCGATAAGGCAGAGGGGTGAGCTGGCAAGGCGAATCCAATCAAAAACAAGAAAGGAGCCTTTCACACATTCCTTGGACCCCCCACGGCTAAGGCACAGAGAGCCGCTATGCGCTCGCTCAACGCCATCGTGCCAAAAATCCGCCAGTACGTCCGATGGTCCGAAGTACCGGTGCACTGGAGCCGCGATGATCATCCAGAGCACATCCCAGAGGGATATTATGCCATGGTGGTATGCCCTGTGATCCACGGCTACGAGTTCTCCAAATGCTTAATGGATGGCGGCAGTAGCCTGAACATCGTGTACGTAGAAACTCTGACAAAACTTGGCCTTACCAAAACCCAACTCCGCCATAGTGCGGTCACCTTTTATGGAGTGGTTCCTGGTCGCCAAGCCAAGTCCCTCGGGTCCATCACACTCAAGGTTGCCTTCGGTAGTGAGGAAAATTACCGTGAAGAGCCTATAACCTTTGAGGTAGTCCCGTTCAAAAGCACATACCACGTGATCTTCGGTCGCCCCACTTTCCACAGCTTCCATGCCAGGCCTTGTTACATCTACAACCAGCTGAAGATGCCAGGACCAGATGGCATAATTACCGTTTATGGCAGTTTCAGAAAGGCAAAGGAGTGCGAGGAAGGAGAAGCCGCCTTCGCGGAAGCAATGTTCTTCGGTGAGGAGTTCAAGGAAATCCATGCCGCTACGGACCCCGCGGAGATGCCGGCATCCAAGCAGGAGATTTCCGCCTCCCCACCCACCTTCAAGCCTATAGTGGATACCAAGCAGGTGGAACTTGTCGCTGGCGATGCCGCCAAGACCACCTCCATTGGGACAAATCTGTCCCCCAAATAGGAAAGCGCGCTCGTCGAGTTCCTCCGTGAGAACCGGGACATCTTCGCATGGCAGCCATCTGACATGACAGGTGTACCTAGGGAACTCGCCGAGCACGCTCTGCAGATAATTCCTGGCTCCAAGCCAGTAAGACAAGCCATGAGACGCTTCGGAGATGAAAAACACCGCGCCATAGCAAAGGAAATTTCCAAGCTGTTGAAAGCAGGCTTCATCAAGGAAGTAATCCATACTAAGTGGGTGGCAAATCCTGTGCTAGTTCCTAAGAAAAACACCAAAGTTCTGCGCATGTGTGTAGATTACACTGGCCTGAACAAAGCATGTCCAAAGGACCCTTTTCCCTTGCCTCGCATTGACCAAGTCATTGACTCGATGGCAGGATCGGAGCTGCTGTGTTTCTTAGATGCCTACTCAGGATACCACCAGATCAAGATGAAAAAGTCCGATCAGCTCGCTACATCGTTCGTAACACCTTATGGCACATATTGCTATGTGACAATGCCATTTGGTCTGAAAAACGCACGAGCAATGTATCAGCGCACTATACAAAAGTGCCTGGCGGATCAAATCGGACGAAACATCCACGCATATGTGGACGACATCGCCGTTATGTCTAAGAAGCAAGATGGCCTTATAGCGGATTTGCAAGAGACCTTCGACAACCTAAGGAAGTACAACATGATGCTTAACCCCATGAAGTGCGTCTTCGGGGTACCAGCTGGACAACTTCTAGGATTCATCGTCTCCCACCGCGGAATTGAGGTCAACCCGGAGAAGATCAAAGCAATCCTCGACATCTCCCGGCCCATAGATCTAAAAGATGTACAGCGACTCACAGGCTGCATGGCAGCAGTGAGCAGATTCATCAGTCGTCTTGGCGAGAAGGCTTTGCCACTCTACAAGCTGATGAAGAAATCAGACGAATTCATCTGGACCGACGAGGCAGACGCTGCGCTTAAGGATCTGAAGAGAGTGTTATCCACTGCACCAGTCCTAGCGGCTCCCGAAGACCAGGAACCCATGTTACTATACATGGCGGCAACTAACAGGGTGGTCAGCATCGTCATCGTGGTAGAGCGTAAGGAAGAAGCGTAGGAGTATGGCGTATAGCGACCAGTCTAGTATGTCAGCGAGGTCCTGACGGAATCCAAGCAGCGCTACCCTCACTACCAAAAGTTGGCATACAGAGTTTTCCTAGCTTCTCGTAAGTTAAGGCATTACTTCTATGACCATAAAATCACAGTGGTGAGCAAGGCCCCACTGAAGGACATCATCAACAACAGCGACGCAACAGGAAGAGTTGCAAAGTGGGGCATTGAATTGGCCTCTTTCGACATCAACTACAAGCCTCGCACCGCCATCAAGTCTCAGGCTTTGGCGGAATTTATGGCGGATTGGAAGGAAGCGCAGGAAACTACGCCCGTCCCAGAACCAGAGCATTGGGTGATGCACTTTGATGGTTCAAAGCTGCTACACGGCTCGAGGGCTGGAGTGACACTTAAATCTCCCAAGGGAGATGAGCTAAGCTATGTTCTCCAGATCCACTTCCCCACCACCAACAACATCGCGGAGTATGAAGCACTACTGCATGGGCTACGTGTCGCAAAGGAGATCGGGGTACAACACATTATGTGTTACGGAGATTCTGACCTTGTCGCCCAGCAGGTGGCTGGCACATACAAAGCTCGGAACGAAGTTATGGCGGCATACAGAGACGAAGTGGATGAGATGGCAAAAAGTTTCCTCGGGTACGATATCAAGCACGTACGGCGAGAAGATAACATGGTGGCCGATACCTTGTCCAAACTAGGATCTAGCCGCAAGGCAGTTCCGCCAGGCGTATTCCTCGAGCATCTGCGCGTACCATCGGTAAAGATGGTGGATCCAGAAAATCCGGAACTAGCAAGCTCCCCCGTTATGGCGGTTTTGCCTAGCAATCCGCCATGGGCAGAGCCCTACCTGGAATATCTGACGAACAAGAAGCTACCCGAAGACGAAGTCCAAAAGAGACAAATCGAGCGTAGAGCCAAAGCGTACACCATCATAGATGGCCAGCTCTACAAACGAAGCACCTTGGGAGTTTTCATGAAGTGCATATCCCAAGTGGATGGAATTGAAATACTAAGAGAGATCCACGAAGGCGAATGTGGGCATCACGCCGCCACCAGATCCCTAGTAGCTAAAGCATTTCGCCATGGATTCTACTGGCCAACAGCCAAGGCAGATGCAGACCGTATCATGGAGCTCTGCCACGGTTGCCAGATGTACTCCAAGCAAACCCATATGCCCGCCACAACACTGCATACGATACCTATAACCTGGCCTTTTGCATTCTGGGTGCTGGACATGGTGGGTCCGCTAAAAACAGCACCTTCGGGATTTACGCACCTCCTGGTAGCGGTAGACAAATTCACGAAGTGGGTGGAAGCTAAGCCCATCAGAAAGCTCGATGGCAAAACCACCCTTAAATTTGTCAAGGACATTGTGGTTAGATTCGGCATCCCACATAGCATCATCACCGACAATGGCACTAACTTGTCTTAGGGAGAAGTTGAAGAATACTGCCATCACAACGGAATCCGCCTCGACCTAGCATCTGTGGCACATCCACAGTCTAATGGCCAAGTTGAGTGGACCAATAGATTAATCATGTCAGGGATCAAGCCATGCCTAGAAGCACCGCTACACAGAGCAGCTGGAGCCTGGGCAGAAGAGTTGCCATCTGTGCTATGGAGTCTACGGACCACGCCAAACAGATCAACTGGCCTTACCCCTTTCTTTTTAGTCTACGGAGCAGAGGCAATCCTACCAAGTGATGTTCAGTACGATTCTCCAAGAGTCGAGGCCTACAAGCAAGAAGATGCAGAAGCGTCCAAACAACTATCCGTGGACCTGCTGGAAGAAGAACGAGACCTAGCAGCCCAGAGATCCGCCATCTACCAGCAGAATCTCCGCCGCTATCACAGCCGGCGAGTTCGCCAACGCTCGTTCAAAGAGGGTGACCTGGTGCTACGCCTCAAACATCAGAAGTCCCACAAGCTATCCCCGCCTTGGGAAGGACCCTTCGTCATCACCAAAGCTCTACTGAATGGTTCCTACTACCTCGTTGATATTCGCGAGTTAGATAAGTGACCCAGTAAGAAGCGCAAGCGAAGAGACCCTGACGATATCTACGATGACACAGATCGTCCATGGAACATCGCACAGCTACGTCCTTTCTACACTTAGCACTTATCTAGCTATGTAACAGGCACCTCTATATGATCAATGAAATAAAGCATTTGGTTCACTCTTGATTTTTTCTGAGTCTTTTACCTCCTTTATTGTTCATTTAGATCGTATGGAACCTCTTGCGCAATTGTGCTTTGCACTTGCGTCTTTTTTAAACCCGCCATAAGCAGTCCGCGTAGCTTTTTTATGTTTTGATCTTCATTCGATGTTTTCTATGTGGATTCCCGAGTAGTGACTTTTTGACGGTCTAAGCCGCCATTTGCTAAGGGTTCTGGACGGTTGCTATTAAGTATCGTCACCATAGCGGATTGTTCGTGCGAAGATTTTGCCATCTCACGAAAAGTCAAGCACAGAGAGCCGGATGGCGGATCGCATAATCCTACGCGTGATTTTTTTTCAAAGTGTTGTTTTT
The DNA here is from genome assembly GCA_007115705.1 of Dactylis glomerata. Taxonomy (NCBI): domain Eukaryota; kingdom Viridiplantae; phylum Streptophyta; class Magnoliopsida; order Poales; family Poaceae; genus Dactylis; species Dactylis glomerata. The sequence goes on along the minus strand of QXEO01000483.1, from coordinate 148,582 downwards.
TGGGCATGTAAAAACTGCAAGTGGCATAAAACTAGGCCTGGCAGTTTCTTCGCGCAATTAAAACCACTTCATAAAACAAAAGCATTCCACTGATCCACCACAAGCAGATCAGTCACAGTGCACAAACATTCACACGCAGTTTAAGTTTAAATTACAGACCCACTCAGGGGCCGAATTGATGCAAAGTATTTTTTCCTGCCATATTGCAGGGCACATCGCAAGAAGATGGCGGAACCTTGGAGGACACCTCATCACCGCCATCACCACCTGCAGTAGCCGCGGAGACTGATGCCGAAGCCTGGCTTGGCGATCCTGGCAGCTCGTATGCTTCATAGTATACGTTCAGCTGAGTGCCAAGGGCACACAATTGATCGTATCCAAGCACGTTCTGCCGGATGGCGGCCTCGTTCACCGGTGCACCGTCCTCGCCGCTCTCCGGGATGCCGGAGGTGAGCAGGTCCAGGTCCATCTCGGGGTAGTGGGCCTTCGCCAAGGTCAAAGCTGTCCTGGCACCACCCCGAGCAGAGGATAGTTTCCAGTCCGCCACCAGCCCTGGCACCAGCAGCAGCTTCTGTGTGAGCGCAATGGCGGAGAGGTTGGCAGAACCCGCTATCTGCAGGCTCCCGCACGCCTGACGACCAGCGTTGAGAAGGCCATCAAGCTCCTTCTTCGCTGTATCAGTGGCCGTGCGCAAACCCTCGGCGGTATCCACCTCGCTTTGCCCCAGGGCGACTGCATAGCGGAAAGAGAAGATGCGTCAAATACGGCATAACAGAAATTGAAAACTTTACAGTATGAAAAAGAAGTGGTACCTAGCAGGTTGTCCTGGAAGTGATGGAGGATCTCGTTAAAACCCGCGTGTCGCTACTCAAAAACAGCGGCGGCTTTGCGGAGATCCTCTATCTCCTTCTCCCTCTTCAGGTTCAGGCGCTCCTGGTCCTTGAGCTGCTCTTTGAGGGAGGTGTTTGCGGCCAGAGATTTCTGGAGCTGCTGGTGCAGCCCATCCATCGCAATGGCGTGGCCCTTCTCCACCCCCTCAAGTTTGGACTTGAGCGCGGCAGCATCTGCATGGCGGAATTATTAGCGTAGCACCGATCGAATAAGCATAAAGGAAAACCAAGTTGTTAAGGTACATTACCGCTATTCTCGAGCTGCTGCTGCAAGTCCGCCACAAGAGTGTTTTTTGTCTGCCAGCTCCTTCTCTTGCGAGCTGACAACCTGGACCAGGTCCTCTACCACCTTCTTATAGTTCTGGCAAAATAATTTGAAGTGTTAGTCACTCTAAGAGCTTTATGCCGGATGATCATCCGCCATAACGCTCGGGGGCTACTCATGATGATTTTTTAAGTCACTCTTAGAGCATTATGCCGGACAGTATCCGCCATAACGCTTGGGGGCTACTTATGCTGATTTTTTGTCTTCCTAAGAGCTTTATGCCGGATAGTTATCCGCCATAACGCTCGGGGGCTACTCGGTATGAAATTTAAAAGTTCTCTATAGAGCACTGTGTGAACTACCAGCGCTCGGGGGCTATGCTATTCAAAAATTTACAGAAGTTTCTCTTAGAGCCCATAGCGGATCATATATGAGAATCCGCCATGGCGCTCGGGGGCTACTGAGAATACATACCTGTTTGACAAGACTGGTTCTCTGAACAAACGCTGCCATAGCAGATGACACATGGTTACTGGCCTCCTCTTGTAAATTGTCAAGGCGGAAAAGTGCTTATGATTTCTTCTTCCACTTTGAGGCCTCCCCAGCTCCTGCGTCCATCTGGACCTTTTTCCGCTAAAGCTCACCTTCCTGGCACTTCTAGCAGGGCGGTTCGACGGTCCAGCAGTTTTCTCTGGAGCATCCGCTACCTTGTTAACTCGTTGGGAAGAAGTGGAAGGCCCAGTTGGGCGGACAGGACCGTCAGGTGTAGGCGGAATGGTAGCAGGAGATGGCTTGGCCCTTGGAGGTTTTTGGCCAGGAACTTTTCTTCTCCTATGCACAGAAAACAGTCACAGATTAGAACAGTCAAGTTATACATGGTATGAAGGCAAGTCATGGATTATCCTTACTTCTGCTCTGGCAAGTTGATAGTGGCGGAATGCTTAGGCACAGTGTCCAAATGGCCGCGTAGAGCAGGGGACGGATGGCGGGAGATGACTCTCTTGCCTAGTCCATGAACGTGCCCGCCGGCACCGCGAACATCGCGAGGAACCGCTGTTATGGGCTCATCCGCCACTACCTCCTCTTCCGCCACCTTTTGTCTTTTGGGAGATGAGGATGTTTCGTCCTCATCGTCAGTAAGCTCTTTCGTCCGAGGATAACGGACGAGACGGCTCAGCTCGGAAGGCGGTAGGGAAGAAAGCTACGGAGAGATGCGAAGTTATTTAAGAAAAGTAAGCTGTTATGGCGGAATAAGGGGAAAGACTCACCTTTGGACAACTGCCATTCTCATACATAGGAATCTTTAGCTTCAAAGGCTCATCCTGCCCCACCTTAATAATGTTGCGGATTCGAAGCTCGATTTCTTCAGCAGATAGTTCCTCTTTGGAATAACGCTGAGGATCATCAACTCCGCTATACTCACACATCAGGGCTGGGCGGTATTGAAGAGGCTGAATCCGCCGTGAGACCCAGCAGTGGATGGTATCGACACCTGTCAGTCCAGAAAAGACAAGTTTCGAAATCCGTCGTGAGCATAGTTGGCATTCATCATCCATTGTAAAGTCGTCCATGACACCCTAGCTATCCTGCTCCTCGGCGGGACCATCAGCAAAAGACCGCAGGCCGTACTTCCTTTCAGGAGGGGCCTGGTCAGCCAGATAGAAGAAGGATCCCCGCCATCCCTTTGCAGAGTCATGAGGGACAATGTAGGGGTAGGATTTCCCGCTCCGAGGAACAAAGGAGACCGATCTGCAATTGCGAGGATCTCCGTTCGCGTCCCGGTTATGGCGGATATTAAAATACAAGCGGAATAAATCTCCGCGTGGGCTGATACCCAGATACCCCTCGCATAGAGCGACGAATCCCGCTAAGGCGGTGAAGCTATTTGGAGCAATGTGGTGTAGCTGTAACCTGTAGTGCCGAAGTACTCCTTTCAGGAAGTAGGATGGCGGAAAACTGAGGCCGCGATCGATGTGAGACTTCAGTATGACGACCTCTTCATCTGAAGGAGCTGGCATTGCTGCACCGGGATCAACCCGCCACCTGGAGATCTCCTTAGCAGCTATCCGGCCTTCCTGCTCCAAGGAGGATAGAATCTCTTCGTTTATGTTGCAGGAGTCCCAGTTGCCTCCTGAGGTCTCGGGCATGGTGGATTCTGTATCAGAGGACCGCACCGAGCCCTCGGCAGCTTCAGACTTGGAGGCTTGGCGAGGTGATTCTGGCTCCATGGCGGCTAGCGGCGTGGCGGTGATGACTTCCAAGATTTCAAGCGACGACGAGGAAGATGATGCCAGCTTGTGGCAGAAAACGCCACCGGCGGCGAGGTTTTCCGCGGTGGCTCGTCGGAGATGACGTAGCTCTCGTGGCGGCGCTGAGGAGAGAGAATGCGACGGGGGTGAATGAGGGGTGACCGGCTGGGGGTGAGAGGCTGGGGTATATATATAGACCCTGGACCTCGAGATTCGTGCCCGCCATCACCACCGCTCATCCTGATCACAGAAACCCTAATCCGGTGACACGTGTCCAAGGGTAAGAAAGTAACTTCGGTGGAAACCGTGCTAAGTGTAGATCTTGCCCTAGAAGGAACTACGTGCCGAAATTTATGACGGATTTCCACGGTATGATCCAACGGATCCCGGAAATCTCACTAAGATAACTACGTCGCCCAATCCGCTATTTACGGCGGATTAATAGATGGAAGAAGGAACATCAAGATGACCGCCATCCCAGCACAGAAGAGAAGAAGAGCTATGGCAGAAGTATATCACCAAGAACATGCATGGCGGATGTAGATGGCAATCTTGAAGTTCCCTGGGGGCTACTATTGAGGATATACCAAATAGGTATACCAGCGACGTAGTCCTAAATCAGCAAGCCAGGGTGGCCCATCAGGGGTGGTATGGCGGATTGCCTACCGGGCGGCCCAGTTGCTGAAGTTGCCACGACGGTACTGGACGCAGGCGCTCATGGCGGATCCGGAGACAGGCCCATGGCGGATCCGGAGACAGGCCCATGGCGGGTTGCCTTGTGGTGCACGCATAGGACTTAGTCTAGGACTCCAAGTTGTATCCGCTCCGGTACCATCGTGTAGCCCACGCCAGGCGCCTTTATAAGCCCGGCGTGGAGCAGCCCTTGAGGCAAGAACAGACTTAGTCATAAGGCCAATCGCATAGCGAAACAGCCAACCTCATCATTGTAATCGAGCACTTGTTGCCATATAGTGAATTATAGCAGCACAAAGGGTCTCGCCACCGTTGCAGGACCTGAAGCTGGGTAAACTCGTGCTACCACCATCCCGGATCGCTCCTCCGTGTTCACCCCCCTCCACAAACCACCATACCCCTACCTCTATGGCAGATCTGTTGACGAAACCACGACAAAATAGTTGCTAGTGACTCCAAGAGGGGGTATTTATGCTCGATAGTGGGTTCATGCCTCTATTCAATCTGGGGGAGTGACAGAAACCTCTAAGGTTGTAGATGTGCTGTTGCTACTAGGGGGAAAACAACATTCATATGCTCGAGGGCATATGCTTTGTTTACATTACACACTTTGCTTAATGCAATTATCTGTTGTTCGCAACTTAATACTTGTGGAGTTATCGGATTGATTCGCCACAAGTGGATTATTAGTCATAGATGTAGTTGGATGGCGTTCTATGTATCTTGTTGTAATGCCCAGAGTAAATCTCATAGTGATCCTCTCATCATATGCACGTTGTCTTTATTGTATCAATTGCCCAACTGTAATTTGTTTACCCAGCATGTATTATTTTATCTTATGGAGAGACACCGCTAGTGAACTATGGACCCCGGTCCTATTTCCTTTATATTGCTATCACCTGTTTACTTTACTCGCACTGTTTACTTTACTCGCATACTATTATCACTTTCCACTCATTACGCTCATACCCTTTGTTTCAAGCAAACCGGTGAGATTGACAACCTCATCGTAAGTTGGGAACAAAGTATTTGGTTGTGTTGTGTGTAGGTTCCACATTTCCGCTCGCAAAACAAAGCCTGGACGAGGCATCCTATAAATTGTCCGGAGCTGTCGCAAGCTAGTGAGCATCACCTTCAGTCATTTTGCTCTTTCCTCTCCTGAACGATAAACCTTGGTTTCTTACTGAGGGAAAATCTTGCTACTATATTCATCACACCTTTCTCTTGGGGTTCCCAACTGGCCGGTCATTTACTCGGCATCAAGCATATTTTCTAGCGCCGTTGCCGGGGAGGAAGAAGACTTCTGCAAAGGGAGTTTTTTGCACGCAGATCCTTTACTTTGTTTTAAGTTTTGCTTTACTTTATTTTTACTTGCATCGTTTTATCAAAAACCCAAAAAAATTAGAATCCTTGGTAGTTGTTTTTACTTGTCTGCTTTTAGTTTGCTAGAATGGCTACTCTTGAAAACACCAAGTTGTGTGACTTTACTAGCACGAACAATAGTGATTTTATCTGCACTCCTATTGCGCCACCTGCTCCTGCTGCAAATTTTTATGAGTCTAGCACAATACTCGTGCGTTGCTACGGTTAAATTAAATCAAATAAACAATATGTTCTATGTATAAATCCTTGAGTTAATCCGATTCAAATGCCTAGGACATCTTTTGCACATTGCAATTGATGAAAATCACAAAACATCAATAATGGAAATCACAATATGATTCAAGTCTAGTGTTAGCCAATTGAAATGTAAGAACCAACATTGCATTGTCGGCATCAGCAAGATGATGCCTACAATCTCTTGCACAAATAAGCAAATAGAGATATCAACAAAGATGGCATCAGATGCTTCACCAGACGTGATTCCACGACGGAACTCTCTGACACATGGGTGAGCATCGTTAAAAGACGACATCGCAAGGCGACACATTATCTAATGCCTTGGACAATAACATCCCTCTGTCGCGAGTGACGACGCTCTCAACTTGGATGTCCAGCCCGCAACAAAGGTAGGGCCTACCATGGCATTGGGCTTTTGAGAAGTCTTCCAGATCTCGCCGTGGGAGCGGGAGCACCACCCATGGCACGCTCGCCCGTAAATTAATTTGCATGTTTAGGGTCCGAATGGATCAAAGCTACTCAGATAATTTGAATGTCGTAAGGCAAAAAGCCAAAATCGCTTCGTAGTATTATTCTTCCCAGTGGTCACCAAATACCCTGTCAATTTGGTATGAACATTAAAATTTGACAACTTCCAACTACAATGTTTTTGCATCTCTCCACCAGAAATCTCTTTTTAAAATGGAAAAGGAAAAAACGATGTGTCATTCCATTGATCTCGTATGTTTATATTTCTTTACAAACTAAATAGCTAGCTCAATCATACATAGCTTTGTACATTTAAATATATTTACCTCATATGCTTTTAACTTAAGCTAAAAAATCTAATCTGCTGCTCTGTAGTGTAGTCTGATCTACTACCCCGGCAAAAAATTTCACGCCTACCTTGTTGGTTGTGAAGCATCGCTGCTGTGACCCGTGACTCGACGCGAACAGCATATATGAAGCTCTGCAGCGGCGCCTTGGCCTTGTAGTTTGCATCTAGAAAAGTGATCTGAAATATGAAAGAGATTTAAGAAAAAACTTCAGAAATATCTTCAACTCCACTAATAGAAAAGCAATGTAAATCGCTCCGTATTTCCTTTTCGAACATCAAGAAATCCACATGGGACTGCCGTGGCTTCCCTGACCGCCACCAGCCGTAGAGCGGCCTTGCTTTTCTCGATTGGTCAAGCCCACCAGCGCCATTCCTCGCCATTGCCTTGGATTTAGTTCGGAAGCCACGAGGTTGCAGCCCACTATTTCTTCGCAGCCCCAGACGTCGGATCTGGACCAGCCAAGAAATTGTGCAATGTAAAAAAATTGTGACAGTACCAAAGCATAACAACAGTACCAGTGGCGGAGTTTCAAGAAAACTGAAGCAGCTGCAGGCTTGCAACATGAATATTGGAGAAAACAGAGTAGGTGCGCTGGGCATGCAAAGCTAGCTGCTTGGTTGCCTGCGCCTGTGTCCATGGGCTTGGGGACTTGGGGTTGTGGACGCCCTCGTCACTCGTCATCCCTACTCGATGTTGGACGATCGCTGCTCTCCATATTAAGTCTGTCTGACTACTGCTAGAACTTCGTCGTTTAATCCTCTGCTCACAGTTGTGGCCCTAAACAAGCGCCATGGCCCCTCGATGCGCTGCTCGGCCGCTGAGGACGCCATGGCCCCTCGATGCGCTGCTCGGCCGCTGAGGAGGAAGAACAACGAAACGACTAACTGAATCGGGAACATATAATTGCGTCTCATGGGCTGAGTTGGTGGCCTTATGCTCCGCCACTGAACAGTACAGTACAGCATGAACTGAAAAGGTTAATGATAGTGTAGCAAGACAAACAGAGCAGGATAGGGGCGGGCCCTAAAATCGTGTTGAAAAATTATCTGCAACATCGAAGTTATCTTGGATTCTTGCAAGAATTAGCACCTCACAATGGGTTAGCTAGCCCTTCATGTATGGTACGGCAGTCAATGGATGAAGGGCTGGAACAACGTCATCAAATCCCCGCACGGTGCCTGCGAGCGCTAGTCCAAGAATCACCAGCAGCTGGTCTTCCAGCAGGAAAGCGTCAGCAATCGGAAGAGTTCCTGGCTGGCGACATCTCCATCAGGGCATGGTTGGTTGCGTGGCCCTGACCCCCCCATCAATTTCGGCCATCTTGCCGGGCTACGGCAAAGGGGGTAGGTCGGGGGTGGGTTTCTGCGGCGACGCCCAACACAGTCTCGAGAGGCTAAGCTAAGGGATATAACCGGTTTTATCGCTAAAAAGAAAAGTTTTGTTTTCTTTGACTTACCGGTGGCATTGGTGGGTAATTTTATGTTTATATGAAAGCGTATTTTCGGTGGATTGAAAGCGTACTTGCGAGCCACGGACCATACCTCTAGCAATATTATTAGTAGAGATTAAGCCTGCTTTGTTGAACCTTGTTATGAAAGAGCAATTTTTTGGTGCTAGTACTGATGATGCTGCAGCTCATCTCAACAATTTTGTTGAGCTATGTGAGATGCAAAAGTATGAGAATGTTGATGGTGATATTATTAAGCTTAAGTTGTTTCCTTTTTCTTTGAGAGGAAAAGCTAAGGATTGGTTACTGTCTTTGACTAAGAATAGTATTGATTCATGGACTAAGTGTAAGGATGCTTTTATTGGTAGATATTATCCTCCTGCTAAGATTATAGCTTTGCGTAGCAATATTATGAAGTTTAGTCAGTTTGATAATGAACATGTTGCTCAAGCTTGGGAAAGAATGAAATCTATGATAAAGAATTGTCCCACTCATGGACTGACTACTTGGATGATTGTTCAAACTTTTTATGCAGGACTGAATTTTTCTTCGAGGAACCTACTTGATTTAGCTGCTGGAGGCACTTTTATGTCCCTTACCTTGGGCGCCGCAACAAAGCTTCTCGACAATATGATGGTAAATTATTCTGAATGGCACACCGAGAGAGCTCCACAAGGTAAGAAGGTAAACTCTGTTGAGGAAACCTCTTCCTTGAGTGATAAGATTGATGCTATTATGCTTATGCTTTCTAATGATAGGACTCATGTAGATCCTAATAATGTTCCTTTGGCCTCTTTGGTTGCTCAATAAGAGCATGTTGATGTAAACTTCATTAGAAATAATAATTTTAACAACAATGCTTATAGGAACAATTTTGCTAGTAACAATTATAGGCCGTATCCTTCTACCAATGGTAATGGTTATGGTAACTCTTATGGTAATTCCTCCAACAATACTAGGGCCGCGCCCTCCGAGCTTGAGGTAATGCTCAAGGACTTCATCGGTAAGCAAAATGCTTTTAACAAGTCTATTGAGGAAAAGTTAGGCAAAATTGATATTCTTGCTTCTAAAGTTGATAGCCTTGCTCATGATGTTGAACTTCTGAAATTAAAAGTGTTGCCTAATGAGGTGAAAGAGAACAATGTTTTTGCTACTGCTAATACTATCCAAATTAGAATTGATGAAAATGTTAGGATGCTAGCAGAATTGCATGCCAGGTGGGAAAGAGAAGATGAGATGGATGGAGAGATGAAGGTATGTACCATTACTACCTCTAATGATGTTGCTCCTAATGCTAGCAATCCTCTTACTTTGATTGGTGTAGAGAAAACTCCTACTCCTAGCGTTAAAAAGCCCAAAACTGCCAAAACTTTATCTCAAAAGAGTGCTGAAATTTTTCGGAGTGTAGGAGATGATAGCTCTACTTCCTTTAATGATTTTGATGTTGATGGCTGCAATATATCTGAAGTTATTTTGTTCTTGCAAAAGCTTGCTTTGACTCCCAATGCTAGTTCTTTAAATATTGCTTTTACTAAGCATATTACCAATGCTCTCATGAAAATCAGGGATGAAAAGTTAAAGCAAAAAGCTTCTGTTCCCAAGAAGTTAGAAGATGGTTGGGAACCCATCATTGATATGCATGTTAATGGTTTTGATTGCCATGCTTTATGTGATCTAGGTTCTAGTATTTCTATCATGCCTAGAAAAATTTATGATATGCTTGATTTACCACCGCTTGAAAAGTGTTATTATGATGTTCCTATTGCTGATGTTGCTATGAAGAAACCTTTGGGAAGAATTAATGATGTTCTTATTATGGTTAACAATAACCTTGTTCCCGTTGATTTTCTTGTCATGTATGTTGAATGCAATGCTTCATGTCCTATTATTTTGGGAAGACCTTTTCTTCGAACCGTAGGTGCCATCATTGATATGAGGGAAGGCACCATCAAATATCAATTTCCACTCAAGAAAGGTATGGAACACTTCCCTAGAAAGAGAAATAAATTAGTGTTTGACTCTATTCTTAGAGCACATTATGAGCTTGATGCTTCATCACTTGATATTACTTGATTCGCACTTTCTGCGCCTAGCTCAAAGGCGTTAAAGAAAAGCACTCTTGGGAGATAACCCAATGTTTTTACATTCAGTTATTTTTCTTTTATTTGAGTCTTGGAAGTTATTACTACTGTAATGACCTATCCTTATCCTTTTTATTTCGTTTTTGTGCCAAGAGAAGCCTCTAATTTGAGCGAGGTAAGATTTGAGGATGTTGCTGTCTTGAAACAGTTTTCGGTGCTGCACCGTAAAAATTCGTGAAAATTCTCTGTATATCTTTTCGACCTGAAATTTCTTGTGCATATGACCCAGGTTATATCCAAACTTTCATTAGTTGAACAATTTTTGATTTGAGCAACATAAAAACCCTCAAAAATTCGACCTATATCAGCTGTTCTGTTTTGACAGATTTCTGCCAATATTTGTGTTTGCCGCTTTATCGCTTTCTTTTTGAGTTCTTTTGATCACGGAACTTTTGGGGAAGTTGCTACAGTAGTATATGCTTTATATGTGGTGGTTTTATGTTGAAACCTGAAGCAAAAGAGGTTGATTCATGTTATGCTTACACTAATGTTGCTAATAAATTTGTGTTTAGTTTTGTATGAAGGAAGTTTTCAAGTGTAGGGATCGGAGAGTGATGAGATGAGTTGAAGAATGGACAAAAGCTCAAGCTTGGGGATGCCCATGAATCACCCCAAGAAATATCCAAGAAGTACAAGCATCAAAGCTTGGGGATGCCCCCGAGGCACCCCTTCTTCATCGGCAAAAATCAGGTCACCTTTCAAGACACTATATTTTTATTGCTTCATGCATTATGCGTTTTTCTTGGAGCATCAGTTGTTTTTAGTTTTCAGTTTAGTTTAGTTTGCTGAAATAAATGGTTGGACCCAAACAAATTCCTTTTGGATAAGTTGCCTTGCATTTCATTTGCCAAGAACACTCCGTTTTTCACTCTATTCGTTTCAACGAGTGTTCTCTTTTTCTAGAACTGCGTTTAGTTTTCGTTTTTTGCCTTGATTTGCATTCAGATCTTGTTATATCTTTTCATCAAGGTGTATTTTTGCCTCTGGTCTTTATTGGTTTTCATGAAAAGAGGTGTTTATAAAAAGTTTGAATGGTGTTGGAAAAGAGAAAAAGCTTAATGCAAAAAAGTGGTACAAGAAGGAGCTTGTGTAGACTGCGGCCTAGGCTTTTGCATGTCGTGCTTGATGTCTTTTTGATAGTATGCTTAGTGGTTTTGCTGTAGCATGACTTGTCTCAAACAACTGAGATTGCTTAATGAGCCTTTGAAAAATCATGCGTTGTTTTTATCGTTTGGAAGCATTATTTTGGTTTTCTCCTTGATGCTTTATTTGGGTTGACTTGGCGCATGCTCACACATGTTAGACTCATACAAAGTCGCCAATTGCCTCTATGATCATTTAGTTTTTGACTTTTGATGCCATCTTATGCTTCTTTTAATGTCGCTTTGTCACTTTGCATGATTATGGCCGTTATTGCTCTCTTAGTTGGTTGCTCCCAGTCTTTTGCTAGCCTTCGCCTTGTACTGAGTATGAGCTCTACTCGTGCATCCAACTCCTAAAAACAAAGTTTGCCATTGTGTCCACCATACATACCTATTAGCAATTTGCTATTCCAAAGTACATTTGACTTGCTTTTATCTACTCTTCAAATTAAACTCTTACCAGTGTTATGCGAAAATTGGTCAGTAAAGCTCTCATGAACCAGAAGGCACACTTTACTTTTCTCGTTCTTAAAATTTTGACATTGTGGTCTCTTATGTTGAGTTGTTATGCTTGCAAGTTGTAAGTTGGGAACTAGCCCAGCCATGCCGTCATGGGGCAAGCTTTCAACATTGCACTTCTTATTTGAGTTGATATCGTGATCTTTTGTTTATGGATACTCACGGTGTGAAATAAATTGGGAATCTTGCGGGATCATGGAGTTTGTATATGTGTTAGAGAAACGCCTGGGCCGCCAATCTAAGCCATGCATAATTCATGGTGGAAATTGCAGCATGCCCATAGTGGACATTCGACGACGCATCTCAAAATAAAAAGCTATACAAATGGTAAATAAAAGAGATGTCGAGGTGTTCATTGTCTGCTTGTCCTGTCATTTTGATGTGGGCTTGTTCCATGTCATCGGGCACGGAGGTACCCCGCTGGCGGTTCTCGATGATACGTGTATACTTACAATGACAAGAGCCTTGCTTGGGACTCTAAGTAAAGTAACATGAGGTTTGGGTACTCGTATTCACGGGACACAAGGTTTTCAACTTATGATTTGTCAAGCATATGCAGCATAAGTGTTCTCGCATTAACTTTAACCATTCAAGATGCTTATGATGGGGCAATGAGAGCTCAAAGCCGGTAAGTACCATAATTTTTGAAGGTTTATAAAACTTGCAATCACTTCTTCCCTCTGCGAAGGGCCTTTCTTTTTTACTTTTATGTTGAGTCACCACCTTCTATCTTTATGCACCATTAAGAGAGCATAGTTGTCATTCTTAGTATAATGTGCACTGTCCCAAAGTTTTCATTGATTGATTCATATTGTTGGTTTCACTTGTTCTTAAATTATTTGTATCTAGTCGCCCTCTTAAACTTGAAGGTGTCCTATGCATTTATGTTTTGCTCTCCATGAAGGACAAGCTGAAAACCATTTGTATGTTTTTCCTTATGATTTGAACACACGTTTGACTTTCATAGTTTCATTTTCATGATCTTTTGTTTGTGTTCATTTTCATGTTATAACATGGTTGCTAAGTTTCTTCTATCAAGATCATATCTTTCATGCCCATGTTTTAAGTTCTTTCGATCCCAGCGCACAACGCTTACATAGTTGATCAAGATTGTGTAGGTGCATGTCACCTCAAAAATTATTTCTTTTGTTATCACTTACCTACTCGAGGACGAGCAGGAGTTAAGCTTGGGGATGCTGATACGTCTCCAACGTATCCATAATTTTTGATGCTCCATGCTTGTTTTTACACCATTTGCTTAGTGTTTCGTTACACTTCGTGGCACTTTTATGCATTTTCCGGAACTAACCTATTAACAAGTCGCCACAGTGCCAGTTCCCTGTTTTCTGTTGTTTTTGTGTTTCAGAAAAGTTACACAGGAAATATTCTCAGAATTGGACGAAACCAAAGCCAGTCGCCCAGAATTTCACCGAAGCTTCCGGAGAACCGAAGAGGAGACGGAGTGGGGCCACGAGGGGCCCACACACCAGGGCGGCGCGGCCCAGGGGTAGGCCGCACCCCCTATGTGTGAGAGCACCTCGGTCCACTCCTGACGATGCCCCTTTGCCTATATACACCCCCCGATGGGAAAAACCTAAACACCCGATCACTTTTCCAGAACACATCGCAATCCGCCGCCGCCGTCGACACGAAGATCGGGAAGGTCCAGAAGCTCTTCCCGGCACCCTGCCGGAGAGGGGAATCGCCACCGGAGGTCTTCTTCATCGCCATGCTTGCCTCCGGAGCGATGAGTGAGTAGTCTACCTTGGACTATGGGTCCATAGCAGTAGCTAGATGGTTGTCTTCTCCACCATGTGCTTCATGTTTAGATCTCATGAGCTGCCCTACATGATTGAGATCACCGTTATGTAATTCTACATGTTTGGTTTGTTGGGATCCGATGAATATTGGTGTTATGCTTGAGTTGATGTACTGAAATTTATCTTTTGTTATCTCTATGTTGTTTATGATCTTGCATGCTCTCCGTTGTTAGTAGCTATCTTGGCCAAATAGTTGCTAGTGACTCCAAGAGGGGGTATTTATGCTCGATAGTGGGTTCATGCCTCTATTTAATCTGGGGGAGTGACAGAAACCTCTAAGGTTGTAGATGTGCTGTTGCTACTAGGGGGAATACAACATTCATATGCTCGAGGGCATATGCTTTGTTTACATTACACACTTTGCTTAATGCAATTATCTGTTGTTCGCAACTTAATACTTGTGGAGTTCTCGGATTGATTCGCCACAAGTGGATTATTAGTCATAGATGCAGTTGGATGGCGGTCTATGTATCTTGTTGTAATGCCCAGAGTAAATCTCATAGTGATCCTCTCATCATATGCATGTTGTCTTTATTCTATCAATTGCCCAACTGTAATTTGTTTACCCAGCATGTATTATTTTATCTTATGGAGAGACACCGCTAGTGAACTGTGGACCCCGGTCCTATTTCCTTTATATTGCTATCACCTGTTTACTTTACTCGCACTGTTTACTTTACTCGCATACTATTATCACTTTCCACTCGATACGCTCATACCCTTTGTTTCAAGCAAACCGGTGAGATTGACAACCTCATCGTAAGTTGGGAACAAAGTATTTGGTTGTGTTGTGTGCAGGTTCCATGTTGCCGCTCACAAAGCAACGCCTGGACGAGGCGCCCTATAAATTGTCCGGAGCTGTCGCAAGCTAGTGGGCATCACCTTCAGTCATTTGGCTCTTTCCTCTCCTGAACGATAAACCTTGGTTTCTTACCGAGGGAAAAACTTGTTGCTATATTCATCACACCTTCCTCTTGGGGTTCCCAACTGGCCGGTCATTTACTCGGCATCAATAGCTACTAGCAACGGAAAGCATGCAAGATCATAAACAACATAGAGATAACATAAAGATATATAATGAAAGTTTGTATAACTAATGAAAGTTTGTATATAACCTGGGGCATATGCACAAGAAATTGCAGGTCAAAAATATATTCTGAGAATTTTCACGAATTTTTACGGTGCAGCACCAAAATCTGTTTCAGGACAGCAACTTCCCCAAATCTCACCTCACTCAAATTAGTGGTTTCTCTTGGCACAAAAATGAAATAAAAATGATAAGGAGAGGTCATTACAGCAGTAATAACTTCCAAGACTCAAATAAAAGAAAAAGAACTGAAAGTAAAACAATGGGTTATCTCCCAAGAGTGCTTTTCTTTAACGCCTTTGAGCTAGGCGCAGAAAGTGCGAATCAAGTAATAACAAGCGATGAAGCATTAGGGTCAACGGGTACCTTACGCCTTCCTCTCTTACCTTTGCTCTTAACTTTAGGGAACACATAATTATTGCAAGGTGGAGATATGAATCTTATGGTGCCTTTTCCCACATCAATGATGGCGCCTAGGAGCTTTAGTAGAGACCTTCCCAGTGTGATTTGTCCTTTTCCTACACATTCAATAACAAGATAATCAGTAGATACCATTTTTCCTAGGACTTTTGTATAAACTCCTTCAGCTATTCCAACGGGAAATATAGTGGCATTATTAGTAAGATAAATTTCTTCTCCCCCCTCAGAAAGTTTCCAAAGTCTCAAAGATTCATAAACATCCTTTGGCATAAGACAAAATTCAGACATAATATCATAACGAGCATAAAAAGTTTCACCGTTAATGGTGATTTTTACCGTAGGGTACCAACTCAAAGGTTCACAATTTATTGGCACATAATCAAAATACTGGCGCAAAATACTATAGCAAGTATTCAAACTAGCAGTGTGAGTCTCAAGAGTATTAAGTCTATTAAAAATGCTCACAAGAGAGGAATCAAAATCAGTTGGCATGCTATAAATTGTAATCAACTTTTTTATAATATTGAAAGCTTGATCTCCATCACAATGAAGGAAATCTCCTTCTGCTGTAGCATCCAAATCATATCTATAACGAAGAGCAAGTCCAAAGTAAAAGCTACTAAGAAGCAAACTCAAAGTCATTTTCGGTTCAGTTTTTCCATGCCAATCATAAATTCTAGACCAAGCTTCTTTGAAACTTTCCTCACTCTTTTGTTTGAAAGTGAAGATCATTTCCTCGGGCGACATAGTAGTAGCAGCTAAACTAGACATAATAAACAACTATAAAGGAAACTAATTTTTTTGTATTTTTGATAAAAACAATGCAAGCAAAAATAAAGTAAAGCAAAACTAAAACAAAGTAAAGGATGTGCGTGCGAAACTCCCCTTGCAGAAGTCTTCTTTTTCCTCGGCAACGGCGCCAGAAAATTAGCTTGATGCGGCACAGTGTTAATGTAGATTACTGTCCAGTTGGGAACCCCAAGAGGAAGGTATGATGAGTACAGCAGCAAATTTTTCCTCAGTAAGAAACCATGGTTTGTTAGTCCAGTAGGAAAAAGCCAAAATCCAGAAGGTGATGCCTGCTAGCTTCGCGATAGCTCCGGACAATTTATAAGGCGCCTCGTCCAGGGCTTTGCTTTGCACCAGCAGCAACGTGGAACCTGCACACAACACAACCAAGTACTTTGCTCCCAACTTACGATGAGGTTGTCAATCTCGCCGGTTTGCTGTAAACAAAGGAATGAGCGTATCAAGTGGAAAACAGTAGTATGCGAGAAAGTAAACAGTGCGAGTAATAGTAAAAAGGTGTAACAATGTAAAGGAAATTGGACCGGGGTCCATAGTTCACTAGTGGTGTCTCTCCATAAGATAAATAACAACATGCTGGGTAAACAATTTACAGTTGGGAAATTGATAGAATAAAGACAACGTGCATATGTCACGAGGATCACTATGAGATTTACTCTGGGCATTACAACAAAATACATAGACCGCCATCCAACTGCATCTATGACTAATAATCCACTCGCGGGGAATCATCCGAGGACCCCAGAAGTATTAAGTTGCAAACTGATGCGGCACGGTGTGTTGATGTAAATCACCGTCCAGTTGAGGACCCCAAGAGGAAGGTATGATGAGCACAGCAGCAAGCTTTTCCCTCAGTAAGAAACCAAGGTTTATCGTATCCAGGAAAAAGCCAAACTCCAGAAGGTGATGCTTGCTAGCCTAGTGACACTCCAACAAGGGCGCCGTTAACGATAACGTGTTAGCACGTCTTCAACTAGTAGCAACGTGGAACCTGCACACAACACAACCAAATACTTTGCTCCCAACTTACGATGAGGTTGTCAATCTCACCGGTTTCCTGTAAACAAAGGAATGAGCGTATCAAGTGGAAAACAGTAGTATGTGAGAAAGTAAACAGTGCGAGTAATAGTAAAACGGTGTAACAATGTAAAGGAAATTGGACCGGGGTCCACAGTTCACTAGTGGTGTCTCTCCATTAGATAAATAACAACATGCTGGGTAAACAATTTACAGTTGGACAATTGATAGAATAAAGATAACGTGCATATGTCACGAGGATCACTATGAGATTTACTCTGGGCATTACAACAAAATACATAGACCGCCATCCAACTGCATCTATGACTAATAATCCACTCGTGGGGAATCATCCGAGGACCCCGAAAGTATTAAGTTGCGAACTGATGCAGCACGGTGTGTTGATGTAAATCACCGTCCAGTTGGGAACCCCAAGAGGAAGGTATGATGAGCACAGCAGCAAGCTTTTCCCTCAGTAAGAAACCAAGGTTTATCGTATCCAGGAAAAAGCCAAACTCCAGAAGGTGATGCTTGCTAGCCTAGTGACACTCCAACAAGGGCACCGTTAACGATAACGTGTTAGCACGTCTTCAACTAGTAGCAACGTGGAACCTGCACACAACACAACCAAATACTTTGCTCCCAACTTACGATGAGGTTGTCAATCTCACCGGTTTGCTGTAAACAAAGGAATGAGCGTATCGAGTGGAAAGCAATAGTAATATGCGAGTAAAGTAAACAGGTGATAGCAATGTAAAGGAAATAGGACCGGGGTCCACAGTTCACTAGTGGTGTCTCTCCATAAGATAAATAACGACATGCTGGGTAAACAAATTATAGTTGGGCAATTGATAGAATAAAGACAACGTGCATATGTCGAGAGGATCACTATGAGATTTACTCTGGGCATTATAACAAAATACATAGACCGCCATCCAACTGCATCTATGACTAATAATCCACTCGCGGGGAATCAATCCGAGAACCCCTTGAGTATTAAGTTGCGAACAACAGATAACTGCATTAAGCAAAGTGTGTAATGTAAACAAAGCATATGTCCTTGGACATAAGAATGTTGTTTTCTCCCTAGTGGCAATAGCACATCTACAACCTTAGAGGTTTCTGTCACTCCCCCAAATTAAATAGAGGCATGAACCCAACTATCGAGCATAAATACCCCCTCTTGGAGTCACTAGTATCTACTCGGCCAAGATAGCTACTAACAATGGAGAGCATGCAAGATCATAAACAACATAGAGATAACATAAGATAATATTCAGCACATCAACTCAATCATAACACCAATATTCATCGGATCCCAACAAACACAACATGTAGAATTACATAACGGTGATCTCGATCATCTAAGGCAGCTCACGAGATCTAAACATGAAGCACATGGTGGAGAAGACAACCATCTAGCTACTGCTATGGACCCATAGTCCAAGGTAGACTACTCACTCATCGCGCCGGAGGCAAGCATGGCGATGAAGAAGACCCCCAGTGGCGATTCCTCTCTCCGGCAGGGTGCCGGGAAGAGCTTCTGGACCCTCCCGATCTCGGGTCGATGACGGCGGCGGATCACGATGTGTTTCTGGAAAATTGATTGGGTGTTTAGGTTTTTCCCGTCGAAGGGTCTTTATAGGCAAAGGGGCAGCGTCAGAAGTGGACCAGGTGGGGCTCACCATAGGGCGGCACGGCCAGGTGAAAGAGCATTTCCCGCCTAATTGATTTTGGCGTTTGTTAACAATACATTATCTATTAATGTGGTGATTATTCTTTGCAGGATTTTATTATATTCTTGCACAAGATATTGGGTTTTGTCGTGGGAATTTGGGGACAGATGCCATGGGGATGGCTTAACGGAGGGGCTCGACGGTGGTGACGATGGGTCCGGCTCGGGATTGTGCCAACAGAGACACCTCGGTTACCCAGGTTTAGGGCCCTCCGCGATGGAGGTAAAACCCCTACTTCCTGCCTGCTTTCTATTAGCTTTACAGTGGTTATAGTGCTCCTTGAGCTGTTCGTCTAGAGGAGGAAAAAGGAGAAGGATTCGATCCCCTAGGCTAAGGGTCCAGACCCCCTTATATAGGCGGGGGTCTGGTTACAGGTTAGGTGGCCGGCTGCCCGGCTGCCGGCTCCCCGCGGCTGCGTCTTCGGCGTGATCTCCTGGCCTACCTCCGTTCCCTCCTGACAGTTGCACTTTATAAAGTGCCTTTTGCCCCCTTGGACCGGCATCTGGGAGGCATATGCCCTCCCTTTTGCCTTGGATCCTTTCGTGGGGAAGGCTCCTGCTCGCTGGTTGGTGGAGGCCGGTCGTGGCGGGCGTCACTCCCGTCCTTTGCCCCTGGCGATCTTGTCGGGGCCAGACTGCTTTTGCCGACACAGCCATTGGAGGAATCTTATCTTCGTCGCCCGGCTCTGGCTTTCCTCGGTGGAGTCGCCAGCCGGCTGCTGGCGCAGCCGGCCCTTTAGCTAGAACCGGTCTTTCTGACTTAATGTCGTGGAGACTCCTGGGTCGCCAGCCGGCATACTGCGCTGCCCTTGGCATACCCCTGAAGTCATCCGCATGACACTAGCCCCCGAAACTGGCGAAGTCTCATGGGCTAGCATGGGGCTTCGGCGGGTTCCTTTCTCGCCGAAGTCTTGTTTGTTGCTATCGAAGTCCCGGGATCCGTCATCCGGCTCGGAAACCGCCGATCTTGAGGTTTTTAGCCTCGTGGAGCGTCATCGGCCATCTGGAGACGCACCGGTTCCAAACCGATCTGGTTGACGGTCGTTGCGCAGCCACGAGCCGGTGGGTGGCCCCTTGGAACTTGTACCGTTTCAGGCCCTGCCCCTATGTCGTAGCCTGCGCAACGTAACAGCGTCCTGTCTTGTCATGTTGACTCTTCGGTCTCCGTAATGATTCCGAGGGACGTCACGTGACGAGACGAGGCTTGCGTCAGGGACATGTCCCATTGAAATGCCACGCGTGTGATTTACTCGCATTAAACCGGCTCGGCTTTTCATGCCTCGCCGCCCTTTAAATCTCGGAGCCCTCGAGGGTTTTCCTCATTCCCGAGCGCCCTCTCTCCTTCTCCTCGCCGAGCCGTCGCCCCCGCTTCTCCCCTTCAGCTCCGCCTCCTCCGATGTCATCGTCCGGAGCCATCAGCGGAGCCGGGGCCGGAGCCCCGGTGGGTCGGGCGGACGCAAACGCGGCCGCCCGCTCGGGAGCCAGAACAAGGCGAAGGACCCGGCGGCGATGCCGCAGGTTCCTCGAAGGCGCGGCCGCCCCCCGGGCAGCCGCAACAAGAAGACTCTGGAAGCGCTTGCGCCCGCGGCCACCGCGGAGCCCTCCGGGGTCTGTCGCTCTGCCGCCATCACCGTGGCCCCTGGAGGGGCCGTTTCCTTGGCCGCCACCAACGTCGCGGCTCCCGCGGGCGCGACCTCCGTCGCCGGCCTCACCGAGACTCCCCTGGAGGTAGCGGCCGCCCTCGTCGGCGCCGCGATGGCGGTCGGGGCGGCCCTCTGGGTCTCGCCGACAGGAGCGTCGGCGGCTCCTCCGGCGCGGCCGCCGGCAAGGCACGCAAGCCCCGGCGCCCGCCGCCTCTGCAGCAGCTCTCCTACACCCCGAAGCATGGGTACACCACCTCCATGGTGCACCTGCTGGCCGGGTGCCAGGATCGCCTGCCGCTCCCTGCCAGCTTCGTCGGCACGATGGGGAAAAAACCCCCGACAAGCATCATGGTGGAGGAAGGCAGCGGCGGCCAGCCCCTGTACTGTTGGAATTATGCCCTAGAGGCAATAATAAAGATGTTATTATTATAATTCTTGTTCATGATAATGTTTATATTCCATGCTAGAATTGTATTAAGTGGAAACTTTAATACTTGTGTGGTTTATGAACAAGACCATGTCCCTAGTACGCCTCTATGGACTAGCTCATTGATTAATGATGGTTAAGGTTTCCTAACCATAGACATGAGTTGTCAATTAATAATGAGATCATGTCATTAGGAGAATGATGTGATGGACAGACCCAAATAAAGCGCAGCAATTAGATCGTGTCATTGTGTTCATCTTTGCAAAGCTTTTTCCTATGTCAAGTATTGTATTCCTTAGACCATGAGATAATGCAACTCCCTAGTGCCGGAAGAGAGCTTTGAGGTCATCAAACGTCATCCTATGAGAGGGTGATCATAAAGGTGTCTCTCGGGTAATCGGAAAGTACTTGTTGGGTTGTATGTATCGAGATGGAATTTGTCCCTCCCGAGTCGGAGAGATATACTTCGGGCCCACTCGGTAATCGATATCAACACCGCTTGCAAGCACATGGTTAAGGAGTTAATCACTAAGTGATATCGGATTACGGAATGAGTAAAGTACTTGCTGTGAACGAGATTGAACTAGGTATGCCGATACCGACGATCGAATCTCGGGCGAGTAAAATATCGCGAGACGAAGGGAATACAAATACGGGATTGATTGAATCCTGGCATCGTGGTTCATACGATATGATCATCGCTGAGTGCGTGGGAGTCAATATGGATTTCCAGATCCCGCTATTGATTATTGATGGAGATCATGTCCACGCATTCTCGAACCCGTAGGGTCACACACTTAACGTGCATCAGCGCTAGGGTAGTTTCGAGATATATGTGAAAGTGTTTTAAAAGTTGCGGAATTGTTCCGGGTGGAAAATGTTAGTATTTATTAATTGTATGAATTAATAAATATTATCACTATTTATTTAGAAGAAATAAATAAAGAAAAGAAGAAAAAAAAAGAAAAAAAAATGGAGCACCGGCGGCCAGGGAAACGTCCTGGCTCGCTCGCATCATGTAGGGAGTCGGCCAGGTGCCTGGCACGCTCGCCTGGATGGGATTTTTCCCATGTGCACATGCACGATCTTGCATATGAATGGCCTGGTGGCCTTTTGGGCTTTTGGGTTATGCACGTGCGAGGCAGATCGATTTGATTGATGCGTGCACAGCGTAGCTTGGCCGATCGGGAAAAGCAGACTTGCATTGCAAGTTGACAATCGCGTGACGCCTATAAAAGGGATAGAGCGCCGGCGGTCTGTTTTGACCTAATTTTCGCAAAGCCGCTGCCCGGTTTCTGAAGCCTCCATTCTCCGTTCTTATTTCACCACGCAAACAGACGAAGCCCTGTCGGCGCATACTCTCCATCATAGACACCACGCCGTCGTGCTGTCGATCCCATCTACCACTCCACCATATCTCGCTGGACCGGGAAGGCGGGGTCGTTGGTGCGCTGTACGTGTGCATCTCTTGGAGGCGTCGCCACTTGCGGCGTTGGATCGGATCGGATCGCGAGGAGGAGACGGCTAGTACGACTACATCATCCACGTTCTGTTGAACGTTTCCGCTGTGCGATTTCTTCAAGGGTATGAAGATCTCATCTATCTATCTCATTGATTACATCTCCTAGATTAGATCTTGGCTTTCTTGTTCGCATCCGTAGGAAATTTTTTGATTTACTATGCTGTGAAACCCTTCAGTGGTATCAGAGCTAGATCTATGCGTAGATGTGTTTCATGAGTAGAATGCAACATGATTATTGCGGGCGTTGATGTTTTTTGTTGCAAACCTCTTTGTTTTGTATTTCTTATGGCGCGGAATAGTGAGATCGAAGCGGTCCAGGCCAACTTTACGCGACCTCGTTCGGGAGACCGGCTCCGCACTTGACGTGTGGCTTGTTCCACACATGCGGCTGGTGGATGCCAGTTTCTCTCACTATAGTAGTCATGAGATTTACAACGGATGTTAGCAACCATAATATCACCATTGTGGCTTTTCGTAGGTAAGAATCGTTCTTAACTTGTTACTCCCATAAGCCACGTAAAACATGCAACAACAAAGTAGAGGCGTCTAACTTGTTTTTGCAGGGAGTGTTTTGTGATATGGTATGGCCCAAGACATGATGTGTATGAATTGAGATGTATGCGATGATCATGTTTTGTAATATTTCACGACTTGCATGTCGATGAGTTCACAACCGGCAGGAGCCATATGGTTGTCTTTATAATTGTGTATGACCTGCGTGTCAACTTCTTATACGCCATGTAATAGCTTTACTTTATCGCTAAGTAGTTAGCAATAGTTGTAGTTGTTATTCGTGGTGGAGCCAATCATGGTGGAGTGATGGAGATCATGCCGGTGCGCACAAGATGGAGATCATTGCGCGGAGATTGGCTATACCATGTCACATAAAATTATATGCATGTGATGTTTATCCTTTTATGTATCTTATTATGCTTTGATCGCGACGGTAGCATTATAAGATGATTCCTCACTTAAAGATCAAGATAAAATTGTGTTCTCCCCTCGTATGCGCCGTTGCGAAAGTTCGTCGTTTTGAAGCATCTCGTGATGATCAGGTACTATAAACTCTACGTTCACATACAACGGGTGCAAGCCAGTTTTTGCACACGCGGAGATACTTGGGTTTGACTTGACGAGCCTAGCATGTACAGACATGGCCTCGGAACACACGAACCGAAAGGTTAAACATGAGTCATATGAATGATATGATCGACACTTCGTTGTAGACCATTGAATCCACATCTCTTCTCGTGAAGATCGGATTAGGTGTGGTGAATTTGGATCGTGTTCACTAAACAACTTGAGGGATGTTGAATTTAGTGGGAGTTCATCTAGTAATTTGATTAAGTTGAACTAATTATCTTGAACATAGTCTAAATTGTACTTTCAAATTTTGTAGATCAAATGGCCAAGTCCAACTTCAACTTCAACGTTTTTGCTGAGAAAGAAAAGCTTAAAAACAATGGGTCTAACTTCACCAACTGGTTCCGCAATCAGAGAATCATTCTCGCTGGCGGTCAAAAAGCCTATGTACTTGAGGAAGCGCTAGGTGACACCCCTGCTGCAACAGCGAAAACTGAAGAACTTGCTGACTTCAATGCTCGCAGAGATGATTATGATGCGATTATGAGTACCATGTTGTTTTCTATGGAACCAGAACTTCAAAATCATTTTGAGAAGTACCGTGGGCCTTATGAGATTCTTGAGGAACTGAAAACCATGTTTCAGACTCAAGCCCGTTCTGAGAGATATGAGATCTCTGAGAAGTTCTTTAACTGCAAGATGGAGGAAGGGAGTTCCGTTAGTGAGCATGCCATTAAGATTTCGGGCTACACTCAACGTCTTTAGCAATTGGACTACAAGATTCCAAAAGATCTCAAGATTGACAGAGTTCTGCAATCACTCCCTCCTAGCTACAAAGGTTTTGTAGTTACTGCTACTCGTGTGATGGCGCCAGAAAAGACTGTGGCGTTTAGTTGACGTGGGAGCAGTAAGTCCTTGTGCGTGGTGATGACCAGCCCGTTGGGAACCCCAAGAGGAAGGTATGATGAGTGTAGCGGCTAGTTTTCCCTCAGTTAAGAAACCAAGGTTTATCGATCAGGAGAAGAGAGACGATGACGACTGAAGGTGTTTGTGGAACCTGCACACACACAAACAAATACTTTGTCCCCAACTTGCGATGAGGTTGTCAATCTCACCGGTTTGCTTGAAACAAAGGTTATGAGTGTATCGAGTGGAAAACAGTAGAGTATATGCGAGTAAAGTAAACAGTGCGGGAAAAGTAAATAGGTGATTGCAATATGATTAAAATAGGACCGGGGTCCACAGTTCACTAGTGGTGTCTCTCCAAAGATAAAATAACATGCTGGGTAAACAAATTACAGTTGGGCAATTGATAGAATAAAGATAACGTGATATGTCAAGAAGATCACTATGAGATTCACTCTGGGCATTACAACAAAATACATAGACCGCCATCCAACTGCATCTATGACTAATAATCCACCCCCGGGGATATCATCCGAACACCCTAGAAGTATTAAGTTGCGAACAACAGATAATTGCATTAAGCAAAGTGTGTAATGTAAACAAAGCATATGCCCTTGAGCATATGAATGTTGTTTTCTCCCTAGTAGCAACAGCACATCTACCACCTTAGAGGTTTCTGTCACTCCCCCAGGTGAAATAGAGACATGAACCCACTATCGAGCATAAATACCCCCTCTTGGAGTCACTAGCAACTACTCGGCCAAGATAGCTACTAACAATGGAGAGCATGCAAGATCATAAACAACATAGAGATAACAAAAGATATAATTCAGTACAGCAACTTAATCATAAACACCAATATTCATCGGATCCCAACAAACCAACATCATAGTATTACATAACGGTGATCTCAATCATGTATGGCACCTCATGAGATCTAAACATGAAGCACATGGTGGAGAAGACAACCAGCTAGCTACTGCTATGGACCCATAGTCCAAGGTAGACTACTCACTCATCGCTCCGGAGGCAAGCATGGCGATGAAGAAGACCTCCGGTGGCGATTCCCCTCTCCGACAGGGTGCCGGGAAGAGCTTCTGGACCCTCCCGATCTTCGGGTCGACGGCGGCGGCGGATTGCGATGTATTCTGGAAAACTGATCGGGGCTTAGGTTTTTCTCGTCAGGGGGTATATATAGGCGAAGGGGCGATGTCAGAGGAGGGACCACGCCCCCTCACACGGGGCTGGCGCGGCCAGGGGGGTGGCCGCGCCGCCCCTGTGTCTGGGGCCCACGTGGCCCCACTCCGTCAGGTCTTCGGATGTCTGGAAGCTTCCCCATGAAATATGACTTCAGGAACTTGTTTCGTCCTATTCTGAGAATATTTCCTGTGTATCACTTCTGAAACACAAAAACAGCAGAAAACAGGAAACTGGCACTGTGGCACTTCGTTAATAGGTTAGTTCCGGAAAATGCATAAAAATGCCACTAAGTGTAACGAAACAATATGCAAATGGTGTAAAAACAAGCATGGAGCATCAAAAATTATAGATACGTTTGAGACGTATCAAGCATCCCCAAGCTTAACTCCTGCTCGTCCTCGAGTAGGTAAGTGATAACAAAGAATAATTTTTGAGGTGACATGCACCTACACAATCTTGATCATCTATGTAAGCAATGTGAGCTGGGATCATAAAAACTTAAAACATGGGCATGAAAGATATAATCATGACAATAAGAACTTAGCAACCATGTTGTAAACATGTAAATGAACACAAACAAAAGATCATGATAATGAAACAATGAAAGTCAAACGTGTGTTCAAATCATAAGGAAAAACATACAAATGGTTTTCAGCTTGTCCTTCAAAGAGAGCAAAACATAAATGCATAGGACACCTCAAAGTTTAAGAGGGCGACTAGATACAAATAATTTAAGAACAAGTGAAACCAACAATATGAGTCAATCAATGAACTTTGGGACAATGCATATCACACTAAGAATGACAACTATGCTCTCTTAATGGTGCATAAAGAAAGAAGGTGGTGACTCAACATAAAAGTAAAAGAAAGGCCCTTCGCAGAGGGAAGCAGTGATTGCAAGTTTTATAACCTTCAAAAATTATGGTACTTACCGGCTTTGAGCTCTCATTGCCCCCATCATAAGCATCTTGAATGGTTAAAGTTAATGCGAGAACAGTTATGATGCATATGCTTGACAAATCATAAGTTGAAAACCTCGTGTCCCGTGAATATGAGTACCCAAACCATGCTAATTTACTTAGAGTCCCAAGCAAGGCTCTTGTCATTGTAAGTATATGCATATCATTGAGAACCGCCAATGGGGTACCTCCATGCCCGATGACATGGAACAAGCCCACACCAAAATGACAGGACAAGCAGACAATGAACACCTCGACATCTCTTTTATTTGCTATATTGTTTAGCTTTTTATTGTGAGATGCATCGTCGAATGTTCACCATGGGTATGCTGCAAATTTCCACCATGAATTATGCATGGCTTAGATTGGCGGCCCGGCGTTTCCCTAACACATATAAAAACTCCATGATCCTCACAAGATTCCCAATTCATTTCACACAACGGGCATCCATAAACAAAAGATCACGATATCAACTCAAAAAGAAGTGCAATGTTGAAAGCTTGCCCCATGACAGCATGGCTGGGCTAGAATCCAACTTACAACTTGCAAGCATAACAACTCAGCATAAAAGACCACAATGTCAAATTTTTAAGAACAGGAAAAAGTAAAGTGTGCCTTCCGGTTCGTGAGAGCTTTACTGACCGAATTTCGCATAACACTGGTAAGAGTTTAATTTGAAGAGAATATAAAAGCAAGTCAAATTTACTTGGAATAGCAAATTGCTAGTAGGTATGTATGGTGGACACTTTGGAAAACTTTGGCTTTTAGGAGTTGGATGCATGAGTAGAGCTCATACTCAGTACAAGGCGAGGGCTAGCAAAAGACTGGGAGCGACCAACTAAGAGAGCAGTAATGGCCATAATCATGCAAAGCGACAAAGCGACATTAAAAGAAGCATATGATGGCATCAAAAGTCAAAAACTAAATGATCATGAAGGCTATTGGTGACTTTGTAAGAGTCTAACATGTGTGAGCATGCGCCAAGTCAACCCAAATAAAGCATCAAGGAGAAAACCAAAATAATGCTTCCATACAATAAAAACAACGCATGATTTTTTTCAAAGGCTCATTAAGCAATCTCAGTTATTTGAGACAAGTCATGCTACAGCAAAACCACTAAGCATACTATCAAAAAGACATCAAGCATGACATGAAAAAGCCTAAGCCGCAGTCTACACAAGCTCCTTCTTGTACCACTATTTTGCACAAAGCTTTTTCTCTTTTCCAACACCATTTGAAATTTTTATAAACACCTCTTTTGATGAAAACCAATGAAGATCAGAGGCAAAAATGCACCTTGATGAAAAGATATGACAAGATCTGAACGCAAATCAAGGCGAAAATGAAAACCAAAAGCAGTAGCAGAAAAAGAAGAACGCTCGATTTTTAATAAGAGTGAAAACTAGAGCGTTCTTTGCAAATGAAAACGAGTACATCTCCTCCAAAGGAAATTTGTTGGGGTCCAACCATTTATTGCAGCAAACAAACAAACTAAACAAACTAAGAAAACTAAAACAACTGACGCTCCAAGAAAAACACATAGTGCATGAAGCAATAAAAATATAGTGTTTTGAAAGGTGACCTGATTTTTGCCGATGAAGAAGGGGTGCCTCGGGGGCATCCCCGAGCTTTGACGCTTGTACTTCTTGGATATTTCTTGGGGTGATGCATGGGCATCTCCAAGCTTGAGCTTTTGTCCATTGTTCAACTCATCTCATCATTCTCCAATCCCTACACTTGAAAACTTCCTTCATACAAAACTAAACACAATCTCATTAGCAACATTAGTGTAAGCATAAAATATATTCAACCTCTTTTAGCTTAAGGTTTCAACCCAAAACCACCACATATAAAGTATATACTACTGTAGCAACTTTCACAAGAGTTCCATGATCAAAAAGAACTCAAAAGAAAGCGATAAAGTGGCAAAAACAAATATTGGCAGAAATCTGTCAAAACTGGACAGCTGACAATGGACGAATTTTTGAGGGATTTTCTGTTGCTCAAATCAAAAAGTGTTCAACTAAGAAAAGTTTGGATATAACCTGGGGCATATGCACAAGAAATCGCAGGTCCAAAAGATAAACAGAGAATTTTTACGAATTTTTACGGTGCAGCACCGAAAACAGTTTCAGGACAGCAATAACCCCAAATCTTTACCTCACTCAAATTAGAGGCTTCTCTTGGCACAAAAACGAAATAAACAAGATAAGGAGCGGTCATTACAGTAGTAATGACTTCCAAGACTCAAATAAAATAAAAAGTACTGAAAAGAAAACATTGGGTTATCTCCCAAGAGTGCTTTTCTTTAACGCCTTTGAGCTAGGCGCAGAAAATTGCGAATCAAGTAATATCAATAGATGAAGCATCAAGCTCATAATTTGCTCTAAGAATAGAGTCAAAAAGTAATTTATTTCTTTTCCTAGGGAAGTGTTCCATACCTTTCTTTAGTGGGAATTGATACTTGATAGTGCCTTCCCTCATATCAATAATAGCACCTACAGTTCGAAGAAAAGGTCTTCCCAAAATAATAGGACATGAAGCATGGCATTCAACGTCCATAACAAGAAAATCAACGGGAACAAGGTTATTGTTAACCACAATAAGAACATCATTAATTCTTCCCAAAGGTTTCTTCTTAGCAACATCAGCAATAGGAACATCAAAATAACATTTTTCAAGCGGTGGTAAATCAAGCATGTCATAAATCTTTCTAGGCATAATAGAAATACTAGCACCTAGATCACATAAAGCATGGCAATCATAACCATTAACATGCATATCAATAATGGGTTCCCACCATCTTCTAGCTTCTTGGGAACAGAGGCTTTTTGCTTCAACTTTTCATCCCTAATCTTTATGAGAGCATTGGTAATATGCTTAGTAAAAGCAATATTTAAAGAACTAGCATTGGGAGTCAAAGCAAGCTTTTGCAAGAACAAAATTACTTCAGATATATTGCAGCCATCAACATCAAAATCATTAAAAGAAATAGAGCTATCATCTCCCACACTCCGAAAAATTTCAGCACTCTTTTGAGAAAAAGTTTTGGCAGTTTTAGGCTTTTTAACACAAGGAGTGGGAGTTTTCTCTACACCAATCAAAGTAAGAGGGTTGCTATCAGTAGGAGCAACATCATTGGAGGTAGTAATAGTACATACCTTCATCTCTCTAGCCATCTCATCTTCTCTTTCCCACCTGGCATGCAATTCCGCTAACAATCTAATATTTTCATCAATTCCAACTTGGGTAGCATTAGCGGCAGCGACAATATTGCTCACATTCACATCATTAGGAAACACTTTTAATTTCAGAAGTTCAACATCATGAGCAAGGCTATCAACTTTAGAAGCAAGAATATCAATTTTGCCTAACTTTTCCTCAACAGACTTGTTAAAAGCAGTTTGCTTACCGATGAAGTCCTTGAGCATTACCTCAAGCTCGGAGGGCGCGGCCCTAGTGTTGTTGTAGGAATTACCATAAGATTTGCCATAACCATTACCATTGGTAGAAGGATACGGCCTATAATTGTTACTAGCAAAATTGTTCCTATAAGCATTGTTGTTAAAATTATTATTTCTAATGAAATTCACATCAACTTGCTCTTCTTGAGCAACCAGAGAGGCCAAAGGAACATTATTAGGATCAACATGAGTCCTATCATTAGCAAGCATAGCCATAATGGTATCAATCTTATCATTCAAGGAAGAGGTTTCCTCAACAGAATTTACCTTCTTACCTTGTGGAGCTCTCTCGGTGTGCCATTCGGAATAATTTACCATCGTGTTGTCGAGTAGCTTTGATGCGGCGCCCAATGTGAGGGACATAAAAGTGCCTCCAGCAGCTGAATCAAGTAGGTTCCTTGAAGAAAAATTCAGTCCTGCATAAAAAGTTTGGATAATCATCCAAGTAGTCAGTCCATGAGTGGGGCAATTCTTTACCATAGATTTCATTCTTTCCCACGCTTGAGCAACATGTTCATTATCAAACTGAGTAAACTTCATAATATTGCTACGCAAAGCTATAATCTTAGCAGGAGGATAGTATCTACCAATAAAAGCATCCTTACACTTAGCCCAGGAATCAATACTATTCTTAGTCAAAGACAGCAACCAATCTTTAGCTTTTCCTCTCAAAGAAAAAGGAAACAACTTGAGCTTAATAATATCACTATCAACATCCTTATATTTCTGCATCTCACATAGCTCAACAAAATTGTTGAGATGAGCTGCAGCATCTTCAGTACTAGCACCAGAAAATTCCTCTTTCATAACAAGGTTCAATAAAGCAGGCTTAATCTCATAAAAAGTGGTAGCAGGAACAGGTGGTGCAATAGGAGTGCAGATAAAATCACTATTGTTCGTGCTAGCAAAGTCACACAACTTGGTATTTTCAGGAGTACCCATTTCAGCAAAACAAAAGTAAACAAGTAAAAACAGCTACCAAGGATTCTAATTTTTTTTGGGTTTTTGATATAAAAAGCAGTGCAGGTAAAATAAAATAAAGTAAAGCAAAACAAATAACAAAGTAAAGAATGTGTGTGCGAAGAACTCCCCTCGCAGAAATCTTCTCTCTTCCCCGGCAACGGCGCCAGAAAAGAAGCTGCTACTCGTGTGATGGTGCCAGAAAAGACTGTGGCGTTTAGTTGACGTGGGAGCAGTAAGTCCTTGTGCGTGGTGATGACCAGCCCGTTGGGAACCCCAAGAGGAAGGTATGATGAGTGTAGCGGCTAGTTTTCCCTCAGTTAAGAAACCAAGGTTTATCGATCAGGAGAAGAGAGACGATGACGACTGAAGGTGTTTGTGGAACCTGCACACACACAAACAAATACTTTGTCCCCAACTTGCGATGAGGTTGTCAATCTCACCGGTTTGCTTGAAACAAAGGTTATGAGTGTATCGAGTGGAAAACAGTAGTAATATGCGAGTAAAGTAAACAGTGCGGGAAAAGTAAACAGGTGATTGCAATATGATTAAAATAGGACCGGGGTCCACAGTTCACTAGTGGTGTCTCTCCAAAGATAAAATAACATGCTGGGTAAACAAATTACAGTTGGGCAATTGATAGAATAAAGATAACGTGACATGTCAAGAAGATCACTATGAGATTCACTCTGGGCATTACAACAAAATACATAGACCGCCATCCAACTGCATCTATGACTAATAATCCACCCCCGGGGATATCATCCGAACACCCTAGAAGTATTAAGTTGCGAACAACAGATAATTGCATTAAGCAAAGTGTGTAATGTAAACAAAGCATATGCCCTTGAGCATATGAATGTTGTTTTCTCCCTAGTAGCAACAACACATCTACCACCTTAGAGGTTTCTGTCACTCCCCCAGGTGAAATAGAGACATGAACCCACTATCGAGCATAAATACCCCCTCTTGGAGTCACTAGCAACTACTCGGCCAAGATAGCTACTAACAACGGAGAGCATGCAAGATCATAAACAACATAGAGATAACAAAAGATATAATTCAGTACAGCAACTTAATCATAAACACCAATATTCATCGGATCCCAACAAACCAACATCATAGTATTACATAACGGTGATCTCAATCATGTATGGCAGCTCATGAGATCTAAACATGAAGCACATGGTGGAGAAGACAACCAGCTAGCTACTGCTATGGACCCATAGTCCAAGGTAGACTACTCACTCATCGCTCCGGAGGCAAGCATGGCGATGAAGAAGACCTCCGGTGGCGATTCCCCTCTCTGGCAGGGTGCCGGGAAGAGCTTCTGGACCCTCCCGATCTTCGGGTCGACGGCGGCGGCGGATCGCGATGTATTCTGGAAAACTGATCGGGGCTTAGGTTTTTCTCGTCAGGGGGTATATATAGGTGAAGGGGCGATGTCAGAGGAGGGACCACGCCCCCTCACACGGGGCTGGCGCGACCAGGGGGGTGGCCGCGCCGCCCCTGTGTCCGGGGCCCACGTGGCCCCACTCCGTCAGGTCTTCGGATATCTGGAAGCTTCCCCGTGAAATATGACTTCAGGAACTTGTTTCGTCCAATTCCGAGAATATTTCCTGTGTATCACTTCTGAAACACAAAAACAGCAGAAAACAGGAAACTAGCACTGTGGCACTTCGTTAATAGGTTAGTTCCGGAAAATGCATAAAAATGCCACTAAGTGTAACGAAACAATATGCAAATGGTGTAAAAACAAGCATGGAGCATCAAAAATTATAGATACGTTTGAGACGTATCAGTTACTCACAATCAAATTGGTTCCACTGATACGATCACTGAGCTCTTCGCAAAGCTGAAAGCTGCGGAGGTGGATATCAAGAAAGATAATCATGTGTTGATGGTCAACAAGACCACTAGCTTCAAGAAAGATAAGGGTGCAATGGGATCCTTCAAGAAAGGCAGCGGCAAGCGCGTTGCCCCTGCTGAGAAGAAGCTCAAGTCCGGACCTAAGCCGGAAACTGAGTGCTTCTACTGCAAGGACAAGGGTCACTGGAAGCGCAACTGTCCGAAGTACTTAGCGGACAAGAAGGCTGGCACCATTAAAGGTATATTTGATATACATGTTATTGATGTTTACCTTACTAGCGCTCGTTATAGTGCCTGGGTATATGATACTGGTTCAGTTGCTAATATTTGTAACTTGAAACAGGAGCTACGGAATAGACGGCGGCTAGCAAGGGATGAGGTGACGATGCGCGTCGGCAATGGATCAAAAGTTGACGTGATGGCCGTCGGCACGCTCTCCTTAGTTTTACCTTCGGGATTAGTTTTAAACCTTAATAAGTGTTATTATGTGCCTGCGTTGAGCATGAACATTATATCCGGATCGTGTTTATTGCAAGACGGTTATTCATTTAAGTTAGAGAATAATGGTTATTCTATTTATATGAATAACATCTTTTATGGTCATGCACCTGTCGTGAATGGTTTATTTCTTCTGAATCTCAAAAGCAATGAAACACACATCCATATAACATTGAGGCTAAAAGATGCAAAGTAGATAGTGATAATCCAACTTATTTGTGGCACTGCCGTCTAGGTCATATTGGTGTAAAACGCATGAAGAAACTCCATTCTGATGGACTTTTGGAGTCTCTTGATTTTGAATCGTTTGACACGTGCGAGCCGTGCCTCATGGGCAAGATGACCAAAACCCCGTTCTCCGGAATAATGGAGCGAGCAACGGACTTATTGGAAATCATACATACCGATGTGTGCGGACCAATGAGTATTTCGACGCGCGGTGGATATCGCTATTTTCTCACTTTTACTGATGACTTAAGTAGATATGGGTATGTCTATTTAATGAAACATAAATCTGAAACGTTTGAAAAGTTCAAAGAATTTCAGAACGAAGTGGAAACCATCGTAACAGGAAAATTAAATTTCTACGATCCGATCGTGGAGGTGAATATTTAAGTTATGATTTTCTCACGCATCTTAAAGCAAGCGGAATCATTTCGCAACTCACGCCACCTGGAACACCATAGCGTAATGGTGTGTCTGAACGCCAGAATCGAACTCTATTAGATATGGTGCGATCGATGATGTATTTTACAGATTTGTTGTTATCATTTTGGGGTTATGCATTAGAAACCTCTGCATTCACTTTAAATAGGGCACCATCTAAATCCGTTGAGACGACACCGTATGAACTATGGTTTGGTGCTAAACCTAAGCTGTCGTTTCTTAAAGTTTGGGGATGCGAAGCTTACATCAAGTGGTTGATGCCGGACAAGCTCGAACCCAAAGCGGAGAAATGCGTCTTCATAGGATACCCTAAGGAAACGATTGGGTATACCTTCTACCACAGATCCGAAGGCAAAGTCTTTGTTGCTAAGAACGGATCCTTTCTTGAGAAGGAGTTTCTCTCGAAAGAAGTGAGTGGGAGGAAGGTAGAGCTAGATAAGGTTATTGAACCTTCTCTCGAGTTGGAGAGTAGCGCAGCACCCGAAGTTGTTCTGGCGCCGCCTGCACCAACAGGAGAGGAAGCTAATGACGAGGATCATGAAACTTCGAACTATGCTGCTACTGAACTTCGCAGGTCGACAAGGTCGCGTGCCACTCCTGAATGGTATGGCAACCCTGTCTTAACCGTCTTGTTGTTAGACAACAATGAACCTGCGAACTATGAGGAAGCAATGATGAGCCCAGACTCTGAGAAATGGCTAGAGGCCATGAAATCCGAATTGGGATCCATGAGCGAAAACCAAGTATGGACTTTGGTGGACCCTCCTAGCGACCGTAAGGCCGTTGAGTGCAAATGGATTTTCAAGAAGAAAACGGACGCGGATGGTAATGTTACTGTCTATAAAGCTCGGCTTGTCGCAAAAGGTTTTCGACAAGTTCAAGGTGTTGACTACGATGAGACTTTCTCTCCCGTAGCGATGTTTAAGTCCATTCGGATTTTATTAGCAATTGATGCATTTCATGATTATGAAATTTGGCAGATGGATGTCAAGACTACGTTCCTCAATGGCAACATTGATGAAGAGTTGTATATGATGCAGCCCGAAGGTTTTGTCGATCCTAAGGATGCTGATAAGGTGTGCAAACTTCAGCGTTCCATTTATGGGCTGAAGCAAGCATCCCGGAGTTGGAACCTTCGTTTTGATCAAGTGATCAAGAGTTTTGGATTTGTTCCAAATTGCTACGAAGCTTGTGTCTACAAGAAAGTGAGTGGGAGCTCGGTGACATTTTTAGTACTTTATGTGGATGACATATTGATTATTGGAAATGACATCGATATGCTTAACAATGTGAAGAGTTATTTGAATAAATGTTTTTCAATGAAAGACCTAGGAGAAGCTGCTTATATATTAGGCATCAAAATCTATAGAGATAGAGAAAGACGCCTAATAGGTTTAAGCCAAAGTACATACCTGGACAAAGTTCTGAAAAGGTTCAGAATGGATAAAGCATAGAAAGGTTCATTGCCCATGTTGTCAGGAAAGATATTGAGCAAGGCTCAGTGTCCAGCTACGGTAAAAGATATAGAAACTATGAGCAAAGTGCCATATGCCTCAGCCATAGGTTCTATCATGTATGCCATGCTGTGTACTAGACCGGATGTGTCCAATGCTCTTAGTATGACGAGCAGATACCAAGGTGATCCAGGAGTGGAACACTGGACAACCACAAAGAAATGTTCTTGATCTATGGAGGTGATGAGGAGTTCGTCGTAAAAGGTTACGCCGACGCTAGCTTCAACACCGACCCGGATGATTCTAAATCTCAGTTAGGATACGATTGTATTGTAGATGGAGATCTAAAGATCTGCAAGGTACATACGGATGTGAATGTCACAGATCCGTTGACTAAACCTCTTCCACGAGCAAAACATGATTAGCACCTTAATGCCATGGGTGTTAGATTGTTACCAGATGTAAACTAGATTATTGACTCTAGTGCAAGTGGGAGACTGTTGGAATTATGCCCTAGAGGCAATAATAAAGATGTTATTATTATAATTCTTGTTCATGATAATGTTTATATTCCATGCTAGAA
The DNA here is from genome assembly GCA_007115705.1 of Dactylis glomerata. Lineage (NCBI taxonomy): Eukaryota > Viridiplantae > Streptophyta > Magnoliopsida > Poales > Poaceae > Dactylis > Dactylis glomerata. The sequence continues at coordinate 112,678 of QXEO01000483.1, read as the reverse complement.
TTGTATTAAGCGGAAACTTTAATACTTGTGTGGTTTATGAACAACACCATGTCCCTAGTACGCCTCTATGGACGAGCTCATTGATTAATGATGGTTAAGGTTTCCTAACCATAGACATGAGTTGTCAATTAATAATGAGATCATGTCATTAGGAGAATGATGTGATGGACAGACCCAAATAAAGCGCAGCAATTAGATCGTGTCATTGTGTTCATCTTTGCGAAGCTTTTTCCTATGTCAAGTATTGTATTCCTTAGACCATGAGATAATGCAACTCCCTAGTGCCGGAAGAGAGCTTTGAGGTCATCAAACGTCATCCTATGAGAGGGTGATCATAAAGGCGTCTCTCGGGTAATCGGAAAGTACTTGTTGGGTTGTATGTATCGAGATGGAATTTGTCCCTCCCGAGTCGGAGAGATATACTTCGGGCCCACTCGGTAATCGATATCAACACCGCTTGCAAGCACATGGTTAAGGAGTTAATCACTAAGTGATATCGGATTATGGAATGAGTAAAGTACTTGCTGTGAACGAGATTGAACTAGGTATGCCGATACCGACGATCGAATCTCGGGCGAGTAAAATATCGCGAGACGAAGGGAATACAAATACGGGATTGATTGAATCCTAGCATCGTGGTTCATCCGATATGATCATCGCTGAGTGCGCAGGAGTCAATATGGATTTCCAGATCCCGCTATTGATTATTGATGGAGATCATGTCCACACATTCTCGAACCCGTAGGGTCACACACTTAACGTGCATCAGCGCTAGGGTAGTTTCGAGATATATGTGAAAGTGTTTCAAAAGTTGCGGAATTGTTCCGAGTGGAAAATGTTAGTATTTATTAATTGTATGAATTAATAAATATTATCACTATTTATTTAGAAGAAATAAATAAAGAAAAGAAGAAAAAAAAGAGAAAAAAATGGAGCAGCGGCGGCCAGGGAAACGTCCTGGCTCGCTCGCATCATGTAGGGAGTCGGCCAGGTGCCTGGCACGCTCGCCTGGATGGGATTTTTCCCATGTGCACATGCACGATCTTGCATATGAATGGCCTGGTGGCCTTTTGGGCTTTTGGGTTATGCACGTGCGAGGCAGATCGATTTGATCGATGCGTGCACAGCGTAGCTTGGCCGATCGGGAAAAGCAGACTTGCATTGCAAGTTGACCATCGCGTGACGCCTATAAAAGGGATAGAGCGCCGGCGGTCTGTTTTGACCTAATTTGCGCGAAGCCGCTGCCCGGTTTCTGAAGCCTCCTTTCTCCGTTCTTATTTCACCACGCAAACAGACGAAGCTCTGTCGGCGCATACTCTCCATCATAGACACCACGTCGTCGTGCTGTCGATCCCATCTACCACTCCACCATATCTCGCTGGACCGGGAAGGCGGAGTCGTTGGTGCGCTGTACGTGTGCATCTCTCGGAGGCGTCGCCACTTGCGGCGTTGGATCGGATCGGATCGCGAGGAGGAGACGGCTAGTACGACTACATCATCCATGTTCTGTTGAATGTTTCCGCTGTGCGATTTCTTCAAGGGTATGAAGATCTCATCTATCTATCTCATTGATTACATCTCCTAGATTAGATCTTGGCTTTCTTGTTCGCATCCGTAGGAAATTTTTTGATTTACTATGCTGCGGCTCTCCTACACCCCGAAGCATGGGTACACCACCTCCATGGTGCACCTGCTGGCCGGGTGCCAAGATCGCCTGCCGCTCCCTGCCAGCTTCGTCGGCATGATGGGGAAAAACCCCCCGACGAGCATCATGGTGGAGGAAGGCAGCGGCGGCCAGCCCCTGTACCTCGTCGAGATCCTCCACGACGAGCAGGGGAACAGCTACCTCACCGAGGGCTGGACAAAGTTCCTCGACGACTACGACCTGAAGTGGGGATGGTCTCTCATCCTGACCCACCGCGCCGGGTCTCCCATTCTCTGCTTCCGTGTCATCGATGCCTCCGATTGCACCCGCGCCTACTCCCCTGGCCATGATTGGCGAGCGCCCCCGAAGCCCCCTCCTTGACAACGGCAACGTCAACAGAGGTCCAGGGACTTAGGGGGGGAGTTCTTTTGTTGTCTTGGCCCTTAGCGTGGCCCATATTATGTAATCACCAGTTGTATGTTTAAGAACTTCTTTAGTTTCCTGCAAGTGTCTGCCTATCGCTCTTCATCTGTTGTGTGTTTACTATTTGCATGAATGTCTTCTGCTTGCATCGTCGCATGGTGATGGTTATCCAGCCGGGATTCTTCCTTCGATAAAATCATTGCTGCGCGAATCTGTAGGTAGGGGCTACGATAGCCGCTAACTTACGCAGATGCTTCTGGCGAGGCCCTCCAGCCTCAGCGCGGAGGGGAGTAGTGCTTCTGTTGGCCGGCTCTAGGAAATGCAAGTTAGCCCCAGCTTGAGGGGATTGGAGTAAGGGCCAAGTCCTGTGCCGGCTCGAGCGAGGCCGGAGCCGGCGCGTCTCCCTTCCCCGGACCTTCGCATGACCTTTGCCACGGCTGGAGCGAATCTCTAGGCTCCTGGCTTTAGCCGTTTTCTTGCAGGTGTTAAGTTTCGATTTCGTTGCCCGTTTGCTAATCATGTCGCAGCGCCAACTGATCGGACAGCCGGCGAGGTACTGGAGCCGGCTCACTTCTGAGGGCCAATTCCCTTTCCCCCTAGCCCCCGAGTTTTGGGATAGCTGGACTGACAGCTGGCTCGAAACTAACTTGTCCGCATACGGTGCCGACGCCAGGCGAGAAAGCTCTAGCTTCGAACCTCTTTGACGTGGCTACTCAGCCCAAGCGTCAAGAGACTGTGATCATCGACCATTCGTTGGCTTGCCTTAGTCCGGTTCCCTAAACTTTTTCCTTAGTCTCCCCACCCTTCGGTCCTTCTACCCCCAACCGGCAGCCTGGTGCTGGTTGGTCTCCCTTGGGCTGGCAGCCGAATGCCGACCTAGGGTGGGAGCGTGCCGCGGAGTGAGAAGTAGTACTTCGGTCTATCGGGCGCCCGACTCGTGCTAGCCAACGCATGGTCAACGAGCACTGCCTTCAACACTTAGTTGAGCGATTTTCTATCGTTTACGGTTTTTCTCTGCGGCTTTCCTTCGTATGTGGCCTGCCGGCTCCTATCTGTCCGGCTGCGTGGAGCCGGAAGACGGAGGTTGGGCTCGAGACCTTCTTCATATGTAGTACTCATCCGACTGACGAGAAATCGATCGTTTTTTAGGGCTGTCGGCTGTGGCTCGGTGCCCGGAGCCGGCTGCCGGTCAAGTGAATAACGCAGGAAGCAAAACATATACAAAGTGTTTTCCTCGGAGCCGTCCGTAACTAGCCGTTCCGTTATCCTTTATTCATTGACAAGTTTTTCGGGGTACAAGCTTTTGCCTTAGCAGAAGAAAGTTCTTAGGAGACTGACATTCCAGGGACGCTCCGTCTCCTTGTCAGAGTTATCTGCCTTGTTCTTCCTAGGCTCTTGTGCGTCGATGAGGTAATATGCCCCATTGCCTAGCACCCGGCTAACAATGAACGGTCCCTCCCATGGAGAGGACAGCTTGTGCATGCCTTTGGTGTTTTGGACCAGCCGGAGTACGAGATCTCCTTCGCGAAACGCGAGTGGACGGATTTTCCGGCTATGGTATCGTCGTAGCTGCTGCTGATAGAGCGCTGATCTGGCCAAGCCCTGCTCTCGTGCCTCCTCGAGGAGGTCGATGCCATCTTCTCGAGCTTCCTTTGCTTGCTTCTCCGTGTACTGGACAACTCTGGGCGCATCGAATTCGATATCAGTGGGCAGCACCGCTTCGGCTCCATAGACCAGGAAGAATGGTGTGAAGCCGACAGAGCGATTTGGGGTAGTGCGCAGGCTCCAGAGCACTGAGGGCAGTTCTTCGACCCAACAGCCAGCTGAACGCTCGAGAGGCTCGACCAGTCTTGGTCTGATGCCGGCTAAGACCAACCCATTTGCTTTCTCCACTTGCCCATTGGACAGAGGATGTGCCACTGATGCCAAGTCCAGCCGGATGCCCTTCTGGCCACAGTACTCTGCGAAGACTCGCAAAGTTTGTCCCGTTATCAGTGATGATGCTGTGGGGAACTCCATATCTCGTGATGATCTCGTTGAAGAACTTGATGGTGGACGAGCCGTCAAGTTTTTTAATTGGCTTTGCTTCGATCCACTTGGTGAACTTGTCCACTGTGACCAGCAGATGCGTCAAGCCCCCGGGTGCTATTTTGAATGGTCCTACCATGTCCACGCCCCAGACAGCAAATGGCTAAGTGAGCGGGATGGTCTTTAGGGCTGCCGCCGGAGTGTGTCGATGCTTGGAGAAATGCTGGCAGCCGTTGCAGTGCTTCACTAGCTGCTCTGCGTCCTTCTGGGCCGTCGGCCAGTAGAAGCCATGACGGAAAATTTTAGCCACCAAAGCTCTGGAAGATGCGTGGTGTCCGCACTCCCCTTGATGTATCTCTCTCAGCAGCTCTATCCCTTCCTTCGGCTCGATGCACTTCTGGAAGATCCCAGACACGCTGCCCTTGTACAGTTCACTATTGATGATGGTGTACGCCAGCGCGCGACGTTGAAGTCGCCTAGCTTCTGCTTCGTCTTGAGGCAGGTCTCCAGTGACGAGGTAGTTGGAGAACGGCTCTGCCCAGGATGGTATCTCTCATATGTGGAAGACACTGGCGACCAGGGATCAGCAGCCCTCGGGTCCTCCGTCGTGCCGGCTTCGCCTAGTTGGCCGGCTGTGGGGGCTGGTCCGGAGACGGCAGCCCCCAATTCCGTCGTCGAGCCGGCCGCGCTAGGCTGGCCGGCTGTTCCCTTCAGCCCCGAGGCGGCAGCCCCCGAGTCCGGTGGTGGCGCCTGAGCCGGAGCTGGGTCTCTGGGCACGTAGATGGAGGCAGACTCCGGCGAAGGCCTGATGGATGTCTTGCGGATGATCTCCAATGACACCCCAGCCGGGATGCTTTGCCTGGTGGAGCCGATCTTGGACAACCGGTCCGCCTCGTCGTTGTTTGCCCTTGGGACGTGATGGAACTCGCAGCCCTCAAAGAATCCGCAGAGCTGTTGCACGTAGAAGCGGTAGGAGGCCATGTTGGCGTCCTTGGCGTCCCATTCCCCAGAGACCTGGTGCACCACCAGGTCGGAGTCTCCGAAACAGAGGATCCTCCGGATGCCGATCTCTTTGGCCAGCTTGAGCCCATGCACCAGGGCTTCGTATTCCGCGACGTTGTTCGACGCGCGGAAATGCATCTGCAGCACGTACTGCGGCTTGTCTCCCTTAGGAGAGGTGAGGACGACACCGGCTCCCACGCCATCGAGCATCTTGGATCCATCAAAGTGCATGCGCCAGTGGGTGGAGTCCGGAGCCGGCGGTAGGTACTGATGCTCTCCCCAATCGGCGAAGAAGTCTGCTATGATTTGGAACTTGATCATCGTTCTGGGCTTGTACTGAATGGTGTGAGCTGCAAGCTCAATCGCCCATTTGGCCACCCTGCCGGTTGCATCCTTGCACCCTATGATCTCTGAAAGCGGAGTGGTGCTCACCACCGTGATGGGGTGCTCCTCGAAGTAGTGCTTCAACTTCTTGGCCGCCATGTACACGCCGTAGGCAACCTTCTGGTAGTGCGGGTAGTTTTGCTTAGAGAGAGTGAGCACCTCGCTCAAGTAGTACACTGGGCGCTGAATCGGCAGCTCCTTGCCTTCCTCAGTTCGCTCCACCACGATCACGACGCTGATGACCTGTAGAGTAGCTGCGATGTAGAGCAGCATTGGTTCTCGTGGAGCCGGTGCTGCCAAGATTGGCGCGGTTGACAAGGCTCGTTTGAGGTCGTTGAAGGCATCGTCAGCGCGCTGGGACCAAATGAAATGGTTCGTCTTCTTCATCAGCTGATACAGCGGCATGGCCTTCTCCCCAAGCCGGCTGACAAACTGGCTGAGCGAGGCCAAGCACCCAGCAAACTTCTGCACGTCCCTGAGCTGGGTGGGCGGCTCTAGGGCCTCGATGGCTTTTATCTTCAAGGGGTTAGCCTCGATCCCTCGCTGGGAAACGATATAACCTAGTAGCTGTCCAGCCGGCACATCAAAGGTGCACTTCTCAGGATTGAGCTTCATGCGATAGCGCCGCAGGTTGGCAAAGGTCTCCTTGAGGTTGTCGAGGAGCATGTCGCTCTGCTTAGTCTTCACCACCACGTCGTCCACATAAGCGTGTACATTCCGGCCAATCTGCCCCCGCAGACACCGCTGCATGGTTCGCTGGTAAGTTTCTCCAGCGTTCTTTAGGCCGAACGGCATGGTGACATAGCAATAGGCTCCATATGGGGTGATGAAGGATGTCTTGATCTTATCCGGCTGGTAGAGCGGGATCTGGTGGTAGCCTGAATAGGCGTCCAGGAAGGACAGCAGATCGCAGCCGGCTGTGGAATTGATCACCTAGTCGATGCATGGCAACGCGAAGGGATCCTTGGGGCAAGCCTTGTTGAGGCTGGTGTAGTCGATACACATACGCCAAGTGTTGTTCTTCTTCAGGACCAAGACTGGGTTCGCTAGCCAATCAGGGTAGAACACCTCCATGCTGAAGCCGGCTGCAAGGAGCCGGGCAATCTCCTCGCCGATGGCTTTCCTTTTCTCTTCTGCAAAGCGCCGCAACGGTTGTTTGACCGGCTTGGCATCCGGCCGGACGTTGAGTGAGTGCTCAGCCAGCTCCCTCGGCACACCTGGCATCTCCTTTGGAGACCATGCAAAGATATCCCGATTCTCACGGAGGAAGCTGGTGAGCTCGCTTTCCTATTTAGCAGAAAGGCCGGTGCCGATGATGACGTACTTGGAGGGATCACTCTCATCCAGCAGGATCTTCTTGGTGTCATTAGCCGGCTTGAACTGCTCCACCGGTGACTGGCGAGCCAGCACATCTTGCTGGGTTAGCTCCACGCGATGGAGGAGTTGCCGCTTCTCCTCAGCGATGACCAATGCCTCCGCCAGTTGCGAGCTCTCCTTGGCACACACCAGGGACTTCTTGAAGTTTCCCGAGATAGTGATCACGCCCCTGGGCCCTGGGAGCTTCATCTTCAGGTAGGCGTAGTGCGGCACTACCATGAACTTTGCCAGAGCCGGGCGTCCAAGCAAAGCATGGTAAGGACTGCTGATGTTCACCACCTCGAACCAGATGGGCTCGCGGCGGCTATTTCCCTTCTCCCCGAAGAGAACCTCCAGCTGCACCTTGCCCAAAGGGGTGCACGAGTGCCCAGGCACGATGCCATGGAAGGTGAGCCGGCTCGGTTTCAGCTGAGCAAGCGGGATGCCCAACTTCTCCAGTGAGCTTTGGTAGAGAAGGTTGATGCTACTGCCACTGTCGATGAGCACGCGGGAGAACCGGCATATATGCGTATCGGAGCGTATGATGGGGTCCAAGACCAGAGCATACTCTCCAGGACTGGGCATCAGTCGCGGATGGTCTTCGTGTCCCCAGGTGATGGCCGCCTCGGACCAGTGCATGAACTGGGGCTCTGCAGGCATGACGGCGTGCACCTCTGCCTCATGCCAAAGGTCGTTCCTTTTGTCTTTGCCCGGGGTAGTGAAGATGTGGTACTGCTCAACATCTGCCGGAAAGTCCTCCTCGCCTTGATCCGGATCATCCGCAGCCGGCTCATGCTGTTGGTCCTCCTGACCTCCAGTCGGCTGCGCTTGCAGGCCTCCAGGGAGCTGCCGAGCGTGCTGCTCCAGCTCTCTCATGAAGCGGCACTGATGCGTCGAGTGGGTCGCTTCCCTGCCGGGAGTGCTGTGGAACTTGCAGGGCTGGTCAAGTGCAGCATCGAGGGTGTACTTGCCCTCCTTGCGCCCCTGACCGCCGCCCGCAGCCCCCGGGGGCCGGGCCTCCTTGGTCGGTGGCCGCTCGCTTTGAGCTAGCAGATCCCTTGGGAAGCTTCTTCATGTGGTCAAGCCACAGGTGGATGTGCAGGGCCAGCTGGCGAGCTTGAGGCTCTAGCCCTGGCGTCGGCGCCAGGACTGGATGTGGCCCTCCTGCCCCACCGACCTGCTGGACACGGCGTCCTCGGGTGTTACTACTTGGGGCGCGGCCGCCCTGTCCGCGCCCTCCGAAGCCCGGGCTTGTTGATGGCGACCGCTGGACCTAGCTAGGGCCCGCGGCGTCGAGTCCATGGCTGCGCTGCTGGCCGCGGACAAGCTCATCCGGCGCATCTCCATGCGCGTCGTAGAACTCGTGGAGCGTGGTGCTCACGTGACGCCGAGCAGCCTCTTCCCTGGCCGCCCTGCTGAGGAGAACGAGGCGCGTCCGCTCCAGGGCCTCCGCGACCCGGGCGGGGTCGATGACGCGGTCGAGCGGTGCGCGCAGGTCCACGACGGCGACGTCCGAGGTGTCCTGCTCTGGGAGTGGGGCATTCCGCTCCTGTGGAGGAAGGCATTCGAGCGGCGGGCGCGCGGAGCGCGGTGGGTCGCTGCCCTCCTCCTCTCCCAGGGCCATCACTTCGACCATGGTGTCAAAGTCACAGCTTTCGCCGCAACTCGAGCCTCCATCGCTGAGAGGATCGAGGACGTCGGTTACCTCCTCCGGGAAGGGCTTGGCGACGTAGAAGCAGTGGCTGTCGATGTCGAGGAAGGAGCCGCTGCTGCCGAAGCCGTCCCCGAAGCAGGCCAAGTTGTCGCTGATGCATTCGAGGGTGCCAAACCTCCAGACGAGGCCGGAGGCGACCCTCTCGCGGGGGGTCGATGGGGATCCCGGCCGGAACTTGACTTCGGTCGTCGCCGCGTGTTGCCCCACGGTGGGCGCCAAGTGTCGTGGGAATTTGGGGACAGATGCCATGGGGATGGCTTAACGGAGGGGCTCGACGGTGGTGACGATGGGTCCGGCTCGGGATTGTGCCAACGGAGACACCTCGGTTACCCAGGTTCAGGGCCCTCCACGATGGAGGTAAAACCCCTACTTCCTGCCTGCTTTCTATTAGCTTTACAGTGGTTACAGTGCTCCTCGAGCTGTTCGTCTAGAGGAGGAAGAAGGAGAAGGATTCGATCCCCTAGGCTAAGGGTCCAGACCCCCTTATATAGGAGGGGGTCTGGTTACAGGTTAGGTGGCCGGCTGCCCGGCTGCCGGCTCCCCGTGGCTGCGTCTTCGGCGTGATCTCCTGGCCTACCTCTGTTCCCTCCTGACAGTTGCACTTTATAAAGCGCCTTTTGCCCCCTTGGACCGGCATCTGGGAGGCATATGCCCTCCCTTTTGCCTTGGATCCTTTCGTGGGGAAGGCTCCTGCTCGCTGGTTGGTGGAGGCCGGTCGTGGCGGGCGTCACTCCCGTCCTTTGCCCCTGGCGATCTTGTCAGGGCCAGACTGCTTTCGGCGACACAGCCATTGGAGGAATCTTATCTTCGTCGCCTGGCTCTGGCTCTCCTCGGTGGAGTCGCCAGCCGGCTGCTGGCGCAGCCGGCCCTTTAGCTAGAACCGGTCTTTCTGACTTAACACCGTGGAGACTCCTAGGACGCCAGCCGGCATACTGCGCTGCCCTTGGCATACCCCTGAAGTCACCCCCACGACAGGTTTCCTATATTATAGTTGATAATAATCATTGCCTAAAGGAAATTCATGAGGAGATGGTTTTTATAAGCTCGGGAAGATGATTTCAATGAAGGTTGGCTGAGTAGGCCGGCTTTAGCCGGACCCCAGGCCGGCTATAGCCGGACTGCACAGACTTTGGGGCGAAAACCCCTCTGTCTCAACCCGCCTTTTTGTCCGGCTATTTCTGGCCAGGGCCGGATTTTTCAGGCCGGCTATAGCCGGTGTGGAGGCCGGCTTTAGCCGGTGTGGTCGGCTATAGCCGGACTTAACTCCGGCTTTAGCCGGACTTTTCTAGCAGCCAACGGTCAGATTTTTGGGGGGGTATAAATACCCCCCTCCTTCTTCCCCAATGAGTTGCTCGTCCCAAGCTTGAAGAACACCATTTTGGAGCCACCAAATTCACAAGATCTCCCCCCTCAACCCACCAAAGCTCTTGATCTTTGGAGAATCAAAGGAGGAGGCCTTGATCTACATCCTCACCGAAGCGATTTACTTTCCCCTCTCATTTGCTTCAGGGCCCTTGTGTATTGGGTTCCCTTGTGTCCCTAGACCTTTATTTGTGTATTTGATATCTTGATACTTGTTGTTTGACAGCATTGTGTTGTCCTTGGGAGCCTCCAATTCGGTTGTGGATGCGTGCCCCAAGATTGTAAAGGCCAGTTCCGCCTTGAGGAATCCCTTAGTGGAAAGTGAGCTAGGCCTTTGTGGCGGAAGCTTGCACCGGAGAATATGGTGAGCCTTTGGGGCGTTGGTTCGGCCTTTGTGGCAACCACACCTCTCCAACGTAGACGTACTTTCCCTAAAAAGGAAGGAACTACATGAATTACATCCGTGTCTCCATGTGCTCCACTCTCGGTTACCTCTATCCTTTATTGCCTTTATATATTGTATCTTGCCTAGCTTGCTAGTTGTCATATAGGTAAATTCACCCTAGTTGCATATCTAGAGAATTTACCTTTTGTGTCAAGCCTAAATTGAAAAAGAATTAAAATTTGAGTAGCACCTATTCACCCCCCCTCTAGGTGCCCTTACGATCCGTTCAATTGGTATCAGAGCCTCAGCTCTTTATTCTGGCTTAACCGCCTAAGAGTATGGGCACCCCACCTAGTGAGGTCTCGGGTCAAGTTTCCATGGATGATTTCAAAACCTTGGAATCATCTATGACTACTCAAATAAGCGAGTTGCGTGAAATGATAGCGCAACTCATTCAAGCTAAAACTCCTAGTGCTCCTCCTCCGGAAAAACCCGCTACTCCACAAGTGGAGAATGTGGGGTTGGAAGAAGAGGATGCCGACAAAGGTACCGATGCTAAGTCTTGCACTAAGGGCGACGGGAACGGTGAATTCCCTCATTGGTATTCACCCGACCCGCCGGTTCCTCATCCTCATATTAACAATAGAGGTGATCCACCTAAGCTTGATGCATTAAACTTTGGTCAATGGCAATATCAAATGATCTCTCATATGCGTAGTTCTTGCATCGAGCTTTGGAGGATTGTTGAAGAAGGATTCAAGGCCGTGGATCCCAACAACTTGACAAGAAGAGAGGTGGTCGATAGCCAACTCAATGCAACCGCTCTTCACATGATTCAAATTGTCGTTGGGTCCAAGGACTTGCCTCACATCCAACACTTCTCCACCGCCAAAGAAGCTTGACAAGGCCTCTCTGATGTGTTTGTTGGCAATGAGAGCATGAAGAGAACAAGATATGTGGCCTTCTCAAATCAAGCAGAGGGATTATACATGATGGATGGTGAGGACCATCAAGAGATGTATAGAAGACTCAAGGCCATTGCTACCACCTTCAAGAACCTCGGTGCTCACCATATTGATGATGAGTGGATGTGAAGAGTGTTCAAGGAAAGCACAACTTCCGTGAGATGACCTCCAATCAAGTGATGCAAGAGATTCAAGCCTACAAGGTTGCCGCACAAAATGCGGAAGATGCTCGTGCTCGTGCCTTGGGAATGCAAAGAAGCTCCAACCTTGCTTTGAAGGCAAGTGTGGTTGAGAAAGATGTTCCTCTTCAAGCAAGCATTGAAGCAAGACTAGAGATGTGTCCCGAGGATATGAGGCATGAGTACCATGAGCACATGGCTTTCTATGGAAAAACCTTTTGGGTTGATCCCTACAAGGCTAAAGAAGACAATCAAAGAAGAAGCAAGTCAAGTGGCTTTCAAAGGAGTGACAACAATGGTCAAAGTGTGAGGACATGCTACAATTGCAATGATAGATTCCACTTTGTTACCGAGTGTTCTTACGAGAAGAGAGAATATCATGGTGGGAAGCTCATTCTTAAAAGCAAGACCAAGTCACCATCAAAGAAGCCATTTGTGAAGAAGGGTGGACCAAAGAAGAAGCAACCAAAGTTTGTGTTCTTGACTCAAGAAGAATACTCCGGGAGTGAGAGTGATGAAGAAGAAACCTCGACTAGTGAGATGGCCGCAATTGCAACCACCTCCACCTCTTTCGCTTCACTCTTTGAATCCCGCAATGAGGACTCTCTCATCAAGAACGTCAAGTGCCTTATGGCCAAGTCTTCCGAGGTATCACCCACACCCTCTTCCTCCTCCTCTAAGACAAATGATGCTCCCTTGAATGATCTTGCTAGTCTTAGAGTAAAGGAAATCATTGCTTTTGATGATTATGTGTCTAGTGTAAATGATGTACACAAGTTACACTTTGAAAGCCTATTGAGTCAATATGGTAAGACTCTTGAAAAACTAGATGAACAAATGAGGCTTTAAAGAGAATATGCTCAAGATATTGCCTCACTAAAAGACTCTCTTGAAGGAGAGGAAGAGGAACAAGCAACTCTTGAAGAGAAGCTCGATTCCATTGAGGAATCTAATAATGAAGTTGTCTCTAAACTCATTAAAGAGCGTGACCATGCTCGTGCAAAAGAAAAAATGCTTAAAAAGGAAAAGATTGAATTTGGTGTTGGTCATGATAAACTTGTTAAGGATTTAGAAGATCTTGACAAGGCTCACAAGGCCTTGAAAAGTGAACACTCTATTCTTATCAAGTCACATGAACAACTTCAAATTCAATTGACTAAGAATGATGTGCCTAGTTCTTCTACTTCTACTTGTGATCATGCAAATGTTATTAAAGAAAATGCTAGGTTGAAAGATGAGCTTGCCAAGTCCACCATTCCCATAGGTGAGAAAAACTTGAATGGCCTTTTGAGTAAGCAAAAGGCATTTAATGATAAAATGGGGATTGGCTATGTCTCAAAGAAGAAGAAGAATAACAACAAGAAAAAGAAGGCCAAGCCCGCACAAGCAAAGAAGGAGCCTATTGTGGGTGGCAAAGCCACTCATGATGATCGTGCGGGAATTGCTAACCCTCACTATGTTTTATTTCGTGATTATTATGGTGATTTCTATGCAAAATATGTTGGTCCAAATGATGGTTATGTTGCTTGGTCTATTTGGGTTCCAAAGACCCTTGTTGCTAACAAAAGAGGACCCATTGAGAAATGGGGACCTAAAACCAAGCAATGATCTCTTGTAGGACTATGCTTCCGGTGGATCAAAATGGGTGCTTGATAGTGGATGCACAAGTCATATGACCAGAAGCAAGAAGATCATGACGGAGATGAGGCCTAACATCAACAATATAACCGTCACTTATGGAGACATGTCACAATCCGAGGTACTGGGTCTTGGCAAGGTGGTGGTCGCACCGAATATTTCCCTTGTGGACGTCATGCTTGTTGAGACCCTTGGTTACAATTTACTTTCAGTTCGTGCACTTGGTAAGATGGGCTTTGCCGTCTTCATTGATAATGAAATTGTGGTACTCTTGTGGAACAAGTCTCTAAAGGTCGCTTTCGTTGGGCACATTGAAAACAACTTGTATGTGGTGGACTTCTCGGGGAAAACCACTACAAGTGCAATGTGTTTATTTGGAAAGGCCGATGTGGGTTGGCTTTGGCATCGCCGACTAGCCCATGTCAATATGAGAACTTTGCAAAGTCTTCACAAGGGTGGCCACAAACTCGGACTAAAAGAGAATGTTTCTTTTTCCAAAGATCGTGTTTGCAGGGCTTGCGTTCTAGGAAAAATGCATGACTCTCCCCATTCAAGCAAGAATATCATTTCTTCCAAGAGGATTTTGGAGCTCCTTCATGTGGATCTTTTTGGTCCTCCCTCTCATGCAAGTCTTGGTGGGAAGAAATATTGTTTGGTGATTGTTGATGACAATTCAAGATATACTTGGGTCTATTTCTTCAAGCACAAGAGTGAGACTCAACAAACCGTCATCAACTTTGCCAAACAAGTTGAACGTCAACATGGGTAAAATATATTGGCAATAAGAAGTGACAATGGCTCCGAATTCAAGAATTACACCTTAAATGGCTTTCTTAGTGATGAGGGGATATGACATCAATATTTTGTTGCATACACCCCTCAACAAAATGGTGTAGCTGAGAGGAAGAACCAGACTCTTCTGGATATGGCTAGGTCCATGTTGGCGGAGTTTAAGTCTCCATACAACTTTTGGGCCAAAGCTATCTCTACGGCTTGTCATTCATCAAACCGGCTCTTCCTCTGCAAAGGATTGAACATGACTCCTTATGAAATTCTCACCGGAAGCAAGCCCAACATCTCCTACTACAGGGTTTTCGGTTGTAAGTGTTTCTTTCAAAGAAAAGGAGTTCGTTTAGGTAAATTTGATCCGAAAGCTATAGAAGGTATTTTTGTTGGTTATGGTGCTGAATCCCACACTTATAGAGTCTTCAACAAGTCCACCGGACGTGTTGAAGAATCTTGTAGTGTGGTATTCGAAGAAAATGATAGCTCCCAAGGGGGGCGAGATGTTGTTGCTTGTAATGTAGATGATGAAATACCTCAAGATGCCATAAGAAGAATGGGCGTGGGATTTTTCCGCCCCATTAAGGGACACCTTGTGGCGGACCGAGAAGTACTATGCTCTACTCAAGTGGATCCCTCATCTACACAAGCTCAACAAGCCTCTCCCAAAGAAGCAACTAATGCACCAACCGAAGAACAAGACAATGACCTTCATGAAGAAGAAGGGGCATCACCATCCTCTCTGGTTATTTCAACCGCCCCTAACTCTTCACAAGACCAAGATCAACCTTCTCATGAAGAGAGTGATGATGTGCATAATGATGATCAAGGTCAAGTTGATGGTCAAGACGGGGACCAAAATGATCAAGATGATCAAGTGATTCCTCCAAGGTCAAATGAGGAGATCGAAGCCCGTCGCAAGAGAAGAGTTGAAAGGGACTTGGAACTTAATGGTCATACCCTTGAGAGGGTTATTGGAGATTTAAGAGGCAAATTGTCAACCCTGAGTCAATTGGCACAATTTAGCAATCATCATGCCTATATCTCCATGGTTGAACCCAAGATAGTATTTGAAGCACTTGAAGATCCGGATTGGTTAGATGCCATGCATGAAGAACTCAATAACTTCAAGTGCAATAATGTGTGGGTGTTAGTGGAGAAGCCAAGAGAGTGCCGCAATGTGATTGGTACAAAGTGGATATTCAAGAACAAGCAAGATGAGCATGGAATTGTTGTGAGGAACAAGGCAAGATTGGTTGCTCAAGGTTTCTCTCAAGTTGAAGGCATTGACTTTGGAGAGACCTATGCTCCCGTGGCTCGCCTTGAGTCCATCCGTATCCTTCTTGCATATGCCACTCATCATCATTTTAAGTTGCAACAAATGGATGTTAAGAGTGCTTTTCTTAATGGTCCATTGAAAGAGGAAGTGTATGTTAAGCAACCCCTGGGGTTTGAGGACCTCAACTTTCCTAACCATGTCTACAAACTCCATAAGGCACTCTATGGCCTTAAACAAGCCCCACGTGCGTGGTACGAGCACCTTAGGGAGTTGTTGTTAGACCGTGGGTTTGAAGTTGGGCAAATCGATCCCACTCTTTTTACTAAGAGGGTCAATGGGGGGCTTTTTGTATGCCAACTATATGTTCATGATATTATCTTTGGCTCTACTAACAAAGCTTTTAATGATGAATTCTCAAAGCTTATGATCGATAGGTTTGAGATGTCTATGATGGGCGAAATGAAGTTCTTTCTTGGTTTTGAAATCAAGCAATTGAAAGAAGGGACTTTTATTAATCAAGCCAAATATGTCCAAGACATGCTCAAGAGGTTCAAGTTGAAGGAACTAAATGGGGCCGCCACTCCAATGCCCACTAAATGTCATCTTGAACTAGATCCCAATGGTAAAGACGTGGATCAAAAGGTATACCATTCTATGATCGGTTCTTTGCTTTACCTTTGTGCATCTAGACCCGATATTGTGTTGAGTGTAGGTGTGTGTGGAAGGTATCAAGCCGCTCCTAAAGAAAGCCACCTTATGGCGGTTAAGAGAATCTTTCGATATTTGGTTCATACCCCAACTTATGGGCTTTGGTATCCCAAAGGCTCAGATTTCTCTCTTTGTGGTTTCACGGATTCAGATTGGGCCGGTGACAAGGATGATAGGAAATCAACCTCCGGAGCTTGCCAATTTCTTGGTAGGTCTTTGGTGTGTTGGTCTTCTAAGAAGCAAAATTGTATTTCTCTCTCCACCGCCGAAGCCGAATACATTGTCGCCGCAAGTGGATGCACTCAATTGTTATGGATGAGGCAAACTTTAAAGAAATATGGTGTCAATTGTGACAAAGTGCCTCTTTTATGCGACAATGAGAGTGCTATCAAGATAGCCTATAATCCGGTGCAACATTCAAGAACCAAGCATGTTGAGATCCGGAATCATTTTATTAGAGATCATGTTGCCTGTGGTGATATTGAGCTTGCATATGTGTGCGCCAAGGATCAACTTGCCGATATATTCACGAAGCCCCTTGATGAAGCAAGATTTGGATATTTGAGGAATGAGCTAAATATCATTGATTCAAGGAGTGTGGCTTGAGCATCTTGCAAATACACCTATATTTCAATACTTGTTTGGTTTAGGTGTGGGCATGGAAATAGGGGGAGTGCGGTCCTAATTAACTGGGCTATCCCTCCCCCCATAATGCCGATAGTAACAAAATTGTTCTCTTACTATAATTTTTGTGATATATGAGATTCAATGACGAGTATTGGTTATGGACCCAAGATACATCTTCGCGGTCCAATGCTGTCGGGGGGATGACCCCCGGTAGGGTCAAGAGAGTAGAAAGACACAAGGTCTATGATTGACTTTATGCCGGGTTATCGAGGAAGGGCCTGGCCGGAATATAAGTGCATCGGCCAGGCCGGCATATAATGTGTATCCCGGCTGATACTTGGATATGCCGGCATAGCCGGAATACTTATAAAAGTGTGCCGGCATATACTTAGATATGCCGGCCTAACCATTTTGTGTGTTGTGCAGGAGCAGGGGAGGCCGGATTACCCGACCCTCGTAGGTCGTTGGTCCGGCATATAAGTCCTGGGTATGGCCAACGGTCATATCCGGGATACTTAAGTCAACCAAGGTGTCACATCCCTACAATCAAGGAAGAAAACATCCAAGCATGGTAGCAGAGTAAGATGGCAGGGTGCACAGTGGAGGTTACCTACCCTCACTGTGCACAAGTACGAGCTTACCGCACAGAGGTAAGGCCACAGTTCAAGAGGTACAAGGTACAGGGATATGGCGTCCCATCGAGAGCAATCAGGGGCGAAGTCAAGGGTCTCTGCCATCGCCACCAGCTCCTGTTTGGAGTGTAGCCCTTGTCTTGTGGTCTTGTATGACCGTTGTAACCCTGGCCACCACTATATAAGGTGGCACAGGGAGTCCTAGCAAAGGTAGAAGGTTGGAAGGTGGGTCGCTGGAAGAAGGTTGAAAGGTTGAAGGTAGATTGGTCACACTGTACTCCTACACTTAGCAGTTCATCTTCCTTCTCTAGCAGAGAGCTTGGAAGCACCATTGTTGTGTACTACATCAACCCAAATATACAATCAGTAGAGCAGGAGTAGGGGTGTTATCTCCTTACGAGAGCCCCGAACCTGGGTAGATCAGTGTCTCTTTCTGTCGTGCTTTTTAGCTCGTTCCCCTCTCCCGAATCCTCCAGCACCTAGTTCGGCCCCCATTTAAGCCATCCTATGGCATATGTTGTTTCACCACGATGACATTTGGCGCCCACCGTGGGGCAGATCGATATGCTGGGCGGAGTGTTCATTCGGACGGGGTCTGTGATAGCAGCTTCGGGAGTGCGCGTGGTCTCTGGCCTCGTCCAGAGGCTAGGCTCGCTCAGTTTCGTCAGTGACAACGCCGGTTGTCTCGGTGGCCGGCCGTTCCCCAGGGATGGCCGGATTATGTCTTTCGGTTCCCACGAGGTGTACGTGGGGACTGAGAGAATTTGCAGGAAGGAGGTGCTGGTGGCGTCGGATCCTCCGTCACATCGGCTGGCTCACGCTGGGCGTAGCGCTCGCTCAGTAGAGTCGGCTGAGGTGATGATGGCCGGCACATCCGTGCCGCCGGCGGAAGATGCCGGCAAAGCAGCAGCGGCCGGAGCTTCTCCTCCGGAGCCGCCGAAGGTCAAGAGGTCGGCGCGTCCTCCGTTGGAGCGTGCGGAGAACCTGGCCGGCACTTCCGGTGTGCCGGCTAGGGGCGAGGTTCTTCTTCCCATCATCGACCGGCTTCTCGAGCCGGTGCGATCCGGCGTTGATCCGGAGCAGACAAGGGAGGTCCTGGAGGGATCTCGTCAGGCCCTCGTCGACGAGGCCCTGGCCATGAACCAGGAGCGCGAACGGTTTAACCGGCAACTCCGTGAGTATGAGGCAGCCCATGGTTTTACTCCTGTAGTAATCCGGCCTAGCCGGATAGAAGAGGTTAGAACTAGAGGCAGAAATCTTAATGCTGAGATAGGAAAAGATGCTAGAGATAAGAGTCATACTGCAACTAGTACTGTGCCTAAGGTAGTCTATAGTTCGCCAGTAAAGAACCTTAGAGCAGCGGCCGAGGTAGCTAAGGATTTATCTTCTTTATCCGGCGAAGCACTGCGTGAGCAGCAAGCCCGGCTTAACCAACTTTTGTCTGAAGCTACAAAGCAGCAGGAGGCCTTTAAGAAGGCAAACCCAGGTGCCGGGGCATCCCAGTACATTGTGTCGGCGGGAGGTGCCGGCGCGAGGTCGAGGGGCCAAGCCTCGTCCCCGCATCCTAGCGCCCGGCGTGCCGGAAGTGTGACCTCTGGCCGCCGGGACAAGCAGATCCAGGTGTACGATCCGGCTGCCGCCGGAAAGCAGGCGATGGTGCAGAAGAATGTCGGCCAAGCTGACAAGTATGTCGGCAGCAAGAAGCCCGGCCAGAGTGTGCCGGCCGGGCATGAAGCAGCAGCGGCCGGTGGTGGCCGGAGTAACAGTGCAGCCCGGCGTCAGCAACAGGGCGCCGGAGGTGCAGCGCAGCAGCAGGGTGCAGGCCATCCGGGACATCGAGAGGATGACGGCAATTCCGCCCTTGCCAGGGCGGGATATCAGCAGCAGCATCAGCAAGGCCGGCATAGTGAGCAGCATCAGCCGGAGCAGCAGCAGCAGATGATCGCAGGCCCAATAGCATCCCGGCTTGGACCTCGGTCCTTGGAAGCCAATGATGCACGTTTCAAGCTGGACAAGCTCCACCAATCAGAGTTGGTGGAGAGACAAGGAGCTCCGGGCCCTATGTGTTTCGGACCCCGGATTATGGGGGAGCCGGTGCCTTACTTCTTCCAGCTCGCGCGTGGCGCGAGGACATATAATGGCAGTACGAAGCCGGAAGATTGGTTGGAGGATTACTCCACCGCGGTGAACATCGCCGGAGGAAACCTCAGATGGGCGGTACGATATGTGCCGCAGATGTTGGAAGGTCCAGCCAGGATATGGCTGAATAATTTGCCGGCCGGGAGTATCAACGGCTGGATTGATTTCGAAGAGCAGTTTGTGTCGAACTTTACCAGTACATACAAGAGGCCCAACCGTCCGCAGCAGCTGGCTAACTGCCGGCAAGGAGTGAATGAGACTGACCGTGACTATCTGACCAGGTGGTGCACGTTGCGCAATTCCTGCGAAGGAATCAATGAGCAGCAGGCCATCATGTGGTTCGCTCATGGGTGCCAACATGGCACCATGCTGTGGCAAAAGCTTCAGAGGCAAATGCCGGCCACGCTGGCCGAAACAATCAAGATCGCTGATAGTTATGCTCTGGGAGATCCCAAGCAGCCCAGTCTCGATTCACAAGGACAGGGGCAAACCCAGGGGAACACCAGCAATGCCGGTAGACCAGGGCAATACTATCGCCCGGATAACCGGAATAAGAGGAGAGATGAGCGGCCGGATTACCGGTATGGGGCAGCACAAGTTGCAGCTGTGGAGGAAGAGCAAGGGGGCGCCGGCAGTAGCCAGCGTCCGAGATATGAGAACTATCAGCAGCCTCAGCAGCAGCCGCAGCAGCAAGCACAGCCGTTCCAGAAGAAGAATGTCTGGACCAACAAGAATGCCGGCGGAGCCGCCGGCCAGAAGAAGCAGTGGCCGAAGTATACTGTGGGTCTTGCCATGGACAAGCCTTGTGTGTTTCACACATTCCAGCCGGGAAAGCCGGCAAACCATTTGACAAGGAACTGTTCGTGGCTGGACGACATATTAGCAGGTCGTGCAGGTCCCTGGGGACCGGCTAGACCCTCTGTCCCGGCAGCTCCATCGCCGTTGACAGGTGCTAATACAATTGCAGTCCCACCTAGGCCGGGTAATCCTGGGAATCAGAGCAACGCCGGAAATGCCGGCGTAAATCAAGTTGACCAGAGCTATAATCCGGAATATAACGCCGGAGGCCCAGGAGCGGGCCAGAATGAGTACAAGGAGTATGATCAGAGCTATATGGTCTTTGAGACCGAGAGAACAGACAAGCAGAGCTTGTACCGGCGGAGTCTGGAGGTGAATGCCGTTATGTCGGCTGTGCCAAAGCTGATGTACTGGTCTGACCAGGCTGTTGGTTGGGACAGGGCAGATCATCCCCGGATCATGCCAAATCCCGGCGGATATGCTCTGGTGATGGATCCGACATTCGTCGGGCCGGCTAATAACGTAAGATTCAGCAAGGTCCTCATTGATAATGGAAGCAGCATCAACATCATGTATCGGGATACGATGGAGAAGCTGGGAATCAAGGAAAATATGCTGGAACCAAGCAAGACCACGTTCCACGGCATTGTGCCGGGACTTTCGTGTGCGCCGATGGGCAAGATCCGGATGGATGTCATGTTTGGCAGCCGGGATAACTGCAGGGTGGAAAACCTCATGTTCGAGGTGGTTGATCTGGAGAGCCCCTACCATGCTTTGCTGGGTAGACCGGCACTGGCAAAATTCATGGCCTCTACGCATGTGGCGTATCTGAAGATGAAGATGTCGGGACCCAAAGGAGTGATCACCATCATTGGTGATTACAAGCGTTCGATGGCATGTGCCACCGCCGGATCCAATCTGGCCGAGACTCTGATCATTGCAGAGGAGAGGAAGAGGCTCAAGCGAGCAGTGGAGATTGCTGAAACGGTCGTGGCCGGCAAATATATGCCGGGCATGACAAATCCCGGCGGCAGTGCTTCTTTTCAAGTAGGCAAGGAAGTCAAAAAGGTGCCGCTGGATGAAGCTTTCCCGGAGCGCCATGCCCTGGTTGGGGCAAGTTTGGATCCCAAATAGGAAAGCGAGCTCATCAGCTTCCTCCGTGAGAATCGGGATATCTTTGCATGGTCTACTTCGGACCTGCAAGGTGTGCCGAGGGAGCTGGCTGAGCACGCATTGCACGTGAGACCCGATGCTAAGCCAGTGAAGCAGCCGCTCCGGCGGAATGCCGGCGATAGAAGGAAAGCCATATGGGAGGAAGTGGCCAGGCTCTTAGCCTCTGGCTTTATCAAGGAAGTACTTCATCCGGATTGGGTGTCTAATCCGGTTTTGGTGGAAAAGAAGAAAGACGAGCCCGTCATAGTGAAAGTATGGCGGATGTGTGTTGATTACACCAACTTGAACAAGGCATGTCCTAAAGATCCATTCCCGCTGCCTCGGATCGATCAAGTGATTGATTCCACAGCCGGATGTGAACTGTTATCATTTGTAGATGCCTATTCTGGTTTCCACCAGATCCCCTTGTTTGAGCCAGATCAAATAAAGACATCCTTTATTACCCCGTACGGGGCTTATTGCTATCTCACTATGCCGTTCGGTTTAAGAAATGCCGGCGCAACTTACCAAAGGTGTATGCAAAAGTGTTTGCACGATCAGATAGATAAAAATGTGCAGGTATATGTCGATGATATCGTCATAAAAACCAAGGAGAGCAAGACTCTCATAGATGATCTCCGGGAAACCTTTGCGAACCTGAGGAGATTCCGGATGAAGTTGAATCCGGCTAAGTGCACCTTTGGTGTGCCGGCGGGCAAGTTGCTCGGTTTCCTTGTTTCCAGCCGGGGTATTGAGGTGAATCCCGGCAAGATTCGTGCCATAGAAAGGATGAAGCCGCCGACAGATTTGAGGGAAGTACAGAAGTTCACTGGGTGCCTCGCATCCCTGAGCCGCTTCATAAGCCGGCTGGGAGAGAAAGCTCTGCCGTTATATCAGTTGATGAAAAAGTCCGACACATTTGTCTGGACAACGCAAGCAGATGCAGCTTTCAAGGAATTGAAACAGTTGTTGTCGACAGCGCCGGTATTAGCGTCTCCGATGCCCCGGGAGCCAATGTTGCTCTATATAGCGGCAACCAACCGAGTTGTCAGTGCTGTGGTGGTAGTAGAGCGAGAGGAAGGAGGCAAAACCGTGCAGCGGCCGGTATATTATCTGAGTGAAGTCCTCTCCACCTCAAAGCAAAATTACCCCCACTATCAGAAGATGACCTATGGTGTCTATATGGTGGCCAAGAAGCTCAAGCATTACTTCCAAGAGCATCCAATCCGGATAGTGGCCGAGGCCCCTATCTCGGAAATTATAGGCAACAAAGATGCCAGCGGCCGGATAGCAAAGTGGGCAATAGAGCTTTCACCATATACACCGCAGTACGATAAGAGGGATACAATCAAGTCCCAGGTCTTGGCTAATTTCTTTATTGACTGGGCCGAGATACAGTATGAGCCACCATTGCCAGATGCCAATTATTGGAGGATGCATTTCGATGGGTCCAAGACAATCCATGGCTTGGGTGCCGGCATAGTTCTCAGTTCACCAAAGAATGACCAGCTGAGATACGTCCTGCAGATTCACTTTGCAGCATCAAATAATGTGGCGGAATATGAGGCACTTGTGCATGGCCTGAAGGTGTCTAAGGACATAGGAATTCGCCGGATTATGTGCTTCGGGGATTCTGACTTAGTGATTCAGCAGTGTTTCGGCATATGGGACGCGCATGATGCTAACATGGCATCAGACCGTTTCCTAGTGCAGCAGTTAAGTGGTTACTTTGAAGGTTGTGAGTTCCGGCACGTTCTCCGGGCTCAGAACGATGCAGCCGATGCATTATCCAAGCTGGGGTCTTCCCGAGATTCAATCCCGTCCGGCATTTCGCTGGAGCATCTGAGGAAGCCATCGATCAAACCCTCGCCGGAGTCATCCTCCATTTATGTCCCGCCAGGTCCAGACGAAGCAGTTCCAATGGAGATAGATGCCGGAGCCAAGACGGATAACCCGGGGACTGTTTCCTCAGTCCCGGGGACTGGGCCGGCATATGCTGTTAGTACAGTATTCCGGAGCAAAACTAAAGGCAAGGGTAAAATGTGCCAAGAGGTTGTGCCGGTATACCCGGGGACTGCTCCGGCATACCCGGGGACTGATTCTTCAGTCCCGGGGACTTCGCAGCCCATGGAGATCGATTATGTGTCGGTCGAAATGATGGAAATAGATCAGGCAGTGTTCACTGTCAGGGAAGTGCCCTCATGGGCACGTCCTATCATGAACTTCATGGTGGATGGTCAAGTGCCGGCGGATGAAACCGAGGCCCGCCGGGTTATAAGGAGATCCAAAGCGTATACCATCATCAACAAAGAAATATACAAGAGAAGTACCACCGGAGTATTGCAGAGATGTGTCGAATCTGCGGAGGGTCTGGAGATGCTCCGGGAAATTCACCAGGGGGAGTGTGGTCACCATGCTTCGTCCAGGGCATTGGTGGCAAAGGTATTCCGGCATGGCTTTTATTGGCCAACGGCACTGCAAGAGGCAGAAAACTTGGTCCGGAAATGTAATGGGTGTCAAAGATATGCCCACCAGATTCATCAGCCGGCATCTGCCCTGAAAACTATCCCAATAACCTGGCCCTTTGCTGTTTGGGGCCTGGATATGGTCGGGGCTTTTAAGCCGGCCAGAGGGAAAATGACCCATATCCTGGTCATGGTGGACAAGTTCACCAAGTGGATTGAAGTGAAGCCCATAAGCAAGTGTGATGGTCACACAGCAGTGAAATTCTTAAAGGATATAATCTTGAGATATGGTGTTCCTCATAGCATCATCACTGACAATGGGTCAAACTTTGCCCAAGGGCCATTTGCCAGATTTTGTGAGGAGGTGGGATCCGGCTGGACGTTGCGTCGGTTGCCCACCCTTGTGCCAATGGCCAAGTAGAGAGATCGAATGGGCTAGTACTATCCGGCATAAAACCCCGGCTGATAGAGCCCCTGGAGAAAACTCCGGGATGTTGGCTAGATGAGCTGCCAGCAGTGCTGTGGAGTTTAAGAACAACTCCGAATAGATCAACACGCTACACACCTTTTTTCCTGGTGTATGGAGCAGAAGCTGTGCTTCCAACAGATGTAATACATGATGCACCAAGAATAGTGCTATATACTGAGGAAGAGGCTAAAGAAGCCAGAGAAAATGATGTTGATCTGCTAGAGGAAGCAAGGGAAATAACTCTGTCAAGAACAGCAGTATATCAGCAGAACCTCAGACGCTATCATGCGCAGAAGGTAAATCCAAGGAGATTTCAAGAGGGAGATCTAGTACTCCGGCTAAAGCAAGGAACAGAAGGCCGGCATAAGTTAACTCCTCCATGGGAGGGGCCATTCATTGTGAGCAGAGCTCTGCACAATGATGCCTATTATCTTATAGATGCGCAGGACCCCAAGAAGAATAAGGCGGACAGGTCCGGAGAAGAAACCAAGAGGCCATGGAACATAGCTCTACTGCGCCCCTTTTACTCCTGAGCAACACAATGTATGTATTTCCATATTTTCCTTTGTATGTCGGCGTGTTGTGCCGGCACAAGACTAATGAATGAAATACCGGCATCCCGAAGAAGCCGGGTAACTAGCTCCGAGGTATATTTGTGGTTTATTTACAGTTTTTTGTTATATGCCGGCTGGCTTTATTTGAATGTTTCCTATGTCGGCCTAGTAATGTGTCGGCACCAAAGGCCACTCTTCGACTCAGCTGCTGTCCGAAACCCGGCTTCATGGCTAGCAAGAGTAGATGCCGGAGATTGTCTACACATGGAAAACGGCTAAGGAAATACAAAGCAAGCGAACCGACATTTTCGTTAAAGCTAAAGTTAAAATTTAAAGTGTCGGATGATTTGAAGTCTAAGTCTCAAAGTTAAAGTACTGTATGTTCGAGGAAGCAACCTTGAGACTCATACGTCGAAAGCCAATTGAGGTAGACAAGCAGCCAAGGTTGTGAAATTGAGGAAACAGGAAAACAACTCGGTGACTTAGCCAAAAGATGATCCGGCATTAGTAACAAGCAAACCAAGATAAAACTTGTTCAGGAAGCAAACCAAAGGAAATTAAACGTGTATATTACAACTGCACCCGGCATACCGGGGATCTGATAAAGCTTAAAGTGTTTTTGGTGCAAAGATTCAAGGGGCAGACGCGGGGCCGCCAGCAGGTGGAGCAGTAGCAGTCGAGATGTCGGCCTCAGGTGTGCCGGACCCAGCAGATGGAATGGAGCCGTCGCCTCCGCCCGGGGCAGATGCCTGTTCCGGGACATCAGTGTCGGCCTCTTCAGCTTCATCTCCATCCTGGCTGGAGTCGGAGCCCTCAGCAGCGGCGGATGTCCCGGCATCGTCCTTCTTCTCCGGCTCACGGATATCCCGAACGAAGGCGTCGGTGTCGGCATAGTCCACATAGCTATGGGCCAACTCTCGCCGGCGCCGGATATGTTCCGGATCCGTGGTCCAGATGGATCCTTCGCGCACAGTGCGCAAAGTCTCCAAGTCAGCCTTTTCATACCAGGACAAGAAGTAGCTGAGGGCTTCGTCAGCTCCAACCCTCGCGCCGGAATCTCGCCACTCCCGGAGGCGAACCTTGGCAAGCTGCAGGTCGTTGCCGAGGTCAACCGGGTCAGTGGGAGTCCTTTGTCCCGGCCAGAGGGCAGAGAATGCCTCCTGGGCGCCGTAGAAGAGCTCTTCAGTGTAAAGGGTCATGGCCTCCTTCCGGGACTGCAGGGCCAGCAGCTGCTCCGACATGTCCCAGTTGGGCGAGTCAACCGGAACACCCCGGTTTTCTCGGTCCAACTGCAAAGCCCTCTCAACGTCAGCGACGGAAGCGGGAAACATGCCTGCAGAATAGAAACAATGTTAGCAAAAGGAAAATATGTCGGCATAGATGCTATGCCGAAAAAGATTACACTATGTCGGAAAGGATAAAAGGGGAAAGGATTTGAAGCTTACGGGCAAGGTCGGCATTCAGCTGTGCAACTGTAACCTCCCATTTGGTGGCCTGCTCCTTCAGGCTATCCAGTTCAGCGTGGGCGTTGGAGGCATCAGTCTCGGAGGTAACAAGCAGGGTCTGGGTTTTCTTCAGTAGGCCCTCCCTCTGTTCCTTTTCGTCCAGCAGCTCGGTGATCCGGCCCTTCAACTGCTCAACCTCGGCCTTGTGACCGGCATCCCGGTCGTCCAGTTGCTTGGCCACATCCACCGAGGACACACAATCCTGGTGGCGTGCCTCCAGTGCAGCCTTCTCATCTGCAAAGATTTCAAGTTAAAAGGATTTGAAGAAAGAAAACAGTGACAAAGAGTAAAGGATTTGAAGTATAAAGTAGCTATCCGGGTAACAGCAGGATCCGGCATACCAGTAAGCTCTTTCACCCTCTTGAGAAGCTCGGTGACTTGCGCTTCGGCACCAGCTGAAGAATGTCGGCACAAGGTTACGTGTCGGCAAGAGTAAGCATTGCAAAGTAAAGAGAGGAAAGATATCCGGCATACAACAGTATGTCGGCAAAGATTACCTTTCTGGGACAGCTCCTGCTGAAGCTTGCTGTGTGCGTCAGATAGCTTCCGGTGCTCGCACACCAACTCATGGAACATGTCGGCCCGGGTGTTGTTCATTTGCTGCAAAAATGCCGGGATTTGAAATGTCAGCAGAGAAATTTGACATGATAATTAAAGTGAAGATTTTATCAAGTGATCATTCTTTTAAAGACCCGGCACAGGTGCTGCGCACCTATCCCGGCTCTCGGTGACTAGGATTTGAAGCTCGAATCGAGCTTATATCCCGGTCAAGAGGATTTGAAAGATAATAGAGATGTGAAATTGTTAAAGACCCGGCACAGGTGCTGCGCACCTATCCCGGCCCTCGGTGACTAGGATTTGAAGCTCGGATCGAGCTCATATGTCGGCAGTTAATTCAAAAGAAGCTAGATAAAGGACTATGAGAAAATCCCGGATGTCCATATCCCGGACAGCCGACATTTTCGGGGACTGGGGATATGTGTGTGAATAGAGAGGACTTACGTTGGTGGCAGAGGCCAACTTGTGAAGTCTTTGCTGGATGCTGAGGAGCTCGCTGGCGATCGGTATGGGCTTCGCTGCCAGGAAGTCGCTTGGGTCGCCACTGGTCTTGGCTTCAGCCAGCTTCTTGCTCCTTGAGTCCGCAGTGTCCATGTTGCTGGCGTCGTTCCATTTGATGCACTGCTCCTTAAGAGAGCCGAGGCTCTGATCACTTTTCGTCGCAAGAGGGACGAGGCCCTCGAGTTCTGGGGTGTCGAAGAAGCTGGTCCGGTACCCCGGCCGGGCTGCTGCCCTGCCAAGATGCAGGGCCAGAGCAGAGCTGGTCCGGGACGCTGCCTTAGGAGGAGCAGTTGCGGCAGATGGTGTGCCGGACTTGGCCGGCTGAATCTTCAACGTGCCGGTCTGGGCCGGTGCAGTGGTCTTGGCCGGGGCAGTGGACTTGGCCGGTGCAGTGGACTTGGCCGGTGCAGTGGTCTTGGCCGGTGCAGTGGTCTTGGCCGGTGCTGGGGTCTTGTCAGCTGAAGGAGTCTCGGGTGCGGGTTGTTCCGGCGCGGCCGGTGCATCTTGGCCAGCAGAGGCAGGATCCGGAATAGTCCGGACTTCCGGCACTAAAGGGCCTTTACCCTTGATGTCTGCTCCGGCGTTTTCAGTTGTGCCGGCGTCGCCGGTGGGCGCGCCGGAGTCTGGTACTTCTTGGTGGGCTCCTGTGTCCATGTGGACATCAGGAGCCGGAGGTTCCTGTTGAGCCCCCGAGTCCATGTGGACGTCGGGGGCAGAGGTGTCTTGTTCCGGCGGAGGAACGTCCTTCGCCGGGGAGGAGGTCTTGTCGGGCGCAGGCGAGGATGCCGGCGCCGGGGAGCTCGTGTGACTGGCAGAGGGAATGTCGGAGGTAGCAGGGGCAGCGGGCTTGGTAACCTTCGGGTCGCCGCTCAAGCCAGAAGCTTGTTCCGGCTCAAGAGGAGCACTGAAAGAGAGAAAACACCAAGTCAGTAATACAAACAAGAGATATGTCGGAGGAAATGCAAAGAAAAGGAAATTTACCCCGAGGCAACAGGCCTCTGTTTCTTCTGTTTGGGCACGCCAACCTTCTGCCTCTTCGACCTCTGAGGTATGTCGGACTGGGGCTTCACCCCTCGCTTCCGGCCGGCACGTCCGCCGGTGGAAGGAGGTCCCTGGTTCAGAGGGGCGGCGTCGATAACCATATCGTCCGGGATAGCTGAGGACGGAATTGCAAACTCGTGAGCAATAGGTGTTTCTGGAAAGGCGTACGCAAGTGGCATCAGGTCATAGTACATCAGGATCTCCTCGTCAGAATCAATCTCACTCCGGTCTTGAGTATAATGTCGGGATGAAGAGCCCTTACCCATGGCAGCTGCAGCACGGGTGCTCCTGGGAAGCTTATCCCAATGATCCGGATCTTCAACATCCGCAACGGTGCGGTCCGCCGCGATCTTGATCCGGGAGTTCTCCATGGTTTGGAAGCTGAATTTCTGTATAAACAGCAAAGTCAAGTATTCAGACAAGGAAATATGCCGGTGGAAGAGGTATGTCGGATCAATATGATATGTGTCAGCAAATAGACATGTGTCGGCTTGAGTATCTATGTGCCGGACATGGACTTTATGTATCGGATAAGATGGTTTACCGTTGGGGCGGGCCTATCCCGGCTGTATGGTTCTAGCCCCCAGGCAAAAGTGGCCTGAGAGGACTTGCAGACATCCTTAATCCGGCGCAGAATGTCGGCCGGAGTCAGCTCGTGTGTGGAGTGCCGGGTGGGGTCCATTGGCCCGCTCATCTGGCAGATCTTGTGCGACCGGCGCTGCAGAGGGGAGACGCGCCGGCTTATATAGCAGGCCACCAGGTCTTGAGGAGTAAGACCGGCATCCAGGAGCTCGCCCTTAACCCGGTGAAGCGCATTCACCGGCATCACCGAGTTCTTCGGGTTATAGGTCCAGTTCGTCATAGCCAAGGGTGGCTCGTCCACAAATGGCGGCAGGTTGAGCAGATCCTCGTCGGTGGTGTTCTTGACGTAGAAGAAGCTTTTCTGCCACTTCTTGCAAGATTCCAGGAGTTCCACCTTGGGGAAGTCCGAGCCCTTTCGGGACATGATGGTGGCCGCGCCGCGGAGGGTCATGGGGCGGTCCTTCTTTTCCTGGGCCGTCTCCGGCGGGTCGTCCTTGCTCCGGGGCGGCTCTTGGACGACTTGCTTCCGCAGTTGGAAGTACTTCGCCCAGCCTTGAGTAAGGGCCTCTATGCCGGCATAGCCCTCGCAAAAAGCAGCGAAGGCGGAGAGGATCATCACGGCATTGGCCGGGATATGATGAGGTTGTAGGTCGTAGGTGTTGAGGAAGTCCCGGAAGAAGTCCGATGCCGGCAGGCCGAAGCCACGCTCGAAGTGGGCGATGAAGACGACGCGTTCGCCAGGTTCAGGTGCCGGCACAATTTCTCCTGCTGGTAGCCGGCATGCTACGCCCTCCGGGACTCTCCTGGTGGAGGTGACCCAGGATATCTCGGCCGGAGTAACCTCCGACCCCTCCCAGCCGGAGCGTCCTTGAGCTCGGGCCGAGGTATCTTCCTCAGAGGCCGAGGTGCACGTCATGCTTGAAGATGCCATCTTAGTGGCCGGGATAAGGCGTGAGAGCCGGAGTCCCGTGATGTTATTCCTATCAAGGCCGGAGAAAAGAGGGAGGTTAGTCTCTCAGGCATACCACTCTCCCCAAGGTTAGCAGAAATCAAAGATCTACCGAGACAGTTAAAATAGGAAACAAATAAGGGTAAAACTCCTAAAGATGAACACCTGCGAGCGTTGCCTAGCAATGCTAGTCGAATCAAAGGGAAAACTAGCTCTGAGACTGAAGCAGATCTGTGCAAGTGGGGCTACCGATGCGAAGTTGTAAAAGGCGTGAAAGAGGAAGAACAGAGGGAGGTCTCACCGGAGCTTGGCCGGCGACGATGGAGCGGCGGCGAGCGTGCAGGAAGATCCAATCTCCCGGCAATGCTGCAGAGAGAAGAGGCGGCGGCGGCGTCGTCAATGGTGATGCCGTGCGTCGTCGGGCGTCGGCGTCGGCGGGGAGCAGGTCGGCTGCGGCGGCGATGCTGCTCTTCGGACCGGCGGTCAAGCGCAGGAGGCAAAGGAGCAGAGGAGGAAGACGATGGTGGTGGGGGGTAAAAAGATAAGTTTACCCCCGCCGCCCTATTTATAGGTCTGCCAGGTCAGGGTCGTGGGGGTCGTGGGGATCGTGGGAGTGTTCCACTCCCCCGACCGTGCCTGCAGAGAGTCGCCACGTGGCGGCATGGAGTGGGGCGGCGGTTCCTGTAACCGTGCCATGACGCAATGATGGCGAGAAGTAACTGCTGCACTGTGAACCGTTACATCGTGGGTGATCGTTCGAGGTGGCAGGGCAGTTACAAGTTTCGATGCAAAGCTGTCAGGCATGGCTTCTCGAGGAAGACTCGTCTATATGTCGGATTAATTGCCCGATGTATATGTTCCGTCCGGAATACCCTCGGGACCGGCCGGAATAAGTTTTGGAACAGGAACAGAGGCCGGGATATGTGCAGATGTGCCGGCATATAAATCTGATCGCCGGGGCATAATGAAGAAAGGTATGTTGAACCTGTCAAGGCTCCACAGTTATGACTGGGGAACCTCGGCAGCTTCGGGGACTAGTGTCGGGGGGATGACCCCCGGTAGGGTCAAGAGAGTAGAAAGACACAAGGTCTATGATTGACTTTATGCCGGGTTATCGAGGAAGGGCCTGGCCGGAATATAAGTGCATCGGCCAGGCCGGCATATAATGTGTATCCCGGCTGATACTTGGATATGCCGGCATAGCCGGAATACTTATAAAAGTGTGCCGGCATATACTTAGATATGCCGGCCTAACCATTTTGTGTGTTGTGCAGGAGCAGGGGAGGCCGGATTACCCGACCCTCGTAGGTCGTTGGTCCGGCATATAAGTCCTGGGTATGGCCAACGGTCATATCCGGGATACTTAAGTCAACCAAGGTGTCACATCCCTACAATCAAGGAAGAAAACATCCAAGCATGGTAGCAGAGTAAGATGGCAGGGTGCACAGTGGAGGTTACCTACCCTCACTGTGCACAAGTACGAGCTTACCGCACAGAGGTAAGGCCACAGTTCAAGAGGTACAAGGTACAGGGATATGGCGTCCCATCGAGAGCAATCAGGGGCGAAGTCAAGGGTCTCTGCCATCGCCACCAGCTCCTGTTTGGAGTGTAGCCCTTGTCTTGTGGTCTTGTATGACCGTTGTAACCCTGGCCACCACTATATAAGGTGGCACAGGGAGTCCTAGCAAAAGGTAAGAAGGTTGGAAGGTGGGTCGCTGGAAGAAGGTTGAAAGGTTGAAGGTAGATTGGTCACACTGTACTCCTACACTTAGCAGTTCATCTTCCTTCTCTAGCAGAGAGCTTGGAAGCACCATTGTTGTGTACTACATCAACCCAAATATACAATCAGTAGAGCAGGAGTAGGGGTGTTATCTCCTTACGAGAGCCCCGAACCTGGGTAGATCAGTGTCTCTTTCTGTCGTGCTTTTTAGCTCGTTCCCCTCTCCCGAATCCTCCAGCATCTAGTTCGGCCCCCATTTAAGCCATCCTATGGCATATGTTGTTTCACCACGACGACAAATGCCATAACACTCATACATGGTGGCCTTGGCCACCGACCTCTTCCTTTCGAAGAGTTGATTCCTTGCAAATTCTATTTGAGTTTTATTGAGTTTTTTTCGTCATTGTCTCTATCCTTGAAATGGGAAGGCACTTGCATTGGATTTTCCGATGATTTCTTGTGCTTTGCAATGTCAAGTGCTGAGATCTTTGACATTGCACTTGACATCAACAGTGGTTCCTTCTACCGGTCAGAGCACCTGAGGATCTTTGAGCAGGTTTATGAGTGCATGAGCATAAAGGTTTGCCCCATGAAGTTCACTAACATTGTATCACTGTCCAAGGATGAGTACTTTGCTGATGCACTTTGGGTCACAGAGAAGTTGGGTTTGCACAAGTTGATGGTCTTCAAGCAAGACTACAATCCTCGTTTGATCCAGCAGTTCTATGCCACTTTGGGGTTTGACACTCGGGATGAGGTGGGCTTCACATGGATGTCAGGTGAGGTAAGGAAGAGCTCGACCATCAATCGCTTCGGGCAGCTCTTGGGCTATATGTTTGATGGTATTCATCGACCTAGAGGTGCCCGCTTGCATCTTGACACCACCGAGTACAACAAGAGGAAGATCCAGTGCCTCTATGGTCCCGGGGGCAAAGTGGGAGAGACTGCAAATCTCCTTCCACTTTATGATATTCTGCTTTGGATGTTTCGTGCCAACATTGCTCCAAGTGGGGGCAACAATGACTCAATCAGAGGAGGACTTGTGGATCTTCTTCACCATGCATGTCTTGTTTTTGAGGCCGGGAGGGATTGTGAAGGGATGGAGCTTGATGTGATGTACTTTATCTTCTCGGAGATGAAGATTGCTATGCTTGACAAGAAGATTCCTCCTTATGCTCCGTTCATCATGAGGCTTATCATTGACAAGGGCATTGAAGGAGACTTTGAGATTGAGGAAGAGTTTCTTGATGAAGATTTGGAAGTCCACAAGCTCAACAAGCTCTACAAGAAGACCGCTCACTTGTTGCCTAGCACCTCAAGTGCTTTTCCTTCTTCAAGTGATGTGATGGGTGGAAACTGCTATGCTAGTGGTTGTAGGAGGAAGAACGTGGATCCACCAAGTGGTGGAATGGGGCAAGAAATGAAGAAGCTCAAGTGGTGGCAAAGGGCTTTGTTTTGCATGAACAATGATGTGTGCCAAACTCAATACAAGGACTATGTGGACCGCAAGCACATTCACAAGAGGCAACGGGATTTGGGTGCTTGTTTGAGGGTTGTGGAGAAGGGCAAAGGGGCTAGCACTCAAGAAGAGTCCCAAGAGCAAGATAAGTCCGAGGACACCTTCTCCTTTGGCAAGTGGAATGAGGGCTCATCTTTTGATTGGAAGGAGTTAGCCGAAGTCACCTCCAAGGGCAAGGAAGCCATTGAAGAAGAAGATGAGGAAGAAGATGGAGATGAAGATGAAGATGAAGATGAAGAAGATGATGACCATGGAGATGACGATGAGGATGATGAGGACTTTGATGACTTTGAGGAGTGATCTTTGTGTTGTTGTCTCCCTTTTTGGCGTCTTGATGCCAAAGGGGGAGAAGTCCTATTTGCATGTGTTTCCATTTGGATTTGAGTTGGTTTCCATTTGGATTTGGTCGGGTCACAAGCTCTTACCGTTTACTTGCTTGCTTGTGTCCCATTGTTGAACTCAAGTTGGATTATCTACTACTATGTGTTGAACTATGTGCTATTATGTGTGTAGTAGACTTATTGATGATTATCCTTGTTGATCCTACTTGCTATATATCTTGTCATATTATATATGCTTGTTGATTATGTGCTATTTAATTATCATATATCTTGTGCACATATGGATCACATTATAAAATTTAGGGGGAGTTCTTCTTGTTGATGTGTCTTTGTATTCAAATACAAGGGGGAGCTCCGTCTATATTTTATATCGTTTGAAACATGCAAAATTATGTATTGTCATCAAACACCAAAAAGGGGGAGATTGAAAGAGCATTTCCCGCCTAATTGATTTTGGCATTTGTTAACAATACATTATCTATTAATGTGGTGATTATTCTTTGCAGGATTTTATTATATTCTTGCACAAGATATTGGGTTTCCTATATTATAGTTGATAATAATCATTGCCCAAAGGAAATTCATGAGGAGATGGTTTTTATAAGCTCGGGAAGATGATTTCAATGAAGGTTGGCTGAGTAGGCCGGCTTTAGCCGGACCCCAGGCCGGCTATAGCCGGACTGCATAGACTTTGGGGCGAAAACCCCTCTGTCTCAACCCGGCTTTTTGTCTGGCTATTTCTGGCCAGGGCCGGATTTCTCAGGCCGGCTATAGCCGGTGTGGAGGCCGGCTTTAGCCGGTGTGGCCGGCTATAGCCGAACTTTTCTGGCAGCCAACGATCAGATTTTGGGGGGGGGTATAAATACCCCCCCTCCTTCTTCCCCAATGAGCTGCTCGTCCCAAGCTTGAAGAACACCATTTTGGAGCCACCAAATTCACAAGATCTCCCCCTCAACCTGATGACCCACAAGTATAGGGGATCGCAACAGTCTTCGAGGGAAGTAAAACCCAAATTTGTTGATTTGACACAAGGGGAGCCAAAGAATATATGTAAGCCTTAACAGATGAGTTGTCAATTCAGCTGCACCTGGAAACATACTTGCTCGCAGCGGTTTATCAATAGCAACCGTTTTATAGTGGTGATAGTAGTGAAACAGTAATAGCAGTAGTAGAATAAAAGCGGTAATAGTAGCAATAGTAACCAGTAGGATGAAATACTGTAGGCATAGGGATGGATGTACGGGCGTTTCATGGATAAGATAATTCATGAAATCAGTGAGACATGGACATTGCAGATAAATAATGATAAAGCATCCTAGTACTAACAATCATAGGCATGTGTTCCGTATATAGTCGTACGTGCTCGCAATGAGAAACTTGCACGACATCTTTTGTCCTACCAGCCTGTTGCAGCAGGGCCTCAAGGGAAACTACTGGTAATTAAGGTACTCCTTTTAATAAAGTACCGGAGCAAAGCATTAGCACTCGGTGAACACATGTGATCCTCACATCATAGCCATCCCCTCCGGTTATCCCAATTTCTGTCACTTTGGGGCCTCGGGTTCCAGACAACAATATGTGTAAACAACTTGTAGGTAAGACCATAAACAACAAGTATCATCATATAACAATAACAAGTTCAGATCTGAAATCATGGCACTCGGGCCCAAAGTGACAAGCATTAAGCACAACAAGTTGCAACAATGTCATAAGCACTAATAAAAGATACTAGGCACTATGCCCTAACAATCTCATAGCAAATTACATGAATGATCTCATCTAATCCCTACCACCCCCTTCGCCTATAGCGGGAATTACTCACACATGGATGGGGGAGTCATGGATGGTTGATGGAGAGACGTCGGTGATGATGGTGATGAAGATCTCCTCCAAATTCCCGTCCCGACAGGGTGCCAGAACGGAGTTTCTGGTTCCGAATCGCGGTTTCTGATGGCGGCGGCGTAGCGGAAGTCTATCTGGGAAAAACGCCGAACCCCCGCTGTTTTCAGGTCAGAGGGTATATGTAGGCGG
Organism: Dactylis glomerata; assembly: GCA_007115705.1. Lineage (NCBI taxonomy): Eukaryota > Viridiplantae > Streptophyta > Magnoliopsida > Poales > Poaceae > Dactylis > Dactylis glomerata. The sequence continues at coordinate 77,244 of QXEO01000483.1, read as the reverse complement.
AAGGAGGGGTCGAGGTGACGGCCGAGGCGGCCTCACCATAGGTGGGCGCGGCCAGGGCTGGGCCGCACCCCCTGGTGGTGAGCCCAGGCCACTGCCCCCCTTCGTCTCTCCTTCTAGCTCCATGGGTCTTCTCGCAAAATAGAATTTTTGCAGTATTTTCCGGGATTTTTCCTGAAAGTCGGATTTCTGCACAAAAACGAGACACCAGAGCAATTCTGCTGAAAACAGCGTTAGTCCATGTTAGTTGTATTCAAAACACACAAATTAGAGGAGAAACAATAGCAAAAGTGTTCGGGAAATTAGATACGTTTTGGACGTATCAACTCCCCCCAAGCTTAGCTATTTGCTTGTCCTCAAGTAATTCAGTTAACAACTGAGAGCGATAAAAGAAACTTTCACGAACACATTTGCTTCATGGATGTATATATACTAACTATATGATCAAGTACTCAGGCAATTCATAATAAGAAATATGCAACTAACATTACCTCATAGTCAAGCAAGCTATGAAAGAGTGCCAATGCACTAATAACAAGTAACATGAACATAAGAAGCTACAAGATTGTAATATTCATAAATGATATGGAAGAGTGGTATCCAGCTTGCCTTTATTTGTGGAGCAAAACATAAATGCTGAGGCACCTCTGAAGTCCAAAGGAAGACTAGAAGTAAAAATATCAAAGATACAAGCATCAAAGTTATACCACAATTAACCGTGTTCTGGGACAAGCACATTACACTAAGAATAACAGCTATGCTCTCAAGAAGGTGCTTTAAAGCTAGAAGATGAAGACTCAACATAAAAGTAAAAGAAAGGCCCTTCGCAGAGGGAAGCAGTGATTTAACATGTGCTAGAGCTTTTCATTTGTAAAACAGAGATAAAAATTTATTTTGAGAGGTGGTTGTTTCATGTCAAAGACTGGCAATGGGGACTTGCTATCTTCCATAATAAACAAGTGAGAGCGGTTCCGAGTTCTTTGAAAATTTGGCACATTGGTGCTCTTTTATAAAGCTTTGGCACTCCTCCCCACCTTTTTTCCTTTCTCAAACCATGGCTAACTGATTCCTTCGGGTGCCCACCAACTTTCACATACCATGGAGGAGTGCCCTTTTTTCTTTCTTTTTAGAATTAGATTACAATGGTCTGACCAGCTCCCTTGCAAAATTAATGACGAGCAGATGAAGCTGCCTAGTCGAGGGGTACTTAATTTAATATGGAAGATAGCAATTCCGACCACTACGTCCCCATGAGCTAAAAACAGTGGCACAAAACGAGAAGTAGTTGAAAGTTTTGAAAGGTAGCACATGAAAATTTACTTGGAATGGCTTACAAATACCATGCATAGGAATTTATAGTGGACTCTTTGGTAGACTTGGTTTTGGTGATTGGATGCACGAGAAGTATTCCCTCTCAGTACAAGTGAAGGCTAGCAAAAGACTGGGAAGCGACAATCAAGAGAGCAATAGCTGTCATAATCATGCTTGCGACAAAACAAAATTAATATAGGCATAAAAATGATACAAGAACTCTGAGGCAAAGTAAATCATCGAGGCTTAATTGAATTTTTGTCCAGTCATATGCATGCCTGAGCATGTGCCAAGTCGATTCAAATGAAACTTTCAGAGGAGGATACCACAATAACATACCATATTATGAATAAAACAATGCATGCAAGCGTCTACATGACATGCTTGATACGTCTCCAACGTATCCATAATTTTTGATGCTCCATGCTTGTTTTTACACCATTTGTTTAGTGTTTCGTTACACTTCGTGGCATTTTTATGCATTTTCTGGAACTAACCTATTAACGAGATGCCACAGTGCCAGTTCCCTGTTTTCTGCTGTTTTTGTGTTTCAGAAAAGTTACACAAGAAATATTCTCAGAATTAGACGAAACCAAAGCCAGTCGTCCAGATATTTCACGGAGCTTCCAGAACACTGAAGAAGAGACAGAGCCGGACCAGAGGGTGGCCACACCACCAGGGGGCGCGGCCCACCCCTGGCCCGCGCCGGCCTGTGGTGTGGGCCCCCTGGTCGACTTCAGACGCTGCCTCTTCGCCTATAAAGATGTAACGCCCCAAAATCGGCACCTTGCAGATGATAGTGAACACGCCACAATCTACATGATGTCGCTTTGGAAACGCACCACCAAGCGCCTCGTGCACGTTGGAGCGCGCACGCGATGCGGGTGGAATCAAGGTAACAGTTACACAAGTTCACGATGGAACCCACAAAAGAATATATAATATAACCGCAAAGACTCCACGAGTCAAGAATCCAAATATACATACAAAGATCCAAATCATACATAAAGCCAAATAGCATCCGAGTACGGATAAGAATACAAATGGGCCTAAGAGGCCTGAAGATAATCGATGGCGTCCAAACCCTGCCCAGGCCATGCCGGAAGGGTAACCTTGCTAACGTCGTCGCTCCCATACCTGTGAAGATCGGGCCAACGGTTGCCGAAAAAGGAGGAAGAAAGAGAAAGGAAAAAGAAGAAAAATGAGGGTGAGTACCGAGGCACGTACTCGCGAGACTGGAATTCAGCTGTGCTCACCTACAGGCTATAAGGTGGACTTAGCGGCAACAAAAGAACTAAACTAGAGAGACACACTACACCTTTCGTCTAAATAGAATAAGATAAGAGAGCGCATAAAAGTAACCAACTAGAGACTAACACCAAACTTTACCCAGCCGATGAATCACCTCCTCGTGACCAAACGAAGAAGCAAGTATCAAAGGCACTCACACGGTTACCAAGTTTTATTGCAGGTTTATTGTTGTAGTTGTGCTAGCTTACTACACAAGTTTATTAGTATTGAAATAGCAGGTGCAAGTTGTTCTATGATCGAGTAGTTCAGCTCCAAGTCGTCCATAACCGCGGACACGGCTTTTCGAAAAGATTTGACCCTGCAGGGGTGCCCAAATGTACCCACACGTTCGATCAATCCTTCCGGCAAATCTCGTACCCTTAATAAAAACAGGTGCGCCATTAGGATAGTCATGACTCGCACTCTCCTTCACTACAAACAAGTCTAGAAAAGCCACCTAAACCAAGCTACCCGTGTCGAGAGTCCGGCCGAATCTCCGAGACGGACCCAGCTATTGCGAGGACTTGCTAAGAAGGAAACAGTGCCCGCAGGATGATTCCAACTTTGCAAAAGTGCCGCACCTATACGGACGTGCAGAACAAAGGGGTTACAAGGCACCCACGGCTTCCCCCAAGGTAAAATCGAACCATAAGATACAAGCTGCACGCCCGACAAGAACCAAATGGAAAACCTTGAACTAGTTGTGGCCACTGGACAAGTATGTAGATTCCGGCAGTGTCAAGGGGAGACCCAAAAACGTACCCACGTGTGGTTAGAGCGCTCAGTCTCGGAACAGTTCACAAGAACTCGGGGTCCTAGGGGACACAAGTGAGCCATCGTAAAACTCGCAAAATGACTCACCGATGCCTCTGCTTAATTCAATTTTAATTATAAACATTAAAGTAAGCCATGAGTAAAGTAAGCCATGAGTATCTCCAACAACACATATCCATAAAGTAGAGCAAGTGATAACTTTCCCAACCCGATAAGATAAAACAACTTGAAACAACCTGAACATGCCTACGACTCGCAAGGCCAACTCGAACAACAAGCACACTGTCGATAGGATGTATGGAAGGTTCTATGGCTTTGCTTTGGATAAACAGGTGGATAGGACATGTGACTCAAACAAAGCATCGCGACACAAGGCTAGAATATAGAGCTAGCGAGAGCAAAATTGTTAAATGGGTAGAGAGAAAAGGGCTCGCCTGAAAAGATGGTCGAAGAACACCCGAAGAACTTGTCGTTGCTCACATCATCACGAGACGTCCTATTCGCGAAGAAGCAAAGCGCTACAACAAATAACGGATGCAACACTTACTACTACGGCAAAAAGAATCGGCATGATCATGTGAAGCATGCATGCATGACATGGCAATTATGATGCAATGCAACTTATCCAAATTAAGCGGAATCACAATTCCGACTCACACATATATGGTTCAAGTTGTTTTACTACGCGACAATTTAAATGTTGATTAGCATGCAAGACAAGACATGGGTGCACTACACAAAATTAAATGAAGTGGGGAAAATATTATTAGCATTTCCCATATACTCCATGTGTTATTAATAGGTGTGATGCAAATTATCACGTCACTATATGATGCGAAATGCAAACAGGGATATGGATGTCATATTCAAATTCTATACATTTTTCTGATAAAAATTCATATAAAACACTTTTTATTTCGAGTTACCAAACAAAAGATATGAATTTTGCAAGATATACACATTTGCAGCAATTTTCAAAAAACTGATAAAAAGGACGGGAATTTTCTCACCGAAACAAAATCCAACCCGAGTCACTGACCACTGGGACCAGGGATGGCTGATTGGGCGCTGACTACTGACTTGGCGCTGCTGGCACTGACGGAAGGGACCCACCTGTCAGTTAGGACAGGGAAAACACAAAAAGATTGGACTTTGGCCAGCCCGGGGATAGAACTCGGGATCTGTGGTTGCTGGAAAAGGAACGAACCAGTTGGTCTGCTGATCGTATTTGAATATAACAGGAAGCAGATGATTTTAGAGCTCTGAAAGTGAAATCTTTTACCAAACGAAACTGAACGCGAGCAGAGACAGAGACAGCGAGCGGAGCTTGAGGAAGACGTCCCATCGGGGAACGGAGCGCCTGGAGGGGAGGCGGCTTGAGGACGAACAGAAAAGTGTCGGAGATGCACAACGGAAGGAAGACAGGGAGCAGAGCTGCCGTTGGCGCAGACGTGCTCGGGCGAAGCGAAGACGACCACGGGATAGAAAAATACATCGATAAGAACAACTTCTGAAACAATCAGCCGGGAAGAGGAAGAGGGCGCACGGCTCACCGGGAGGTTGAGAACGCGCGGACGGAGATGAGCAGATGAGGCGGAGCAGAACGAGGCGGCGCTCGGGACGGAACTTGAGGCTTGACGTCGCGCAGATGAAGGTGGACGACGGCGACCTCCGCGAAGTTCTTGGCGACGTCGGCTCTCGGATAGAAACAAAACAGCAGCGGGTCAGCAGACTGATGGAAGAACTAGATGGAGGGCAAAAGGAATGGAATTGAGAGCTCACCGGGAGGAGGTTGGAGAGTTCAAGGGAGCCGGTAGGAGGAGCAGACGGGAAGGGCTGGACAGCAGAGGCGTGCACGTAGAAGCGGGCGTGGACCTCCGTGGAGAAGGAGCAGAGCAGCTTCAGGCTGGAATGGGGACGGCTGCGTCGTCCTGGAGGCACATAGGCTTGCGGAGGAGCGCATGGACACGAAGCTCATGAACACGCACGCGAGGAAGACAGGGTGGCGGCGGCGCTTCGGGAGAATGGATAGGGCTAGGGTTGCAGAGGGACAACAGGGGGTGGTTTTATAGAGTGGAGAAGAACGATCATCGGACGTCCCATCCTTCAGGTTCATACGTGGAGCGTTGCGATGCTTGCCGTACATGTTGAAGAAGAAGGTAAGGAAGGAAGGTGGGCTTTGGCTGGGCTCCTTATAGATGGGTTGCTGCGGTGAAGAAGAGTGAGGAGGAGGCCCCTTCGGAAAATTTGAGAAACTTTGACAGGGAAAAAAAAGAGAGAGCGATAGAGAAGAGAAAGAAATAAAGGGAAGAGAGATTTTCAAAACATTTCCAGAAAACTTTCTGATTCAAACAGTTTTAGAAGTTTGCAAATATTTTATTTTGTAGTTTTAATTAAAATAAGAAATGGCGAGGGAGGGTTTCATAGTCATACGAGCAAATAGAAATAGATTTGATTCCAAATAATTTTTGATTTGACAAAAACATGCAAAGTGATAGATGCATGGCGATGCATGACGTCACGATGACACGAAAAAGAAAAGAACAAACAATTCTAATTAGGGGGTATTTTCCCGGGTCGTTACAATCGACACCACTAACAAGGGATCTCGCCCCGAGATCCACGCTAAGGCAGGGGAGGAGTCGGGTAAACTATCGGGTCTTCTTGCACCGTGTTGAACTTCATGACACCACTAACAAGAAGTCCTTCTCGACACCACCAACAAAGAATTCTTGCTCACATTGACGACGATGAACATCCGAAGATCGATCCTATTGGGATAAAGGCAAGAGATCGTCCACCCACGTAGAATCCTAAACTCAGAGAAGTAGGCAAGAAAGAAGACTCAAATCTTGCAAAGGTAAGAGGAGAGAAGCACAAAGGTAAGGAGAAAAATGCAGACCTAGTTAGATCTATCCAACACATATTTTTAGCAAATTAGTTTTGACACTAGACACAACAACGTTCGTTGGCAAGATTATCCTACAGGCAGACTGGACCCGTGGGTATCGACAAAACCTGGCTCTGATACCACTTGTAACACCCCAAAATCGGCACCTTGCAGATGATAGCGAACACGCCACAATCTACATGATGTCGCTTTGGAAACGCACCACCAAGCGCCTCGTGCACGTTGGAGCGTGCACGCGATGCGGGTGGAATCAAGGTAACAGTTACACAAGTTCACGATGGAACCCACAAAAGAATATATAATATAACCGCAAAGACTCCACGAGTCAAGAATCCAAATATACATACAAAGATCCAAATCATACATAAAGCCAAATAGCATCCGAGTACGGATAAGAATACAAATGGGCCTAAGAGGCCTGAAGATAATCGATGGCGTCCAAACCCTGCCTAGGCCATGCCGGAAGGGTAACCTTTCTAACGTCTTCGCTCCCATACCTGTGAAGATCGGGCCAACGGTTGCCGAAAAAGGAGGAAGAAAGAGAAAGGAAAAAGAAGAAAAATGAGGGTGAGTACCGAGGCACGTACTCGCGAGACTGGAATTCAGCTGTGCTCGCCTACAGGCTATAAGGTGGACTTAGCGGCAACAAAAGAACTAAACTAGAGAGAGACACTACACCTTTCGTCTAAATAGAATAAGATAAGAGAGCGCATAAAAGTAACCAACTAGAGACTAACACCAAACTTTACCCAGCCGATGAATCACCTCCTCGTGACCAAACGAAGAAGCAAGTATCAAAGGCACTCACACGGTTACCAAGTTTTATTGCAGGTTTATTGTTGTAGTTGTGCTAGCTTACTACACAAGTTTATTAGTATTGAAATAGCAGGTGCAAGTTGTTCTATGATCGAGTAGTTCAGCTCCAAGTCGTCCATAACCGTGGACACGGCTTTTCGAAAAGATTTGACCCTGCAGGGGTGCCCAAATGTACCCACACGTTCGATCAATCCTTCCGGCAAATCTCGCACCCTTAATAAAAACAGGTGCGCCACTAGGATAATCACGACTCGCACTCTCCTTCACTACAAACAAGTCCAGAAAAGCCACCTAAACCAAGCTACCCGTGTCGAGAGTCCGGCCGAATCTCCGAGACGGACCCAGCTATTGCGAGGACTTGCTAAGAAGGAAACAGTGCCCGCAGGATGATTCCAACTTTGCAAAAGTGCCGCACCTATACGGACGTGCAGAACAAAGGGGTTACAAGGCACCCACGGCTTCCCCCAAGGTAAAATCGAACCATAAGATACAAGCTGCATGCCCGACAAGAACCAAATGGAAAACCTCGAACTAGTTGTGGCCACTGGACAAGTATGTAGATTCCGGCAGTGTCAAGGGGAGACCCAAAAACGTACTGATACGTCCATTTTGCATCACTATTTTGTAACATAATTTACTGTTATTCATTGATATATTTCATATTTAGATATGATACTTATGTTATTTCCTTTGCTTTCACATGTTTGATGATCATCGGAGGAGTTGCTGCCAGAGTCAGGATTCTGCTGGAAAAAGGACCATCAAGGGACCATATTTTGAAGATCAGGAAAATTCTAGAAAAATACCAAGAAATTATATTTTCCTAGAAGACTCAGGAAGCCAGAGGGAGGAGTCGAGAGGAGCCAGGGGGGCCCCACACGCCAGGGTGGCGCGGCCAGCCCCCTGGCCGCGCGGGCCCTGCGTGAGGCCGCCCTGGCCCACCTCTGGTCTCGCCCCTTCGCGTACATCATCGTCCCTGAAAACCTAAGTCAAGGGGGGGCTCAGAGTTAGACACAGCCGCCTCTGTGGGGCGGAGAACACCAGAGAGAGAAAAGCTCTCCGGCAGGGAGAAATCTGCCGGGGAAATTCCTTCCCGGAGAGGGAAGATCGTCGCCATCGTCATCACCATCGCACCGGACTTCATCGGGATCATCATCATCATCATCATCTCCATCACCAGCACCTTCATCTCCACCATCACCACGCCATCCCGCTGTAACATCTTGAGTTGGATCTTGTTATATTCATAGGGAAAACTTTCCCGGTGTTGATTACTCTTGTAGTTGATGCTATTGAGTGGAACCGTTGAGTTGAGGTTTATGTTCAGATTGTTATTTACCATTATTTCACCTCTGATCATGATCCATATGATGTCTTGTGAGTAGTTCGTTTAGTTCTTGAGGACATGGGAGAAGTCAAGATGTTAGTAGTGAATTATTGTTGAGAAATATTTAATGGTTTGATATTGTTGTGGTGCTATTTCACTAGTGGTGTCATGTGAACGTCGACTACATGATACTTCACCATTTTTGGGCCTAGTGAGATGCATTGTGTATTTGGCTACCGATTGTGGGGTTGCTGGAGTGACAGAAACCTAAACCTCCGTTGGGAAACCATTGCACCAGGGAGCGTAGGATCTTAGAGTTTAAGGCTGTGGTTAGATTTATCTTAATTACTTTCTTGTATTTGCAGATGCTTGCAAGGGGTATAATCACAAGTGTGTATTTATCCTAGTAAGGGTAGTGCGCTAGCACAGGTTCACCCCCATAACATCTATCAAACCAATAAATACTATTGGCTCTATGAAGCGAAAGCTCTTGACAGAAACTCCCGTGTGTCCTCGAGAACGTTTGGTTATTATAAGTACACAACCGGCTTGTCCTTTGCTCAAGAAAGGATTGGGCCACTTGCTGCAATTGTTACTACTGTCTTTTATTTACTCGCACTTTATTTACTCGTATTACCAAATACCCCTGAAAACCTGTTTGCTAGTATTTACAGTGATTCCTTGATCAAAACCGCTCATCAACACCTTCTGCTCCTCGTTGGGTTCGACACTCTTATTTATCGAAAGTACTACGATACACCCCCTATACTTGTGGGTCATCAAGACTATTTTCTGGCGCCGTTGCCGGGGAGTGTAGCGCTATTGAAGAGTGGAATTGGTAAAGGTAACCGTCGCTGTGAGTATTGTTTTTTATTTTGTCTTTTATTTTTGTTTTACTCTGCTATGGAGAACTCTCCATTTGGTTTCCTATTTGGAAACACTACTACTGCTGCTGCACATGCAGAGGAACCACCACCGCCACCGCCTGCTGAAATTGATCCTTTTAAAATACCTATGAAAATTGTTGGGCGTATTATGGATAACTGCTATTCAGGAGATGGAACTGTCCATCCGGGTGATCACTTATTATTTATACATGAATTATGCGAGTTGTTCAGATGTGCAGGTATTTCACCAAGCCAGGTTAAGAAGAAATTATTCTCATTATCATTGAAAGGCAGAGCTAAAGAGTGGTATCGACTACTCCAAGATGGTCCATCTATGGCATGGGAGGATATTGTACCTCTCTTTTATTCCAAGTTTTATCCTCCAAGTGAAATTCATAAAGACCGTAACCGGATATATAATTTTTGGCCTCATGATGGAGAGAGTATTGCCCAAGCGTGGGGGAGATTGAAGTTACTAATGCTCAAATGCCCCATTCATGAGCTTACCAATAATATTGTTATTGATAATTTTTATGTGTGGCTTACTCTTCCTGATAAGGATTATTTGGATGCTTCTTGCTTTGGATCATTTACTCATATGAAAGAAGATGCTAAGTGGAAACTTCTTGACCGTATACAAGAGAATGCTGAAGGTTGGGAAAACGACAAAGGTAGGAAGTCAGGTATAAACTATGATTATGAATGCATTAAATCTTTTATGGGGACCGATGACTTTCATAGTGTTAGCGCTGCTTATGGTCTTGATTCACAAATACTTGCTAATTGTCTTAAGGCTTTTGCCTCTTATATTGATGTTCCAAAGAAAGATTGGAACAAATATCATGCGCCTTATAAAGACTCTATTAGTCATATACCTGCTGCAGCTACTGAAGTCTGTACTGTTGATAGCATTGTGCCTGAACCTTATTTTGAGAAGACACCTTTCCCTGCTAAGGTAAAGAAGTATTCTACTTTGGTAAGTGTGTCTAATAAAAGTACTAAGAAAGCTGCAGAACCTGATGAGCAAATTACTATTAAGTCTCATGTAGCTATATTGAAGGATCTTGTTACTAAAGATGTAGGGGATGAATATATTCTTTTTTGTGAAGATGCTTCTAACATTCTCTCACATCCTAAAAAGCATAGGAAAGCAAGTGTTCCTGTTATTTCTGTCAGGATTGGAGATCATTGCTATTATGGTTTATGTGATATTGGTGCTAGTGCAAGTGCTATTCCTTTAGAGCTTTACAAAGAAATCATGCACGAGATTGGCGCTTGTGAACTTGAAGATATTGATGTGGTTGTTCAGCTTGCTAACAGAGAGACTGTTTGGCCTCTTGGTATTGTTCGAGATGTGGAAGTTCTATGCGGTAAGACTAAATACCCTACTGATTTTCTAGTACTTGGTAAGGAGGCTAGTAAAACTTGCCCTATTATTTTTGGTAGACCATTTTTGAACACTTGTGGCACCGTGATAGATTGTAAGAAGGAGAATTTTTTTACTAAGTTTAATGGAGAGTCTTATGAGTTTAATTTTTCCAAGTTTGCTAAGACTTCTTATGAGAATGAAACGCCTAATGAAAATTTTCGAGTTGAACAGCTTGCTTCTATTGCTCTTGCTCCTAATAATGCCTTGCAGCAATTCATGGAAGATCACGAAAGTGAAGTTTTTAGCAAGGAAAGAGAAGAGATTGACGACATTCTTCTTCGTCAACCACCGTTACTCAAACATAATCTACCTGTGGAGGATCTTGGTACCACTTTGCCGCCTAAAGAAGATCCTGTGTTTGAATTAAAGCCTTTGCCTGATAATCTTAAATATGCTTATATTGATGATAAGAAAATATATCCTGTTATTATTAGTTCTAAACTTTCAGGGAAGGAAGAAGAAAGATTATTGGAGATATTGAGGAAACACCGAGGATCTATGGGATATACTCTGGATGATTTAAAAGGGATTTCTCCTACTTTATGTCAGCATGCCATTAATATGGAGAAAGACGCGAAGCCGGTCGTGGAGCATCAACGCCGCCTAATTCCCAAGATGAAGGATGTGGTAAGAAATGAGGTATTAAAACTCCTTGATGCTGGTATTATTTATCCTATTGCTGATAGTAGATGGGTTAGTCCTGTTCATTGTGTTCCTAAGAAAGGAGGTATGACTATTGTGCCTAATGAGAATAACGAGCTTATTCCTCAAAGGGTAGTTGTTGGTTATAGGATGTGCATTGATTATAGGAAGGTAAACAAAGTTACTAAGAAAGATCATTATCCTTTACCGTTTATAGATCAGATGTTAGAAAGGTTGTCTAAGAAGACTCATTTTTGTTTTCTTGATGGTTATTCTGGTTTTTCTCAAATTGCTGTTAAGAAGGATGATCAAGAGAAAACCACTTTTACTTGCCCTTATGGAACGTATGCTTATAGACGTATGCCGTTTGGTTTATGCAATGCTCCTGCTACTTTTCAAAGATGTATGTCTGCTATTTTGCATGGCTTTTGTGAAGAAATTGTGGAGGTCTTCATGGACGATTTCTCCGTCTATGGAACTTCTTTTGATAATTGTTTGCACAACCTTGATAAAGTTTTGCAGAGGTGCGAAGAAACTAACCTTGTTCTTAATTGGGAGAAATGCCACTTTATGGTGAATGAAGGAATTGTCCTTGGACATAAAATTTCTGAAAGAGGTATTGAAGTTGACAGAGCAAAAGTCGAGGCAATTGAGAAAATGCCCTGTCCCAGAGATGTTAAAGGTATTCGTAGTATTCTTGGTCATGCGGGTTTCTATAGGAGGTTTATTAAAGATTTCTCTAAGATTTCAAAGCCTCTTACTAATCTTCTTCAAAAGGATGTACCATTTGTCTTTGATGATGATTGTAAGGAAGCTTTTGAAACTCTTAAGAAGGCTTTAACTACTGCTCCTATTGTTCAACCACCTGATTGGAATTTACCTTTTGAAATTATGTGCGATGCTAGTGATTTTGCTGTTGGTGCTGTTCTTGGACAGCGCATAGATAATAAGTTGAATGTTATTCATTATGCTAGTAAGACTCTTGATGCTGCTCAGAAGAATTATGCTACTACTGAGAAAGAGTTTCTTGCTGTTGTTTTTGCTTGTGATAAGTTTAGACCTTACATTGTTGATTCTAAAGTTACTATTCATACTGATCACGTAGCTATTAGATATCTTATGACTAAGAAAGATGCTAAGCCTAGGCTTATTAGATGGGTGTTGCTTTTACAAGAGTTTGATTTGCATATCGTAGATAGGAAAGGTGCTGAAAATCCTGTGGCTGACAATTTGTCTAGATTGGAAAACATTTCTTTTGATCCTATTCCTATTAATGATAGTTTTCCAAACAAACAGTTGGCTGCAATAAATGTAACTTCGCGAGACCTTCCTTGGTATGCTGATTATGCTAACTTTATTGTTTCCAAGTATTTGCCTCCAACCTTTACAGCTCAGCAAAGAAGAAAATTCTTTTATGATTTGAGGCATTATTTTTGGGATGACCCACATTTATATAAAGAAGGAGTTGATGGTATTATGAGAAGATGTGTACCAGAATATGAGCAACAAGAGATATTAAGGAAATGCCATGGCAGTGCCTATGGAGGGCATCATGCTGGAGACAGAACCGCACAAAAGGTTCTACAGTCAGGTTTTTATTGGCCAACCCTCTTTAAAGATGCCAGAAGGTATGTTTTATCTTGCGATGAATGTCAAAGAGTTGGTAATATTTCTAGACGCAATGAGATGCCTATGAATTACACTCTTGTTATTGAACCGTTTGATTGTTGGGGATTTGACTTTATGGGTCCTTTTCCTCCTTCAAAAGGCTATACCCATATACTTGTTGCTGTTGATTATGTTACTAAATGGGTAGAAGCCATACCTACAAAGAGTGACGATGGTGAGACTTCGTTAAAAATGCTTAAGGATGTTATTTTTCCTAGGTTCGGAGTGCCTAGATATCTTATGACTGACGGAGGTTCTCATTTTATTCACTGTAGTTTTAGAAAAACTCTTGCTAAATATGATGTCAATCATAGAATTGCTTCTGCTTACCATCCCCAAACTAGTGGGCAGGTAGAGCTTTCAAATAGGGAGATCAAGTCTATCTTGCAGAAGACTGTCAATAGATCTAGGAAAAACTGGGCTAGTAAGTTGAATGACGCTTTATGGGCTTATAGAACTGCTTATAAGAACCCCATGGGTATGTCTCCTTATAAGATGGTTTACGGAAAAGCGTGTCACTTGCCCTTAGAATTAGAAGACAAAGCTTTTTGGGCAGTGAGAGAGCTTAATAGAGATTTTAAACTAGCCGGTAAGAAAAGGTTGTTAGATTTGAGTTCTCTAGATGAGTGGAGAAACGAAGCGTATGAGAATGCCAGACTTTTCAAAGAGAAAGTCAAGCAATGGCATGATAAGAGAATTCTTAAGAGAGAGTTTCATGTTGGTGAGAAAGTTCTATTGTATAGGTCTCGTCTCAGATTTTTTGCAGGAAAATTACTTTCGAAATGGGAAGGACCATATGTTATTGTGGAAGTGTACCGCTCAGGTGCTATTAAGATTGCTTCATTGAAAGATGACTCTACACAAGTGGTGAATGGGCAAAGACTCAAGCATTATATTTCTAGAGATTCTTATAATGAAGATGTTGATGTTATTGAAACAGTTTCTCCGGAAGAATTCATCCAAGACAAATTGCAGGTACCTGCAGAGTTCGTTTTTGAATAGGTAACAGTTCTAGTCAGAAAAGTTTCGCGAAAAGCTCTTCCTTTAATATTTTTGCTGTTTTTACTAAATATGAAAAATCACGAGACGAAAAAGGGCAGGAAAAGGAGTCCGTGTGTTTCTCACACATAGGTGGCGCGGGCCCACCCCTGGCCACGCCACCTAGGTGTCAGAACACCCCGGAACTCGTTTCCGTCCCGGTTTCCTCCTGTGACTTCGTTTCGATGTATAATTTTTGCCTATTTAACCCCCCGGAGTCCCCGAGGTCTGTATATCGTTTTCTCGTCGTGTTTTGTTTCGAGCTGTTTCTATCAGGAGTTGATCTTAAGCTTGGGGGAGTCATGGCCTCTTCAAGCGGTGACAAGGAGAAGACACCTCCGGAAGATGACACCAAAGATTTCCGGCTGAAAGAAGAGGTTGAAAGCGAAGCCGAAGAGGAAGATCAAAGTCCAAGGCCGAACACCGTGATTGCCAGCATAGGGGTGGTGACAGATCATGACAAGTTCAAGAAGAGTGCTCGCATAAGGACCGGAGGGGGTGTGCCGCGTCACACCTTATCGCCACGGACATCTCCACCAAGGCAAAATCCTTTCCATACTCTAATTCATGAGCGTCAGTTCCAAAAGGTGCCCAAATCACGATTACCCTCTGGCTGGGATATAGATCATTCTAACAATGCAGGGACAGGAAGCTCCAAGGGTGAAGAAGGATGGAGAAAGAATTCCAAGAGCTGGGATTCTCTTGCTGACAGGTTCATGAACCGTGTTGAGCACAATTCCGAGATGATTCGTAACCTCGAGTACAAGATTGATGATCTGAAGGATTTGATTGAGAAGCTTATTAGAGATTATCCACCGCCACCAAAGGAGTAATTCATCATCGGTTTAGGCATCCCCTTGGTTTGTTCCAAGCTTGGGGGAGTGCCTCGGTATCACATCATTACCTTTTGCTCATTTACTTTTCAAAGTAGAGTCATATCATGAATAGAGAAGTTATCGTATAGAATAGTTTGGAGTTTGGAAGTATCCTCCGTAGTTAGTTATCTATGTATCCCTTGGTGTGAGTTGCGGTAATAAAATATTAATGAGAAGTTTTATCGTTTACTTTTCGCACACTTTATGTTAGTTTGCAATCTCTCTTGTATGACTAGTCTTGTTGATTGGTATTGGTATCACGTTGGGAGCATGAGTAAATTTAGTTGGTTTTGGCAAACCTAGCTTGGTCAGTAGCAACTTTATCTCGAGGTTTGAGTAGAAAAGAATAAAGAAGTGCTTGCAGTTACATCACTTCAGTTTTCCCCTATGTTTGGCTTATAAGCATTGTTATTCTTAAAGTTAAAATTGTTGTACCTTCAAGGGAGTTTGCATGATTGTTCTTATTATATGTATGTTTGTTTGTTTCATGCAATTCTTATGCTTGCTACCCAGCCTTGATAGCCAAAAACCTGTACTGAGAGGAGATACTTCTCGTGCATCCAATTCCCAAAAGCCAAGTCACTTCCAAAGAGTCCACTATAAATTCCTATGCATGGTATTTCAAGCCATTCCAAGTAAATTTTCATGTGCTACCTTTCAAAAACCTTTAAACACTTCTCATTTTGTGCCACTATTTTTAGCTCATGAGAACGTAGTGGATGGGTTTGTTATCTTCCATACTAAATTAAGTACCCCTCGACTAGGCAGCTTCATCTGCTCGTCATTAATTTTGCAAGGGAGCTGGTCAGACCATTATAATCTCAAAAAGAAAAAGAAAGAAAAAAAGGCACTCCTCCAATGGAATGTGGAAGTTGGTCGGCACCCGATGGAATCGGTTAGCCATGGTTTGAGAAAGAAAAAAGGTGGGGAGGAGTGCAAAGCTATAAAAGAGCACCAAAGTGCCAATTAATCAAACATCTCGGAACCGCTCTCACTTGTTTAGTATGGAAGATATCAAGAACTCCGTTGCTAGTCGTTGACAAAAGCAACCACCTCTTAAAACAATTTTTACCTCTGTTTTACAAATGAAAAGCTCTAGCACATGTTTAATCCCTGCTTCCCTCTGCGAAGGGCCTATCTTTTACTTTTATGTTGAGTCAACCTATTTCCCTCTGTCTCAAGCAAGCATTTGAGTTGTTATGTTTCACTCATCCATATGTTGATCCGTTTAATCATGTTTATTATCTTCCTTGTTTGGTATAATGCTTTTGTCTGAAGGAATATATCTTTGAAAGCTTTCTATGAATGCAAAAGTTTACTTTGTTGAGCATATAGTCTTTGCTATATTAGCTCTGTCTTAAAAGGCTCCGTTTAAAAGAGAGAATAGTTTGTTCTCCATTCTTTGACCAAGAACTAAGGTTTGCCATTGCCAATTATAGTTTACCTTGTGCATCTTTACATGTGATTACCTTTTACCTATTGCAAGTCTATATCTTACAAAGGGAAGTTGCTGTTTATTATAATTTGTGCCTTGGTAAATGTGATGCTTCTTGTCCGTATTTTGATAATCGATGGCGTCCAAACCCTGCCTAGGCCATGCCGGAAGGGTAACCTTGCTAACGTCTTCGCTCCCATACCTGTGAAGATCGGGCCAACGGTTGCCGAAAAAGGAGGAAGAAAGAGAAAGGAAAAAGAAGAAAAATGAGGGTGAGTACCGAGGCACGTACTCGCGAGACTGGAATTCAGCTGTGCTCGCCTACAGGCTATAAGGTGGACTTAGCGGCAACAAAAGAACTAAACTAGAGAGAGACACTACACCTTTCGTCTAAATAGAATAAGATAAGAGAGCGCATAAAAGTAACCAACTAGAGACTAACACCAAACTTTACCCAGCCGATGAATCACCTCCTCGTGACCAAACGAAGAAGCAAGTATCAAAGGCACTCACACGGTTACCAAGTTTTATTGCAGGTTTATTGTTGTAGTTGTGCTAGCTTACTACACAAGTTTATTAGTATTGAAATAGCAGGTGCAAGTTGTTCTATGATCGAGTAGTTCAGCTCCAAGTCGTCCATAACCGTGGACACGGCTTTTCGAAAAGATTTGACCCTGCAGGGGTGCCCAAATGTACCCACACGTTCGATCAATCCTTCCGGCAAATCTCGCACCCTTAATAAAAATAGGTGCGCCACTAGGATAGTCACAACTCGCACTCTCCTTCACTACAAACAAGTCCAGAAAAGCCACCTAAACCAAGCTACCCGTGTCGAGAGTCCGGCCGAATCTCCGAGACGGACCCAGCTATTGCGAGGACTTGCTAAGAAGGAAACAGTGCCCGCAGGATGATTCCAACTTTGCAAAAGTGCCGCACCTATACGGACGTGCAGAACAAAGGGGTTACAAGGCACCCACGGCTTCCCCCAAGGTAAAATCGAACCATAAGATACAAGCTGCATGCCCGACAAGAACCAAATGGAAAACCTCGAACTAGTTGTGGCCACTGGACAAGTATGTAGATTCCGGCAGTGTCAAAGGGAGACCCAAAAACGTACTGATACGTCCATTTTGCATCACTATTTTGTAACATAATTTACTGTTATTCATTGATATATTTCATATTTAGATATGATACTTATGTTATTTCCTTTGCTTTCACATGTTTGATGATCATCGGAGGAGTTGCTGCCGGAGTCAGGATTCTGCTGGAAAAAGGACCATCAAGGGACCATATTTTGAATATCAGGAAAATTATAGAAAAATACCCAGAAATTATATTTTCCCAGAAGACTCAGGAAGCCAGAGGGAGGAGTCGAGAGGAGCCAGGGGGGCCCCACACGCCAGGGTGGCGCGGCCAGCCCCCTGGCCGCGCGGGCCCTGCGTGAGGCTGCCCTGGCCTACCTCTGGTCTCGCCCCTTCGCGTACATCATCGTCCCCGAAAACCTAAGTCAAGGGGGGGCTCAGAGTTAGACACAGCCGCCTCTGCGGGGCGGAGAACACCAGAGAGAGAAAAGCTCTCCGGCAGGGAGAAATCTGCCGAGGAAATTCCTTCCCGGAGAGGGGAGATTGTCGCCATCGTCATCACCATCGCACCGGACTTCATCGGGATCATCATCATCATCATCTCCATCACCAGCACCTTCATCTCCACCATCACCACGCCATCCCGCTGTAACATCTTGAGTTGGATCTTGTTATATTCATAGGGGAAACTTTCCCGGTGTTGATTACTCTTGTAGTTGATGCTATTGAGTGGAACCGTTGAGTTGAGGTTTATGTTCAGATTGTTATTTACCATTATTTCACCTCTGATCATGATCCATATGATGTCTTGTGAGTAGTTCGTTTAGTTCTTGAGGACATGGTTGAAGTCAAGATGTTAGTAGTGAATTATTATTGAGAAATATTTAATGGTTTGATATTGTTGTGGTGCTATTTCACTAGTGGTGTCATGTGAACGTCGACTACATGATACTTCACCATTTTTGGGCCTAGTGAGATGCATTGTGTATTTGGCTACCGATTGTGGGGTTGCTGGAGTGACAGAAACCTAAACCTCCGTTGGGAAACCATTGCACCAGGGAGCGTAGGATCTTAGAGTTTAAGGCTGTGGTTAGATTTATCTTAATTACTTTCTTGTATTTGCGGATGCTTGCAAGGGGTATAATCACAAGTGTGTATTTATCCTAGTAAGGGTAGTGCACTAGCACAGGTTCACCCCCATAACACCTATCAAACCAATAAATACTATTGGCTCTATGAAGCGAATGCTCTTGACAGAAACTGTCGTGTGTCCTCGAGAACGTTTGGTTATTATAAGTACACAACCGGCTTGTCCTTTGCTGAAGAAAGGATTGGGCCACTTGCTGCAATTGTTACTACTGTCTTTTATTTACTCGCACTTTATTTACTCGTATTACCAAATACCCCTGAAAACCTGTTTGCTAGTATTTACAGTGATTCCTTGATCAAAACCGCTCATCAACACCTTCTGCTCCTCGTTGGGTTCGACACTCTTATTTATCGAAAGTACTACGATACACCCCCTATACTTGTGGGTCATCACGTACCCACGTGTGGTTAGAGCGCTCAGTCTCGGAACAGTTCACAAGAACTCGGGGTCCTAGGGGACACAAGTGAACCGTCGTAAAACTGGCAAAATGACTCACCGATGCCTCTGCTTAATTCAATTTTAATTATTAACATTAAAGTAAGCCATGAGTATCTCCAACAACACATATCCATAAAGTAGAGCAAGTGATAACTTTCCCAACCCGATAAGATAAAACCACTTGAAACAACCTGAACATGCCTACGACTCGCAAGGCCAACTCGAACAACAAGCACACTGTCGATAGGATGTATGGAAGGTTCTATGGCTTTGCTTTGGATAAACAGGTGGATAGGACACGTGACTCGAACAAAGCATCGCGACATAAGGCTAGAATATAGAGCTAGCGAGAGCAAAATTGTTAAATGGGTAGAGAGAAAAGGGCTCGCCTGAAAAGATGGTCGAAGAACACCCGAAGAACTTGTCGTTGCTCACATCATCACGAGACGTCCTATTCGCGAAGAAGCAAAGCGCTACAACAAATAACGGATGCAACACTTACGACTACGGCAAAAAGAATCGGCATGATCATGTGAAGCATGCATGCATGACATGGCAATTATGATGCAATGCAACTTATCCAAATTAAGCGGAATCACAATTCCGACTCACACATATATGGTTCAAGTTGTTTTACTACGCGACAATTTAAATGTTGATTAGCATGCAAGACAAGACATGGGTGCACTACACAAAATTAAATGAAGTGGGGAAAATATTATTAGCATTTCCCATATACTCCATGTGTTATTAATAGGTGTGATGCAAATTATCACGTCACTATATGATGCGAAATGCAAACAGGGATATGGATGTCATATTCAAATTCTATACATTTTTCTGATAAAAATTCATATAAAACACTTTTTATTTCGAGTTACCAAACAAAAGATATGAATTTTGCAAGATATACACATTTGCAGCAATTTTCAAAAAACTGATAAAAAGGACGGGAATTTTCTCACCGAAACAAAATCCAACCCGGGTCACTGACCATTGGGACCAGGGATGGCTGATTGGGCGCTGACTACTGACTTGGCGCTGCTGGCACTGACGGAAGGGACCCACCTGTCAGTTAGGACAGGGAAAACACAAAAAGATTGGACTTTGGCCAGCCCGGGGATCGAACTCAGGATCTGTGGTTGCTGGAAAAGGAACGAACCAGTTGGTCTGCTGATCGTATTTGAATATAACAGGAAGCAGATGATTTTAGAGCTCTGAAAGTGAAATCTTTTACCTAACGAAACTGAACGCGAGCAGAGACAGAGACAGCGAGCGGAGCTTGAGGAAGACGTCCCATCGGGGAACGGAGCGCCTGGAGGGGAGGCGGCTTGAGGACGAACAGAAAAGTGTCGGAGATGCACAACGGAAGGAAGACAGGGAGCAGAGCTGCCGTTGGCGCAGATGTGCTCGGGCGAAGCGGAGACGACCACAGGATAGAAAAATACATGGATCAGAACAACTTCTGAAACAATCAGCCGGGAAGAGGAAGAGGGCGCACGGCTCACCGGGAGGTTGAGAACGCGCGGACGGAGATGAGCAGATGAGGTGGAGCAGAACGAGGCGGCGCTCGGGACGGAACTTGAGGCTTGACGTCGCGCAGATGAAGGTGGACGACGGCGACCTCCGCGAAGTTCTTGGCGACGTCGGCTCTCGGACAGAAACAAAACAGCAGCGGGTCAGCAGACTGATGGAAGAACTAGATGGAGGGCAAAAGGAATGGAATTGAGAGCTCACCGGGAGGAGGTTGGAGAGTTCAAGGGAGCCGGTAGGAGGAGCGGACGAGAAGGGCTGGACAGCAGAGGCATGCACGTAGAAGCGGGCGTGGACCTCCGTGGAGAAGGAGCAGAGCAGCTTCAGGCTGGAATGGGGATGGCTGCGTCGTCCTGGAGGCACATAGGCTTGCGGAGGAGCGCATGGACACGAAGCTCACGAACACGCACGCGAGGAAGACAAGGTGGCGGCGGCGCTTTGGGAGAATGGATAGGGCTAGGGTTGCAGAGGGACAACAGAGGGTGGTTTTATAGAGTGGAGAAGAACGATCATCGGATGTCCCATCCTTCAGGTTCATACGTGGAGCGCTGTGATGCTTGCCGTACATGTTGAAGAAGAAGGTAAGGAAGGAAGGTGGGCTTTGGCTGGGCTCCTTATAGATGGGTTGCTGCGGTGAAGAAGAGTGAGGAGGAGGCCCCTTCGGAAAATTTGAGAAACTTTGACAGGGAAAAAAAGAGAGAGCAATAGAGAAGAGAAAGAAATAAAGGGAAGAGAGATTTTCAAAACATTTCCAGAAAACTTTCTGATTCAAACAGTTTTAGAAGTTTGCAAATATTTTATTTTGTAGTTTTAATTAAAATAAGAAATGGCGAGGGAGGGTTTCATAGTCATACGAGCAAATAGAAATAGATTTGATTCCAAATAATTTTTGATTTGACAAAAACATGCAAAGTGATAGATGCATGGCGATGCATGACGTCACGATGACACGAAAAAGAAAAGAACAAACAATTCTAATTAGGGGGTATTTTCCCGGGTCGTTACAAAAGACCCCCCGACGGGAAAAACCTAAAGACCCGATCACTTTTCCATAACACATTGCGATCCGCCACCGCCGTCGACCCGAAGATCGGGAGGGTCCAGAAGCTCTTCCCGGCACCCTGCCAAAGAGGGGAATCACCACCGAAGGTCTTCTTCATCGCCATGCTTGCCTCCGGCGCGATGAGTGAGTAGTCTACCTTGGACTATGGGTCCATAGCAGTAGCTAGATGGTTGTCTTCTCCACCATGTGCTTCATGTTTAGATCTCGTGAGCTGCCTTACATGATCGAGATCACCATTATGTAATTCTACATGTTGTGTTTGTTGGGATCCGACGAATATTGGTGTTATGATTGAGTTGAAGTACTGAATATTATCTTATGTTATCTCTATGTTGTTTATGATCTTGCATGCTCTCCGTTGTTAGTAGCTATCTTGGCTGAGTAGTTGCTAGTGACTCCAAGAGGGGGTATTTATGCTCGATAGTGGGTTCATGCCTCTATTTAATCTGGGGGAGTGACAGAAACCTCTAAGGTTGTAGATGTGCTGTTGCTACTAGGGGTAAAACAACATTCATATGCTCGAGGGCATATGCTTTGTTTACATTACACACTTTGCTTAATACAATTATCTGTTGTTTGCACCTTAATACTTGTGGTGTTCTCAGATTGATTCGCCACAAGTGGATTATTAGTCATAGATGCAGTTGGATGACGGTCTATGTATCTTGTTGTAATGCCCAGAGTAAAGCTCATAGTGATCCTCTAGACATATGCACGTTGTCTTTATTCTATCAATTGCCCAACTGTAATTTGTTTACCCAGCATGTGTTATTTTATCTTATGGAGAGACACCGCTAGTGAACTATGGACCCCGGTCCTATTTCCTTTATATTGCTATCACCTGTTTACTTTACTCGCACTATTTACTTTACTCGCATACTACTATTGCTTTCCACTCGATACGCTCATACCCTTTGTTTCAAGCAAACTGGTGAGATTGACAACCTCATCGTAAGTTGGGAACAAAGTATTTGGTTGTGTTGTGTGCAGGTTCCATGTTGCCGCTCGCAAAGCAAAGCTTGTACGAGGCGCCCTATAAATTGTCCGGAGCTGTCGCGAAGCTAGCGGGCATCACCTTCGGTCGTTTGTCTGCCTCCTACTGGATTGATAACCTTGGTTTCATAAAAGAGGGAAAACTTGCTGCTATATTCATCAAATCTTCTCTTGGGGTTTCCAACTGGCTGGTCATTTACTACACGCCACAAGTTTTCTGGCATCATCATCACCGCACCATCAACAAGTTCTCTGGCGCCATTGCCGGGGAGGAAGAAGACTTCTGCAAGGGGAGTTTTCGCACGCACATCCTTTACTTTGTTTTAAGTTTTGCTTTACTTTATTTTTACTTGCATCGTTTTATCAAAAACCCAAAAAATTTAGTATCCTTTATAGTTGTTACTTCTTTACTCTAGTTCATTATGTTGTTCCCTAAGTACGTTTTGGAGGACCTCTCAGTAGGTAGTGGTTCAATTATTGGAAAAAGTAACATCGAGGAGTTCTTTAATCATATTAGTATGCATAAAGATGTTGAGAAAAAGTCTCTGGCTGAGCTTGCTCCTAGTTATGAAGTTGCTTCTGCTTATTTGATTCACATGTTAGAAGCTAGGTTTGCTAGCCTTAATCCTTGTATGCAATACACGTTTCTTAAGCTTCATGATATTGAGGATCCCGAAAAGAAAGCTTTTATCCTTGAAGCTCTGCGCATAGAATTTAGAGATGTTGCCGTTGAAGCTAGGAAAGTTCTTAAGCATTTTAATAAGCTTGGTTCACCTATAAAGGTTGTTAGTACAAACAATGAGGGAACCGAAATACCTATACCTAGCAAACTCTTGGGATTGTATGAAGCTTTTGAAAATAATTTTGATTGGATCTGTCCCAAAAATCTTTTTAGTGATTTGAGTGAACCAAAGCGTGATCACAAAGGGTCTTCAAAAACTTATGTGGATGAAATACAATGCCTTATTGAGAATACCTCTTCAATGGATCTTAATGCTTCTCTTGATAATACTTGATTCGCATTTTCTGCGCCTAGCTCAAAGGCGTTAAAGAAAAAGCACTCTTGGGAGATAACCCAATGTTTTTACATTCAGTTCTTTTTATTTTATTTGAGTCTTGGAAGTTATTACTACTGTAATTACCTCTCCTTATCCTTTTATTTCATTTTTGTGCCAAGAGAAGCCTCTAATTTGAGTGAGGTAAGATTTGGGGATGTTGCTGTCCTGAAACAGTTTTCGGTGCTACACCGTAAAAATCCGTGAAAATTCTCTGTATATCTTTTGGACCTGCGATTTCTTGTGAATATGCCCCAGGTTATATCAAAACTTTCATTAGTTGAACACTTTTTTATTTGAGCAATAGAAAACCCTCTAAAAATTCAACCTTTGTCAGCTGTTCTGTTTTGACAGATTTCTGCCAATATTTGTGTTTGCCGCTTTATCGCTTTTTTTTAGTTCTTTTGATCACGGAACTTTTGGGGAAGTTGCTACAGTAGTATATGCTTTATATGTGGTGGTTTTAGGTTGAAACCTGAAGCAAAAAGGGTTGATTCAATGTTATGCTTACACTAATGTTACTAATAGATTTGTGTTTAGTTTTGTATGAAGGAAGTTTTCAAGTGTAGGTATTGGAAAATGATGAGATGAGTTGAAGAATGTACAAAAGCTCAAGCTTGGGTATGCGCAGCACCCCAAGAAATATCCAAGAAGTACAAGCGTCAAAGCTTGGGTATGCCCCCGTGGCACCCCTTCTTCATCAGCAAAAATCAGGTCACCTTTCCAAACACTATATTTTTATTGCTTCATGCATTATGCATTTTTCTTGGAGCGTCAGTTGTTTTTAGTTTTCAGTTTAGTTTAGTTTTGTTTGCTGCAATAATAGGCTGGACCCCAACAAATTCCTTTTGGAGAAGTTGCCTTGCTTTTCATTTGCTAAGAACACTCCGTTTTTCATTCTTATCGTTTCAACGAGTGTTCTTCTTTTTCTAGAACTGCGTTTAGCTTTCGTTTTTCGCCTTGATATGTGTTCAGATCTTGTATATCTTTATATCAAGGTGTATTTTTTGCCTCTGGACCATTTTGGTTTTCATCAAAAGAGTTGGTTATAAAAAGTTTGAATGGTGTTGGAAAAGAGAAAATGCTTTATGCAAAAAAGTGGTACAAAAAGGAGCTTGTGTAGACTGTGGCCTAGGCTTTTGCATGTCGTGCTTGATGTCTTTTTGATAGTATGCTTAGTGGTTTTGCTGTAGCATGACTTGTCTCAAATAACTGAGATTGCTTAATGAGCCTTTGAAAAAAATCATGCGTTGTTTTAATTATTTGGAAGCATTATTTTGGTTTTCTCCTTGATGCTTTATTTGGGTTGACTTGGCGCATGCTCGCACATGTTAGACTCATAAAAAGTCACCATTGCCTCTATGATCATTTAGTTTTTGACTTTTGATGTCATCTTATGCTTCTTTTAATGTCGCTTTGTCGCTCTGCATGATTATGGCCGTTATTGCTCTCTTAGTTGGTCGCTCCCAGTCTTCTGCTAGCCCTCGTTTTGTACTGAGTATGAGCTCTACTCGTGCATCCAACTCCTAAAAACCAAGTTGTTCCAAAGTGTCCACCATACATACCTATTAGCAATTTGCTATTCCAAAGTACATTTGACTTGCTTTTATCTATCCTTCAAATTAAACTCTTTTTGGTGTTATGCGAAAATTGGTCAGTAAAGCTCTCATGAACCGGATGGCACACTTTACTTTTCTCGTTTTAAAATTTTGACATTGTGGTCTCTTATGTTGAGTTGTTATGCTTGCAAGTTATAAGTTGGGAATTAGCCCAGCCATGCCATCATGGGGCAAGCTTTCAACATTGCACTATCTTTCATTTGAGTTGATATCGTGATCTTTTGTTTATGGATACTCGCGGTGTGAAATGAATTGGGAATCTTGCGGGATCATGGAGTTTGTATATGTGTTAGAGAAACGCCTGGGCCGCTAATTTAAGCCATGCATAATTCATGGTGGAAATTTACAGCATGCCCATAGTGAACATTCGACGACGCATCTCGCAATAAAAAGCTATACCAATGGTAAATAAAAGAGATGCCGAGGTGTTCATTGTCTGTTTGTCCTGTCATTTTGATGTGGGCTTGTTTCATGTCATCGGGCACGGAAGTACCCCGTTGGCGGTTCTCGATGATACGTGTATACTTACAATGACAAGAGCTTGCTTGGGACTCTAAGTAAAGTAGCATGAGGTTTGGGTATTCGTATTTCACGGGACACGAGGTTTTCAACTTATGATTTGTCAAGCATATGCAGCATAAGTGTACTCGCATTAACTTTAACCATTCAAGATGCTTATGATGGGGGCAATGAGAGCTCAAAGCCGGTAAGTACCATAATTTTTGAAGGTTTATAAAACTTGCAATCACTGCTTCCCTCCGCGAAGGGCCTTTCTTTTACTTTTATGTTGAGTCACCACCTTCTACCTTTATGCACCGTTAAGAGAGCATAGTTGTCATTCTGAGTATAATGTGCATTGTCCCAAAGTTTTCATTGATTGATTCATATTGTTGGTTTCACTTGTTCTCAAATTATTTGTATCTAGTCGCCCTCTTAAACTTGAAGGTGTCCTATGCATTTATGTTTTGCTCTCCATGAAGGACAAGCTGAAAACCATTTGTATGTTTTTCCTTATGATTTGAACATACGTTTGACTTTCATTGTGTCATTTTCATGATCTTTTGTTTGCGTTCATTTTCATGTTATAACATGGTTGCTAAGTTTCTTCTATCAAGATTATATCTTTCATGCCCATGTTTTAAGTTCTTTTGATGCCAACGCACAACGCTTACATAGATTATCAAGATTGTGTAGGAGCATGTCACCTCAAAAATTATTTCTTTTGTTATCACTTACCTACTCGAGGACGAGCAGGAGTTAAGCTTGGGGATGCTGATACGTCTCCAACGTATCCATAATTTTTGATGCTCCATGCTTGTTTTTACACCATTTGTTTAGTGTTTCGTTACACTTCGTGGCATTTTTATGCATTTTCCGGAACTAACCTATTAACGAGATGCCACAGTGCCAGTTTCGTGTTTTCTGTTGTTTTTGTGTTTCAGAAAAGTTACACAGGAAATATTCTCGGAATTGGACGAAACCAAAGCCAGTCATCCAGATATTTCACGGAGCTTCCAGAACACCGAAGAGGAGATGGAGCCGGACCAGAGGGTGGTGATACGTCTCCAACGTATCTATAATTTTTGATGCTCCATGCTTGTTTTTACACCATTTGCCTACTGTTTCGTTACACTTCGTGGCACTTTTATGCATTTTCTGGAACTAACCTATTAACAAGTCGCCACAGTGCCAGTTCCCTGTTTTCTGCTGTTTTTGTGTTTTAGAAGTGATACACAGGAAATATTCTCGGAATTGGACGAAACAAGTTCCTGAAGTCTTATTTTCCCCGGAAGCTTCCAGAGATCTGAAGAGGAGATGGAGTGGGGCCACAAGGTGGCCACACACCAGGGCGGCGCGGCCCAGGCCCTGGCCACGCCCCCTACGTGTGAGACCGCCTCGGTCCACTTCTGACGATGCCCCTTCGCCTATAAAGACCCCCCGACGGAAAAAAACCTAAGGACCCGATCAATTTTCCAGAACACATCGCGATCCGCCGCCGCCGTCGACCCGAAGATCGGGAGGGTCCAAAAGCTCTTCCCGGCACCCTGCCGGAGAGGGGAATCACCACCGGAGGTCTTCTTCATCGCCATGCTTGCCTCCGGAGCGATGAATGAGTAGTCTACCTTGGACTATGGGTCCATAGCAGTAGCTAGATGGTTGTCCTCTCCACCATGTGCTTCATGTTTAGATCTCATGAGCTGCCCTACATGATTGAGATCACCGTTATGTAATTCTACATGTTTGGTTTGTTGGGATCCAATGAATATTGGTGTTATGATTGAGTTGCTATACTGAAATATAACTTATGTTATCTCTATGTTGTTTATGATCTTGCATGCTCTCCGTTGTTAGTAGCTATCTTGGCCGAGTAGTTGCTAGTGACTCCAAGAGGGATATTTATGCTCGATAGTGGGTTCATGCCTCTATTTAATCTGGGGGAGTGACAGAAACCTCTAAGGTTGTAGATGTGCTGTTGCTACTAGGGAGAAAACAACATTCATATGCTCGAGGGCATATGCTTTGTTTACATTACACACTTTGCTTAATGCAATTATCTGTTGTTCGCAACTTAATACTTGTGGAGTTCTCGGATTGATTCGCCACAAGTGGATTATTAGTCATAGATGCAGTTGGATGGCGGTCTATGTATTTTGTTCTAATGCCCAGAGTAAATCGCATAGTGATCTTCTTGACATATCACGTTTATCTTTATTCTATCAATTGTCCAACTGTAATTTGTTTACCCAGCATGTGTTATTTATCTTATGGAGAGACACCACTAGTGAACTGTGGACCCCGGTCCTATTTCCATCATATTGCTATCACCTGTTTACTTTACTCGCACTATTTACTTTACTCGCATACTTCTACTGTTTTCCACTCGATACGCTCATAACCTTTGTTTTAAGCAAACCGGTGAGATTGACAACCTCATCGCAAGTTGGGAGCAAAGTATTTGGTTGTGTTGTGTGCAGGTTCCACGTTGCAGTTAGCAAGCAAAGCTTGGATGAGGCACCATATATAAATTGTCCGAAGCTGTCGCAAGCTAGCAAGCATCACCTTCAGTCATATTGCCCGCTCTTCTCCTGATCGACATAACCTTGGTTTCTTAACTGAGGGAAAACTAGCTGCTATACTCATCACACCTTCCTCTTGGGGTTCCCAACGGGCTGGTCATTTACCACGAATCAAGCCAATTTTTTGGCGCCGTTGCCGGGGACTAAAGAAGAATACTTCCAAAGATTGAAGAAAACCTCCCGCGTCAACTTAGCGCCAGCAAGTAATTTTCTGGCGCCATTGCCGGGGAAGAGTGGAAGACCTCTGCAAGGGGGGTTTCTCGCACACACATCCTTTACTTTGTTTTATAGTTTTGCTTTACTTTATTTTTATTTGCATCGTTTTATATCAAAAATCCAAAAAAATTAGAATCCTTGGTAGTTGTTTTTACTTGTTTATTTTAGTTTTGCTGAAATGGCTACTCCTGAAAACACCAAGTTGTGTGACTTTACTAGCACGAACAATAGTGATTTTATCTGCACTCCTATTGCACCACCTGCTCCTGCTGCGAATTTTTATGAGATTAAGCCTGCTTTATTGAACCTTGTTATGAAAGAGCAATTTTCTGGTGCTAGTACCAAAGATGCTGCAGCTCATCTCAACAATTTTGTTGAGCTATGTGAGATGCAGAAATATAAGGATGTAGAAAGTGATATTATTAAGCTCAAGTTGTTTCCTTTTTCTTTGAGAGGAAAAGCTAAAGATTGGTTGCTGTCTTTGACTAAGAATAGTATTGATTCATGGGCTAAGTGTAAGGATGCTTTTATTGGTAGATACTATCCTCCTGCTAAGATTATATCTCTGCGTAGCAATATTATGAAGTTTACTCAGTTTGATAATGAACATGTTGCTCAAGCTTGGGAAAGAATGAAATCTATGATAAAGAATTGCCCCGCTCATGGACTGACTACTTGGATGATTGTCCAAACTTTTTATGCAGGACTGAATTTTTCTTCGAGGAACCTACTTGATTCAGCGGCTGGAGGCACTTTTATGTCCCTTACCTTGGGCGCCGCAACAAAGCTACTCGACAACATGATGGTAAATTATTCTGAATGGCACACCGAGAGAGCTCCACAAGGTAAGAAGGTAAATTCTGTTGAGGAAACCTCTTCCTTGAGTGATAAGATTGATACCATTATGGCTATGCTTGCTAATGATAGGACTCATATTGATCCTAATAATGTTCCTTTAGCCTCTTTGGTTGCTCAAGAAGAGCATGTTGATGTGAACTTCATTAGAAATAATAATTTTAACAACAATGCTTATAGAAACAATTTTGCTAGTAACAATTATAGGCCGTATCCTTCTACCAATGGTAATGGTTATGGTAATTCTTATGGTAATTCCTACAACAACACTAGGGCCGCGCCCTCTGAACTTGAAGTCATGCTCAAAGACTTCATGGTAAAACAATCTGCTTTTAACAAGTCTATTGAGGAAAAGTTAGGCAAAATTGATATTCTTTCTTCTAAAGTTCATAGCCTTGCTCATGATGTTGAACTTCTGAAATTAAAAGTGTTGCCTAATGATGTGAAAGAGAACAATGTTTTTGCTATTGCTAATGCTATTCAAGTCGGAATTGATGAAAATCTTAGATTGTTAGCAGAATTGCATGCTAGATGGGAAAGAGAGGATGAGATTGCTAGGAATATGAAAGTTTGTACTATTACTACCTCTAATGATGTTGTTACTAATGCTAGCAATCCTCTTACTTTGATCGGTGTAGAGAAAACTCCCACTCCTGGTGTTAAAAAGCCTAAAACTGCCAAAACTTTTTCTCAAAAGAGTGCTGAAATTTTTCGGAGTGTAGGAGATGATAGCTCTACTTCTTTTAATGATTTTGATGTTGATGGCTGCAATATATCCGAAGTTATTTTGTTCTTGCAAAAGCTTGCTTTGACTCCCAATGCTAGTTCCTTAAATATTGCTTTTACTAAGCATATTACCAATGCTCTCATGAAAATTAGGGATGAAAAGTTGCAGCAAAAAGCTTCTGTTCCTAAGAAGTTAGAAGATGGTTGGGAACCCATCATTGATATGCATGTTAATGGTTTTGATTGCCATGCTTTATGTGATCTAGGTGCTAGTATTTCTATCATACCTAGAAAAATTTATGACATGCTTGATTTACCGCCTCTTGAAAAATGTTGTTATGATGTTCCTATTGCTGATGTTGCTAAGAAGAAACCTTTGGGAAGGATTAATGATTTTCTTATTGTGGTTAACAATAACCTTGTTCCCGTTGATTTTCTCATTATGGACGTTGAATGCCATGCTTCATGTCCTATTATTTTGGGAAGACCCTTTCTTCGAACTGTAGGTGCCATCATTGATATGAGGGAAGGCACCATAAAATATCAATTTCCACTCAAGAAAGGTATGGAACACTTCCCTAGGAAAAGGAAGAAATTACTTTTTGACTCTATTCTTAGAGCAAACTATGAGCTTGATGCTTCATCACTTGATATCACCTGATTTGCAATTTTCTGCGCCTACCTCAAAGGCGTTAAAGAAAAGCACTCTTGGGAGATAACCCAATGTTTTTACATTCAGTACTTTTTCTTTTATTTGAGTTTTGGAAGTCATTACTACTATAATGACCGCTCCTTATCCTTTTATTTTATTGTTGTGCCAAGAGAAGCCTCTAATTTGAGTGAGGTAAAGATTTGGGGATGTTGCTGTCCTGAAACTGTTTTCAGTGCTGCACCGTAAAAATTCGTATAAATTCTCTGTATATCTTTTGGACCTGCGATTTCTTGTGCATATGCCCCAGGTTATATCCAAACTTTCGTTAGTTGAACACTTTTTATTTGAGGAACAGAAAACCCCTCAAAAATTTGGCCTTTGTCAGCTGTTCTGTTTTGACAGATTTCTGCCAATATTTGTGTTTGTCGCTTTATCGCTTTCTTCTGAGTTCTTTTGATCATGGAACTTTTGGGGAAGTTGCTACAGTAGTATATACTTAATATGTGGTGGTTTTGGGTTGAAACCTGAAGCAAAAAAAGGTTGATTATATGTTATGCTACACTAATGTTGCTAATAGAATTGTGTTTAGTTTTGTATGAAGGAAGTTTTCAAGTGTAGGGATTGGAGAATGATGAGATGAGTTGAAGAATGGACAAAAGCTCAAGCTTGGGGATGCCCATGCATCACCCCAAGAAATATCCAAGAAGTACAAGCGTCAAAGCTTGGGGATGCCCCCGAGGCACCCCTTCTTCATCGGCAAAAATCAGGTCACCTTTCAAGACACTATATTTTTATTGCTTCATGCACTATGTGTTTCTCTTAGAGCGTCAGTTGTTTTAGTTTTCTTAGTTAGTTTAGTTTTGTTTGCTGCAATAAATGGTTGGACCCAACAAATTTCTTTTGGGGGAGAAGTTACCTTGCTTTTCACTTGCTAAGAACACTCCATTTTTCATTCTTACAATTTCACCAAGTGTTCTTCTTTTTCTGCTACTGCTTCTGGTTTTCATTTTCGCCTTGATTTGCGTTCAGACCTTGTCATATCTTTTCATCAAGGTGTATTTTTGCCTCTAATCTTTATTGGTTTTCATCAAAAGAGGTGTCTCTAAAAATTTCAAATGGTGTTGGAAAAGAGAAAAAGCTTTATGCAAAAAAGTGGTACAAGAAGGAGCTTGTGTAGACTGCGGCTTAGGCTTTTTCATGTCATGCTTGATGTCTTTTTGATAGTATGCTTAGTGGTTTTTCTGTAGCATGACTTGTCTCAAATAACTGAGATTGCTTAATGAGCCTTTGAAAAAATCATGCGTTGTTTTTATTGTATGGAAGCATTATTTTGGTTTTCTCCTTGATGCTTTATTTGGGTTGACTTGGCGCATGCTCACACATGTTAGACTCTTACAAAGTCGCCAATAGCCTCTTTGATCATTTAGTTTTTGACTTTTGATGCCATCTTATGCTTCTTTTAATGTCGCTTTGCATGATTATGGCCATTATTGCTCTCTTAGTTGGTCGCTCCCAGTCTTTTGCTAGCCCTCGCCTTGTACTGAGTATGAGCTCTACTCGTGCATCCAACTCCTAAAAACCAAGTTTACCAAAGTGTCCACCATACATACCTACTAGCAATTTTCTATTCCAAGTAAATTTGACTTGCTTTTATCTTCTCTTCAAATTAAACTCTTACCAGTGTTATGCGAAAATTGGTCAGTAAAGCTCTCACGAATCGGAAGGAACACTTTACTTTTTCCTGTTCTTAAAAATTCGACATTGTGCTATCTTATGTTGAGTTGTTATGCTTGCAAGTTGTAAGTTGGATTCTAGCCCATCCATGCTGTCATGGGGCAAGCTTTCAACATTGCACTTCTTATTTGAGTTGATATTGTGATCTTTTGTTTATGGATGCCCGCGGTGTGAAATGAATTGGGAATCTTGTGGGGATCATGGAGTTTGTATATGTGTTAGGGAAACGCCTGGGCCGCCAATCTAAGCCATGCATAATTCATGGTGGAAATTTGCAGCATACCCATGGTGGACATTCGACGACGCATCTCACAATAAAAAGCTAAACGAATGGCAAATAAAAGAGATGTCGAGGTGTTCATTGTCTGCTTGTCCTGTCATTTTGATGTGGGCTTGTTCCATGTCATCGGGCACGGAGGTACCCCATTGGCGGTTTTCGATGATACATATATACTTACAATGACAAGAGCCTTGCTTGGGACTCTAAGTTGAGTAGCATGAGGTTTGGGTACTCGTATTCACGGGACACGAGGTTTTCAACTTATGATTTGTGAAGCATATGCATCATAATTGTTCTCGCATTAACTCTAACCATTCAAGATGCTTATGATGGGGGCAATGAGAGCTCAAAGCCGGTAAGTAACATAATTTTTGAAGGTCTATAAAACTTGCAATCACCGCTTCCCTCTGCGAAGGGCCTTTCTTTTACTTTTATGTTGAGTCACCACCTTCTATCTGTATGCACCATAAGAGAGCAAAGTTGTCATTCTTAGTATAATGTGCATTGTCCCAAAGTTTTCATTGATTGATTCATATTGTTGGTTTCACTTGTTCTCAAATTATTTGTATCCAGTCGCCCTCTTAAACTTGAAGGTGTCCTATGCATTTATGTTTTGCTCTCCATGACGGACAAGCTGAAAACCATTTGTATGTTTTTCTTTATGATTTGAACACACGTTTGACTTTCATTGTTTCATTTTCATGATCTTTTGTTTGTGTTCATTTTCATGTTTACAACATGGTTGCTAAGTTTCTATTGTCAAGATTATATCTTCATGCCCATGTTTTAAGTTCTTTTGATCCCAGCTCACAAATGCTTACATATATGATCAAGATTGTGTAGGTGCATGTCACCTCAAAAATTATTCTTTTGTTATCACTTACCTACTCGAGGACGAGCAGGACTTAAGCTTGGGGATGCTTGATACGTCTCCAACGTATCTATAATTTTTGATGCTCCATGCTTGTTTTTACACCATTTGCCTACTGTTTCGTTACACTTCGTGGCACTTTTATGCATTTTCCGGAACTAACCTATTAACAAGTTGCCACAGTGCCAGTTCCCTGTTTTCTGCTGTTTTTGTGTTTCAGAAGTGATACACAGGAAATATTCTTGGAATTGGATGAAACAAGTTCCTAAAGTCTTATTTTTCCCGGAAGCTTCCAGAGATCCGAAGAGGAGACGGAGTGGGGCCACGAGGTGGCCACACACCAGGGCGGCGCGGCCCAGGCCCTGGCCGCGCCCCCTACGTGTGAGACCGCCTCGGTCCACTTCTGACGATGCCCCTTCGCCTATAAAGACCCCCCAACGGAAAAAACCTAAGGACCCGATCAATTTTCCAGATTACATCGCGATCCGCCGCTACCGTCGACCCGAAGATCGGGAGGGTCCAAAAGCTCTTCCCGGCACCCTGCCGGAGAGGGGAATCACCACCGGAGGTCTTCTTCATCGCCATGCTTGCCTCCGGAGCGATGAGTGAGTAGTCTACCTTGGACTATGGGTCCATAGCAGTAGCTAGATGGTTGTCCTCTCCACCATGTGCTTCATGTTTAGATCTCATGAGCTGCCCTACATGATTGAGATCACCGTCATGTAATTCTACATGTTTGGTTTGTTGGGATCCGATGAACATTGGTGTTATGATTGAGTTGCTATACTAAAATATAACTTATGTTATCTCTATGTTGTTTATGATCTTGCATGCTCTCCGTTGTTAGTAGCTATCTTTGCCGAGTAGTTGCTAGTGACTCCAAGAGGGGGTATTTATGCTCGATAGTGGGTTCATGCCTCTATTTAATCTAGGGGAGTGACAGAAACCTCTAAGGTTGTAGATGTGCTGTTGCTACTAGGGAGAAAACAACATTCATATGCTCGAGGGCATATGCTTTGTTTACATTACACACTTTGCTTAATGCAATTATCTGTTGTTCGCAACTTAATACTTGTGGAGTTCTCGGATTGATTCGCCACAAGTGGATTATTAGTCATAGATGCAGTTGGATGGCGGTCTATGTATTTTATTGTAATACCCAGAGTAAATCGCATAGTGATCTTCTTGACATATCACATTTATCTTTATTCTATCAATTGCCCAACTGTAATTTGTTTACCCAGCATGTGTTATTTATCTTATGGAGAGACACCACTAGTGAACTGTGGACCCCGGTCCTATTTCCATCATATTGCTATCACCTGTTTACTTTACTCGCACTGTTTACTTTACTCGCATAGTTCTACTATTTTCCACTTGATACGCTCATAACCTTTGTTTCAAGCAAACCGGTGAGATTGACAACCTTATCGCAAGTTGGGAGCAAAGTATTTGGTTGTGTTGTGTGCAGGTTCCGCGTTGCAATTAGCAAGCAAAGCTTGGACGAGGCGCCATATATAAATTGTTCGAAGCTGTCGCAAGCTAGCAAGCATCACCTTCAGTCATATTGCCCGCTCTTCTCCTGTTCGACATAACCTTGGTTTCTTAACTGAGGGAAAACTAGCTGCTATACTCATCACACCTTCCTCTTGGGGTTCCCAACGGGCTGGTCATTTACCACGCATTAGGTGGCCACACCACCAGGGGGCGCGACCCACCCCTGGCCCACGCCGGCCTATGGTGTGGGCCCCCTAGTCCACTTCAGATGCCGCCTCTTCGCCTATAAAGACCCCCCGATGGAAAAACCTAAAGACCCGATCACTTTTCCAGAACACATCGCGATCCACCGCCGCCATTGACCCGAAGATCGGGAGGGTCCAGAAGCTCTTCCCGACACCCTGCCAGAGAGGGGAATCGCCACCGGAGGTCTTCTTCATCGTCATGCTTGCCTCCGGCGCGATGAGTGAGTAGTCTACCTTGGACTATGGGTCCATAGCAGTAGCTAGATGGTTGTCTTCTCCACCATGTGCTTCATGTTTAGATCTCGTGAGCTGCCTTACATGATCGAGATCACCGTTATGTAATTCTACATGTTGTGTTTGTTGGGATCCGATGATTATTGGTGTTATGATTGAGTTGAAGTACTGAATATTATCTTATGTTATCTCTATGTTGTTTATGATCTTGCATGCTCTCCGTTGTTAGTAGCTATCTTGGTCGAGTAGTTGCTAGTGACTCCAAGAGGGGGTATTTATGCTCGATAGTGGGTTCATGCCTCTATTTAATCTGGGGGAGTGACAGAAACCTCTAAGGTTGTAGATGTGCTATTGCTACTAGGGGGAAAACAACATTCATATGCTCGAGGGCATATGCTTTGTTTACATTACACACTTTGCTTAATACAATTATCTGTTGTTCGCAACTTAATACTTGTGGAGTTCTCGGATTGATTCGCCACAAGTGGATTATTAGTCATAGATGCAGTTGGATGGCGGTCTATGTATCTTGTTGTAATGCCCAGAGTAAATCTCATAGTGATCCTCTCGACATATGCACGTTGTCTTTATTCTATCAATTGCCCAACTATAATTTGTTTACCCAGCATGTGTTATTTTATCTTATGGAGAGACACCGCTAGTGAACTGTGGACCCCGGTCCTATTTCCTTTATATTGCTATCACCTGTTTACTTTACTCACACTATTTACTTTACTCGCATACTACTATTGCTTTCCACTCGATACGCTCATACCCTTTGTTTCAAGCAAACCGGTGAGATTGACAACCTCATCGTAAGTTGGGAACAAAGTATTTGGTTGTGTTGTGTGCAGGTTCCACGTTGCCGCTCGCAAAGCAAAGCTTGGACGAGGCACCCTATAAATTGTCCGGAGCTGTCGCGAAGCTAGCGGGCATCACCTTCGGTCATTTGTCTGCCTCCTACTGGATTGATAACCTTGGTTTCATAACTGTGGGAAAACTTGCTGCTATATTCATCAAACCTTCTCTTGGGGTTTCCAACTGGCCGGTCATTTACTACACGCCAACAA
Source organism: Dactylis glomerata (assembly GCA_007115705.1). Lineage (NCBI taxonomy): Eukaryota > Viridiplantae > Streptophyta > Magnoliopsida > Poales > Poaceae > Dactylis > Dactylis glomerata. The sequence continues at coordinate 40,451 of QXEO01000483.1, read as the reverse complement.
GTTTTCTGGCATCACCATCACCATGCCATCAATGCTACAAACTATTAGTAAGTTGGAACTAATCATATGAGAGCAAGAACTACAAAGCATCCATTAGATAACATATACCTTACATGAACCGACTAAGCATGTCCACATAGATGAGTATATGTACAAAAATTAAAACAAATAGAGTTCATACCCGCCTCTTACCACATCTTGGATTGTCATATGTCGTCATTATTGCCTTTCACTTGTGTGGCTTGAATAATATGAAGTGAATACCAAGCTCCAATGGAGTCACGAGAGACTGAACTCTGCAACAAACTTCACAAAACCGAAGAAGAACAACAAATATTTTTGGGTTTTCGATTTTTGAAACAAGAACAGAAGGAAATAGCAAACAAAGCAAAATATTTTTGGATTTTTCAAATATCAAACCGAAAATAGCAAGTAAAGCAAACCAAAGCTAGCAACTGAAAAGGCAAACAAAGAGAAACAACGGAAATGTTTTTGGTCTTTTTGTGTTTTGGAAAGTAGAAATAAGAACGAGAACAATAAAGAAAGCGAAACATGGATATACAAAGGACCAACAAAATATGATATGTAGATGAGTGAATCATCGGCGTACCTCCCCCCAAGCTTAGGCTTTTGGCCTAAGTGGAGATCAATCCCAGCTCGGCCATGAAGTGGCGTCCCCAAAATATGACGAAGAAGCACCTTCGTCCTAATATGAGCTCGAAGGCGCCCCAGTGTGGTACGTGGTGTAGTGATAGGCCGGCTCCTCCTCTTCCTCCTGGTCCACGACGCCATGTTGTACGTTGAAGCCGAGCACCCTAAGCCGCTCGTCCAACTCCTCATTCGTGCGTGACCATGGCCTGTTATCAATACTGAACAAACTGGTTTGTGGTAAGGGCACTTCCCTTTCCTCTCCATCCGTAAATAACATTCTATAAACTAATTTCCCTGCACAAGATTTAGCAGTAACAAAGTGATGGAGCTTCATGGCAGCAAGATCAAGCCTCTGTGGAGTCAACAATATATCATGAGGAGCAATAGGAAGTTCAAGAGCAGCAACAATGCACGCAGCAATAATACCTCCATAAATAGGTCCCCTAGCGGCTAGGCGACGAGCAATAATAGCACCGAGGTTATACTTCCTACTAACATCAAGAGCGGTAGCTAGAAAAGCTAAATGATAATTGGAGATATTGCTAGTGTTTCCTCTACCAAGTACACTAATAGCAAGATAGTAAGTAAAATATCTAATAGCTGGGAGTTGAATGTTTCCTATCTTGCCACGCTGTGTTGTGCGGTCATCATCGTTGGTCACTCCTTGGTAGAGCTCCAACAAATCAGTGGGCTGATTTAGCATCTTCTTTGTCGTCCCAAACATGGGTATACCTAGAATATTACAAAACCTCTCCAAAGACATGGTGATAGACTTATCATAAAACTTAAATGCAATGGAAGGATTGAAATGAGAGTTAGCAAATTTAAAACTTTCAACGAAAATCTTTGTGAGAATAGCATATTGATTACTCTCATCCATCATGTATGTAGTCAATCCAACCCTGTTAATAAGGAGCAAGAAATCATCAAGAATCCCTGCATCACTCAAAAAGTTAGCACAAGGGAAGCTGGATGGATGCGCATCTCCATCGTCTCCCTCAAGGTTTGGTGACATAAGATCTTCATTGTAAGATATCCTATATTGAGCGGTGGATCTTGAAGGCCTTGATGACCTTGGTGCTTCTCTTTCAAAGACTTCTCCATAGGTGTAGTTGTCCATGTCCTTTTCGGAGAACAAATGCTCCAAATCTCAGCAACAATGATGGGCTGAGCAAGGAGATCGAAAAATCGTGATGGAGAGCAGCAAGAACTCAAGTTTGAGGAGGTATGTCATTGTTTTCGGGAGAGAGAAAGAGCTGGGGAGGAAGAGATAAGTGAGAGGCCAGGGGGGCCCCCTCACCATAGGTGGGCGCGGCCAGGGCTTCGGCCGCGCCCCCTGGTGGTGAGGTGGCGTGGCAGGTCCCCCTGAGGTCTCCCGGGTGCCTCTCTGCCCCATTTTTGAAATAAAAATTTAAAAGGATTTTTCTTTAATTTTTCGAGAAACTTTATTTTCGAGGATTTTTCAGGAAAACGATAAGAGAATAAAACTCGGGAAAACAACGGTGGAGCGATAGAAAGCAAATCAAAATCAAGTATGCAGCAGCTCTAAGATATTCTAATCATGTAACTAAACAGAGGGAACAAAAATGAACAAGTAAATATAAGTGAGCTAAAGTGAATGCGGTGAAAACGAAGTTTCATTCATATAAAATCACTTTGTTAACAAGGTTGATCAAGTCTTGTTACCAAACTAACTTTATATGAGGCAAGACTTTGCATTTCACTATATGCTTATGTTACCTCGACCTTGATAGGCATAGTCCCAATCATAACAATTTTATATTCTTCCTTGGGCTTTCGCTCTGAACAAATAATTTGACCAACTCAAATGGTCTCAACATTCTTGATTAAATTTAGAGCATTCTTTCTATCAATTTTCTTGGGAAAATAGACCGTATACTCTTTGTCATTGACATTAAAAGTTACTTTTCCTTGATTGCAATTAATAACAGCACCTGCAGTGTTTAGAAAAGGTCTTCCAAGAATAATAGACATATTATCATCTTCAGGCATTTCCAACACAACAAAATCAGTTAATATCAAACAACTGTTAGCAACTTGAACAGGAACATTTTCACATATACCAATAGGAATAGTAGTAGACTTATCAGCCATCTGCAAAGATATATCAGTCGATACCAATTTTTCTAGATCAAGTCTCTTATAAAGAGAAAAAGGCATGACACTAACTCCAGCTCCCAAATCACATAAAGCAGTTCTAACATAGTTATTTTTAATGGAGCAAGGAATAGTTGGTATACCTGGATCTCCAAGCTTCTCCAGAACTTTACCATCAAAAGAATAATTAGCAAGTAGAGTGGAAATTTCCTCATTAGGAATCTTCCTTTTATTAGTAACAATATCTTTCATATACTTTGCATAAGGAGGCATTCTAATAGCATCAGTCAAAGGAATTTGCAAAAATAAAGGTTTCATCCATTCACAAAACCTGTTGTAGTGTTCTTCTTCCTTGGACTTGTGTTTCTTACTAGGAAAAGGCATTGGTTTCTGCACCCAAGGTTCTCTCTCATTACCATGCTTGTTGGCAATGAAGTCTTCTTTGGTGTACTTTGCATCCTTATCAATCTTTTCTGGTTCCTCTACAACTTCTTCTTTATCGGAAGCATCACCTGGTTCAGTTTCAGCATCAGAAATAGAAACACTGTTAGGATCTTTACCTGCTTCAGAGGATTCTGCAGTTGTTTTATGCTTCTTCTTCTTCTTCTTCTTGGAAGGAATATCATCTCTTGAAGTGCGTTGAGAATCTTGCTCGATCCTCTTAGGATGTCCTTCAGGATATAGGGGGTCTTGAGTGGTAGCACCTCCTCTTGTGCGAATTTCACACACTTGTTTTTCTCTTGCGGCATTAACAAGCAAATCTTTTTGCACCTTGGTAAGCTGATCAATTTGAGTCTGAACCATTTGAAAATGTTTAACAAGTATCTTCACATCATTGGAGGTTCTCTCCACAATATCCTGCAACTTGTTAATAGCTCTAGAATTTTCCAACAAATGATTCTGCACCATTCTATTAAAATTATCTTGCTTAACAATAAAATTATCTAACTCGTCTAAGCATTGATAAGGAGGTTTAGAGTAAGGAATATCTCTATCATCAAAACGTTGGAGAGAGTGCACCTCGATAGTAGATGAGTGAGGGATTGGCTTACATAATTCTTCTATAGGAGGTAAATTCTTCACATCTTCGGCCTTAATACCTTTCTCCTTAAGAGATTTCTTGGCTTCCCTCATAACTTCATCATTTAATTCAATCATCCCTCTCTTCTTCGGTGTAGGCTCTGTAGATGGCGCTGGTGTTGGTGCTGGTGTTGGCTCAACTAGAGTCCAATCATCATGATTCCGGCTTATTTTAGCCATTAATTCTTCAGCCTCAGCCGGAGTTCTTTCCCTAAAAACACAACCAGCACAACTATGTAGATATGACTTAGATTCATTAGTTAGTCCATTATAAAATATATCAAGGAGTTCATTTTTAGGTAATGTATCTTTAGGCAAAGCTCTAATTAAAGAACAAAACCTTGTCCAAGATTCAGGCAGTATCTCTCCTTTTTCCTGTTCAAAATCAAAGATTTTCTGCACAGCAGCATGTTGAGCACTAGCAGGAAAATATTTCTGAAAGAAAGCATTAACCAAAGCAATAGGACTATGAATAGATCCAGGAGACAAGCTATTAAACCAAGTTTTAGCTGCATCTTTCATAAAAAAAGGAAAAATCTTAGCAACAAAGTAAGTGCGAAGCTTAATATCATCAGAAAACAAATTACTCAAAGTAGAAAAAGCTCATTCATGTGCTCCATAGCACTTTCATTCTCAGTACCACAAAAAGGTTCTTTGTCAACAATAGATATGTAAGATAAATCTAAAGAGAAATCATAATCCTTGTCTCTAATATCTATGGGAGAAGCAGCAAACTTAGGACCAGGAGACAATTTATATCTAACAGCACGTCTCGCTAAAAGTTCCTTAACAGCTTTAGCATCACGAGTAGCACGAGCTTCAGCAAAAAAAATCATCGTCAAGCTCAATATAAGCATTATCAAAATCATCACTAGGAAATTCCCTAGACTCAGGTGAACTAACAGGTGTAACAGTGGTGTTTCCCATTGATATGTCTCAAACGTATCTATAATTTTTGATGCTCCATGCTTGTTTTTACACCATTTGCCTTGTGTTTCGTTACACTTCGTGGCGTTTTTATGCGATTTCCGGAACTAACCTATTGACAAGATGCCACAGTGCCAGTTCCCTGTTTTCTGCTGTTTTTGTGTTTTAGAAAAGCTACACAGGAAATATTCTCGGAATTGGACGAAACAAGTTCCAGAAGTCTTATTTTTCCTGGAAGAGTACCAAAGACCGAAAGAGAGCCGGAGGGGGGCCAGAGGCCGCCCACACAACAGGGGGGTGCGGCCTAGCCCCTGGCCGCGCCCACCCATTGTGAGGGCGCCCTGGCAGCCCCCTGATGACGCCCCTTCGCCTATATAAAGCCTCGGGACGGAAAACCCTAGGGGAATCGGCGTTTTTTCCCAAAATAGTTCCGTAGCGCCACCGGCATTGAAGACAAATTTCGGGGGACAGAAGTCTCTGTTCCGGCACCCTGCCGGGACGGGGAAGTGCCCCCGGAGCCATCTCCATCGGTCTCCATCGCCGTCTCCGCCGTCTCCATCGGTCTCCACTGCCATCTCCACCAACCTTGCTGTCTCCTATGATGAGGAGGGAGTAGTTCTCCCCCGGGGCTGAGGGCTCTACTGGTAGCTATGTGGTTCACCTCTCTCTCCCATGATGTGATCTTTATGTGATCGTGAGCTTTGTATCTTATTGAATTGGTAGATGTTATTATTCAGATATTATGCTACTCCTATGCTTTATTATTATACTCTCCAGAGATACCTCGTATCATGGTGTAAAGGTGACTAGTGTGTGCATCATGTGTATCTTTTTGGTTAATGTCTCTATGAAATGTTGGTGTCTGTTGGAACCATCTAGTGCGTTCAAGGTGATAGTGTTGGACAATCTAGTTTGGGTACATACGGACTTTGAGGAGTGCTTCGTAGCCCTACGCATGATTAGTGTATGTTTTCCATTGGAGAACTGTTTTGAGTTGCATATTGATGATAGCATCTATTGGTTCAATTATGTTATATTTGTTGGGAGTGTGTCCACTAGTGAAAGTATGATCCCTAGGCCTTGTTTCCAAGCTTTGCACACCGTTTACTTCCTGTTTTGTTACATGTTTGCTTGCTGCCATTTTTATTTCAGATCGCGTTTACTACTTATAATCATCACAACTACTTGTATTTCACTATCTCTTCGCCGAACTAGTGCACCTATACAACTGACAAGTGTATTGGGTGTGTTGGGGACACAAGAGACTTTATGTATCGTAATTGCAGGGTTGTTTGAGAGGGATAGCTTTGACCTCTTCCTCCCTGAGTTCGATAAACCTTGGGTGATCCACTTAAGGGAAACTTGCTGCTGTTCTACAAACCTCTGCACTTGGAGGCCCAACACTGTCTACAAGAACAGACGCGTGCGTAGACATCAAGCTCTTTTCTCGCGCCGTTGCCGGGGAGGTAAGGTAAAAGGTACTCACATTCTTTGGTTACTAAGTCTTTTAGTTGCTAGTGAGTGCTCAGAGTTATTTCCTTTAGATTCTGCAATTATATCTTTTTGTTTCTTGCTTTTATTTTCACTAGTTAGGCTTAATGGAAAACAAAGAATTCTTTAGTCTTTTTTCCTGAGTTTAGATATGAAGTGTTTGAAGAGAAAACTGAAAAACCTTTGGAGCTTAATTTGCATGCTAATAGTGTTGTTAGTATGAATGCTTTGAACACCGTTATTGCTAATGCTATAGAAAAGTCTAAGCTTGGGGAAGCTGGTTTTCTTAAGCATGATATTTTTAGTTCCCCAGCTTTAGTGGAGAAAGTTTGCTCTGATGATATTTTATCTCCCCTATGTGATGTTCCTATGCCTGTTACCTATGTTAGTGATCATGATTGGGAAAAGTACTCTACTTTTGATATTGAAAATCTTTTTGGTACAAATTCTAAGGTTAAGAATTGTTGTACCATTAGTACTATCCATGTTCCTTCTTATGATGATATGTTTGATGAATATGCTTTGTGAAATAGCTGTTCTCTAGCTTGTGATGATACTAAAACTCTAGTTTATGATGGTTATGATGATGGGTATAATATTTTCAGTTCACCTACTGTTGAGGAGAAAAATAGTTATGATTACAATATGCCTCCTGTTTTTGATGATTATGGTGATGAGAATAATTATTCTGTTTAATCTGCTCCTACTACGATTGTTCATGTGGGGAGTATTAATTCTTTTATGCATGTGGCTCATGATAGGGATGTTTTATGTGATAGTTATATTGTTAATTCTATTCATGATGCTACTAAAAGTTATTATGAGAGAGGGAAACATAGTTTGATGGACCTCAACAATATTGAGTTTCCCCTCTTTATGTTGCAATTCTTGAAGTTGTACTTGTTTTGCCTTCCTATGCTTTTTGCTTTGCGCTTTCATGACTTGCCTCTTTACAAGATTATGTTTCATAGGAAGTGGTTTAGATTTAAATGTCTTTCACATTTGCTTTTTGATGCTCTCTATTGCTTTAACTTCCTATATGGCGCCTTTGCCTCAAGCTCTTTTATGGCGCCTACATGAGCACCTTTGCAAATTACTGCGCCTAGCTCAAAGGCGTTAAAGAAAAGCACTCTTGGGAGATAACCCATTGTTTATTTTCAGTACTTTTTCTTTTATTTGAGTCTTGGAAGTTATTACTACTGTAATGACCTCTCCTTATCCTTTTTTTTCGTTTTTGTGCCAAGAGAAGCCTCTAATTTGAGTGAGGTAAGATTTGGGGATGTTGCTGTCCTGAAACAGTTTTCGGTGCTGCACCGTAAAAATTCGTGAAAATTCTCTGTATATCTTTTGGACCTGCTATTTCTTGTTCATATGCCCCATGTTATATCCAAAATTTCATTAGTTGAACACTTTTTGATTTGAGCAACAGAAAACCCTCTAAAAATTCGACCTTTGTCAGCTGTTCTGTTTTGACAGATTTCTGCCAATATTTGTGTTTGCCGCTTTATTGCTTACTTTTTGAGTTCTTTTGATCATGAACTTTTGGGGAAGTTGCTACAGTAGTATATACTTTATATGTGGTGGTTTTGAGTTGAAACCTGAAGCTAAAAGGGTTGATTCATTATTATGTTTATGCTAATGTTGCTAATAGAATTGTGTTTAGTTTTGTATGAAGGAAGTTTTCAAGTGTAGGGATTGGAGAATGATGAGATGAGATGAAGAATGGACAAAATATCAAGCTTGGGGATGCCCATGCAACCTCCAAGAAATATCCAAGGGGTACAAGCTTCAAAGCTTGGGGATGCCCCCGAGGCACCCCTTCTTCATCGGCAAAAATCAGGTCACCTTTCAAGACACTATATTTTTATTGCTTCATGCATTATGCGTTCTTCTTGGAGTGTCTATTGTTTTTGCTTTCAGTTTTATTTTGCTTTATTTGCTTCAATAAATAGTTGGATCACATCGTGTTCTTTTTGGAAGAGATGAACTCCGTTTTTCATTGCCAAGAACACTCTAATTTTCACTCTTATCGTTCAACGAGTGTTCTCTTTTTCTGCTACTGCGTTTAGCTTGCATTTTCCGCCTTGATTTTTGTTCAGATCTTGTTTTATATTTGCATCAAGGTGTATTTGGACCTCTGGTATATGTTGGTTTTCCTCAAAAGAGTTTCCTCAAAAAGGTTTGAATGGTGTTGGAAAAGAGAAAAAGTTTCATGCAAAAAAAAAGTGGTACAAAAAGAAGCTTGTTTAGACTGCGGCTTAGACTTTTGCATGCCATGCTTGATTGCGTTTTGATAGTATGCTTAGTGATTTTTGCTGTAGCATGACTTGTCTCAAATGACTGAGATTGCTTAATGAGCCTTTGAAAAAATCATGCGTTGTTTTTTATTATATGGAAGCATTTATTTGGTTTTCTCCTTTGATGCTTTATTTGGGTTGACTTGGCACATGCTTACACATGTTAACTACAAAATAAGTCACCTATAGCCTCTATGATCATTTGGTTTTTGACTTGTGATACCACTTTATGCTTTTTTTAATGATGTTTTGTCGCTATGCATGATTATGGCCGTTATTGCTCTCTTAGTTGGTCGCTCCCAGTCTTTTGCTAGCCCTCATTTTGTACTGAGTATGAGCTCTACTCGTGCATCCAACTCCCAAAAACCAAGTTTGCCATTGTGTCCACTATAAATTCCTATGCATGGTATTTGTAAGCCATTCCAAGTAAATTTTCATGTGCTACCTTTCAAAAAAACCTTCAAAACACTTCTCGTTTTGTGACACTGTTTTTAGCTCATGGGGACGTAGTGGTCGGATTTGCTATCTTCCATATTGACTTATTCCAAAAAGAAAAAAAAAAGAAAAAAAAGAAAGAAAAACAAGGCACTCCTCCATGGTATGTGAATGTTGGTGGGCACCCGATGGAATCGGTTAGCCATGGTTTGTGAAAGAAAAAAAGGTGGGGAGGAGTGCCAAGCTTTATAAAAGAGCACAAAAGTGTCAATCTCTCTCAAAAACTTGCTTCATTTTTGTATGGAAGATAGTAAAACCCCATTGCTAGTCGTTGACAAAGACAACCACCTCTCAAAATCCAGTTTTTATCACTCTATTTTACAAATGAAAAGCTCTAGCACATGTTTAATCACTGCTTCCCTCTGCGAAGGGCCTTTCTTTTACTTTTATGTTGAGTCTCCACCTTCTATCTTTATGCACCGTCTAAGAGAGCATAGTTGTCATTCTGAGTATAATGTGCATTGTCCCAAAGTTTTCATTGATTGATTCATGACTATGGTTTCACTTGTTCTTAAATTATTTGTACTAGTCGCCCTCTTAAACTTGAAGGTGTCCTATGCATTTATGTTTTGCTCTCCACGAAGTATGTTTTTCCATATGATTTGAACACACATTTGACTTTCATTATTTCATTATTCATGATCTTTTGTTTGTGTTCTTTTTCATGTTACAACATGATTGCTAAGTTTCTTATTGTCAAGATTATGTCTTTCATGCCCATGTTTTAAGTTCTTTGATCTCAGCAGTCAATGCTTTACCTATATGATCAAGATTGTGATGGTGCATGTCACCTCAAAAAATATTTCTTTTGTTATCACTTACCTACTCGAGGACGAGCAGGAGTTAAGCTTGGGGATGCTGATACGTCTCAAACGTATCTATAATTTTTTATGCTCCATGCTTGTTTTTACACCATTTGCCTTGTGTTTCGTTACACTTCGTGGCGTTTTTATGTGATTTCTGGAACTAACCTATTGACAAGATGCCATAGTGTCAGTTCCCTGTTATCTGCTGTTTTTGTGTTTCAGAAAAGCTACACAGGAAATATTCTCAGAATTGGACGAACAAGTTCCAGAAGTCTTATTTTTCTCGGAAGAGTACCGAAGACCGAAAGAGAGCCGGAGGGGGGCCAGAGGCCTCCCACACAACAGGGGGGCACGGCCCAGCCCCTGGCTGCGCCCACCCATTGTGAGGGCGCCCTGGCAGCCCCCTGACGACGCCCCTTCGCCTATATAAAGCCTCGGGACGGAAAACCCTAGGGGAATCGGCATTTTTCCCAAAATAGTTCCGCAGCGCTGCCGCCATCAAAGACAAATTTCGGGGGATAGAAGTCTCTGTTCCGGCACCCTGCCGGGACGGGGAAGTGCCCCCGGAGCCATCTCCATCGGTCTCCATCATTGTCTCCGCCGTCTCCATCGGTCTCCACCGCCATCTCCACCAACCTTGCTGTCTCCTATGATGAGGAGGGAGTAGTTCTCCCCCGGGGCTGAGGGCTCTACCGGTAGCTATGTGGTTCACCTCTCTCTCCCATGATGTGATCTTTTTGTGATCGTGAGCTTTGTATCTAGTTGAATTGGTAGATGTTATTATTCAGATATTATGCTACTCCTATGCTTTATTATTATACTCTCCAGAGATACCACGTATCATGGTGTAAAGGTGACTAGTGTGTGCATCATGTGTATCTTTTTGGTTAATGTCTCTATGAAATGTTGGTGTTTCTTGGAACCATCTAGTGTGTTCAAGGTGATAGTGTGGGACAATCTAGTTTGGGTACATACGGACTTTGAGGAGTGCTTCGTAGCCCTACACATGATTAGTGTATGTTTTCCATTGGAGAACTGTTTTGAGTTGCATATTGATGATATCATCTATTGGTTCAATTATGTTATATTTGTTGGGAGTGTGTCCACTAGTGAAAGTATGATCCCTAGGCCTTGTTTCCAAGCTTTGCACACCGTTTACTTCCTGTTTTGTTACATGTTTGCTTGCTGCCATTTTTATTTCAGATCGCGTTTACTACTTATAATCATCACAACTACTTGTATTTCACTATCTCTTCGCCGAACTAGTGCACCTATACATCTGACAAGTGTATTGGGTGTGTTGGGTACACAAGAGACTTTCTGTATCGTAATTGCAGGGTTGTTTGAGAGGGATAGCTTTGACCTCTTCCTCCCTGAGTTCGATAAACCTTGGGTGATCCACTTAAGGGAAACTTGCTGCTGTTCTACAAACCTCTGTACTTGGAGGCCCAACACTGTCTACAAGAACAGACGCGTGCGTAGACATCACCCATCTTAGCTCTAGCAATTGTAGCATCTAGAAAGGAACCTAACGAACCACTCTCATCAAGCACAGTAGAAGCATCATCTAAATTATTAGTGACATTTTCAAGCTCATCAGAAGTAGTAGCAGTAGCGTGTGCGTGTGGTGGTGTAAGCAACTTACTCATAATAGATGGTGAATCAAGAGCAACAGAAGTGTTCAAAGTCGTACCTCTTCTTGTAGTGGATGGCAATATAGGAACTTTTCCATCACAAGGTTTACCCATGATGAAAGGATTGCAGCGAACAATATGAATTCCAAGTGAACTTACAAATAAAGCTATGCTCCCCGGCAACGGCGCCAGAAAATAGTCTTGATGACCCACAAGTATAGGGGATCGCAACATTCTTCGAGGGAAGTAAAACCCAAATTTATTGATTCGACACAAGAGGAGCCAAAGAATATATGTAAGCCTTAACAGATGAGTTGTCAATTCAGCTACACCTAGAAACAGACTTGCTCGCAGTGGTTTATCAGTAGCAACAGTTTTATAGTGGTGATAGTAGTGAAACAGTAACAGCAGTAGTAGAATAAAAGCGGTAATAGTAGCAATAGTAACCAGTAGGATGAAATACTGTAGGCATAGGGATGGATGTACGGGCGTTGCATGGATAAGATAATTCATGAAATCAGTGAGACATGGACATTGCAGATAAATAATGATAAAGCATCCTAGTACTAACAATCATAGGCATGTGTTCCGTATATAGTCGTACGTGCTCGCAATGAGAAACTTGCACGACATCTTTTGTCCTACCAGCCTGTTGCAGTAGGGCCTCAAGGGAAACTACTGGTAATTAAGGTACTCCTTTTAATAAAGTACTAGAACAAATCATTAGCACTCGGTGAACACATGTGATCCTCACATCATAGCCATCCCCTCCGGTTATCCCAATTTCTGTCACTTTGGGGCCTCGGGTTCCGAACAACAATATGTCTAAACAACTTGTAGGTAAGACCATAAACAACAAGTATCATCATATAACAATAACAAGTTCAGATCTGAAATCATGGCACTCGGGCCCAAAGTGACAAGCATTAAGCACAACAAGTTGCAACAATGTCATAAGCACTAATAAAAGATACTAGGCACTATGCCCTAACAATCTCATAGCAAATTATATGAATGATCTCATCCAATCCCTACCATCCCCTTCGCCTACAGCGGGAATTACTCACACATGGATGGGGGAGTCATGGATGGTTGATGGAGAGACGTCGGTGATGATGGTGATGAAGATCTCCTCCAAATCCCCGTCCCGGCAGGGTGCCAGAACGGAGTTTCTAGTTCCGAATCATGGTTTCTGATGGTGGCGGCGTAGCGGAAGTCTATCTGGGAAAAACGCCGAACCCCCACTGTTTTCAGGTCAGAGGGTATATGTAGGCGGAAGGAGGGGTCGAGGCGACGGTCGAGGCGGCCTCACCACAGGTGGGCGCGGCCAGGGCTGGGCCGCGCCCCCTGGTGGTGAGCCCAGGCCGTTGCCCCCCTTCATCTCTCCTTCTGGCTCCGTGGGTCTTCTGGCAAAATAGAATTTTTGCACTATTTTCCGGGATTTTTCCTGAAAGTCAGATTTCTGCACAAAAACGAGACACCCGAGCAATTCTGCTGAAAACAGCGTTAGTCCATGTTAATTATATTCAAAACACACAAATTAGAGGAGAAACAATAGCAAAAGTGTTCGGGAAAGTAGATACGTTTTGGACGTATCACAACCCACCAAAGCTCTTGATCTTTGGAGAATCGAAGGAGGAGGCCTTGATCTACATCCTCACCGAAGCGATTTACTTTCCCCTCTCATTTGCTTGAGGGCCCTTGTGTCTTGGGTTCCCTTGTGTCCCTAGACCTTGATTTGTGTATTTGATATCTTGCTACTTGTTGTTTGACAGCATTGTGTTGTGCTTGGGAGCCTCCAATTCAGTTGTGGATGTGTGCCCCAAGATTGTAAAGGCCGGTTCCGCCTTGAGGAATCCCTTAGTGGAAAGTGAGCTAGGCCTTTGTGGCGGAAGCTTGCACCGGAGAATAGGGTGAGCCTTTGTGGCGTTGGTTAGGCCTTTGTGGCAACCACACCTCTCCAACGTAGAGGTACTTCCCCTAAAAAGGAAGGAACTACGGGAATTACATCTGTGTCTCCGTGTGCTCCACTCTCGGTTACCTCTATCCTTTATTGCCTTTATATATTGTATCTTGCCTAGCTTGCTAGTTGTCATATAGGTAAATTCACCCTAGTTGCATATCTAGAGAATTTACCTTTTGTGTCAAGCCTAAATTGAAAAAGAATTAAAATTTGAGTAGCACCTATTCACCCCCCCCCCTCTAGGTGCCCTTACGATCTGTTCACCAGGCCCTGGGCTGCACCCCCTGGTGGTGAGGCCACCCGCTGGATCCGTTTCGTCTCCTCTTCGGTTCTCTGGAAGCTTCGGTAAATTTCTGGATGTTCGGCTTTTGTTTCATCCAATTCCGAGAATATTTCCTATGTAACTTTTCTGAAACACAAAAACAGCAGAAAACAGGGAACTGGCACTGTGGCATCTCGTTAATAGGTTAGTTCCAGAAAATGCATAAAAACGCCAAAAAGTGTAACGAAACACTAAGTAAATGGTGTAAAAACAAGCATGGATCATCAAAAATTATAGAAACGTTTGAGATGTATCAGCATCCCCAAGCTTAACTCCTGCTTGTCCTCGAGTAGGTAAGTGATAACAAAAGAAATAATTTTTGAGGTGACATGCACCTACACAATCTTGACCATATAAGTAAGCGTTGTGCACTGGGATCAAAAGAACTTAAAACATGGGCATGAAAGATATAATCTTGATAGAAGAAACTTAGCAACCATGTTATAACATGAAAAAGAACACAAACAAAAGATCATGAAAATGAAACAATGAAAGTCAAACGTGTGTTCAAATCATAAGGAAAAACATAGCAAATGGTTTTCAGCTTGTCCTTCATGGAATAGCAAAACATAAATGCATAGGACACCTTCAAGTTTAAGAGGGCGACTAGATACAAGTAATTTAAGAACAAGTGAAACCAACATCATGAATCAATCAATGAAAACTTTGGGACAATGCACATTATACTAAGAATGACAACTATGCTCTCTTAGACGGTGCATAAAGATAGAAGGTGGAGACTCAACATAAAAGTAAAATAAAGGCCCTTCGCAGAGGGAAGCAGTGATTAAACATGTGCTAGCGCTTTTCATTTGTAAAACAGAGAGATAAAAACTGGATTTTGAGAGGTGGTTGTCTTTGTCAACGACTAGTAGTGGGGTTCTTACTATCTTCCATACTAAAATGAAGCAAGTTTTTGAGAGAGATTGGCACTTTTTGTAGCGCCCCACCTTTGAATTAAGGTGGAACACCTGTGTTAAGTGCTATTCCCTGGATCACTGATAGCACCACAGAACAAAATGAAGTATCCATTGCATAGTATCAAGATTACAACGTGGATCCAGATACAAAGTATTCAAATCTTACAGATACACAGCGGAAAAACAAAGTGGCAATGAGCCTCCATCTTCAGCAATGTGCCACAGGCAGTCATGTTGGTATGCAGGCTCGAGACTCCTCCATCTACTCCTCATCAGAACAACCTACACGTTTGAATATGTAGCCCTAAAGGGGTCAGTACAACAACGTACTGGCAAATTACACATATTTGGTGGCATTTGTGAAAAGACTATACTACATGACATTTGGCTTAGTGGATCTCAAAGGCTGAATTGCAAAAAGCAAGTTTTATCCTATCAAAACATTTTTAAAACATTTAGATTTTTCCTTAGGGTCAAGGTAACCCCCAGATGATAACCACCACACAAACCTTGGGTTGATAGCCAAGTTGTGTAGCTCTGGATAGTTACTCAACAAAACACGAATAACTCTCAGGTGATAACCACCACATACCATGGGTTGATAGCCAGATATATGGCCCTGAGTAGCTTGGTTCAAATAAAGCCCCAAGGTAACCCTTAGGTGATAGCAACCACACAAGTCCTGAGTTGATAGTCAGGTGTGTAGCCCTAAGTAGCTAGTCTTGGGATTGGTGAGGACCCTTAGGTGATAACAACCACACAAGTCCTGAGTTGATAGTCAGGTGTGTAGCCCTAAGTAGCTAGTCTTGGGATTGGTGAGGACCCTTAGGTGATAACAACCACACAAGTCCTGAGTTGATAGTCAGGTGTGTAGCCCTAAGTAGTCACTATTCAAGTTTTAATTATTCTGAAATGGTGATGAGATTCTTCCTTACATTCCATGTCTAGAGACTCAAATTGTCCATAACCGGGGACACGGCTAATCGATTAGTTTGACACCCTGCAGGGGTTGTGCACTTTCACCTTACGACTCATTTTATGCCCATACATAAAATGAGACGAGACCTTTTAGAAGGAGAGAGCAACTAACTGGCAAGCTCCGTTCCCAACCTACAATTCAACTACCTGCCAACTTCTTGCACACAAGTTGCACCCCCACATCTAATCAGTCAAGACAGAGCCCATATTGTCATAAGGCTGCACTGGAAGTACTCTAAGCATGGAAGACATGGTAACCTCTTTATTCCTGGGTGGCAATCCACAAGTGAGCACCCAGGCGATGACAACTACACAAATCCTGGGTTGATAGCCAAGAGTGTAGCCCTAGGTAGCCACTCAACATCGCCTCCATCATCAAACCAATCCACCCAGGTGTTTCATTTTAGTTGAAGTTCTTAATTTGTTCACAAAACACTTTTAACAAGTGATCATAGCATGGCATCAATATTTTTCAAAGTATTTAGCATCCTAACAGGTAGGGTCTAAGGTATAGCTAACCACTACTTAGGATCTAGCAAGCAACTCTTTTCTTTGAAAACATCACCTATCATGCATACTACAAGTAGTGAATAAACTAATGCATATAGTAAGGAAAATGGGTAAAGGAACATGTGTGTCACTTGCCTTTTGAAGCTTAAAGTCCTTTCTCTTCTCTCAACAAAACGTATGGCTCTCCAAACCAATCTATAATATAGAGATACACAAAGTAAACACACCACACCAAAACAACAAATCAAGCAAGACAAGCAAATAAAAAGGATTGGTTTAACATTTTAACTTTCTTATGATTTCTGTGATTAGAGAGATATGGCTGGAAGCTTAGCTTACCAGATATGGATTGAGAGTTTGGATGGCAAGGTTTAATGATTGGAAAGGATTGGTCCTCCAAGATTACAATGAAGGGATAGAACCTTATGCTTGGTATAAGCATGGTTAGAGTTTAGAGATGACTTATGTGAATAGACTCACATAAGTACAGAATAGTGCAACAAAACACTACTGAATAAAGTGTGAGAACACTTACTCAAATAGTATAAGTCACACATAGGCTTAGGTATGTATTTGTGATATATATTGATTTACTCAATTAACTCATTTGTAAATTGAGTGGTTCAATATAAGTTAATATGATTGAGTGAGTATGAGATTGGATTGGTATTGATGATATTGAGATTAATGGTGTGTGCATGGTCACAAGATTTTCTTGGTAGTAGGGATTAACTTGAAATAGGGTTTGATCCCCAAGATTTGGTCAGATAGATGTTTAAATTCTTCTTTGAAGAATTCAAACTAGTTTTGGTTAAGCTTGAAAGATGACATTGGATATGAATGGTTTAGGATAGGTGTGATATGGGGTAGGGTGTATCACCACAATTAGCATAGGAAAACCTATTTGAGATATATCATAATTTTACTCAAATTACTCAAGTGTAACTTGAATATTATGAACTAGGTCCATAAGAATAAGATGGCATGATATTGGGTGATGTTCAAGAAGAGTCTTGATAGGGGTAGATAAGTATGATCATATGATTCATTTTTGCAAAAGGAATCATATTGAAAAGAAATATAGAATAATTCTATAATGATAATACTCAAATTCTCATAATTGAATTTGAATATTTGCAGGGTGTTTCAAATATTTTGGACAGTGATACTAATGGATAGGAGACAGTAA
The DNA here is from genome assembly GCA_007115705.1 of Dactylis glomerata. Classification (NCBI taxonomy): domain Eukaryota; kingdom Viridiplantae; phylum Streptophyta; class Magnoliopsida; order Poales; family Poaceae; genus Dactylis; species Dactylis glomerata. Next base: position 23,070 of record QXEO01000483.1, on the reverse strand, counting down.
CACAAGGCTACTGCAAGTGGATTCACTCAAAAATCATTTTCAGAAATCAAATGATGATCAAATCGGTGATTTGGTTAATTTTAACAATAGCAAGTTTGTGCACGTTTCAAGTTTGAAAACTTTTGATTCTAGACTGTTCTACATGTTCCAAGGAATCCATAGACTACAAATTTGTAGCAATTGGATCTACAGAACAAAAATTATGAAATAAACAAGCTAACAGATAAGTTTAGCTCAATTTGAAATTAGATTCAGATTGAAAACATAAAATATGAAATTTTATTGCACTACTAGATTCTACACTTTCTAAGGATTCCATTGATATGTTATTTGCAATTTTTGGACTTACAGATGATTTTCTATTGATTTTACAAGTTGCAGCAAAGTAAAAAGGAATTTGATTCTGTTTGTTTTCAAACAGGCCACGTGGCAGCTTTTGATTAGCCGATACCGGTTCGGCCGGATGATGAATATGGGCCATCAGATTTTATGCGATCTGGGTGGCTCAGATTGATGGATACCGGTTCGTTAAGTCATCAGACAGAGGTTGTTAGATCTAGATCGTAGGGCTCAGATTGCACCATACCGATTCGGTATTAGAACAGAATGTGGCCGTCAGATTTGAGTGAGAGAGGAGGGACGAGATGATGCCACGTCACCTAGGGTTTCAGGGGGTCGCCGGAATAGCTTGATCTCGCCGGCGGCGGCTCGGGATTGAATGACGATGATGCTCATGTGGTTCCCCGCGATGATTGAGTCGACGACGACGTGGGGAAGGAGACGGCGAGCTCGGGTGCTTGATCGGAGACGACGAATTCGTCCAGTAACGAAGGGGAACGGCGACTGGAGGCGGTGCGACGTTGGGGTGGTTCGGCCGACGACGCATACGTCGTTTCTCTACGGGATTCGGCAGGGGAAGGGTATCAGAGTGGGCGTCGGAGAGAGGGAAGAAGTTTAGGAGTAGAAAGAGGAGCGCGGGCTCACCGACGGTGTAGTAATCGACGAAGTCTCGGCGGCAGTGCTGCGGGCTCCGGCGATAAATTTCATCGGCCTGGCGGCACGATCTACAGGGGAATGAAGGGGGAAATGGAGAGGAGATGCGGTGCTACTTATAGGCGTGGCGCGGGGATGAAACGGGCAGGCAATTAATCAGGAATTGAAGAGGAGAATTTACAGGGAGGAAACGGTCTCCGGCGTGATCTCCGGTCCAGGGAAGAAGAAGGGTGACGTGGCCTGGTAGGTAGGGCCCACATGTCAGTGAGGGAGAAGGGAATAGGCTGTACCGGTTCGAGATCCTCCAGTTGGGCCGTGGGCTGCTTCTCCTACCGGGCCGAATCGTTCCCCGGGTCCATTTCTTATTTTCTTTTCTTTTCTTCTTTTTCTTTTTTCTGTTTTCTTATTTCTTTTGTATCTTTTGCAAAAATGCTTCAAATCAATTCAAACCACTTTCAGAAATTTTCTAAAAAATCAATGCAATGAGTTAACACTGCAAGAAAACTAGTTTTCAAAATTGGAACAAGATTTTCAAAAGGTTTCATAGACTTAACAAAAGGGGTTTGCTTGCATAAAGCTAAATAGGGTTTGAAAATAAATCCTTTGAAATAAGAGATAATACTTTATAAAATAATGTTTGAAATTATCTTTCAAACGTAGTTCTTAAAATACAAACTTTACTAAATAAAACACATTTGTGATTCAGTCCTTTGCAAGCAAGCTTGCATAGGTTTGAATAAAGGATGGAAAATAGTATTTTTGGATTCTTTTATTTTTCAAAGAAATCCTTCAAGAAATAGTAGAGAGTTTAGAATGGTTTTTTTTCTAACAAAGCCTTTAAATATCTCAAAAAGTTTTAATTCCCTGTGAATTTTCAATCAACACAAACAATTTTAAACCAAAAAATTTCCCCCAAAATTTGATAAAATCTTGGGATGTTACAGACTACCACCCTTAAAAGAAATCTCATCCCCGAGATTTGAAGAGGCTAGAAGGGTAGAAGGGTTTGGGGTACTTAGGTGGCTACCACCCTTAAAGGAAACTTTTGTAGGTGGTCTAGGTCTTTGTTTCAAAGTAAGCACACCTAGAATTTGACTTGACTCTGGGTCATCTCTTGGATCTATAGTTAGATTTTATCTTCATTTCCAATAGGTGGGTGTCTATTCACAAACTTGGATTTCAAGTATACCTCAAGGAGGCTTGAGCATAACTTTACTCTTTTGTAGAGCTCCTATCCAACAATGTAGTTTGTTGAACTACTTTGGACACTGAAGGGTCACTCTTTGGGTCAATCAGAGGACCATGTTGAAGTGATCTCTTGTCTTCACTTCATCCTCTTCACTGACATCCTTGAAATTCTTTTATCTTATGGTTGCTTCCTTGGTGATCAATTTGGGGGTCAAACAGAGTTCTTCCGATTGATAGGACTCCTTCCATCATGTGTCTTCTTCAACGATAAGCTTGTGATTCATTCTCACCGTAATTCCTATGTGTTGGCCACACTGGCTCACTATAAGGGGGTAACATCTTATCCTCCTATGGTTAAGGTCTAACATCGTCGTCTCTCTTGTAGGTATGTCTCTCTAGGTTTGTAAAGCCAACATTATGAGAGCGGATAATAAGAGTAGTAGGAATGGTGATCAATCCATCCTGCACCTGAATCATTACTTCATACTTGGCTTGTTAAACCTCGTACTCTAACTCTTGGTCAACCTCACTGGTTTTGACAAAAATTTTCTTGGAAATTGAACCAATGTTCCAAATCTAAATTTTGAAAACAAATCTATCGTTCCTTAGCTAGGGTTTTGCGTAAACTCTGTCGTATGATGTTAACTCTTGAGTTGCATATCCTTCAGCTTGCTAATTTAGGGGAAAATTAACATCCATACAATAAAGTCACTCCTTGAGCTTACATGTCAATTCTTCATTTATTACATGTAATAACCGAATATAAATGCTTCTAGGTTGGCCACACTTTGTTGTGTCTTCACCTTGTATTTGCGGCATCCTTCAGTCATCCCAGTTCACTGAAGTCTTGAAGTACCATTCTCTGAACATTTATCCGCATAGTGTCCCTTTTGTTTGCACTTGTAACAAGTGATTGTCGAGAGATCCTTCATAACCACTGGTTTGGAGTGGTGTTGTCCATTTCCTCCATTGGAATGTCCACTGCCTCCATTATGATTTCCATTGTCTCCATTATGATGATCATTGGAGTGGTTTCCATTGTTTCCACCATTGTGCCTATGGCCATTGAAATTACCATTTCCATAGCCTTCAGAGAGGTGGAGTCTTTTATGGGAATGTCCAGTATGGGTCTTGCCATTGCTGTGCTTCCTCTTACGGTTTTCCTCCTTTCTTATGTTGTTGTCCAGAATGACAGCTTGGTCTAGCAGAGCCTGGTAGCTTGTAACACCCCCGAATTTATCACAAATTCGAAGTGCCCGTTATGTAATCCATCACAATCCCAGAATCATTGTTGTGATTTACATAACGTAGTTGATATCACAGTCATAGCCATTAATAGTAAATAAAGGGGATTACATAGGTGGTCACATAGACCAAACCTTACATTACATCAACATGCAGCGGAATAACACTTTGGGTCCATATTGTCAAGCTTCAACCGCACAGGCAAAGCGAACAGTAGGAAACGAGCCTAATTCGCAAAGCCGTCAATGAGTCCTTCCTTCTTGATCTTGCTCCTTCAAGTCTGGCCAAGTTAATAGCCAGGGACAGAGCCATGAGTACATTGGATGCACTCGCAAACCATCTTATAAACAAGGTGATGAAAGAGATATGCATGGTTGGTATGGTGGACTAAGCACTAAGTTTATTTGCAAAAAAGCTAGTTTTGTTTCCCAAGAATTTTCATTAGTAGAGAAGAAGATTTAATTCTATAAGTTAAATCTAAAGAGGAACTTCAAGTGTTGGTCAACATCAAATATCAAGTCAAGTCATTCACCAAGTTCACCTTAAGTTGTTAACATTCTTGACAAAAGTCAAGTACAGCTTGCCAACTGTCCATGACCGCGGACGCGGCTATTCGAATAGTTTTGAAAACCTCTGCAGAGGGGTACACTTTACCCACAAGATTCGATACATCTGCCGGGAGTAATCCACAGATCGTCATACACAAAGTATGCGAGGTTCAGATAATCAAACAAACTCTTTCACTTGTTCACTCTAGTATAGGATCCTTTCCTAGAGCCCGAGACACGGTCATCTCCGTTTCGGCGTCTCTAGTTTTGCCCGTTACAGGATGCTGCATGAATGGAAATTTCCACCCGGTTCGGAAGTACCCGCGCACGGTGCACTTCTATAAAGGATGATACAAGGTCTCCCATACTAGGGTAAACAAGCTACGGACTAAGCCCCTTCCCATTTAGGGGTAATGTGGTCGTACGGTAATGGTTGGCTCACATAGTACATCACTTATTATCATTTCAAAAATACATTCCATAGTCCTTAGTCAAGATTATTTTCTTTCGGAAAACCATCAAGTATGAGTAGTCTCCCATTTCAAGCTTTCAAGTTCAAGTCACCACGTTCAAATAGGTTTCCCCTATAGGTGACTTCAATTTTATTAGCGACTAAGCAGCTACTATGAGTGATGCTACAACTAAGGGGATATTGGATAAACTCAGTTTGATGCTCTTGTTAAGCAAGATATCACTACACCATTATTGTTCTACTCTAGCAATTCAATCAGGCAATTTAATTTGGAAAGCAAGTAAATATGCAAGTTGAAATCTAGGTATTTGATTATGATTCAAAAGATGGCTTGCCTCGCTTGGCAATGTCAAAATAGTCTTCATCTTCATCTTGGGTTGATTGATTTCCATCTCCATTTCTTGGTGGACTTCAGGATCCATTCTCCTTACTCTCGTTGTCGTCTAATTGTCGGAAAGAAAATAAGAATACCATCACCACACAATTCACCAACAACATACATACAACAACAAGATACTAACATAAGGATGTTGATCATGGAAGTCTAAAGATATTGGCTTCAATGATAATTGAGTTTATGTAGATAGGGTTATTTGTTTCTTGTATTTAATTAGGGTTCATTGATTTTTGAATCATGAAATATATCCTCAAAGTCCTTATTGACCAAGTTCATATACTATAAGTATATATTCAATATTAGGGTTCAACTAAAGTGGTTTCATATAATTCTGAGTATTTTCTTTTACTTAAGCAATTTCCAGTTTGCACATAATTAGAGATTAAGCTTCAATTCCCAAATATTATTTATATACCCAAGTTGACTTAGTTCAGTAGATATAGATGATTAATAGAAAGTTTGGTTTACTAGAGTTTGTTTCCTATAATCTTTGGTTAACTTGAATTCTTGGGGCTAGTTTCAATATGGGACTTACTATTACTTATGGTTAGATTATCAATTACTTTATATGAGATAAGATTGAACAAATTCAATTACAATAGATGGATATTTGAATTTGTGCAGAGGTGGTTTCAACTTATTTGAGTTTATGAATATTTTTCTACGAATTTCCTAATGTAGAAATGGGTATTTAATCAAGTTTCAAATCCCATTTGTTATATGCAAATTCCAAAGTTTGCAAAGCTATTGATTTGACATTTTTATTAAATAAAAAATATAGCTCTAAATCGAAAAATACCAGTAGCATTGAAAGGATGGTTTCAAGGGCTCCCTAGGAAAGTTTGTTTCACAAATTTTCGATTGGTATAACTCTAGAAATTTTGGCTGGAAGCTAGCGGTAATTAAACAAAGGTTAAATGGATTTCTAGAAAAAAAAACTACACGGGCCGATTCTTAACAGGTTGCTGGGATTACAGAGCCTGGCCGGCCCATATGGCGCATACCCGGCCGGCCCAACTAAAAAGTCCAGCGGGGGACGGAAACGTCAGAAGAAAGAAAAAAAATTAAATGAAACGGTACGTAGTCGTCGTCCTCGACTCGGGACACTGCGAGGAACTCACCGACGGCGAGGCGAAGGGCGCGGCAGCATAGCACGACGAGGAAGGCATGGGAGACGACGGCGAGTTACAGTCCGGCGGAGGAGCTTCTCCTCGTCCACCTCGTCCAGACGGTGGCTCGAGGGAGACGCTGGAACGTCGGGAACGGCTGGGCGTCCTGGAGCTCGGCCGGCTCCGGCGAGCTCGAACCAGGAAGCGAATCAACAGGAGACGATGTCTAGGAGGGAGAGGGAGGTGGTGTGCATCTTTTCGCTCAAGAATGGCAGCCTTTTATAGGCGGGAGAGGGAGCACGAAGGATGGTGTCGGGCGGATAGGACACCGTGCGTGTCGGCTGTGGGAGGGGCAAGGCATGGCTCTGGCGCGACGTGGGCATGTCCGGTGGTGCTGTGGTGACGTTGGGGACGCGATGGCGCAGCAGGGTGATGAGGGAGAGAGAGAGAGGGGCAGTGGTCAGAGGTGGGGGGGTCCGGGTTGCTTCTCCTCCTTTCTTCCGAGTCTCAAGGCCGGGGTCCGGGCTAGGGCAGTGGGGGATCGACAGTGGAGAGGGAGAGGGTGTCGCCGGGTACCACTACGGGGCTAGGGCGTACGAGGGACGTCGTCATCAATAGTGAATTCGACTTTCCTGATTTCTGCACACAACGTGTTTGACACAATTCCCGCATGAACTCGAATTTTGAATTTTTGAAAAATTTCAATTAGGGTGGTCAGGATAATAAACCAGGGTTCCAAAAGTATTTTTGTTAAGCTGAGTGGTGGTGTTTTGCTGGAATGTTAAATGGCTATTGGAATGGTCTCTGATTTGAATTCAAAGTTTGGACGAAATTTGAAAGGTGTTAAAGTTTGAGTTTTTGTCCAAACTTGTGCAGTCTTGCAAGATGGTAGTTTGGTCTTACTCAACCAACTGATCTCACCTTCAGTTGAGTTAAGGATTTCTTAATCCAGGGGTCCAAAGTAGGGTAGTCAATAATTTGCTGCAGATCATTTCCTTAGTCTTTTCTATCTAGGGTTTTGGAGTCTTGGCTATTTCTATCTATTTTTATTCTTTCCTTGGTGATTGTTTGATTAGCTACTTTAGGAGTTTGCTATAAAGGTTTGGCAGGCTTTCATGCAAGATTTAAATATGTAGAAAACCATTCTAATGAAATAAATCATTTATAAACAAAGTTTTCTTTTGGTCTTAAAAACTAAGCCAAGAAATCATTTGGGAGTTTTCAAAGGTTTTGAAAATAAGTTTTTGAAATGTTGATTCTTTTGGAAATATCAACTTGATGAAATAATATTTTTAAAATAGGATCTTTATATTTCACTTGAAATAGGATTTTACTTCCTTTCCAAATATTTTCTTTCCAAAGGATTTGAAAGTTTTGCTCAAAATATTTGGTTGCAACTTTTCTTGTATTCTTTCTATTTTAAGCATGGGAGCAAATGCTTAAATTCACAAGTTCTAAAAGACAATAAATTAATCTTGTATTTAAAATAAAAGTTTTTGTTAGCTCCAAAATTTGGTATTTTTAGAAAAATCCATTTATTTCTATTTTCCAAAATTTTGGGTTGTTACATAGCTTGGAGCATATGCTACGGACAAAGGTATCTTCAGTTCCCCATTGAGTCCACTGAGAAACTTATCCTTCCTCTTGGCATCAGTTCCGATGTCTTTTGGTGCGTACCTGGATAGAGAGCAGAAGTCGTCCATATACTCCTTCAGTGTCCTATCACCCTGCTTCAGAGTGCGGAACTCATCTTTCTTTAGATTCATAATGCCCGTGGAGATATGAGCATTACGAAAGCCTTCTCTGAAGGAATCCCAGTCCAGACTTTCAATTGGATTGGTGACTTGGTATGTTTCCCATCACGTTGCTGCTGGTCGCTCTAGCAGGTGGGCAGTGAATCTAATCTTTTCAGCATCTGTGCATTCACAGGTAAGCAAGTCCTTACTGACTGTACGCAGCCAGTCGTCGGCCACTATTGGGTCTGAGGCAGATGAAAACTTATTGGGTCTGAGCTTCAGAAAATGAGCTAGTCGGTCCACTTGAGGTGGGGGTGGTGGCGGCGGTGGGTTGTTGTTGTTGTTCATGAGGTTGGTGCTTGCTTGGATGAATTGGGTCATCATCTGCAGGAGCTGAGCTTGACCTGTGGCTAACTGTTGGACCACATCATAGAGGTTGTTGATGTTGTTGTGACTGTTGTTGTTGTTGTTGTTGTTTTCACGGCGAGGCGGCATCTGAGGTGGTTTTAGCATAGGTGAGTATTAGATAGATAGAACTAAAGAAGAAAATTGTCCTACCCAAGCACAAAAGAACATTCCAAGCAGCAAACAAGCATAAACCAAACAGTCATTGAAAATCCTTTTGATAAGTTTTGGAAAAACACGTTAACAATAATATATGGTCATACGCCAATTTGGTATGATCATAGAAGTATTCTATAAATCGTTGGTTCTATAAACTAGGAGTAATGGTGGTTTATCCTATTGTCTTCCTTTGTTCCTTGTTCTCATTTCCACTTTCTCAATGCATCGTTGATGCTGTGCAGTCTTCATACCATCATTTATCCAAGTTCTTCGTTGGCCTTCCATAGAGTTGGGTCATCTAAAGGTATCCTTTGAAAATGAAGTAGGAGAGAATACAAGGAGTTTTCAAGATGCAAACAATCTTTTAAAATTTAAATAGAAGCAAGATGAGATAGAGATTTTTATCCTAGGGTCTTCCTATTTCTAATCCAAACCTAGGGTCTCGATCCTACAGGCAACACTATGCTCTGATACCATTCTGTAGCGCCCCACCTTTGAATTAAGGTGGAACACCTGTGTTAAGTGCTCTTCCTTGGATCACTGATAGCACCACAGAACAAAATAAAGTATTCATTGCATAGTATCAAGCTTACAACGCGGATCCAGATACAAAGTATTCAAACCTTACAGATACACAGCGGAAAAACAAAGTGGCAATGAGCCTCCATCTTCAGCAATGTGCCACAGGCAGTCATGTTGGTATGCAGGCTCGAGACTCCTCCATCTACTCCTCATCAGAACAACCTACACGTTTGAATATGTAGCCCCAAAGGGGTCAGTACAACAACGTACTGGCAAATGACACATATTTGGTGGCATTTGTGAAAAGACCATACTACATGACATTTGGCTTAGTGGATCTCAAAGGCTGAATTGCAAAAAGCAAGTTTTATCCTATCAAAACATTTTTAAAACATTTAGATTTTTCCTTAGGGTCAAGGTAACCCCCAGATTATAACCACCACACAAAACTTGGGTTGATAGCCAAGTTGTGTAGCTCTGGATAGTTACTCAACAAAACACGAATAACTCTCAGGTGATAACCACCACATACCATGGGTTGACAGCCAGATATATGGCCATGAGTAGCTTGGTTCAAATAAAGCCCCAAGGTAACCCTTAGGTGATAACAACCACACAAGTCCTGAGTTGATAGTCAGGTGTGTAGCCCTAAGTAGCTAGTCTTGGGATTGGTGAGGACCCTTAGGTGATAACAACCACACAAGTCCTGAGTTGATAGTCAGGTGTGTAGCCCTAAGTAGTCACTATTCAAGTTTTAATTATTCTGAAATGGTGATGAGATTCTTCCTTACATTCCATGTCTAGAGACTCAAATTGTCCATAACCGGGGACACGGCTAATCGATTAGTTTGACACCCTGCAGGGGTTGTGCACTTTCACCTTACGACTCATTTTATGCCCATACATAAAATGAGACGAGACCTTTTAGAAGGAGAGAGCAACTAACTAGCAAGCTCCGTTCCCAACCTACAATTCAACTACCTGCCAACTTCTTGCACATAAGTTGCACCCCCACATCTAATCAGTCAAGACAGAGCCCATATTGTCATAAGGCTGCACTGGAAGTACTCTAAGCATGGAAGACATGGTAACCTCTTTATTCCTGGGTGGCAATCCACAAGTGAGCACCCAGGCGATGACAACTACACAAATCCTGGGTTGATAGCCAAGAGTGTAGCCCTGCGTAGCCACTCAACATCGCCTCCATCATCAAACCAATCCACCCAGGTGTTTCATTTTAGTTGAAGTTCTTAATTTGTTCACAAAACACTTTTAACAAGTGATCATAGCATGGCATCAATATTTTTCAAAGTATTTAGCATCCTAACATGTAGGGTCTAAGGGATAGCTAACCACTACTTAGGATCTAGCAAGCAACTCTTTTCTTTGAAAACATCACCTATCATGCATACTACAAGTAGTGAATACACTAATGCATATAGTAAGGAAAATGGGTAAAGGAACATGTGTGTCACTTGCCTTTTGAAGCTTAAAGTCCTTTCTCTTCTCTCAACAAAACGTATGGCTCTCCAAACCAATCTATAATATAGAGATACACAAAGTAAACACACCACACCAAAACAACAAATCAAGCAAGACAAGCAAATAAAAAGGATTGGTTTAACATTTTAACTTTCTTATGATTTCTGTGATTAGAGAGATATGGCTGGAAGCTTAGCTTACCAGATATGGATTGAGAGTTTGGATGGCAAGGTTTAATGATTGGAAAGGATTGGTCCTCCAAGATTACAATGAAGGGATAGAACCTTATGCTTGGTATAAGCATGGTTAGAGTTTAGAGATGACTTATGTGAATAGACTCACATAAGTATAGAATAGTGCAACAAAACACTACTGAATAAAGTGTCAGAACACTTACTCAAATACTATAAGTTACACATAGGCTTAGGTATGTATTTGTGATATATATTGATTTACTCAATTAACTCATTTGTAAATTGAGTGGTTCAATATAAGTTAATATGATTGAGTGAGTATGAGATTGGATTGGTATTGATGATATTGAGATTAATGGTGTGTGCATGGTCACAAGATTTTCTTGGTAGTAGGGATTAACTTGAAATAGGGTTTGATCCCCAAGATTTGGTCAGACAGATGTTTAAATTCTTCTTTGAAGAATTCAAACTAGTTTTGGTTAAGCTTGAAAGATGACATTGGATATGAATGGTTTAGGATAGGTGTGATATGGGGTAGGGTGTATCACCACAATTAGCATAGGAAAACCTATTTGAGATATATCATAATTTTACTCAAATTACTCAAGTGTAACTTGAATATTATGAACTAGGTCCATAAGAATAAGATGGCATGATATTGGGTGATGTTCAAGAAGAGTCTTGATAGGGGTAGATAAGTATGATCATATGATTCATTTTTGCAAAAGGAATCATATTGAAAAGAAATATAGAATAATTCTATAATGATAATACTCAAATTCTCATAATTGAATTTGAATATTTGCAGGGTGTTTCAAATATTTTGGACAGTGATACTAATGGATAGGAGACAGTAACACAAGGCTACTGCAAGTGGATTCACTCAAAAATCATTTTCAGAAATCAAATGATGATCAAATCGGTGATTTGGTTAATTTTAACAATAGCAAGTTTGTGCACGTTTCAAGTTTGAAAACTTTTGATTCTAGACTGTTCTACATGTTCCAAGGAATCCATAGACTACAAATTTGTAGCAATTGGATCTACAGAACAAAAATTATGAAATAAACAAGCTAACAGATAAGTTTAGCTCAATTTGAAATTAGATTCAGATTGAAAACATAAAATATGAAATTTTATTGCACTACTAGATTCTACACTTTCTAAGGATTCCATTGATATGTTATTTGCAATTTTTGGACTTACAGATGATTTTCTATTGATTTTACAAGTTGCAGCAAAGTAAAAAGGAATTTGATTCTGTTTGTTTTCAAACAGGCCATGTGGCAGCTTTTGATTAGCCGATACCGGTTCGGCCGGATGATGAATATGGGCCATCGGATTTTATGCGATCCGGGTGGCTCAGATTGATGGATACCGATTCGTTAAGTCATCAGACAGAGGCTGTTAGATCTAGATCGTAGGGCTCAGATTGCACCATACCGATTCGGTATTAGAACAAAACGTGGCCGTCGGATTTAAGTGAGAGAGGAGGGACGAGATGATGCCATGTCACCTAGGGTTTCAGGAGGTCGCCAGAATAGCTTGATCTCGCCGACGGCGGCTCGGGATTGAATGACGATGATGCTCCTGTGGTTCCCCGCGATGATTGAGTCGACGACGACGTGGGGAAGGAGACGGCAAGCTCGGGTGCTTGATCGGAGACGACGAAATCGTCCAGTAACGAAGGGGAACGGCGACTGGAGGCGGTGCGACGTTGGGGTGGTTCGGCCGACGACGCATACGTCGTTTCTCTACGGGATTCGGCAGGGGAAGGGTATCAGAGTGGGTGTCGGAGAGAGGGAAGAAGTTTAGGAGGAGAAAGAGGAGCACGGGCTCACCGACGGTGTAGTAATCGATGAAGTCTCGGCGGCAGTGCTGCGGGCTCCGGCGATAAATTTCGTCGGCCTGGCGGCACGATCTGCATGGGAATGAAGGGGGAAATGGAGAGGAGATGCGGTGCTACTTATAGGCGTGGGGCGGGGATGAAACGGGCAGGCAATTAATCGGGAATTGAAGAGGAGAATTTACAGGGAGGAAACGGTCTCCGGCGTGATCTCCGGTCCAGGGAAGAAGAAGGGTGACGTGGCCTGGCAGGTAGGGCCCACACATCAGCGAGGGAGAAGGGAATAGGCTGTACCGGTTCGGGATCCTCCAGTTGGGCCACGGGCTGCTTCTCCTACTGGGTTGAATCATTCCCCGGGTCCATTTCTTATTTTCTTTTCTTTTCTTCTTTTTCTTTTTTTCTGTTTTCTTATTTCTTTTGTATCTTTTGCAAAAATGCTTCAAATCAATTCAAACCACTTTCAGAAATTTTCTAAAAAATCAATGCAATGAGTTAACACTGCAAGAAAACTAGTTTTCAAAATTGGAACAAGATTTTCAAAAGGTTTCATAGACTTAACAAAAGGGGTTTGCTAGCATAAAGCTAAATAGGGTTTCAAAATAAATCCTTTGAAATAAGAGATAATACTTTATAAAATAATGTTTGAAATTATCTTTCAAACTTAGTTCTTAAAATACAAACTTTACTAAATAAAACACATTTGTGATTCACTCCTTTGCAAGCAAGCTTGCATAGGTTTGAATAAAGGATGGAAAATAGTATTTTTGGATTCTTTTATTTTTCAAAGAAATCCTTCAAGAAATAGTAGAGAGTTTAGAATGGTTTTTTTTCTAACAAAGCCTTTAAATATCTCAAAAAGTTTTAATTCCCTGTGAATTTTCAATCAACACAAACAATTTTAAACCAAAATTTTTCCCCCAAAATTTGATACAATCTTGGGATGTTACATTTTTGTGCTCTTTTATAAAGCTTGGCACTCCTCCCCACCTTTTTTCTTTCTCAAACCATGGCTAACCGATTCCATCGGGTGCCCACCAATATTCATATACCATGGAGGAGTGCCTTTTTTTCTTTTTGGAATAAGACAATATGGAAGGTAGCAAATCCGACCACTACGTCCCCATGAGCTGAAAACAGTGTCACAAAACGATAAGTGTTTTGAAGGTTTTCTGAAAGGTAGCACATGAAAATTTACTTGGAATGGCTTACAAATACCATGCATAGAAATTTATAGTGGACACAATGGAACAACTTGGTTTTTAGGAGTTGGATGCACGAGTAGAGCTCATACTCAATACAAAATGAGGGCTAGCAAAAGACTGGGAGCGACCAACTAAGAGAGCAATAACGCCCATAATCATGCAAAGCGACAAAGCGACATTAAAAGAAGCATAAGATGGCATCAAAAGTCAAAAACTAAATGATCATAGAGGCTTATGGCGACTTTGTATGAGTCTAACATGTGCGAGCATGCGCCAAGTCAACCCAAATAAAGCATCAAGGAGAAAACCAAAATAATGCTTCCAAATAATTAAAACAACGCATGATTTTTTCAAAGGCTCATTAAGCAATCTCGGTCATTTGAGACAAGTCATGCTACAGAAAAACCACTAAGCATACTATCAAAAAGACATCCAGCACGACATGCAAAAGCCTAGGCCGCAATCTACACAAGCTCCTTTTTGTACCACTTTTTTGCATAAAGCTTTTTATCTTTTCCAACACCATTCAAACTTTTTTGAAACCACTCTTTTGATGAAAACCAACATGGACCAGAGGTCAAAATACACCTTTATGCAAACATATAACAAGATCTGAACACAAATCAAGGCGAAAAACAAAAACTAAACGCAGTAGCAGAAAAAGAGAACACTCGTTGAAACGATAAGAGTGAAAAACAGAGTGTTCTTGGCAAATGAAAAGCAAGGCAACTTCTCCAAAAGAAATTTGTTGGGGTCCAACCATTTATTGCAGCAAACAAAACTAAACAAAACTGAAAACTAAAACAACTGACGCTCCAAGAAAAACGCATAGTGCATGAAGCAATAAAAATATAGTGTTTTGAAAGGTGACCTGATTTTTGCCGATGAAGAAGGGGTGCCTCGGGGGCATCCCCAAGCTTTGACGCTTGTACCACGATATTTCTTGGGGTGCGTGGGCATCCCCAAGCTTGAGCTTTTGTCCATTCTTCAACTCATCTCATCATTCTCCAATCCCTACACTTGAAAACTTCCTTCATACAAAACTCAACACCATTCTATTAGCAACATTAGTGTAAGCATAATAATAAATCAACCCTTTTTGCTTCAGGTTTCAACTCAAAACCACCAAATATAAAGCATGTACTACTGTAGCAACTTCCCCAAAAGTTCCGTGATCAAAAGAGCTCAAAAAGAAAGCGATCGAGCGGCAAACACAAATAATGGCAGAAATCTGTCAAAACAGAACAGCTGACAAAGGTCGAATTTTTAGAGGGTTTTCTGTTGCTCAAATCAAAAAGTGTTAAACAAATGAAAGTTTGGATATATCCTAGGGCATATGCACAAGAAATCGCAGGTCCAAAAGATATACTGAGAATTTTCACGAATTTTTACGGTGCAGCACTGAAATCTGTTTCAGGACAGCAACATCCCCAAATCTTACCTCACTCAAATTAGAGGCTTCTCTTGGCACAAAAACGAAATAAAAAAGATAAGGAGAGGTCATTACAGTAGTAATAACTTCCAAGACTCAAATAAAAGAAAAAGAACTGAAAGTAAAACATTGGGTTATCTCCCAAGAGTGCTTTTCTTTAACGCCTTTGAGCTATGCGTAGAAAGTGTGAATCAAGTATTTTCGAAAGAGGCATTAAGATCAATTGTAGGAGTCTTTTAAACAATGAATTGAATTGTGTCCAAATGAGTTTTTGAAGACCCCTTATGATCACGCTTTGGTTCACTCAATTCATTAAAAAGATTTGCAGGACAGATCCAATCAAAATTATTTTCAAAAGCTTCATACAATCCCAAGAGTTTGCTAGGTATTGGTATTTCGGTTTCTTCATTGTTTGTACTAATAACCTTTATATGCGAGCCAAGCTTATTAAAACGCTTAAGAACTTTCCTAGCTTCAATGGCCACATCTCTAAATTCTATGCGCAAAGTTTCCAAGATAAAAGCTTTCTTTTCAGGATCCTCAATATCATGAAGCTTAAGAAACATGTGTTGCATAAAAGGATTAAGGCTAGCAAACCTAGCTTCCAACATGTGAACTAAATAAGCAGAAGCAACTTCATAACTAGGAGCAAGCTCAGCCAAAGACTTTTCCTCAACATATTTATGCATACTAATATGATTAAAGAACTCCTCGATGTTACTTTTCCCAATAATAGAGCCACTACCTACTGAGAGGTCCTCCAAAACGTACTTAGGGAACAACATAATGAACTAAAGGTAAAGAAATAACAACTATAAATGAAACTAATTTTTTTGTGTTTTTGATAAAACGATGCAAGTAAAAGTGTCACGGCCCAAATTTTTCAAGATTTAAAATTTCATCATGCATTCATGGCATATTGCATTTCAAAGTCTTTTCCAAAGTTTTGAACCTTATCCTTCAAAGAATATTGTTTCAAATGCCTTTTACCCCAATTTTAGATACAAAAGGTTTTCAGAAAGAAAGTATTTTAAAATGAGCTCCATTGTTACGGAGCTATCTTATTTTTCCCTTTAGTAAATTCTTTTGAAAACCAAATAGTGGGAAGATAATAATCTTATTTTCCCAATCATTTGGATTCTATGTTCAAAATTTTCACAAATCATTTCTTCTTCCATCTTACCACAAAACCTCTGGTTTAGTTTCTAAACACACTTTTAAAGGACCATAATTGGTCAGCTCTGATTTCATTCAAATCTGAATAGGAGAAACTCTTCAAAACTCAAAACTGAAATCAGAATAAAAGAAAAAGGGAAACAGAAAAGAGAAAAGAAGGAAAACAAAATAAAAATGGAATTGGACCCCGGGGACAAATTTCGGCCCAGTAGCGAATCGAGCCCGCAGCCCAGCAACCATTCCCGAACCGGTACCCTATCTCCCTCCTTCTTCTCACTGACCGGTGGGGCCCCTTCGTCAGGGCGAAGTCGTCTTCAAGCTTGGACCGAAAACGCCGCCGGTGACCGTTCCCAGTAACTCCTCCCTCCCCTCTTCAATTCCTTTACTCCCTGCCTTAATCGACGCATCCCCGCGGCTATAAGTAGCCCGTAGCCCCCTCTGCCTTTCCCCCTTCCTTCCCTCGCTCAACTCGCCGCCAGGCTGCGGAGATTTCACGCCGGAGTCTGCAGACATCATCGCCGGATTTCTTCGATTCCGCCAGAACCGGTGAGCCCGAGCCTCCCCATCCTCTCCTATCCTCTTCTCCTTTATCTAGCACACCTCGTCAAGGTTTTCTTCTGTCCAAAACCGCAGAGAATCGACGTCGCCGACCATAGCCGAAGCTCACCGTCGCCCGGAGCTCTTCCAGCCACTCCTCGACGCTGTTCCAGGAAGCAATCGGCGCCGCCGGTCAAATTTCCGAGCACGTCTCGCCAATCCGCATCCCGTCCCGTCCTCGCCGTCGTCCAAGGAAGCCTAGAACCTCGCCGGAGTTCGGTTCCCGTGCACAGACCACGCCGCCGGTGAACTTCAGTGAACCCTAGGTGAGCTCCTCCCCTCCCTCCTCATCTCGACCATTGGATCGTGATCCGGTGTCTAAGAACATGTCACTTAACTGAAGGGGTACTGGACAATCTGGTGCGTCCAGATCCCTTTAAATCCGACGGCTATCAAACGTGATCCAACCGAAGGGGTATCAACGAATCAGTTTCAGCCACGTGTAAGCTTCTGGTTTAAACGAAAATCAAATAGAAGTTTGAAACCTGATTTGATCCAAATCTTTGAAAAATCATATCTTTTAATCTGTAGGTCCAAAAATAACAAATAATATACCGTTGGAATCCTTAGAATGTGTAGAATCCAATGATTCAATAAAACCTATTATTTTATGGGTTCTTTTTGAATCCATTGACAGATATGAATCAAACCCTTGGATTCAAAATAAATTCATAACTTTTGTTCTGTAAGTCCAAATGCTACAAAATTTGTAGTCTATGGAATCCTTGGAACATTTAGAACACTCCAGAAGCAAAAGCTTTCAAAGTTAAGGCGTGCACAAACTTGCTACTGTTAAAAATATTCAAATCACCTTTTTCTTCACCAAATGTTTTCTAAAAACTATTTTTGAGTGAAACCACTTGCAGTAGCTTCAAGTTACTGTCACCTAACCAGTGGTAGCTCAAGCTTATTTTTGCAGGACAGTACCAACCCGAACTTATTTTTCCCAAAGTTCTATCTCAATGCATCAAATACCCTTTTGTAAATACCTTGTTATTTAATTATTAAAATCCTTTCTAACATCACACTTGTTTTCAAAAACCTCTTGTTCCACCCTTACAACCTTTTCACACACTCACATAGTGTGAGAAATTAAAATGTCATTTGCATACATGCACACATGCATACATGTCTATGATTGTCATTAGAAATAGAATATTGATTGCTTGATTGTTTGGATTGAATAGATTGTGAAGGGGAGCAAGGCTAGTATTGTAACTGTTGTGAGTGTGCAAGCTGCTACCAAGGCAAGTGACACACATGTCCCCCACCCGTTTTATTATGCATTAGTATATTCACCTCTTGTAGTATGCATGATAGGTGAATTACTCAACTGTTTTATCAATGCTTAGATCCTAGTAGTTTGTAGCTATCCCTCAAACCCCATATGATAGGATGCTAAATACTTTGAAAAATACTGATGCCATGCTAAGATCACTTGAAAAGTGTTTTTGTGAAAAGTTTAAGAACTTCTACTAAAATGAAACACCTGGGTGGATTGGTTTGATAATGGAGGTGATGTTGAGTGGTGACCTGGGGCTACACTTTGTGTAGTTGCTGCCTGGGCGTACACTTGTGGTTGGCCACCCAGGAACAAAGAGATGGCTATGTCTTCCATGCTTAGTGTACTTCCAGTGCAGCCTTATGACATTATGGGCTCTGTCTTGACTGATTAGAATGTGGGAGTGCAACTTGTCGGCAAGAAGTGGTGGTAGTCAAATTATAGGTTGGGAGCGGTGCTTGCCAAGTTAGTTGTCCTCTCCTTCTAAAAGGTCTCGTTTCATTTTATGTATGGGCATAAAATGAATCGTAAGGTGAAAGTGCACAACCCTTGCAAGGTGTTTAAATCTAATCGATTAGTCGTGTCCTCGGTTATGGACAATTGAGTCTCTAGACATGGAATGTACGGAATAATCTCGTCACCGATTCTGAATTATTAAAATCTTGTCTAGAAACCCCTAGGTAGGAACTAAGGACCATACACTCCGAAGGGGTGGTGGTGCCTGAGGTTCCAACTTTGTTGAATTGCGCCCAGTGCTACATAACTTGCAACTATGTAGTATTTGGGGGTTATTTCAACCCTTCAAATTAAAATCTTTGAATTAAAATCTTGACTTATTATAGGACAAAATTGGCTTTATGCAAATCTAGCCCAGAGATCCACCAGCCAAATAGCATGTAGCTAGATCCTTCACAACCGCCACCAACTAAGTGTCATTTGCCAGTACATCATTGTACTGACCCCCATACTTGGGGCTGCATAATCAAATGTGCAGGTTCTTCCGATGAGGAGTGAAGTGTTAGGATCTCGAGTCTACATACCAACATGACTGCCTGTGGCGCATGCTGAAGATGGAGGCTCGCTACTATTATAATTCCGTTGTGCTTAAGTTGAACTCTGTTTACCCTTGTCGGTCTATGTGACCAAGGAACTTGTAATAATCGTGAGACTTATGTATCTGGATCTGCGTGTAATCTCAATACTATGTGATGAATACTATATTTTGTTCTGTGGTGCTATCATTGATCCAGGGAATAGCACATATCACAGGTGTTCCGCCTTAATCCAAAGGTGGGGCGTCACAAAATGGTATCAGAGCATAGTGTTGCCTGTAGGATCGAGACCCTAGGATTGGAAAACCTTAGGACCCAAGTTTTATTTCAAAATGTTAAACAAATAATCATGATCTTATTGTCTTAACCATTTCATTCTTACTTGTATTTCTCCTCTTGTTCTGATCGTTCCCTTTTCTTTTTAAAATGTTGTAGATGGACACCTACGATGAGAGAGTGGTAGCTGGTGAGGGAGATTACCTTTTCTCGGAGGTGCTACTAGACCTCGCCACCCAGCTTCAGATACCACCACCGGTTTTCTGTGGGAAGATGCAGTACAAGGAGTATGGTATGGAGAAGTGGTTAATCCAAACTACTATCCAAGGAAGACTTGATGAAGAAGGAGAGTCCACGATGGAGTACACCGAAGCATATGTGGACTGGAGGTACTCGGTGGAGATTGCCATGCAGGGCGCCATCGCCCGCATCCGCCACAAGTACAGAGCTCACATACACGTCCCTCAGCTTATGGGATGATTGGAGAGCGATCTGTTGGAGGACATGTTGTGGATCGTCGAGGCCAGGAGTTCCACTCCCTTCTGAGAGGCTACCTCACTGAGAGGGAGCGCTGCACAGTCAATCTGGAAGACATGCTGAAGAAGCAAATTATCAACCAGGATCAGTTTAGAGATCTTATGGATCTCACCACCAAGAAGATCATGGAGACTGAATCAGCTCTCATAATGTTGGATGAGAAGAAGACTCAACTGGAGAACAAGCTCAAGATTGTTGAAGGACCCTTGCAGTTAGGCGGGAAAATTCTCCAAGATGACGTCTGGTCCCATCTTCTGGAGAAGACAGTACTGCTGCAGTATGACAACTTACAGAAATTGGGAGATGAGAAGAAGCAGATTGAGGAAGCTAACAATGAGCTGAAGTCTGAAAATGAGAAGCTAAAGATTAAGCTTGCAGAGTTAGAAGCAAGTAAGAAGGAAGAAGAATCCGAGGAAGAAGAGGATCCCGAGGAGAGACTCGTGTATTCCCCTAGTGATGGTCTATCCTATGAGGAATGGGAAGCCAAGGCACTGAGAGAACTCAAGAAGACAGAACGTCGAGACCCTCTACCCCTCTCATGCCTCAAGAGGGTTAAGAGAGGCTAGTTGACCACCATCATCTTTTGTATCGTTGTGATAGCACGTTTGTATTGTCTTACCGTGTTGGTATGACAGTACCATCGATCGTTTACCTTGTCGAACTCTTAGTATTTACTTCTAAACTTGTCAAATCGTATGCTTCAAAGTTTAAAGCTTTTAAAAATCAATGGTTGTATGCTTGTTTATTGTTTGTGGTTGGCTTGTTGTATTGTGCATGGGTAGGATCTTTACTTCCTTAGCTTTATCTGTCTAATACTTATCTATGCTATACCTTACCTCAGATGCCTCCACGACGTGCACCAAACAGCAATGACAATGATGGAAACAACAGCAATGACACCAATACGGCAATTCAGCAACTAGTGGCAGCTCAGGCCCAGCTGATGCAAATGATGACTCAGTTCTTCCAGACAAATGCAAACAACAATAACAACAATAATAATCCTCCGCCACCACCACCACCACCACCCCCACCCCAGGTGGATAGATTGGCAAGGTTTCTGAGACTGAGACCCAACAAGTTCTCATCTGCTATGGAGCCAATAGTAGCTGATGACTGGCTGCGTTCGGTCAACAAGGATCTGACCACCTGCGAGTGCACTGATGCTGAAAAGGTGCGCTTCACAGCTCACTTACTGGAAGGACCCGCAGCAATGTGGTGGGAGACATACCAGATTACCCATCCCATAGATGATCTGGACTGGAACACATTCAGAGAAGGCTTTCGCACTGCTCACATATCCTCGGGCACTATAAGTGTGAAGAAGGAAGAATTCCGTGGTCTGCGTCAGGGTGGAAGAACTCTGAAGGAATACATGGATGACTTCTGTGCTCTATCCAGGTATGCGCCTGAAGACATTGATACTGATGCAAAGAGGAAGGAAAAGTTCCTCAGTGAGCTTAAGGGAGAACTCAAAATACCCCTGTCTGTGGCCTATGCTCCAAACTATCAGTCTCTACTTGATCAGGCCATCACTCTGGACAACAACATCAAGAAAGAGGAGAACCGTAAAAGGAAGTTCAGTAACAACAAGAACCATGTGGAACCATTCCACAAGAAGCACCACTCATTCGAGAGCAGTGGTCATGGCAACTTCCACAAGCATGGGAATCATTTCAACAAAGGAAACGGTAATCACTTCAGCGGTCATAAGCTCAACGGAGGATTTAAGGGAAATAGCTCCAGTGGACATCACAGCGGACACAATGGTCAGCATCGCCACAACACTGAACCCAAGAAGGACCTCTCTAGCATCACTTGCTTCAAGTGCAAGAAGAATGGTCACTATTCCTCCAGCTGCCCGGAAAACAAGACCGTTGAACTTGCCAAACCCAATCCATTTCAGAAGGGCCAAGTGAACCACCTCAATGTGGAGGAGGTGATGAATGAACCTGATGCAGTGATGGGTATGTTTCCTCTCAACTCATTTACAACATTAGTTCTATTTGATACTGGAGCATCGCATTCATTCATATCAAGGACTTTTGCAAACAAAAATGGGTACCCAACTACAAACATAGGAAAAACCATTAAAGTGAGTTCCCCTGGTGGAGAGTTGATAGCCAAAGCTGGTTGCAGGGATCTGATTATGGAAATTGGTAAATATAAATTCCCAACTCATTTAGTAATTCTAGACTCCCAGGGTTTAGATGTAATCTTGGGCATGGATTGGATGACTACCTATGGAGGAGTCATAGACTGTGTGAACAGAGCAATTACACTCACCACCCCGGAAGGGAGAAGAATTAGATACAAATCTCAACTGGATTTTAATGATATTAGGCTAAACCATCTTAAGGGGGTTAGCCTAGGTGAAGTGCACATAGTGAATGAGTACCCCGATGTGTTCCCGGAGGAGTTACCAGGAATGCCACCTGACAGAGATGTAGAGTTTCTCATTGACCTGCTACCTGGCACAGGGCCAATAGCAAAGAGACCTTACCCTATGTCCACTGATGAGTTGAAAGAACTCAAGAAACAACTAGCAGAACAGTTAGGAAAAGGATTCATTAGAGAGAGTTCCTCGTCATGGGGAGCACCAGTTCTGTTTGTTGAGAAGAAAGATAAAAGTCAACGTTTAGTAATGGACTATCGTTCGTTGAACGAAGTGACCATCAAGAACAAATACCCACTACCAAGAATCAATGATTTGTTTGATCAGTTGGAAGGAGCTAGCGTATTCTCTAAGATCGACCTTAGATCTGGATACTTTCAGCTCAAGATTAGAGAACATGACATTCCCAAGACAGCCTTCGTCACTAGATATGGCTCGTATGAATATACGGTGATGCCCTTTGGTTTAACCAATGCGCCGTCATACTTCATGAGCATGATGAACAGAGTGTTCATGGAATTTCTAGATAAGTTTGTCGTTGTCTTCATTGACGACATACTGGTCTACTCAAAAAGCAAAGAGGATCATGAAAAGCACCTACGTGCAATATTGGAGAAACTCAGAGAGCACAAGTTATATGCTAAATTCAACAAATGTGAGTTTTGGCTCAATGAAGTAGGATTCCTCGGACACATTATATCCAAGGAGGGAATTGCAGTCGACCCAGCCAAGGTGACCGCAGTAACTGAATGGGAACCACCCAAGAATGTTGGAGAAATTCATAGTTTCCTAGGACTGGCCGGATACTACCGGAGGTTCATTGAG